>CM055268.1:1179468-2379468 GCA_029237695.1 Conchocele bisecta | reverse complement strand
AATTGCCAAAAACCCAATTGAAATCAGACGTAGCGAGTATCAAAAAGCAATACAATTTTTATGGTACCTTTATCATGCAGCGGAAAACAATAAACAGACCACAAATATAGCATATTTTTCTTATTTTCCATGAAAACATATCTTGGTATTTCATCAGAATTGTCTCCAAGGAGACAATTCTAATGAAATGCCAATACATGTTTTAATTTCGAAGCAAACTATTCAATAATTGCTGTTTGTTGATATGTAAACACCTCCCCCCCCCCCCCCCACCTGTATCCGCGCCTGATTACCAATTCCTTATCTGGAGCCCTGAGTACTATACTGTATAACATCTCTACCAGGTATGGAAGGTGTTGGAGCCAATTCCCACCCTTAAATAGAAGCCGAAACGAAACGAAACATCTCTATGAATGTAATAATTTCTCATGTTTATTAATTACCAGGCGAAACTATGTACACTTACATATTATACTTTAGTGTGAAACATTGGCAACATGAGTCTCCAATAACGTTTCATTATTATCATTTTTTCTTGGACAGCGCATGTTTTGTATATTGTCTCACATAGTTTTTAGAATGAAAACATCACAATAAACAGATAAGCCCCACACTTATTTATTCATTATCATGTTGTGTTTTTTTTTTAAGAAAATCAATATTTCTGCCCATGACTTTTGCAATCCACATAGATAGGTACATGTATATGTGAGATCTAACTAACCATGTCAAAATTGCATGTAATTAGGGCCGGGCCGGACGAGAATCTGCGGTGCCCTATAGGTTTCGGCCCGTCCAATCCGTCCGTCCGTCAGTTTATTTGTTGAATGTTTTTGTATGCATTACTCAGTAGCGATACATCCTTCCACAGTAATACAATTACCCTCGCTACCGATCACTGATCATGGGTCCATCCATCCGTATGTCTGTTTATTTTTTATTGAAAGTTTTTTTAAGAGTTTCTCAAATCACCTATAATTTGTGTGTGCTATCCCTTCAGGTAATATCTTCATATTGCACATATGCATTACTTAGTAACTATACAACCTTCCACATTAATACAATTACCCTTGCTACTGATCGTAGGTCCGTCTGTCTGTTTATTCTTTTGAAAGTTTGTGTACGAGTTTCTCAAATCACCTATAATTTGTGTTTGCCTTCAGCTAATATCTTCAGATTGCACATATGCATTACACATCTCTAACCGGACACCCTTAGACGTCCACAGGGTGTCCGGTTGAGAGACGATACACTGTACAATGAATGTACACCGAATTATATTGCAGACATATCCGATAATATTGTCAACGCGGTCAAAGGCAGCAGACGGACGATACTACTCATAACTCCAGAATACGTCACGAGTGAGTGGACGCGATTTGAATACAACGTCGCCCAGCAGGAAATGATGAATCGCAAAAACCGAATAATCCCGATCCTCCTTGATGACATCAGCGACTGCATGTCCGACATGGACCCTACACTGAAGACAATTCTCCGGTCAGTTACATACATCACATATCCAGCAGACGTCTGCGATGACAAGGCACATGACAAGTTCTGGAAGCGGGTGCAGCTCACAATGCCGAAGAAGAGAACATCAGACGAATGCATTCTTTCATCTACACATAGCGAGAGTATAGAAGTGTCTGTCATAAACTCGGGCAAGGGAAGCAACGGATATGTTCAGAAACTTCCCAACAACACAGACACGGAGGAGATATATGCCACCATCAACGAGGCCGATCTAGATATACGGTTCAAGAACGAAAAGAATAAGCTATATTCTGACAAATACATACCGATTCTCAATGGCTATACTCATTGCTGAGTGGAATGACGTGCAGATTAGGTGAACACGTCATGGATTTGAAAATGGGTGGAGGGAAGAAATATGTGACTGTGACTGGAGAAATTGGGAGTTATTGGATTTGTGACCAGTGAAGCTCCTGATCAAATAACTCATGCCTGTAACCTGATTACGATCTATGTTGCGTGTGACGAGTGTTCCATTGATGGAATGGCGAACATTGCAGATCCTGGTCAGACTGTGCGGATGCACAGGCTGATCTGGATCTACACTGGTCGCAGAACCAATAAGCGCCATTTCCCCAATCACAGCCACATACCACATTGTGTTGTCATATTAGGCAACCTTGTTATGCCAGGCGTGTAGACTGTGGTTCTATCAGGTACCTATCGGCACGGTAACTGAATGTGTCTCTGACTGGGGAAATTGGGCTTATGGTATTTCTAGCTACTGAATGTGTCTGTGACTGGGGAAATAGGGCTTATGGTATTTCTAGCTAGTCTCGTTCACAATCAGCTAGCAAACTCCTGTTTGTTAAATGTATTAAGGGTGGTAACGTTACGTTTTATGATACTACATTCGGACCTCCCCGAACAGCCACCTTTCTACAACAACACCCTCTCTATAACCCGCTAGTTTATATCCCAAATGGATGATTTCCTCTATATCTAACCCTTAGACTGCTGAGCATGAAAATTGTTGTCAGATGTTGCCTTTGCATTCTTGCTCAATAAAAACATGTTTTGACATCACTTTAGAATCATTTCCACTGGAAATGATTCTAAAATGCTGTCAAAGCATGTATTTGATTAGAATTATTCAATAAAATAAATAAACATCAGGCGATAAAATTTAATTCAGCATTAACCTCCCTACAACAGCCACCTCTCTACAACAGCCATTTTTGCATCTTCACGTGGGTGGCTGTTGTAGAGAGGTTGCACTGTAGTACATGATGAGCACATATGACGTGATGTTACTTTACGTTGCTGCATTACACTGTTGTCACTCAGTATTAACGTTAGTCGCCCTGCGTGAAAGTCAGATAATTGGGTTAAGACAATCATGTGACAATCAAGCTACATACCAACATAATTGTGCTATCAATCGATAAACAATGAGATTACTTTGGACCAAATACTCCCTAGAGTTTCGGAAGTATATGGTATACTCTATTTTCTAGCTCAGTGAAAACTAATCTCATATCTGACGGGAACGTGAGATCAACTTATGTCATTGTTGGTTTGCCTAATCTATGGAGCCCCCGCAGGGGACGTAACATTCTTTATTTTATTAATTTGTTCCCACGAAATAACAATTCCTTCCCCCAATGTAACAATTCGTTCCCACGATTTAGCAATTCGAATTAACAATTTGTGCCTTAATTTAACAATTCGTTCCCACGAAATAACAATTCGTTCCCACGGGAACGAATTGTTAATTCGTGGGAACGAATTTTAAAATCGTGGGAACGAATTGTTAAATTGAGGAACGAATTGTCATTTCGTGGGAACGAATTGTTAATTCGAGGGAACGAATTGTTATATCGTGGGAACGAATTGTTAATTCGAGGGAACGAATTGTTAATTCGTGGGAACGAATTAATAAAAAAATCCAGGGGCTCTGTACATATCCGACGGGAACGTGGGATCAATTTATGTCATTGCTTGTTTTCCGATAACATGGTTTTGCCTAATCCGAAGGCATCTAGATTTAAATGGAATGAAACGGTAAACATTGAAGCAGTTCAATTTCGTGTTGATGGAGCCATTTCCCACTGATTAGTACAGTGAACACGGGAATAAGGACCTACTTTATGATACATTTAGAGCCCAATCATCTGATCAGCATGTACCCTCTTTTGAGACACGCCATGTGATTTTGTACCGATGATACGGAGCCGCGCAGGAGACGATATAACGATTTGTTCCCTCGAATTAACAATTCGTTCCCACGATATAACGATTCGTTCCCTCGAATTAACAATTCGTTCCCACGAAATGACAATTCATTTCCTTAATTTAACAATTGTTAATTCGTGTGAACGTATTGTTAATTTGTGGGAACGAATTAATAAAAAAAAAGAATTTCACGTCCTCTGCGGGGCTCCGTACGGAATATGTGTGATATCTTATGAACAATATGTATTGCAATGTGTTTGGAAACAAGCGTGTTCATGATAGTAACTTGGATTGTTTTAAACACTTATTAGAATCCTTTCTGTGGCCTTCATTTCTATCCACACTGTCAACTGAATGACCGAAAAATCGTATAAATAGGGACCTGAATAATGTCACATTGACTGGATGGCAACCAGCGTAGGTCCGGATCAGACTGCGCAAATGTGCAGGCTGATCAGAGGCTACCTGACTGATCAGAGGCTACCTCACTGCAAACATATCTAGTTAGATTCCTTTCCTCGGTCAGAGCACATAAACAAGAGATGTGCGTGTATTTCGCCATTTATGTTGTTGTGTTCAAACCAATTAGCAGTGGCTGCGGCGGCAAAATAAAAGCTGTAGAATAAATTGTAGCTAATGATCGTTTATTATTATCATTGCTGGATTCAAACATAATTGGTCCCTAATGTGATGGGGTATATGTGTAACATATACTATGTGAACATTCATGTTTTACTTTATACTACACGGCGCATGCAGTTGCTATGTCGGCTATCTTAATGTGTACAAGCCATCAGCCAGTTTTACCTCTTGTGGCTTTGGACACATACCACAAATAATATGGCATATACACAAGTACAATTTGGTGCAATATTTTCAAAAGACGTTAAACAACAGCGTCCTATGGGTTGTTTTCATCACACTTATAAAATATACAAAGTCCGATTTCTGAAGAGTTTATTGACACGCTGTTAAAATCTTTGAAAATCCAGTAATGGCTGTGTATCAGTAAGATAAATACACAGTGCTGTCGATATATACCTGTATTACCACACATACTGTATCACATCCAGTGACATGTAAGCAGTTAACTGAGTGTATTGTCACTGGTGTAAACTCGCCTAGTATGCGAGTAAATATTAGTTTTACTGTCATATTAGTTCAAGTACTGTATGTGTCAAAAGCTAGAAGTGGTGAAACTGTAGTCCTTATTAGACCAGGGGGCCGTTTCACAAAACTTCGTACGACTAAAATGTTCGTAAGTGCAAAATTAGGATCGTCTGGAAATTTCAATTCATTGATTTATATTTATTGAGCATAGGCTGCACATGCAGCCTATGCTCAATAAATGTAAATCCAATACTTGCTTACAAGAAATCAGTGTTAATGTGAAATTTACAGACTATCATCAATTTGCACTTACGAAAATTTTAGTCGTACGAAGTTTAGTGAAATGGCCCCTAGCATCTGTCGAAATGCACTGTTGTCATATGATTTGAAACAAATGTATACATACACAACTACGGGGCGCCATGCAGGACAGGTTAATTATGTGTACAAAACCAATTTTGTCCAGACAAAATTGAGTTTTGTAACACTAAAAATCACAAAATCAAATTATGTAAAATTCTGATATACAAAATTCATTTTTGTTATAAAGGATTCAATTTTGTAAGACAGAATTGAGTTTTGTGAACAAAATTCAGTTTTGTGAGACAGAATTCAGTTTTGTCCACAAAAGTCAGTTTTGTCCACACAAATTAGTTTGCGTAACTGATAGTCTATGTCATCTCTACGTTGATTGGTTGAGATCGGTCTTAGTCCATTTTACTAGATGGTGGAGTACACTTGCAGGTTTAAATATTTCAATGCGAAAATATAACCCAATATATCAATATTATACTTCTTTATGGACAGTTATATTGGTTATATTATGATTACAAAATATATACCTCTAGTTCTATCCAATAATCTTATTGTGACTAATCATGTATGCGGATGCCAGGGCAGCCAAATAACAACTAGTTTATATAAACATTTTAACAATAGCATCGTTTTATTTCAAGTAACCAACAGTGGGATAGCGTTATTAAATGTATGTACATAGTCAATACATAATTACAATAAACGGTTGCCATGGCAACCAATTCACAAAATGTTATTTTCCATCCAAGTTCCATCATGTTTGTTGCTGATATATTTTTATACATATTATTCTGGCCACATTTTTGTCATACTGTATCTGACCAATGGTAGTCCTTCTTACATGCGTGTGCCATATTTGGGCAACAGAATCGAAACGTATGCAGAATTGAATTTTGTGACACAGAATTGAATTTTGTGACACATAATTGAGTTTTGTGGCACAAAAGTGAATTTTGTGACACAAAATTGAGTTTTGCGGCACAAAAGTGAATTTTGTTGACAAAATCAGTATATGTTTAATTTTGTTCTGTTTTTGTCAAGTTTATAGGTACAAAAATGAATTTTGTTGACAAAATTGAGCCATGTCCCACTTGGCGCCCCGTAACAACCGCCTGCGTTACTAAGTAACCATGCCCAGGTCATCAACATTTCTGAACATCTGCAATGCCAACTCGCAATCGAGCAATTTGATTGTCTGAGCCTGAGCTGTAGCACAGCACAGGCTCAGACACTCAATCTGCTTGATTTCGAGCACAAAATTCAAGCATTTCGAAATAACGACATCGACATATATTGGCAATGTCAGCGCAAGCAGTAGTGTATATACATGGGAGTTCGTCTATAGGCCGTGTCCTTATGTTATCAGACTACATAAAACACTTTTAATGACTATGACTGACCGTCATTGTTGCTAAGACGATCCCAATGTTATTTTGTACATGATACAATCAATCTGAAACACTGTAAAAAAAAAAAAAAAATGAAAGTGTGGCGTATTACGTTGGCGGCGTTTTTCAGTCCGTCATAATATGCACAGTTCGTACTTTTCTTTGATTCTTTATTTTGAGTCTCGTATATGCGCATGAAGTGATGGAAAGATTCATAAAACATTATTTAATTTTAGATTTATATCATATTTCGGAAGCCAATGCATATATGAGTTGCCCGAAAAAAAATCTGGGAGTGGTAAATATGTAGATCAGTGGTAATGTATAAAGCGAAAAACAACTAATTATACACTCGGGGGCCGTTTCACTAAACTTCTTACGACTAAAATGTTCGTAAGTGCAAATTTAGGATCGTCTGGAAATATTAATTGATGGATTTACATGTATTGAGCATATGCTGCATATGCAGCCTATGCTCAATACATGTAAATCCAATAATTGTTTACCAAAATAAATTGCTAATATGAAATTTACAGACTATCATAAGTTTGCACTTAAGAACATTTTAGTCGTACGAAGTTTAGTGAAACGGCCCGCTGGTACTTCATCTGCGCCACAGTGCCTTTAAATATTTGCCAATAGGCAAGATATTATGTGAGTATGATACTAGTTTTATCTCATATTGTTGCATTTCTTCTCAATAAGAATATATCAAAGGATGAATGTGAACGGCCAGTCGATTATTATAGCTACATTTAGTTCGCGAAAATGAAACCTTATTCCGAAATTATATACCGTTGACTGCAATGTACAGATGTAGAGCAACGCATCTGCTATAAAGCGGAACACGTACAGAAAATATGTGTGTTAACGTCTGTCCTAGTGGGTAATTCGGACAATATTTGGGGAATTTCCAGTATGCTACTACTAATATATATCTGAATTGGAAATGTTTCAAAGGCGAGAATTTCGTACAATTAGTTTGCCGTCGGATGTAGTTATGTATTTGTTCCGTAGCCAAGTGTATAATGGGCATAATCTTAAATATGGGGAGCTTTCGTGTGGATGGTCATTGTAACCAGGGACGCCGGCTGACTAATTGGTTCACTTTGACATTTCGGGCACCGATTGAGAAAAGGTAGCTTATGTCTACGCATATGCTGGTCGCCATTCCGCGATTCAACATTGTTTATGCGTTATAATTTACAGTTTTGATCAAGCAGTGTTTGTATAGTCTACGCACAGACGATTATCCGGATATACAACAGTTATAGTTATGGGAATTGTAGGATCTTTTTTTTTTCTGAGTCGGTGACAATTATCATCCTGCTCATTGATACAGTTGTATCAATGTATACTTTGGTTTCCAATTAGTGCACTACCGGTATTACTTTTAGGGGAAGGGGCTAAGTCACTTCGGTGTGGCATGGACCTGGCACCAGGTTAGGTTATTCTAATTTCAAGGCTGAATATATATTATGTATTTCCATGTAAACATTCCGTTCTGATTTAGTATCCCCCTCCAATGCAGCAGGTTAAATGCGGGATCCAACCCGTTGGCCCGGAATGACCTTAGCTGTTGATAGGCCGTTAAACACAAATAAATCAAATCAATACGTGCATGTACACAGTGCGGCGTACAATGACAGCGCTGAGAAGCGGGTAGGCTCGGCATAGAGACCTGGGATATACAGACTGATGTGAGACGATGCTGGTGGCACACGGCGTAAGGTCCTTTTTGTCAGCAATCTGTGCGTCCATTTATTTGTCATATTTCAAAAGTATGCCACACTACACCACAGTATGTCATAATTTCCGGATTAATTTTGAAAATCAGACGTATTTTCCGTAAATGACGTCGTGGAAAAAAGACACTTCTTCTCTTTCAAATTGCCTAGATTTTACCCACGTGGTTACAGTCTTCAGCATGTTCCAGAATGTCATCCACAGCATGATGTGTACGCTCACCTGGAGATAACAGCACAAAACAACGAAAAACTCGACCATGGAAATACGACAAAAGGAATTATGTTAGCGGGGGTACCGCCTTGGAACGACCACAAAACCAAATCGTCCACGGAGGCGATTGAATCTGGCTATCACCGCATACTTCACGATAACCTCGCCTACTTGACATACGTACTGGTGTATTTTCCAGCTTAACCCTTACACTGCTGCATACGAATATTTTCGTCTGCTGTTGTTTTATATTTGCCGTCTTTCTCAATAAAAACATGGTTTGACAGCACTTTATAATCATTTCCATGGGAAATGATCCTAAAGTGCTGACAAAGCATATTTTGAATACAAAAACGGAAAATAGAAAATAAACAGCAGACGACAAAATTTAATTCACGTAATATTGAGTATGTTTATTATAGACATAATTATGCTACTTTGTTCAGTTTTGGTGGAGTGGATGGCAGGTGGGAGTATGCGATTGGTAATTTAAAGGTACACGCCCACTCAGTAGGCACATACTGTTCTTTATATCAGAGACATCATCCGATAAATTGTCTGGCAAAATAAACCTTCATTCACCATTACCCCACGTATTGATTCGCAGTATTATACATTTTATAGCAGACGTAAATTTCCACACTGATATCTGGGGCGGTGACCGTGTTTCCTTTAAATGTTAACGGACATTACTATTTATTTTCTGTATTGAATTTTTGATGTGCAATGATCATACTTTATAATCTGTCGAAAATATTATTTTTTCGGGTGACGCATATAATTAAAAAATATGTTGCCTCATTTACATATGAAAGTAGCGTGATACCACAACGAGTCACTATCAGTAAAATAGATACTACTAAATGATTATATCTGTATAGCAGGCACTCGCACTTTTTAGAACTGGTGGAATAGTGACACAATTATACACTTATTTAATTCCTATAAAGAACCATGTATATTTAACGATCGGGGTTCATCCTTACCGGAATCCCGACTGGAGACCTGGGGGCCGTTTCACTAAATTTCGTACGACTAAAATGTTCGTAAGTGCAAAATTATGATAATTTCACATTAACACTATTTTCTTGTAAACAATTATTGGATTTACATTTATTGAGCATAGGCTGCATATGCAGCCTATGCGCAATAAATGTAAATCCATAAATTGTAATTTAAAGACGATCTTAAATTTGCACTTACGAACATTTTAGTCGTAAGAAGTTTAGTGAAACGGGCCCCTGGTTTGGCCGTCACGTACAACGTTAGCATTCTTGTATGTGGTATATGAATCTAGTTATACCCCTTATGTGAGTACGGTTATTCGTAATTCTATTACTTTTAGGGGAATGTGCCAAGTTACATTGGTGTGGTATGGACTTGGCACCAGGTCAGGTTATTCTAATTGCAGGGCTGACATTTTATTTTTCGATGTAAATATTCCGTTCTGATTTGTTTACCCCGCCCCCCAGCAGGTTGAATGCGTGTTCGAACCTGTTTGCCCGGCCTTAAATACCCTTATCTGTTGATAGGCCGTTAAACACCACTCAATCAATCAGTTTTGGTGGTATAATAAATAAAAATAATATATGTTACTTAAACGTTTGAAGCAATACAATGTTATAGTGTATAAACTATTTCCACCACTGCATCTAGCTAGAATAGAGCCAAATGGAAGATACACTTAATAAATGACAGTGACAGAATAAGATACATTACACTGTCACGTATGAAGAGTTCGGCCACGTGCAATAATATTTCCATTTATATTCATCTGACGTATACTAGATTTTCTTGTCGTATTCAAAGCCATCTGGGTTGACGAGAAATCATGCATAGAGTGAAATATGTGGCTGTGACTGGAGTAATGGGGCTGATGTGATTTGCGACCAGTGTAGATCCAGATCAGACTGTGCATCCGCACAGTCTGATCAGGATCTGCACTGTTCGCAATTCCGTCAATGACACAACTGTCGTGCTTGTAACGAGCAATCTAGATCATTATCCTGCTACAGGAGTGAGCTACTTGATCATGAGCTACACTGTTCGCCATTCCGTCAATGACACAACTGTTATGCTTGTAACGAGCAATCTAGATATCATTATCAGGCTACAGGAACGAGCTACTTGATCAGAAGCTACACTGGTCACAAATCACATACGCACCATTTCTCCAGTCAATGCCACATATAGTATTTCAAATAGATAAATAAGATTGACAAGGAGCTGCACGATCAAAAGGCATATCTACCTATAATTATAGCTTATTGAAATATTGATTTCCTGGCGTAATATTTGTCATATACATGTACGTACGTGTACTTGAAATATACACTTTGTATACTACATATGTGCAGCAATATCGGGCAATATAATTCCAGCACAAAAATATTTACACAATTCCCTAACATTTGATTGGCCCGTAGCAAGTCTCTGTCCAAAATGTATATCCCAGTAAACTCCCACGCCGAACTACTTTCTACAGGTGCGCTGTCAGTGCTGTCAATGTAAACAAATGGCTGCCGTCTGTCAAAATAAACACATTTTCTTGATGAATTTATTTCAAATGCTGGAATTATAAGGAATGAATGGGATATAAACTTGGAAAAGTCGCAGTAGTATATAAGAGTCACAATGATACCACCATCACCTATGGAAGGTGCCAGCTACGCGCGGCACCTTCCACAGCATGATGGTGGTATCATTTGTGACTCTTATTATACTACTACCGCGAGACCATATATTTATGACATGAGAAGATACTCTATAAGAGATAAGAATCCCTATGTTATACTCAGTATATATACAACAATCTGTCATACTTTTATTACGAATAAAATAACAACTGACACCCTATTGAAGATAAGAAATCCATAAGTTATACTCAGTATTTTACAGCAATCTGTCACAAATATATATTATACTGACACCCTATTAAAGACAAGTTATCCATATACTCAGTATATATATACAACCAATTCTGTCATATATTTATACGAATAAATATAAACTTACACCCTATTGAAGAAAATATCTATTGGTTATACTCAGTATAATGCCTACCATAAAAGCAAATGAGAGAGCAAGCTAAGAGTTGGGGAATTTCCCTAAGAGGTTTGAGACTCAAGAAAGATATAGCAGATAGGATAAGTGACGCGCGAGCCGTCGTCTACGAGGAGAGGTGCGGCGTGCGGTTTTCGACCGGAACGACTGCCCGCCGACCCCGAAAAACGCTCCGAGAAATTGGAGAAGACGAGACGACGGCCAGTCTGCGCGCCACCGCTTACGCGCAGCGTGTAAAAGAAGATCCCAGCGCACGTAGAAAACCCCTATACAAGGCGTACTACAATAATATTTATCAAGGGTTTGGTGGGGGACCTCCCAAGAAGAGGAGAAGATATCGCCAGAGCTTTGGTGGAGGAGGGTCCCATGATTCTCGCCGAAGAAGCCGAAGTTAGGGAAACTGTTGATAGGGGTAGGAGGAAGATAGTATGGACTTTCGAGAGGGGGGTAGACGGGGAGATCGCTAATCGTATAATGAATAAAATTCGCCCAGAGATGACCACGGCATGTTACCTGAGGTAATGTGCTCGTATCGTATTAGGAACATAGAGACCGACGCTACTATGATCTATCACAAACAATCAAAGGGCAGTCCGTGGATAAACGAGATCGCCAAAGCCGAGAGTTGGATATCCGATAGAGAGAAAGGTCGAATGGACATCGACAAAGTCGATAGACCAAACACAAAATGGACCTTCGTTCGTTGGATATCGGTCGAGGTGAAGATGATCATCGACGCTCAACAACTTCTCATGGGAGCGGGAAAACTCCCAGACTGGTTAAGACAGAAAAAGGGAATGTATTCCGTCGACACGTACGACGACTACTTGTGTCTGTTTAGGTGCAGAGAGACCAGACCGCTGTTGTGAGAAGGCACGAGCTCTGGCTCGCGAATATCTCGGGCATGATAACGGACCGGGTAGCCAGGGAATTCCCCTGGACGATATTAAGAAGGTCGAAGAGCGCTTCAAGCTGGGTATTCGCGTGTACGAGCCCACCGCCGATGGAGTGTGGTACCTCATGAAGGTTCCGGCAAATTACGACGTGGTTGGGGGGAAGACAATGACGATAGGAATGTTTGGAGGTCACTCGTTCCTCATAACGAATCTCCGCAAGATGACGAACGAGTACGGGTGCACAGGATGTCAACAACGGTTCACAAAGTCGTGTAACATGCACAGGCACGCGACCACCTGCATGGGTGGGAAGACCGTGGTGACATGTCCAGGTAAGAGGGTAGAGAGACCACAGTCGGCCTACGAGAAGGCGTTCTATCCTAAGAAGGGGTCAGCGAGTGTGAGGTCGATTCAATGGTTGAGCAGAGAAGAAGGAGAGGGTGGGAAAGCACATACATCACGCCAACTGCGGTCACGGTGGTGAGAGGTGGGTGGCCGGTGATCCGGTCGACGGTTACTGTCACGAGACCGAGACCGTGTTTCAGTTTCACGGATGCTACTGGCACGGGTGTCCGAGGCATTGCATGAGAGGTAACGCGAGATCGCTGTACAAGTGGACGAAAATTCAAGACGCCAAGATAAGGAAGGCGGGTTACGAGCTGGTGGTGATGTGGAGTGCGAGTGGTTGAATGAGGTGAATACCTACTATCCACAATCGCCACGCGAGGAGGAGACGACTCTGTACCCTCACCAGATAGTCTACGACTTCGAGGCGTATCTCGACAAGTCAAAAACCACGCGACCCACCAAAGACCTGACCTTCGAGGTCGAGCACGTTCCTATATCGGTTTCGTTGGGGGATACGATGCATGAAGGGATCACACACCTATGCGAACGAGATCCCGACACGCTAGTCGAGAAGTTCGTGACCGAGCTGCAGATGAGAGGCAAGGCAATCAGGGAGGGGGTTAGGAAGAAGTATCTGCCGGCCGACATAGATATGTTATCGAAGTCTCAGCAAGCAAAGATTATTTCTTGGATTGACCAAGTCCCGGTGGTGGGGTTCAACTGTAGCAGGTACGACCTGAACCTTATCAAGCAGTACTTTGTAGAGAAGTTGGCGGCCACCGTGAATAAGGTGATGGTCGGAAAGAGAGCCAGCACGACGATGTTTCTGTTTACCTCGGAGTTTAGATTTCTCGACATCATCCAGTATCTGGGACCCGGTACCACGTACGACCGGTGTGTTAAGGCGTACGACTGTAAAACGGTAAAGTCTCACTTTCCATACGAGTGGTTCGATAGCGCGGACAAGCTCGACCATCCGGGCTGCCAGACTATCCCGAGTGGTACTCGAAGTTGAAGGGTGAGTTCCTACTGTCGTTGTCCGAGTGGAAAGAGTGTAAGAAGGTATTCCGAGAAAAGGGGATGAAGACGTTCAAGGAATGGTTGCAACACTACAACGACTTGGATGTAGGACCGTTCCTAGAGGCTCTAACTAAAATGACGGAGTTCTACAAGGGAAGAGGCGTGGATATACTCAAAGATGCTGTGTCTCTGCCCGGTGTTTCCCTTCAGTACCTACTCCGCGGGTCGATCGATGGGAAGGCGGACACGCCCGAGCTGTGGTCACCGAAGTCTGAAACTTACGAGATGATGAAGCAGGGATTGGTCGGTGGTCCGTCCATAGTATTCTCCAGATACGCCGAGGCTGGAAGGTCGACGATCAGGGGTCAGGTAGGGAGTCGGGAGGAGAAGATGTGCAAGGCGGTGCTGGGGTACGATGCCAATGCTCTATACCTATCTACTCTGTCGAAGGACATGCCGTGTGGTGAGGAGCAGATATGGACGTGTGACGACCCGGAAAGACAGTCGTATATAGACCGTTTCGTGAGGGAGGTCAGGAGTGAAAAGTGGTTCGGATTTGCGGAGTTGGATATAGAGGTCCCTGAAACGTTGAGAGACAAGTTCTCGGAAATGTCACCGCTGTTCGTTAATCGAGAAGTCGATGAGAACGAGGTTCCGCAGCACATGAAGGACTACCTGGCCGGGACCGGTAGAAAAAGAGTCGAAGGACAGAGAAAGCTCGTGGGGGCAATGTCCGCCAAGAAGATGATCATATACTCCCCGCTGCTAAAGTGGTATCTGGAGCACGGTCTGATCGTGAAGGCGGTGCATAGGGTGATAGATACACGCCCGGCAAACCGTTTCAATGGTTCGCTAAAGAGGTCACCGCTGCCAGACGGACGGGGGACGTCGACAAGAGCAATGCGGTGTTGGCGGATATATTCAAACTGGTTGGCAACGCGTGTTGTGGTGTTGTGGCAAGCTGATAGAGGCACAAGAGAGACACCTGAACACCACATATACGAAGGATGAGAAGACTGTCGATCGGGCACTGAGGTCGGCGTGGTTCGAAGACCTGGAGGAGATTGGGGAGGCTTACGAGATATCGAGCAGGAAGACTCGAGTGGTGATCAACAGACCGTTTCAGTGTGGCATAGCGGTCTACCAATTGGCCAAGCTCCGGATGCTGGAGTTCTACTACGATTTCTTGGACAAGTACGTGGATCGCGGAGATTTCGAACTGATACAGATGGACACTGACAGCATGTACTTCGCGCTGTCGGAGAAGACGCTGGAGGCGGTGGTGAGAAAGAATATGAAGAGAAAGTTTAATAAGGAGAAGACCGAGTGGTTGGCGTGGGACGTGTGGAGCAACAGAACTCCGGGACTGTTCAAGCTGGAATTCGAAGGGGATAGAGCCATCGCTCTGTGTAGCAAGTGTTTACTACGTGAGCGGTGATGGAAAATCTAAGCACTCGGCAAGGGGATGTCGAAAGAGATCTAACGATCTGACTTGGGGGGGGAGGTATAAGAGTGCTCTCGGAAGGGGTAGGGATATGGCGGAGAACAGGGGATTCCGAATGATTAACGGGGTGATGAAGACGTACTGTCAACAAAAATTAGGACTCTCGGCGTACTACGACAAGAGGAGAGTGATGGAAGACGGGTTACATACCGAGCCTATAGAATAGGTAAAAAAAACAAAAAAACTCTGGGAGAGAATACTAAAGACTCTGATGATCCGGGGGTAGCTGGGTGTCAGAAGGCACCGCGAGAAGTTCTTCGCGAACAAACCCTCGAGATGGCCCATCATCCAAATAGTAGAGCACGGGCTCATCGGGCTTGGTAATAGATCGATCTAGATGATATACATTGAGAGACCACACGGGATCAGTCGCGCAGTGGCTGCCACCTTCGAGCTCTCCCGGTTGATAGAGGTACCGGACGTCAATATCCGATGGAAGCCGTTGCTCCTCTAAACCAACGGGTCGCCCGCGCGAGACGGCAGAGGGCTCGCTCGTCACCCTTTTAAACTTGATAGCATCTACGGGCTTCTTACCTATCAATCTGGTCACCTCTCAGTTCAGTGCGGAGACCACGGCGGGCAGTCTGGCCACCCACTCGGTCGATCGCGAATGAGGGTCTACAAGTTCTTTGGCGTATTGGTGTCCGAACAGTCTCTCAGCCAGGGTTCGATTGAAGCGCTCTACGATCCCCTGGTCCCGGTGGATGTTGACGCGGCCGCGTCTGACTGAAACTTCGTGCTTAGACAATAGATGAGAGACCGCGCCCATGAACTCGCGGCCGGGATCGACCTGGAGAAGATTCGGTCATTTGAGAGGACTCCTCTTATATATTCGGGAGAGAGCCTCGGCCACCTCCTTAGACTCTTTAGTGGCCAACGGCTCAGCTCCCTTATAACGACTCGCTACGTCAACGACTGTCAGCGCGTACTTGTACGTCTTACGACCGACGCGATCGTGAGGGAGAAACAGGAGATCCGCTTGGTGAACTTGGTTCGGCACCGGCACGTCGAATTTTGGGCGCGGAATATTGTGAGGCGCGGGTAAATAGATCTGCCAGATGGCTTGCTTCTTGAGCCATTCCTTGACAGCGTTTTCTGAAACCTTGGTCGCCGCCGCGAGGTTCTTGATGGCAGCGAGTCCCTTCCAGTAGCCGCGGGGGCTATAGTACACGTTCGCTAGCTTGCGCGTTAGGCGAACCGATAGTTTGGTATTAAGTTTGCGCGTGTTCATAGTATGCGATGTATTCTAATATATCGGACAATCTCCAACATGCCCTCGCCAGATCGTCCGGTAACTGCGTCGATAATAATAAACCTTTGTTGGAAGTACAATCGCGATTGGGGGTTAAGTTCTGAAGGAAATTGGGAAAATCTAATCCCCCATGATTGGTGGAGAAATCTAACATCCGCTTTGCTAAAAGGGTGGCCACTTGTTCGTCCTCCCGCCACGTCTCGAGAGAATCTCGGGCCAGACGAATCATACCCTTTGCACCAACCATGCGGTGTTTAAGGGCAGTGTAGCCTACATCAATCATAGCAAAATAAAGTTCGTCAACTGACATCGTTCTATATATATATATATATTTATAAAAGAAGTTATTTAAAATAATTAATTTAAAATCTCGATTGAATATAGTAGCCGACGAGCCCCACCACACCCATTCCCACGACGATGAACGCGATCTCGCGGTCTTTTTGGGGATCTGACGGTACATAGAAATCTGAAAGTTGGGGCTCGCGATCCAGCGGCGCGAGACTTTTGTGCGGATATGCCAGCGCGTACTCGCGGTTGGCTTCTTCAACGTTCTGAAAAGTTTGTGCGGCGTGATTTTCGCGGCGAAGCTCCTCGTTGACCCAGTCCAGATGGGCGGTTCGTTTTTTTGACCACGCTTCCTTTGAGCTATTGAGTTGTTCTACAGCTAAATCGTGACGCTTGCGCTCCTCATCCACGTTCGAGCTTTTCATTTTAGAGAATATAAAGTTGCTACCGCTGAACGCCAATGCGTTTACAAGCGCACCACCTACTATTACTGCGATTGAAGCCATTTATTTCCATATATTAACTGGTAGAATTCCAGCTTTAACTAGATAATCTCGGGTCCAAACTGCGGCCGCTACATCTAAGGTCGCGAGCCCTACGTCTCTCGCAGTAAAGTCCAATTTGGGAGCGGATCCTCCTAGGGCCATCTTTGATAGTCGAGCATACCCGATACTGAAACCCGATATCACCACGGCGTGATAAAGCGCATTCACTATTATTGCATATAAAAGGGGTCGCGATCAATGTTTAAATGGGGCGCATCCAATCGCGATTGGTGTTTCGTAACTTTCTTCTGAACACTGGCTGGTTGTTTTTTCGATAATATGGGGTATTTCCACACGCACAGGGCACCAACAACTGCCAGACCACCACCAACAACCCAACTCCAATTCACGAATTTGGGTTCAATCGGATTCGCCCAACTCCAACGGCAGTTGGTATTGGGTGTTGAGTGTGCTTCCAATTCGTGAATTGGGGGGTGTACTCAACTCTGTCTTCAGATGTTTTGCTGTCTCCGTCCCCGATTGCAACGACTGTTTAGCCTCTCGAAGCTCGGCGAGTATTTTATCTTGTTTAACTTTTCGGGTGGCAGCCGCCGCCCGCCCAGCTGCCTGTCTTTTGGGATTTTTTATATGCGGTATGTCATCCAGTGGCGGAGTTGGAGCAATCGGGTTCAACTCCGTCACTCTCGCGGGTGTGTCTTGTGTCATCATTTATAATATTAGGGCTTATAGTTCGTGGGCATATATGTCCAAATTGACAGTGTTTACCCGTGGTCAACGCGGTTGTCAGCGGAGCTAAGTACATTCCAAACTTGTGATAAATTGAGCAGCAGGCTTTTCTAAGAGTGTGACCTATAAAAGGGTCAGTCTCTAGATCGTCAATCAATCCCGCGGTGTTTTGTTGGTATAGGGAGAAGTATACTAACGGCGGTTGCGTACAAATGAATAGCCGCCGATCCGAGAGTTTTTGTCATCTCCGCTCCCAATTTGGATTCGTATCGCGCATACATTTTATTTTATCGATCTCCGCATCTGACATCTTATCCACCTGAAAAACTGAGAGACGCCTACCGAGATAATGCTCCGATTGTCCCCCAGCAACCAGCGCAGCTAGCCGCTCTCGTCGCGCCGCATTTTCATTTTCATTCGGAGTCGTTGCACTCAACCCAATACCAACCGCCGTTGAGTTGATTCCGATTGCTCTGTCGGATCATTATCTATGTTGGCAGTCGGAGTTGAGGTTTCTTCTATTAGCTGATCGAGAAGTTCGTCGCAGTTCATTTTTCTTAAAATTAATTTAACTATTCTAACAAGTCTCATCACTTTAACATATTGCAAAAGCACACCACCCGATACTTATGATCACCATTATGCTCGCAACAAAGCTCGCAGCGGAGCACCAAATTGTTAACATTGTTAACCATTGTTCAGCATTTGTTCAACATTTGTTAAGCATTTGTTCAGCATTGTTCAGCATTGTTCAGCAATTGCTAAGCATTGTTCAGCATTGTTCAGCATTTGTTCAGTAATTGCTAATTAATTATAAAATTAAATTGATAACTTCGTAAGTAGTTGGTTGATCAGTCTTTAGCAAAAGCTTGGCGTGCTTAGTTTCCGAAAGCATCTGTCGAACCTCCAGGCGCTCCTCGCGCGTTGGGATAACGTCATTCTCTCGAAGACAGTCATCGAATGAGTCTCGGTCCTTGCAGTGAAAGAGGGCGACCCATTTCGTTTGCTCGCGCAGATCCTTGAGGACGGCGTTGTACTTTTGAGTGGATATCCATACGCTTTGCCTAGCATGGCGGCCAGAAAATGAGAGCTCAGAGAGCATGTCCTTCTTTTTGGTCATCGCCGCCTTGGCCGAGCAATCGTCAATCACGTATAGGGTGGGCTCACCCTGGAATTTTTGGTATAAACCACGCAACCAATCGTGAAGCCTATCACCGGGTCAATAACGTATACCTCTGGGTCGGTCCATATCCACGGGCGCCGCGGATAAGTATCGTTGTGTCGCACAGTGGGACACAGGATCACAATGTGACGAAAGGCATCGCGGTAGGAGCCCTCGAGCAAGTCTAGGATGAAAACCGTTTTTCCGCATCCTGTCTGCCCACATATTATGGCAGAGTGGGCATCTCCAATCGTGAATTGGTATTGATTGTTAATTTTCTTAAAATTAATTAATAAATCGTTAGATGATTTTTTTATTAAATCAGTAGAGTGCTGAGACGTATCGGCCATCTTCGATGTTGAGTTGTGCGTCTGTAATTATATATAAGTACACGTTCAATGGCCCGGCTCCGTCCGCCTCTTTGGTTATCTGGATCGTCACACCCTCGCTAGTGTTCTCAACTTGGCGTCCGCTGCCGTGTATTTGGTCGTCGTCGCTGGCTCGCATGTGTAGCCATAACGCGTATTTGGTATTCAGGAACTCCGCGAGGGAGACGCCGAGAGATGCAGGTCTTTGGCAACTGCTGCAACCTCCGGAGAGCGCTTAGAGCCGGCAGCAAACTGCTTTCTTACTTCGTCCCACTGCTGGTGCGCGCGAAGACCCGTGCTGTAGAGTTGATTGGGTACTCCCTCGATCGTCACCTCTACCTTCGTGATTTTGGGGTTATAGAATTTGTCGGTTTTTCTAGCACCGAACGCGAACCGAGCATCCTCAAACAGCATCAGTATACCTTTCATAGAGCGGGCGGGTACGTTGACGTTAATATTCCACAATGTGTCACCTTTGTCTTTCGTCATCTTGCGATGGCGAAGAACTCGGTCGTAAAGTATGGCAACGCGCCCGGCGTACTGGGTTCTGATCAATCGTGCGAGTTCGGGAATCGTGACCATGTCGTACTCCAGCGAAACATTATCGATCGTATACGTCGATAACATGTCGCTGGCTATGAGAACTCGGCCGTAGTCGTTGAACGTTAGTTCGTATTCGAGGCGGTCAGCCAAAGCGTTCTGATAGTAGGGCATGTGACTCTCCAGCAACTCAAAGTCGAGCGGGATGTAGAATCGGTTGCCGTAAGCGCCCGCGACCGCGTTGTCGCTCGCGTTGTTTTCTGCCTTGTTAGCAGCCCCGATTCTAAGTCTGGTTACGTTCTTATTTTTGCTGGTGTCAATACCCTGATAGACGGCGTTTTCGCGCTCTTGCGCCGTCTTCCATAGGTCCTGATAACAATGGTAGACGTCGCTGTCATCGATCGACATCACCTCATTACCAGAAATCTTTATCATGGTCTTCTTGACGATGGCGCGACCAAGGTTCTGAACGACGGTTCGGTCCGCGTCCGTTGATGTAAGCGAAATAGTGAAAGCGAGGCGAACAGTACCCGGCACAATGACGTCGTTAGCTCCGAGGTTGGGGAAGCGGACCAAGAGCTGCTGGTTCTGGTCGATCGTCGATGGGTTGTTCGTAATAACGACACTCTGTCTGACGCCTTTTGCCCCGAGGGGCTCACGCAGTCTGCGGTATGGATTGAGTTTGCGACCGTATTGACTCGAAGACATAATTTAGTGAATCTATATTAAACCCGTATGTTTTGTCTTTAATACATAATTAAATTTTAAGAAATTAATATGGCTGATTACGATAATGACATGTATGAAATCGGCAGAGACGATTACGTCGATGCGGATGATGATGACATAGATGATTATAATGGACGAAACGCCCTTGATACAGCCTCCAGTTCCAATCCAATCGGGGAATTAGGTGGCGCTACTACTAGTCAAAGTCGGGAATTACTCGAGGGAGCTGTAAACGACTACTACAACAGTTTGGCAGAAAAAGGTCTGGTCCCATCTGTCGTCGCGACTACTCCAAGTTCAAATTTGATCTGAACGGTAGATTGCGACTAAAAGCAGCATCAAATATCACTAAATCATAACACGAGGACCGGTAAAACCCTAGCGCTGGGTTACATTGCCGGAAACCCGGGCGGTGGCCAACTCGTAAGGAGCGAACTAGGATTCGTTAGATTGGAAGAAGAATACGAATATTGTTTTGAGGGCCGCAGCTGTAAGGGCCGTAAACAACCTAAAAGATAAGATGGACGACTCGACAGTTTCTATCGAGCTGAGCGAGCTCAGCGAGGTCCCTCAAGTGGCCACCGACGTTATTAACGCGGTGGAGACCACGTTCAGCGAAAACGAAATACTCAACCTCGAACAAGGGTCTAACGATGACCCACCGTTACCTCTTCGCGAACTCCGGGGCCTCGATAAGGTTATGCAAACGGTCCGGGGCGAACTGGTCCTTAACCTCGCCAAACTCTCGTCGCTGGATGAACATATCCCGCTAGAAGAAAGAAAACTGGAGGAAGCTGGTGACGATAGAGAATCTACCGAGCGGATCACCGAACGCCTGCGGTCGTTGCGGGACGAAAGAGAAGCTCGCTTGCAGGCTGCATCGACTAACCGTGAGGCTCTCCGCACCCAAATAAGTCGGATCCGCGAAACAATCTCGAGGGTCCTGCACGAGGAGACGACACTCGGTGAGCGTCTTCGCACTCTGTTCAGAGAACAGGGCATCACGATAACAAGCATCCTCGTTGCTATCAGCATGACTATATCGACCATAGTTATAGCTTTCACTGGTGGTGCCGCACCAGCACCCGCACCAGCACCCACACCACCACAGCCCGCGCCATCAGGCGGAGCCAAGGAGTGGGTAAAAAAAAAAACTAAAAGCCCTCGCCAGTCTCCTGGCTAAATTAGCCGAAAAGGCGGCTGCCGCACTACCTGGACTGATCGGAAGTATCGTTTCTTACTTGCTATCTATATTATCAAAAACGGCCGGATGGCTAGCCAAAATACTTGGGCTTTAATCGTGGCAATCGCCGGTCTCCTACTATTCTTCGCCAGAGAGTTCCTAAAACCAAAGCGTAAATAATCCGATCGCCACGAGGGCGACGACGAGCCCTAATTTCTCCTCCTCGTGTGTTGTGCTTCCAATCTCGATTGGTGTTTCAACATTGTTGATGGAACTTGATGGTGCATCCAATTTACTAATTGGGGGTACTGGGTTCGATTGTGTTGAGGGAGGTGTATCCATTTTGTGTTTTGGGGGTTTTATGAAATCTTTTTCAAATTTCAAATTTATTTGAATTTACAACTCCGCTCCCGATCATGTTTTGGGTGCGCTTGATGATATCCGTGTTCACGTTACCGTTGTGACCGATTTTTTGATTGGCGGTGGCGATTACGATTTTATTATTGTAACCGTCAACCGGGTCGTCTCGTAGTATCATATTGCTCGGCGCCATATAAAGACCTATTCCAAATACATAGTCCACTGGGGTGCTGGCAGTCTGCAAAACGTCTTGATAATTCTGGATCGCCTTCTCCAGGTCCACCTTAGCTGAGATGGCGTCCTCAACAAGTGCCAAGAACTGTTTTTGCGCGTCAAACGCCGTTCCCGTGCCCAGTATAGAACTGCGAGTTTGCTTCTGTGCGCCGAGGATGGCCCAGACGTACGTGCGAATAGATTCGTTGACGCGAGTAACCCTGGCCTGCGTGAACCCTAGACCCTTATCTAACATAAATGTGGTCCACGCGTTATGAACCTCAGCAGCCTGCTGTATGTAATCGACGTGGTAACATTTTACAAGAAAACACGCCACAGTGCCGACCTCCAGACACTTCTGGCCCGAAAGTCATAGTCGCGGGGTCAAAATTACCGGCGTTCCGACTGACGATGTGGTCACCGGAGTAATCGTGTCTAAAGTCAGTCTGCGTCCAATTCCCGGACTGGCCCCGAATGAGAACGTCCCCGAGGCCGGTGGTGGTAGGAAATGCTTTCTGCCTCCAGTCCGCGTCTTTTGAAACGTTAAATTCGTTACACAGTCTTTCAAACGCCATACGGTCGTATGCGTTGGAAATGGGATCCCAGGCGTCGTCTTGAGGTAGAGAAATACCTAGTTCTTTGAGAATCCTCCTAATAGTATAATACGTGTGAAAGTTGTAGACACTTCGGAGCATGATATTCTTGGATGTTAGATGGTCTTTATGTGAAACTCCACACCCGGCTGTTTGCGCACCATACAGCAAAATTTAGCTGGTTCTGCCAAACTGCATCGGTGTGGCTTTCCACCCGTTTACCGCCTCCATCGTAGTAATCTTGGGCAGACTATATTTCTCAAACGTGTTAGGGAAATTGGTGGCAAAGCCACTGTCCGGTCTAACCGTTACTGTTGGGTGTACAAGGCGGTTAACAACGTCTTTTTGCGTGTATTTACCACCGACCGCGTACTTTGCATTAGAGTTAAAGCTAAATGCTTTTGTATCCATTGAAAGATATTATTATGTTTGCTACTATCACTAATGTTCAAAAAGGGAGTTGTGAACTTCAAAAATCAATCGACAACTGCTGCGGAAAACGCCGGGTGGGCCTCAGATCAATCACCTTCACGGTCGGGTGGCAGAATGTGGGGAAGAGCGAAGGGTTTTACTATGTGAAGGATGGACAACAATTAGGTGTAAAGCTGCCTCACGGACTGTGTGGAATAAGACAGCTCAAAGATTTTGTCAACTCAGAGCTTGACGGTATAATCAACCTCACAGTATCGAATGCTACCGGGCTCGCAACAATGACCATCAGCAGTGATAATGCGGTAGTGGTCTCCCCGGGGTTGGGTATTCAACTCGGTTTTAGAGAGACATACTCCTCAAACAAAGGAGTGTTTACCCCGGGTGAGTACGTCGGTGATAACCCGGTGGACTTCGCCTTCACGAAAACTCTCAGGGTGCACCTGGATCGGGTGAACACATCGTACAACACGGTAGACGGCACTCCCAGCACATTACTGAAAACCGTGCAAGCCAGCGACTGTTTCTATGGCGAGACTGTGACCTTAGACTTCCCACACCCCGAGATGAAAGTTTTGGAATCGGGACATATCCACGAATTTACGGTCTCTATTCGCGATGATCATGCGAGAAAGTTGAAAAACGATTACCCGATTTCGGTAGTTCTCGAAATTTCCAATTGAGTATAGGTGCCCAATATTATAATTAATTTTATTATGAGTATATACGGACCAGGTAGTTCTTCCGATTGGGTGACAAATTCAAAGAATTTGGAACCGGCAGAAGGTGGATTCATCCCGACAGAGGGAGACTTTTTAACTACTGGAAAAACCAAGGCCCTGATCAATAAAACCATATCGAAGGTCACAAACGGGATTCACAGGAGTATATCAGATGTTAGAGTAGAAGTGCTGACGGCGACTGCACATTGATTGGGGAGTCCGAACGGATATTGAGAAAGATCAGGCGGCTTATGAGGTGTTGCGCTCAGAGGACTCTCTCATCAGAAGAAACGGAACTAAAACGAACTAGGTAAAAAAATAACGAAATTTCGATAAAAGAGAGCAGGTCGGATATTGATAAAGTCCGAGAAGACCACCAGGCGGCCCTTACGGAGGGTTATGATACGTTGCGCTTAGAGGACTCTCTCATTAGAGATGCGGCACTTACCGAACTAGATAAAAAAATAACCAAATTTCGAAAAGAGGCCACGTCGGGTATTGAGAAAGCCCGAGAAGACCACCAGGCGGACCTTACGGAAGCTTATGAGGTGTTGCGCTCAGAGGACTCTCTCGTCAGAGAAGCGGCGGTTGCCGAACTAGATAAAAAAATAAAAAAAATCGAAAAGAGACCCGGTCGGGTATTGATAAAGTCCGAGAAGACCACCAGTCGAACCTTGCGGAGGCCCTTGCGGAGGCTTATGATGCGTTGCGCTTAGAGGACTCTCTCACAGAGAAGCGACACTTACTGAACTAGACGGAAAATAGCCGAATTTCTGAAAGAGACCCGGTCGGGGGTTGAGGGGTCCGAGAAGACACAAGGAGGCCATTGCGGAGGCTTATGGGGCGTTGCGCTCAGAGGACTCTCTCAACAGAGAAGCGGCACTTACTGAACTAGACGAAAAAAATAACCAAATTTCGAAAAGAGGCCCGGTTGGGGGTTGAGGGGGTCAGAACGGGTATTGAGAAAGCCCGAGAAGACCACCAGGCGGACCTTACGGAGGCTTATAGGGTGTTGCGCTCAGAGGACTCTCTCAGAGAAGCGGCGGTTGGTGAACTAGACGGAAAAATAACCGAATTTCGAAAAGAGGCCCGGTCGGGTATTGAGAAAGCCCGAGAAGACCACCAGGCAGCCCTTGCGAAGGCTTATGAAGCGTTGAGCTCAGAGGACTCTCTCATCAGAGAAGCGGTGGTTGCTGAACTAGACGGGAAAATAACCGAATTTCAAAAAGAGGCCCGGTCGGGTGTTGAGAAAGCCCTAAAAGGCCACCAGGCGACCATTACGGAGGCTTATGATGCGTTGCGCTCAGAGGACTCTCTCAACAGAGAAGCGGCACTTACCGAAATAGACGAAAAAATAACCGAAGTTTCCGATAAACTGAAACATGATCGTATAGCCGCTACCAAAGCTCTTGAGGAGGCCTCTTATAATATTCGTACTGAGGCATATAACGCAAACAGTGCGCTTGCCGGAATAGTGCGAACAATGAAAACGCTGAAACGTGCCATAACAGTTTGGGCTGAGAAGCGGGGCCCATTGGTTGAGGGGCACTATGAATATTCGTTCGGTGCCAAAGCGAGTAATAAATGTGGGGGATACACTATGACAGCCGCAGGTGAAGTTATCCAAATGGCGGTCTGCTCGGTTAATGGTAGTGGTAAACCTGTGGGCGCGGTCGCGATAAATATTGTAGTAGATGGGGAAGAACGGGGGTTGGAGTCACTAAAATCTCTGGAGATAGTTCGACGGTGGTTTCGTTCTCCGGTTATGATCGAATTAGACTTTCCAAAGGTAGTGTTATTAACTTTGTTACGAAAATCGGTGACCAGAGAGTTCTTCCACTATTGTCTCGTTGTTAATTGAACTTATTTTGTAAATACTAATATATTTAAATAAATTGTTTGTAAAATTTAAATATGAACGAATCAACGCTTCCAATTGTCAATACCACTCCATCAACACTGTGTACAATTAACGAAAGAAGTTCAGATTTTAGGTTGAATAATATCGTCGCTATGCAGGATATTTTAGTTAGAGAATATACAAATAGAAAAGAAAGAAACTATAGGCACGCAGTGAACATGGCTGAAGTATCTAGCACGGCTCTGGCGAGTGTTTCTGTGTTGTGTGGGGCGGGGACAGCTGCAACTATATCCACCATTATAACGGTTCCTGTAGCGGGGATTTTATGTGCGATGTCGGCCGTTTTCTGGGTTGTTGTGTATGGTAATTAGGGCGTCGGGTGGAAAACTCGAGAAAAAAATGTAGAAAACATGATAGAATATCTGTTCTCGCCAGGTCGAAGAAAAATACCATCGACGTTATGGTGTCCAAAGCGTTGGCCGATAAGAAAATAACATAAATTTAGAGTTTGAATCCGTGGTGGAAGAATGGGGAGATATGAACAATTAAAAATGATATAAGAATCAAAGCGCGCGCCACCATGCCCAAGATTGAGTGTACTGATTGGGATAAATTTAGGGAAAAACTTGGAGATAAAGTCGGAAGAAATGTTACAGCACCAATATAATTTTCCTAATTTTTTCAAAATTATTAATTATTAATTATATTGGTGCAGTAAACAAATTTACATACCTATACAACATGTGTTTTTCACTGAGAATTACAAATTCAGTCGAGGATTACACTGTACACACCGTCTGTGTAATTGATACACTCGGCTCTGTTTACCTCGGCTATCAATTTACGCATGGTTACGCCCGTGTAATTGAAACATTGTCGTAAATCGATAATTGTACAACACTAGGTAATGTTTATCATAACAGCCTACATGGTCGTCTGTAGAGACGGGGGTGGAGCTATACTATAGAGACGAGGGTCGTGGGTTCGCGCCGCGGTTGGAGCTAAATATTTTTATTTATTTATTTCTATCCCTACAAATGTGGTCGCTATGGTAAACAACTGCATGACAACGGCGTTCGGAGTCCGATCGCTTGAGGTTGATGAAAAATAAATTGCCAGTTTACAAAAAAAAATAAATGAGCAGACAACTCCGGCCGTTGTCATGGTAACAACTGCATGACAACGGCGTTCCGAGTCCGACCGCTCGAGGTTGATGAAAAATAATTTCAGATAGCCCGTTTACATACCTTCGATAAGGAAAATACACTCGGCTATAAATTAATTAGTAGTTGTTTTTTTTCAATAATAATTTTTCAATATCTTTATAAGCGATATCGTAGAAATGTACATTCGTAAACGAATCGTTGGATTTTAAATTTTTTGTATAATACACCTTAGTTTCATATCCGATACACATTATCTGTCTTAATGTTCGTATTTGCCTCTTGTATAGTTGACATAATTGGCGGTATAATATTTTAAATGCAACGTTTTTATCGGAGCGTAATAAATTACGCTGGTATTTCATGTATTCGATATCACCTAGTGTTCTCATTTTATAGAATTTATATACAGGATTATAACCCCCGTAAGCTTCGTAAACTTCTTCACACAGTCATTAAAAATTTGCAATTCAAATTGTATTGTATTATCCATTTTCTCTAATAATATTGGTAATTGTTTTTTCTGTTCAATTGGACGTGAAAAAAACATGATGTATTTATGACACCAATATATACTTTCAAAAGTCAATTACCAATATAATTGGGACTCCCTCTTTTCAAAATTATTTTCTCAAAAAATTCATAAATTTGCTGTCGGGAGACCCAATTTTCCTCGTTAACCAATTTTTTGATTTTCGGGGGTGGTGGGGGTATTATAGAGGGTTATAAATGATATCACGGTAGGTGGTATCATTTTGACTCCCTTACTACTACTCATCGTGTTACTCATCCTTTCAATGCAGTTTTGAAACCGCTAATTGAAAATGAAATTATGAAAAACTACAATATCAACAACGGATGTTCTACGTACAAAAATACATCTGATTATTTTGTTGCGAGTGATTTGCCCCCATTTGCAACACAAATCGTGCGGTCATCGCTAAATTTAGTAACAGAGTTAACTCCCCTCCGAATACTCTCCGAAACAAGCGACTCGTTTAACACACAAACTACATCAAGTTTGACCTTCCGACAGCCTATTTTTAAACTCACCCGACACATGTGCGAAACAAAACTCGCACGTGTAGGTCTAACTGATGTTTAATCCTCATTCTCTCTCTCTATCGATGGATTTACAGTGGATTTTAGTGACATTCCTGAATTCGGCCTGATTGACATTTGTCTATGGTGGCCAATACACGCCAACATGAGTGTCAATTCTACGTTCAGGGAAGGGGGTCAATAAGTCAGTATTTAAGGTGATAACTTACTGTCAGGGAACAAATTAATGACAGTATAACACATCCAGCGTATATTAATACCCATAGTAATACAAGTACTGAAATACGACCAAAAAGAAATCTAACAAGTTTGGGCTTCCATACATTGAACATTTTGTCAGCGGATTCCCCAATTACGTCATTTGTATGTTTTAATATACTCGATCCGGGGCCAACTATTTCATTCACAAAACAGAAGTAAACTTGGCGATGTACCGATAAGGCATTTTCAGGCGCGACACCGCTTCCGTGGCGGAATTCTTGTAACTATTGCTCTTCAATCAGTTTTCAATATATCTATAATGATCATAGATATCTGGAATCTGTATACTTGAATTGATGATGTCTTGTATATGTGTTACCGTATCTTTCTGATATTGCTATGCATAATCTGTAATGGTGTTGAATGTTTTGGTACATACTGTAGCAGTGCATACTGAACTTTAAGTTGTGCCATATCAATAGTTTACCCCTTAACCATTAAAACGCTGAAAAACGCCCACTCAGTAAGCCCAAAATGTAATTTATAGGAATTAAATAAGTGTATAACTGTGTCACTATTCCACCAGTTCTAAACGTTACAAGTGCCCGCTATACAGATATAATCATTTAGTAATATTTATTTTACTGATAGTGACGCGCGGTGGTATGATATTTTTTAATTATTTATACTAAAGAAATGCGTCACCTGAAAAAATAATATTTTCGACAGATTTTAAAGTATGATCATTGCACATCATAAAATAAATACAGAGATTAAATAGTAATGTCCGTTAACATTTTAAGCAAACACGGTTATCGCCCCTGATATCAGTGTGTAAATTTACGTCTGATATAAAATGTATAATAATGCCAATCAGTACGTGGGATAATGGCGCATGAATGTTTATTTTGCCAGGAAATGTCTCAGATGATGTCTCTGATGTAAAGAACATTTTGTACCTACTGAGTGGACATGTACCTTTAAGGGTTAATGAAACTGCAACACCAACAATCAATCAATCAATCAATCTAATTTAATCTTGTAGTACCCTATGTTCAGTACTTTCAGTACTTTGATTCGTGTATTGTATCGATTCAGGTTTGCGAAATGACCTTGTCAATTTGCATAAACTGAAGCCATCACAGGCGCTCGGATTGTTCAACAAAAATAATAGAGAGTCGCATTTCATCACACTATCGGATTATTTAATGATTAGGATGCATGTTTTGTTGAACGGGTATATAATAAATAGGCTATTGGATTTGTACGGAAATATATTTCGACGTACTCGTTCGTTCGGCGGAACCTATAATTATTCAAACTCTAAGACAACGTTTCCTTTGTGAAGTGTATCGTTCTGCACATGCTGTGTAACGTCATTATAGATTAGTTGATGTTCTAAGTAAAATGTACACTGATTAATAATATCGATGGCTGAAGATGATTATTTAAAGCATGCGGTATGTAACTGTCAAAAAACAATGTTTCTGTTTTAAATCATCATCATTTCGCTGTCCAATGTTTGATTTTATCGAGCCATTGACCTATGACTATGTAAAAGTTCAGAATGTAAGCTTTAATCTGTTTGGTCAACGTCACAGGGACATTTTCGTTGCGATTCTCTAATTTGTCTACAAGTGTAGCCTCTCCCATGGGCCGTGGGTAATACCTGAAAATAAATATTTGGGAGAAAATGTGTAAGAAATACTTTTAAGATCACTATTCAGACACACTGAATTACATCTCATTGTTCACCAATTATAATAAATATCAAAAAATTGTCGTATTTATAACTATTTTACTTTTCTAACTAAATATTAACGTCACTTTCTATAAAACTTCATTTGATCTTCAGCCTTGTCCGTAATGATTTTCAGTGTCATATGATAATGTTTAAATAACATTTAAAAAAAAAAAAAAAATAAATCATAGTGCATTATTTCACATAATAAATGTCATACCATGGCTCATTTTCTGTGCCTTTCAATCGTTGTTCTGGTACTGCTGTCAGGTAAAATGGACTGTCAGCAGCCAACATCTCGGAAGGTCGGCGACTTCTGAAGATCTCAAAAATCTTGACAGGGTGACTCGGTCTCTGAAATGGAAATATTGGTCCATAAAAAAATGTTATGTTTCTCATATATTGTCACGCCAGACGGCCGATATTGATTTCAAACAAAAATATAATAGTTTTTCCAACAAATTTCACAGTACATTGTATTCACAGAATTATATCTCAAATTCAACTTCAGATGTATTTATGTATTTAAGTCGATATCAACAAAATACAGTGATAAGAAACAATATTTTTTTCACATGCTGGCCCAGATATATTTGCGAACGGTAACTCTTGCAATTTGCTCCCATACCGTCCACGAGTAGATTGCAAGTTACCGTTCGCAACAAGCTTTATTCGCTGATGTTTCCATGCCAATTCAGACCTATTTATCTTATTAACAATGATATAGTAAACTTTCTTTACTGAATGTATGAAAAGCAAAATACTTTTTATTGACTACAAGTAGTAGTGATCACAATACATCGGACCTCCGCTCGTATGCACCTAACTTTATTGTGTCTTGAGATATTTGAATTAATACAAAATGTAAAACTAAACAAATATTTATATTTGAATGCTGATATATTGAGGATCGATTAACATTACGCTCGTGAACATTTGATCGATTCTCCAAGTATCGTCATGACAACCGTGATAGTTTTCAAGTTATTCAATTTTCTATCAACAATATCTCACGACTCGAAAAAGTTTTGCGCTTACAAGGCCAGCAAACATACCTGGTGTTGTCTGTTGCAAATATCTTCGGTGTGGTCTCTCGTGTATTCGACAGATTCGCCCCATCCTGGTTTTGCTTGCCCTCTCATTGAACTCGAGAAACTTTTCCCCATTGGATGTCGTTTTCATCTCTATATCACCGAATTGCAATTGTCTTGCTTCATCTCGTCCACGCAGACCGAACATTTTTCCGAAATAGTAAAATATCGTGAATTGAAGGCTTTTTGGTGTACTTGTACCTAAAGACCCAGATGAATACATTTTCTCTTCTTCTTCAGGTGTAATGTTCATGCACTTTTTAGGTTTATTGCCCTTCCCAAGTTTCTTCAGCTCCATTTTCTTGGCCGTTAATGCTCTGATACACTGCCCAAATACTCTGTCTCGATAAATATTGTTTTTGCAGCATTGATAATGTATACTGATTCGACGAATATATTGATTTTAAATGGAGTATATATGATTTTTTGTGTGAAATATTAACTAAAAATGTTTGAGCACGTACTGCGAAGGATTTCAGGACTTTCAGTCCTTTGATATTAACTATATCACCTGCTGGTGAGTATTTGTTCTGTTACCTGTGGTTCTAAACTAAACTGAAATGTACACACATACGTTACATTTCCCCTGCGCTGGCTGCTCTATGCCCATCAATTGCGTTGGAAGTATTTCAATTACGACAGCATAAAGAGGCCATTGCCATAAACTTATATTAACTATATCACCTGCAGGTGATTATTACATATGTCTTACTGCTATTAGAACCACAGGTAACAGAACAAATTGTGTTCTGTTACCTGTGGTTCTAATAGCAGTAAGGTGAAATGTACACACATATGTTCCATTTCCCCTGCGCTGGCTGCTCTATGCCTATCAATTACGTTGGAAGTATTTCAATTACGACAGCGTAAAGAGGCCATTGCCAACGAGGTCTATAGCAAAATGTGCCCTAATGACGAGTCGATGAGTCGATACCAAGCTTGTGCTTATACAGTGAAAGCTCGTTAAACCGGACACCCTGGGAGGTTCCCAGGGTGTCCGGTTCTGTCTGCGAGGTTTCACTGTAAATCAGGCATTTGATTATTCCGAGCCATAGCTGTGTGCTATGCGATCACGAACAGGCATTAGATAAATGACCAAGAAACTCATCAAAATCATGATCACATATGTTTCTTGTTGTCCGGTTTGGAGAGGTTCCACTGTACAACTTTCTGAGCACGTTCTGCATAGTTTTGTCTAAAATCAAGCATCGAGTACGAGTATGAGCATCGAGTATTTGCTCAGATAGTTTTGTAAGCACGGGTGTAATACGCTGGTCAAGCTCTCATAATTATGTATTGGCCATGGCACCTCATATGCAGCTACCGTTCTCATGCGGTCTAAAGTAATCCATACGGATAATTGAAAAACAAATCACCGACGAATAGGCGATCAGTGAAGACGCAAGACAGACTGATGACGACGACAATACGGCCGGTTTTCACCGAACATATTCCGTTATCAATTGAGACACGCCATGCGATTTTGTACCTTCGGACATCTGCGTAATTTCATTAAATACTTTACAAAATTTACAATATTTTTCATTTATAAATAAAGTCAAAAGTTAGCACAATTTTCTCCGAGTACATGCGGAATATGAATATAATTCCGCCTGTACTCTGAAAATGTTGTAAACGTATTTCATGAAATTACGCAGATGTCCGAAGGTACAAAATCCCATGGCGTGTCTCAATTATTTTCATAACATACATAATGTGTTTCAAGAATAACTATTTTTTGAAAATCTGTAAATTTTTCTACCCAGACATCTTTGTATATCGTATCTCTCGAATTCTCCAAGTATAATGGATATCGTTATGCTAACGTTGTTGTGGCTGTGACTGGAGACTGGGGTATATGTGTTTTGCGACCAGTGTAGATCCAGATCAGCCTGTGCATCCGCACAGTGTGATCAGGATCTGCACTTTTCGCCATTCCATCAATGAAACAACCGTCATGTTTACTACGGGCAATACATTAATATCGTCATCAGGATACATGAGTGTGCTATTCGACCAGGAGCTACATTGGTCACAAATCCCATAAGCCTCGTATGTCCAGTCACAGCCTGTAGAAATGGGGTTTATGAGTTTTGCGACCAGTGTAGATCCAGATTAGCCTGTGTATCCGCACAGTCTGATCAGGATCTGCACTGTTCGCCATTCCATCAATGAAACACCCGCCATGCTAACAACACACAATATAGACTGCTATCAAGCTACATGAGTGTGGCATTTGATCAGGAACTACACCAGTACAAATTTCTCCTGTCAAAGCCACGTATTAGCTCAGGGACAGCGTAAATGTGATTAATGGCTGACGTCTCGTAATGCCAGCTGACGTACAATGGCACGGAGGGAGATGGATAATTTTTTATCCAGATGTTATCGTGACACGTATGACATATTCCCTGAATCCAATCAGGTCATATGACCACCTATATTCCTCTTATTCTTGCTGAGAACCATACACGTTCACATCAACGCTGAACACAACAATGTTCACTAGCCTGTGTTCTGAACACGCCGGTATATGTATGCCGTTTGGGCAGTCGGCACTTGAGAACATTGTGCTTGCAATCAAGCAGATTGATTGACTGAGCCTGAGCTGTGCTACAGCTCAGGCTCAGACAATCAAGTTGCTTGATTGCGAGTTGGCATTGTCAATAGATGTTCAAAATCGTTGATATATAGGCGAGATTAACTCAGGCGGTCGTGTAAAACATCCCGAGTCATTGGTCAGTCATAAACTGACTATAGAGTCGTATTTCACAACTGCTTCTTTCTCGACCGAAATTCAGATATATCTATAAAATTGCGGCAATTAGGAAAGATGAGCTATGGAAATGAGACAGTGATAATGATTGAAATAAGTAGTTTCTGCAACGACTAATGACAGTGTATGGATATTAAAGGTGCATTCCCACTCAGTAGGCACAAACTGTTCTTTGTAGGAATTATATAAGTGTATAATTGTGTCACTATTCCACCAGTTCTAAAACTTTCGAGTGCCCGCTATACAGACATAATCATTTAATAATATTTATTTTACTGATAGTGACTCGCGCAGGTATCAGTCTATTTTCTTATGCAAATGAGGCATGGTATTTTTTAATTATGTATACTAATTAAATGCGTCACCCGAAAAAATAATATTTTCGACAGATTATAAAGTATGATCATTGCACATCAAAATATATATACAGAGAATAACTAGTATGTCCGTTAATATTTTAAGGAAACATGGTTATCGCCCCTGATATTAGTGTGGACATTTTCGTCTGATACAAAATGTATAATAATGCCAATCAATACGTGGAGTAATGTTGAATGAATGTTTATTTTGCCAGAAACTGTCTCAGATGATGTCTCTGATATAAAGAACAGTGTGTGCATACGGAGTGTGCATGTACCTTTAACGGGTGTCATGCACAGCAACATGGCACATTATACAGAACTATCTGTTTACTACATAATATGTAAGAATGTCACGTTAGCCCACCCTCTCGTCTATTTTTGGTCGCTGCGCTCTACTCCTCTAGGTGTATAACATGTTTTTGTTAAATATTTTCAACAATTGTTTTCATATTTCTCGTCCGAAATGTATGCTGTGATCACTCACTTTAAATATATCAATGAGACGGTTCAAATGTGGTCACAACATACAAATGTATATTTATTTTAGACGAAATGAGATTTTATTTTCTCCGAGACATATTATAACTATGGGGCCCGTTTCACTAAACATCGTACGACTAAAATGTTCGTAAGTGCAAATTTTGGATCGTCTGGACATTTAAATTGATTGATTTACATTTATTGAGCATAGGCTGCATATGCAGCCTACGCTCAATAAATGTAAATCCAATAATTGTTAACAAGAAAACAATGTCAATATGAAATTTACAGACTATCATACTTTCACACTTACGAACATTTTAGTCGTACGAAATTTAGTGAAACGGCGCCTGATCATTTAAAACCTTCATCATTTGTTCGATTTAAATTTGAAAATATTTTCTTTGGAAAATGCTCATGGTGTTGATAGGCTATGGTGTTGATAGATAGGCTATGGTGTTGATAGACTATCAAGTTATTGTCTTACATGCAATATAAGTTTAACACTTATAATTAAGTTTTTGTACAATACATGTACATTTAAATAATATATTAATAAATATCGTATTTAATATGTATGTGGCTGTGGCTTGAGAAATGGGCTTATTGGATTTGTGGCCATTGTAGCTCCTGATCAAATAGTACACTCCTGTAGCCTTACACCAAATCAATTGTCCAAATAGTGAATGCTCAGTGAGACTTTAGCGAAGATAATAACGTGACCATAGATAGTAGTTAATGTTCGTAACTGGATCTAATTACGCACACAGTGTAGGTTAGACAATACGAAATGGCGCGAAATCGCAGAAGTAGTCCGAAATAAAACGTAGTGCGGGCGTTTTGAGGTCACATACCTAGTTTGGTTGCAAATCCTGATCTATTTCTACCCAGTTTCACTTGAGAAACATTTTGGGGTGCTTTTAACACCAGTTTTCAGCATAGTTGTAGCATTTAAAAGAAAACACTGAACCTGTTGGTCACGTGATGTAAACAGAGTTTCCGTGGACAAAACAATGTAAACAATATTGGGGGATATGGCGAGGTTGGATTTTTCTTTCTTAGGAGTAAGTGAACCGATTGAGTAGTATAGAGGGAGTCAAAATGATACCACCTACGGTGGTATCATTTCCACCCCTCTATACTACCCCCACCACCCCCGAAAAATAAAAAAATTGGTTAATGAGGAAAGTCTCTACCTACAGTAAATTTATGAATTATTTCGGTATAGGTATTTTGGAGAAAATAATTATATTCTCCCAAGAGAGAGAATTGAATTTTGAAAAGAGTGAGTCAAAATGATACCACCAACGTTTTTAACGTTATTGAGCTGCATTGAATGTTAAAAAGTGGTCTTGTAGTCCCAATTATATTGAAAATTGACTTTTGAAAAAAGTCGAAATCATTAATGCAATTTCAATGAGTACGCGTGTGATAGTTTATATTCCAACACCCCATTTTCCTCCTCCAATATAGCTAATTTATTTCGCAGATCAGCAACTAATTCTACCAGCTCTAGTCTACCACGTTCACCTTTAGCCACCTGACAGCGTAGTTGCTTATGTCTACAAAGAGTTTGGGCACTAACGAATTTACAAGGGCATCTGGGGCATTGAAATTGTGGGGGGACACAAGGAAACTTTCTACGTCTTGCTAGATGCCTTCGTAGATAGTCTTTACGCGTAAACGTCTTACAACAAGTCGCACACTCCATTATCTATGTATATGTATAAATTTATATTCAATTGGACGTGAAAAAAAACATGATGTAAATTTTTCACGTCCAATTGAACAGATAAATTTCATAGGTTATATATAGAAAATATGATAGAAATCGAAAGTTTGAGAAGAGAAGCCGAATCTCTAGGGATTACTTATAGTAAACGGTTGAGAGTTAGGGGGTTGACAAAGCTGTTAAACACCACAAAGAATGAGGCGTTTATGAAGCGGTTTACCCGCGCCCACAAACGAGGGACATTTAATGATATATCCAAAGCGGAGGAAGATGGTAACAGAATTCAAAAATAAAGTATTGCGGGGTTAAGGGCCAGTGTAATAAAACCTTCAAGCACCAATAATTTGTCCCAAATTAGACATACAGGTCACCCAATACCAAATAATAAGAAAAAATCTATCGTTCGCGCGATAGTGGAAAAAGGTGAAGAAATATTGGGGGCTCATGATGAAACATTGGAAAAGGTAGAAAAGGGAAGACGGGTAGTTACATTATCCTTTCGTAAAAACATTGACATTAACGAATCTGAACGCATGTCCGATAAACTCGCTCCGTATATAACAACAAATTTTTATTTGAGATATTCATATTCTTACAAGCTAGAACATATGGAGGAAACTAAAAATGGAAAACCTATGACTATAATAATGCACAAAAATCTCGGTAGCGAACCACTATCATCAATGAAAACCGTTAAAAAATGGCTGTCAGATAAGGAGCAAACACGAATAATGTCCGATAAAATAGATAGACCAAATACAAAGTGGAAGTTTGTAAGATGGGTAGAGGTTTTTGTAAAGCTAATACAGGGCAATAGGGGAATAGATTTGGAACTACAATCCAAAGAAGCGGCAGGAGGAGAACTTCCAGAATGGTTGAGGAATAGAAAAGGTATGTATTCTTCAGATAAGTATAATGACGACCTTTGTCTGTTCAGGTGTCTAGCTATGCATATGACAGGTAAACGACCTGACAGATGTACAGAAAAGGCGAAAGAACTTAGTAAGCAATATTTCGGTAGTAATGTGGTTTCACCAATTCCTTTTTCAGATCTGAAAAAGGTTGAAGAGTTTTTTAAAATCGGTATAGAAGTATATCAACCGACACAAGGTGGTGTTTGGTGGTTGAAAAAGGTACCAGCACACTATGATGCACTAGGTAATAAACCAATGACAATAGGACTGTTTAATAATCACGCATTTCTGATAAAAAACCTTAAAAACCTATCTAAAATTTACGCCTGCGATAATTGCAAACAGAAATTCACGAAAGCGAGTAATATGAAGAGACACGGACCAAAATGTATGAGAGGTGAGACAAAAGTAATATGTGATGGTAATTATTTAGAGCGCCCGCGTTCGTCGTTCGAGAAAGCGTTCTACCCAAAAGGTTCTAAAAGTTATGGTGCGATCGATTGGATGTACTCTGTGGAAAAGCAGGAGGGAATTCACATTCACCATGAACAGTGTGGACACGGAGGTGAAAGATGGATTTTAGGAGCTCCAGTAGATGGATACTGTCCAGAAACCAATACCGTATATAAATATCACGGCTGTTACTGGCACGGGTGTGAGATTAATGCAAAGCATAGAAAAGAAGAACGCGCATCCACAATGAGAAGAGATAAATTTATTAGAAGCAAAGAATTCAAACTAGTAGTTATGTGGGAATGCGAATTCCAAAGAACGGGTAAATACATAAAGATCGGTTGCGACACTGCTCTTTATCCATATCAGATAGTATATGATTTTGAGGCGTATCTCAACCCACCTAATTATAAAGAATTACTTAAAACGCTAGGTAATAGTTTAGAGTACGAAGCTGAGCACGTTCCGGTAAGCGTTAGTATAGGAGATAATTTCTCAGGAACAGTAACTCATATTTGTGATAAAGATCCTGCAAAACTTATAGAAAAATTCGTAGAAGATTTGAAAGTCAGGGGAAAAGCTATAAGAGAAGAAGTATGGTTCAGATATAGGTTTAATACAGAACATTTACGTAAAAATCAAATTACACAGATCGAACAGTGGATAGAGCAAGTACCGGTTATAGGTTTTAGCAGTAGTAAGTACGATATAAACTTAATAAAGAAATACCTAGTAGGCGAACTGGCATCAACAACAAAGAAAGTAATGGTCGGAAAACGGGCAAGCGCAACAATATTTATATTTACTCCAGAGTTTAGATTTCTTGATGTAATACTTTACCTAGGACCCGGTGTAAGCTACGATAGTTGGATAAAAGCCTACGACTGTAAAGGACAGAAATCTTTCTTTCCTTACGAGTGGTTCGATTCTCCAGACAAACTGGATTACCCAGGACTGCCTGATATAGAGAATTGGTATTCCAAACTATCTGGGAAAATGTTACTAGACGAAACAGAATTATGTAAATGTCGTAGAATTATCAAAGAAAAGAATATGAAAACTTTCAGAGATTGGTTGAAATATTATAACGATTTAGATGTAGCACCGTTCCTAGAAGCGGTGGAAAAAATGTGTGAATTTTATAAACGCAGAGGTATGGATAGTTTCAAAGATGCGGTAACACTACCTGGAGTAGCTATACAATATTTATTGAGAGGAACCATTAAAGAACAAAAATCTTCAAAGACGATTATACCGGAGGATGCTCTATGTGCACCAAAAGAAGAAACATACGAAATGATGAAAGACGCTCTAGTTGGTGGTCCATCAATAGTATTTACACGATATGCCGAAACGGGCGTTTCAAATATTATATCTAATTCCACAGGAATTAACAAACCTTGCAAGGCTGTTTTGGGGTACGATGCAAACGCGTTATATTTATCTACGTTAAATAAAGAGATGCCGTGTGGGAGAGAAACTATACACCATATAGATACCCCACATAACCCTAAATTTATTAAAAAGTTTTGTAAAAGAGTTTTATCTGGAGACTGGTTTGGGTTTGCGGAGGTGGATATAGAAGTTCCACACAACTTAAAAGATAAGTTTTCTGAAATGTCCCCAATATTTATAAACAGAGACGTAGACGTTGAGGAGGTTCCAGAACACATGATAAAATATTTGGAAGATACTGGCAGAACAAGAGGAAATGGAAGGAAATTAGTGGGATCGATGACCGCCAGTAAAGTATTGCTGTACGCGCCACTGTTGAAATGATATTTAAAACACGGCCTAGAAATAACGGGAGTTCATCGTGTTATAGATTAAATTAGTGGAAAACCATTCGAATGGTTCGCAAAAGAAATTACAGCCGCAAGACGAACAGGCGATGTAGAACCAAATAAGAAACCAGTAGCGGATATAATGAAATTATTAGGCAACTCGTGTTGTGGAAAAATGATAGAGGCAACGGAGAGACATTTAAATACGTGTTGACAAAGCATTAAGATCCGCGTATTTTGATGATTTCGAAGAGATAGGAGATGCGTACGAAATATCTTCCCGAAAACCCCGGTGCTCAGTAAAGAGACCATTCCATTGTGGAATAGCGGTTTATCAACTCGCTAAATTGAGATGGTTGGAATTTTACTACGAATTTCTAGACAAATACGTAAAAAGAGAAGACTTTGAATTAATACAGATGGACACGGATAGTATGTATGTAGGAGTTAGTGGAAAACAATAGAGGAATTGATTAGACCTAACTTACTAGACGAGTTTGAAAAAGAAAAGAATAAATGGTTGGCTTGGAATAAGTGGAGTGAAAGAGAGCCCGGGCTTTTCAAAATGGAATTTAGTGGAGAAAGAGCGATAGCGCTATCTAGTAAGTGTTATTTTGTAGAAAAAAATTAATTATATTAAAAAAAACTCTGCGAAAGGAATGTCCAAGAGAACAAACAATTTAAATTGGGATAAATATAAACCAGTACTAACCGAAACTACAGATGATGGAAAACACATTATAGATGTAGCACAAAATAGAGGATTTAAAATGAAAGACGGTAATGAAAACGTACTGTCAACAAAAATTAGGACTCGTAAAAATTACGACGACGTACTACGATAAAAGACGCGTGTTATCATATGGAATACATACAGAACCTCTCTAAAGACTCTGACGATCCGGAGGTAGCTGGGTGTCAGAAGGCACCATAAGAAGTTCTTCGCGAACAAACCCGCGAGATGGACCATCATCCAAATAGTAGAGCACGGGCTCATCGAGTTTGGTAATGGATCGATCTAGATGATATACATTGAGAGACCACACGGGATCCGTCGCGCGGCGGCTGCCACCTTCGAGCTCTCCCGGTTGATAGAGGTACCGGAAGTCAACATCCGATGGAAGCCGTTGCTCCTCTAAACCAAAGGGTCACCCACGTGAGACAGCAGAGGGCTTGCTCGTCACCTTTTTAGACTTGATGGCATCTACGGGCTTCTTGTTGATCAATCTGGTTACCTCTCCGTTCAGTGTGGAGACCACGGCGAGCAGTCTGGCCACCCACTCAGTCGATCGCGAATGAGGGTCCCGCTGCGCAAGCAGCAGCTCTTTGGCATATTGGTGACCGAACAGTCTCTCAGCCAGGGTTCGATTGAACCGCTCCACGATTCCCTGGTCCCGGTGGATGCTGACTCGGCCGCGTCTGATAGAAACGTTGTGCTTAGACAATAGATGAGAGACCGCGCCCATGAACTCGCGGTCGGGATCGACCTGGAGAAGATTCGGCCATTTGAGAGGACTCCTTTTATATATTCGGGAAAGTGCCTCGGCCACCTCCTTAGACTCTTTCGTAGCCAGTGGCTCAGCCCCCTTATAGCGACTCGTTACGTCAACGACTGTCAGTGCGTACTTGTACGTTTTGCAACCGACGATCGTGAGGGAGAAACAGGAGATCCGCTTGGTGAACTTGGTTCGGCACCGGCACATCGAATTTCGGGCGCGGAATAGTGTGAGGCGCGGATAAATAGATCTGCCAGATGGCCTGCTTCTTGAGCCATTCCTTGACAGCGTTTTCTGAAACCTTGGTCGCCGCTGCGAGGTTCTTGATGGCCGCGAGTCCCTTCCAGTAGCCGCTGGGCTGTAGTATGTGTTTGCTAGCTTGCGCGCTAGGCGAACCGATAGTTTGGTATCAAGTTTGCGCGTGTTCATAGTATGCGAAGTATTCTAATTGATCGGACAATCTCCAACATGCCCTCGCCAGATCGTCCGGTAACTGAGTCGTTAATAATAAACCTTTGTTGGAAGTACAATTGCGATTGTCGCTGCAGCCACAATCGCGTTTGGTTTGGAACAGGAGAGGGAATTCTGGGGAATCTAACTCATCCAATCTCGATTGGGAGGAATCTAACAACCGCTTTGCGAAAAGGGTGGCCGCTTTTTCGTCCTCGTTTCACGTCTCGAGACAATCTCGGGCCAAACGAATCATACACTTTGCACCAGGTAAACGGTGTTTAAGGGCCGTGTAGCCTACATCGATCATAGCAAAATAAAGTTCGTCAACTAACATCGTTCTATATATATATATTTAAAAAAAAAAAAAAGGTTTTAAAATAATTTTAAAATAATTATAAAATTAATTAATTAATTTATAATCTCGATTGAATATATAGTAGCTGACGAGACCCACCACACCCATTCCCACGACGATGAACGCGATCTCGCGGTCTTTTTGGGGCTCTGGCGGTACATATAAATCTGAAAGTTGGGGCTCACGATCCAGCGGCGCGAGGCTTTTATGTGGATATGCCAGCGCGTACTCGCGGTTGGCTTCTTCAACGTTCTGGAAAGTTTGCACGGCGTGATTCTCGCGGCGAAGCTCTTCGTTGACCCAGTCCAGATGGACTATTCGTTTTTTCGACCATGCTTCCTTTGCGCTATTGAGTTGTTATACAGCTAAATCGTGACGCTTACGCTCCTCATCCACGTTCGAGCTTCTCATTTTCGAGAATATAAAGTTACTACCGCTGAACGCAAATGCGTTTACAAGCGCACCACCTACTATTACTGCGATTGAAGCCATTTATTTCCATATATTAACAGGTAGAATTCCAACTTTAATTAGATAATCTCGGATCCAAACTGCGGCCGTTACATCTAAGGTCGCGAGCCCTACGTCTCTCACAGTAAAGTCCAATTTGGGAGCGGACCCTCCTAGGGCCATCTTTGATAGTCGAGCATACCCGATACTGAAACCCGATATCACCACGGCGTGATAAAGCGCATTCACTATCATTTTACCATCTTGTTCAGCCATTGTAATTATTGCATATAAAAGGGATCGCGATCGATGTTTAAATGGGGTGCATCCAATCGCGATTGGTGTTTCGTAACTTTCTTCGGAACTGTTGGGGGTTGTTTTTCCAATTTCAACATTGTTGATGATTGGTATTTCAGCACACACAGGGTGCCCACAACTGCCAGACCACCACCAACAACCCACGGGACGATCTTCCAATAAGGTTCAACAATGTTGAGGTAATAGGGGGTAGGAGCTACAGCAATCGGGGATTGCTCTTCCTGTTTCAATCCAATCGCGACTGCGGGAGAAACAGCTGCCACCGGGTGTTTTACTGTTTCAACAGCCATCGGTGTTGAGTGCAACGACCGTTTCGCCTCTCGAAGCTTGGCGAGTATTTTATCTTGTTTAACTTTTCGGGCGGCAGCCGGTGCCCGCCAAGCTGCCTGTCTTTTTGGGTTTTTATATCGTGCAATCGGGTTCAACTCCAACTCCAACGGCGGTTGGTATTGGGTTGGAGAAATCGGGTTCAACACTGTTGGAGTTGGTGTAATCTGGGATTGCTGTTCCGTCACTCTCGCAGGTGTGTCTTGTGTCATCATTTATAATATTAGGGCTTATAGTTCGTGGGCATATATGTCCAAATTGACAGTGTTTACCCGTGGTCAACGCGGTTTTCAGCGGAGCTAAGTACATTCCAAACTTGTGATAAATTGAGCAGCAGGCTGTTCTAAGAGTGTGTCCTATAAAAGGGTCAGTCTCTAAATCGTGAATCAACCCCGCGGTGTTTGGTACAGGGAGAAGTATACTAACGGTGGTAGCGTACAAATGAATAGCCGCCGATCCAAGAGTTTTTGTCATCTCTGCCCCCAATTTGGATTCGTATCGCGCATACATTTTATCGATCTCCGCATCTGACATCTTATCCACCTGACAAACTGAGAGACGCCTACCGAGATAATGCTCCGATTGTCCCCCAGAAACCAGAGCAGCTAGCCGCTCACGTCTCGTCGCATTTTCATTCGTATCGGCACTCAACCCCGCCGTTGAAGTTGAACCCGATTGCTCTTCCAATTCACGATTGGTGTTGGGGTTCAACTTCAATCCCGATTGTGTTGAGGTTTCTTCCATTAGCTGATCGAGAAGTTCGTCGCAGTACATTATTGCTAATTTTCTTTTAACTGTTCTGACAAGTCTCATAAGTCTAACATATTTCCAAGCGCACCACCCGATACTTATGATCACCGTTATGCTCGCAACAAAGCTCGCAGCGGAGCACCAAATTGTTAACATTGTTAACCATTGTTCAGCATTTGTTCAACAATTGCTAATTTTCTTAAAATTAATTGTTCAGCAATTGCTTATTACTTTGTAATTAATTAATTGATCACTTCGTAAGCAGTTGGTTGGTCGGTCTTTAGCAGAAGCTTGGCGTGCTTAGTTTCCGAAAGTATCTGTCGAACCTCCAGGCGCTCCTCGCGCGTTGGGATAACGTCGTTCTCTCGAAGACAGTCATCGAATGAGTCTCGGTCCTTGCAGTGAAAGAGGGCGACCCATTTCGTTTGCTCACGCAGATCCTTGAGGACGGCGTTGTACTTTTGAGTGGAGATCCATACGCTTTGCCTAGCATGGCGGCCAGAAAATGCGAGCTCGGAGAGCATGTCCTTCCTTTTGGTCATCGCCGCCTTGGCTGAGCAGTCGTCAATCACGTATAGGGTGGGCTCACCCTGAAATCTTTGGTATAAGCCACGCAGCCAATCGTGAAGTCTGTCGCCGGGGTCAAAGACGTATATCTCAGGGCCGGTCCATATCCACTGGCGCCGCTGATAAGTCTCGTTGTGCCGCACAGTGGGACACAGGATCACAATGTGATGAAAGGCATTGCGGTAGGAGCCCTCGAGCAAGTCCAGGATGAAAACCGTTTTTCCACATCCTGTCTGCCCACATATTATGGCAACCTCCGGGGAGCGCTTACAGCCGGAAGCAAACTGCTTTCTGACTTCGTCCCACTGCTGGTGTGCGCGAAGACCCGCACTGTAGAGTTGATTGGGGACTCCCTCGATCGTCACCTCGACCTTTGTGATTTTGGGGTTATAGAATGTGTCGGTTTTTCTAGCACCGAACGCGAACCGAGCATCCTCGAACAACATCAGTATACCTTTCATCGAGCGGGCGGGTACCTTGACATTAATATTCCACAATGTGTCGCTTTTGTCTTTCGTCATCTTGCGGTGACGAAGAACTCGGTCGTAAAGTATGGCAACGCGCCCAGCGTACTGGGATCTGATTAATCGCGCGAGCTCGGGCATCGTGACCATGTCGTACTCCAACGAAACATTATCGATCGTATACGTCGATGCTACGTCGGTGGCTATGAGAACTCGGCCGTAGTCGTTGAACGTTAGTTCGTATTCGAGGCGGTCAGCTAAAGCACTCTGATAGTAGGGCATGTGACTCTCCAGCAACTCAAAGTCGAGCGGGATGTAGAAGCGGTTGCCGTAAGCGGCCGCGATCGCGTTGTCACTCGCGTTGTTATCTACCTTGTTACCAGCCCCGATTCTAAGTTTGGTTACGTTCTTATTTTTGCTGGTGTCAATACCCTGATAGACCGCGTTTTCGCGCTCTTGCGCTGTCTTCCACGGGTCCTGATAACAATGGTAGACGTCGCTGTCGTCGATCGACATCACCTCATTACCAGAAATCTTTATCATGGTCTTCTTGACGATGGCGCGATCCAGGTTCTGAACGACGGTTCGATCCGCGTCCGTCGACGCCAGCGAAATAGTGAAAGCGAGGCGAACAGTACCCGGCACAATGACGTCGCTAACCACTAGGTTGGGGAAGCGGACTAAGAGCTGCTGGTTCTGGTCAATCGTCGATGGGTTGTTCGTAATAACGACACTTTGTCTCACGCCTTTTGCCCCGAGGGGCTCACGCAGTCTGCGGTATGGATTGATTTTGCGACCGTATTGACTCGAAGACATAATTTAGTGAATCTATTAAACTCGTATGGTTTTGTCTTTAATACATAATTAATATGGCTGATTACGATATTGACATGGATGAAATCGGCAGAGATGATGTCCGAAATGATGACGTCGATGAGGTGATGATGATACACCCTACATAGAGACTCCAGTTCCAATTCAATCACGTTCAACAGTGTTGAGGGGGGAAATAGGTGGCGCTACCAGCAGCGTTGGTCTAAGTCGGAAATTACTCGAGGGAGCTCTAATGACTACTACAAACATTGGATAGACAAAAAGGTTTGGTCCCATCTGTCGGCCGCGACTACTCCAATTTCGAATTGGATCTGCGTGGTAGGTTGCGACTAAAAGCATCAAATATCCCAATCATCAACATGAAGACCGGAAAACCCCTAGCGCTCAGCACCATTGACGGATATCGGGGCGGTGGCCAACTCATAAGGAACGAACTCGGATTCCCAGATTGGAAGCGTGGTAAAACAATTATGCCAACCCGCGCTGTAGAGGCCCTACAGTCTACCGACGAAAAGATGGCGAAGACGGCTGCCTCAATAGAAACGGTCGAGCTCAACGAGGTCCCTCAAGCAGCCGCCGACGCTATTAACACGATGGAGACCTCGTTCAGCGAAAACGAAATGCTCAACCTCGACCAAGGGTCGATCGATGACCCACCGTTACCTCTTCGCGAACTCCGTGGACTCGATAAGGCTATGCAAACGGTCCGGGTGAATTGGTTCATAACATCTCCAAACTCTTGTCGCTGGATGAACATATCGCGCTAGAAGAAAGAAAACTGGAGGAAGCCGGTGACGATAGAGAATCTACCGAGCGGATCACCGAACGACTGCAGTCTTTGCGGAACGAAAGAGAAGCTCGCTTGCAGTCTGCATCCACTAACCGTGAGATGCTCCGCACACAAATAAGTCGGATCCGCGAAACAATATCGAGGGTTCTGCGCGAGGACACGACACTCGGTGAGCGTCTTCGCACTCTGTTCAGAGAGCAGGGTGTCATGATAGCAAGCATCCTCGTTGCTATCGGCATGACTATATCGACCATAGTTCTATCTTTCACTGGTGGTGTGGCACCCGCGCCACCACCCGCGCCATCATCCGGTGGAGCAAAGGAGTGGGTAAAAAAAACACTAAAAGCCCTCGCCAGTCTCCTGGCTAAATTAGCCGAAAAGGCGGCTGCCGCACTACCCGGACTGATCGGAAGTATCGTTTCATACTTGTTATCTATATTATCAAAAACGGTCGGATGGCTCACCCAAAATACTTGGGCTTTAATCGTGGCGATCGCCGGTCTCCTACTATTCTCCGCCAGAGAGTTTCTAAAACCAAAGCGCTAGTAGTCCTATCGCCACGAGGGCGACGACGAGCCCTAATTTCTCCTCCTCGTGTGTTGTGCTTCCAATCTCGATTGGTGTTCCCTCAACACTGTTGACGATTGACTTGGGGGGACTCAATTCGTGAATTGGTTTCAACTTCAATCCCGATTGTGTTGAGTGAGGCACATCCAATCGCGATTGGCTTGGGGTTTTTATGACCGTCTTGGTGGGGGGTTTGATGATATCCGCGTTCACGTTCCCGTTGTGGCCGAGTTTTTGATTGACGGTGGCGATTACGATCTGATTATTGTAACCGTCAACCGGGTCGTCTCGTAGTATCATATTGCTCGGCGCCATATAAAGACCTATTCCAAATACGTAGTCTACTGGGGTGCTGGCATTCTGCAAAACGTCTTGATAATTCTGGATCGCCTTCTCCAGGTCCACCTTAGCTGAGATGGCGTCCTCTACAAGTGCCAATAATTGTTTTTGTGCATCAAACGCCGTTCCCGTGCCCAGTATTGAACTGCGAGTTTGCTTCTGTGCGCCGAGGATGGCTCAGACGTACGTGCGAATGGAGTCGTTGAGGCGAGTAACCCCGGCCTGCGTGAACCCTAGACCCTTATCTAACATAAATGTACCCCACACGTCCTGAACCTCAGCAGCCTGCTGTATGTAATCGACGTGAGCCCGTTTCGGAGGTAACAAAATGCAGGATGAGACGCGGCAGTGCCGCCCTCCAGACACTTCCGGCCCGAAGGTCATCGTCGCGGGGTCAAAATTCCCGGCGTTCCGACTGACAATGTGGTCGCCGGAGTGATCGTGTCTAAAATCAGTCTGCGTTCAATTCCCGGACTGGCCCCGAATGAGAACGTCCCCGAGGCCGGTGCTGGTAGGAAATGCTTTCTGTCTCCAGTCCGCGTCTTTTGAAACGTTAAATTCGTTACACAGTCTTTCAAACGCCATACGGTCGTATGCGTTGAAAATGGGATCCCAGGCGTCGTCTTGAGGTAGTGAAATACCTAGTTCTTTGAGAATCCTCCTAATAGTATAATACGCATGAAAGTTGTAGACACTTCGGAGCATGACATACTTGGATGTCAGATGGTCTTTATGTGAAACTCCACGCCCGGCTGTTGCGCACCATACAGCGAAATTTATTTGGTTCTGCCAAAACTGCATCGGTGTTGCTTTCCACCCTTTTACGGCCTCCATTGTTGTAATCTTGGACAGCCTATATTGTTCAAAGATGTCGGGAAAGTTGGTGGTAAAGCCACTGTCCGGTCTAACCGTTACAGTTGGGTGTACAAGGGGGTTCACAACGTCTTTGTGTGTGTATTTACCTCCAACCGCGTACTTTGCATTAGAATTGAAGCTAAATGCTTTGGTATTCATTGAAAGATATTATTATGTTTGCTACTATCACTAATGTTCAAAAAGAGAGTTGTCAACTTCAAAAGTCAATCGACAACTGCTGCGGAAAACGCCGGGTCGGTCTCAGATCAATCACCTTCACGGTTGGGTGGCGGAATGTGGGGAAAAGTGAAGGATTTTACTATGTGAAGGATGGACGACAAGTAGGTGTAAAGCTGCCTCCCGGACTGTGGAGTTTTATACAGCTCAAAGATTTTGTCACCTCAGAGCTTGGTGGTACAGTCAACCTCACAGTATCGAAGGCTACCGGATTTCCAACATTGACCATCGGCCCTGATAGTAAGGTAGTGATCTCCTGGGGGTTGGGTAGACAACTAGGTTTTAGAGAGACATTCTCCGCAAATAAAGGAGTGTTTGTCTCGGGTGAGTACGTCGGTGATAAACCGGTGGACTTCACCTGGATCGGGTAATAAATTACGCTGATATTTCATGTATTCGATATCGCCTAGTGTTTTCATTTTATAGAAATTATATATAGGACTATAACCCCCGTATTCTTCGTAAACTTCTTCGACACAGCCATTAAAAACTTTCAATTCCAATTGTATTTTATTATCCATTTTCTCTAATAATATTGGTATTATTTTGTTCTATTCAATATAATTGGGACTACAATACCACTTTTTTATCATTCAATACAGCTCAATAACGTTCAAAAGGTTGGTGGTATCATTTTGACTCAATCTTTTCAAAATTCGATTCTCTCTCTTGGGAGAATATAATTATTTTCTCCAAAACACCTATGCCGAAATAATTCATAAATTTACTGTAGGTAGAGACTTTCCTCATTAACCAATTTTTTTATTTTTCGGGGGTGGTGGGGGTAGTATAGAGGGGTGGAAATGATACCACCGTAGGTGGTATCATTTTGACTCCCTCTATACTACATGCAGAACCAGTACAGACTGGCGGCAGGTAATGTACAAGTATGTCCCACAGCATCCATACGAATAGTGAAAGTAGGAGAGACTAGCTTTATTGGATGGGATTCGGTTAAATTATATAGTAAAACTATTTGGTGTGGTCTAACCAGTAGCGTAGAATTAATCTGCGCATCACTAATGGCGCAACACATGCCATTTCCTGTTCATTCATAAAATTATATCATGTTTTCTTTATTGAATACTCAGTTATCATGATGAACAGCTGTATTCTACGAATTGTTAAATTGAGGGAACGAATTGTTAATTCGTGGGAAAGAATTGTTAAATTGAGGGAACGCATTGTTATTTCGTGGGAACGAATTAATAACAAAAATATTTTCTACGTCCCCTGCGGGGCTCCGTAGTATTCCGTTTAAGTCGATCCACAATTCTTTTTGCTACAGTTAAATAGCACTACTGGTTATTTTGGTAACATATATTTTGTCTAACTACGCTCTTTTGAGATGTGATGAGAAACATATATGGAGTCATTTCTTTCAACTTGAATTTACAGGACATCACGGATTTAAGCATACATGTATTATAGGCGGTGGGCCAGGAAGGCTCACCATCCACCCCCCCCCACCTTGGCAGAGCCAGATGGGTATAAAAATGTCCGTAAAGATGCCCAGAGTCAGAACACAAATATTTCAGTTGCATAAGTTGGGACTCACTATGATTAATTTGCATAAATCCAAGATGGCCGCCATCGAAAAACGAAAATATGGCTATTGGCAATATATTCTGTTATGCATGAGATTTTGTTGAGGTTTCCACATCTAAATAGTTATTTTAAGGCAGGATGACTCGGATGCTTCCAAGGCTGTACTACTAAAATGCAAAAGAGGCATGTATATATTCAAAATGGCCGCCAATTTTAAAAATTTGCTGTCTTTTTTAGTTTTTTAAATAACTTTTGTGGACGTTTTCGAGAATTTAGTTCATAACTGAAGACACATGCTCTGTTATGTTCTAGCATACACCTGCATATTTAGTAAACAGTTCTTCTGATGCAGAAACTGGAACTCATAAAAGTTATTTAAAAAACTAAAAAAGACAGCAATAAATTGGCGGCCATTTTGAATATATACATGCCTCTTTTGCATTTTAGTAGTATTTTTATTCTTCGATGGCAGCCATCTTGTTTTATGCAAATTAGGCATATTGAGTTCCAGGTTCTGCAGCAGAAGAACTGTTTATTAAATATGCAAGTGTATGCTAGAACATAACAGAGCATCTTTACGGACATTTTGATACCCATCTGGCTCTGCCAAGGGTGGGGGGGTGCATTTTGAGCCTTCTTCGTCCACCGCCTATTATATTATATTGGTTTCATACTTGGTGATGACCGTATTGATAAATACTGAGCCCCGCAGGGGACGTAGAATTCCTTTTTTTTTATTAATTCGTTAATTTTTAATGTGAGGGAACGAATTGTTATATCGTGGGAACGAATTGATAATTCGTGGGAACGAATTGTTAAATTGAGGCAACGAATTGTTATTTCGTGGGAACGATATTACTAATTAATAAAAAAGATCCATGTCCCCTGCGGGGCTCCGTAGATAAACATCCTCCGTGATACGTCCGTGAACTTTTCATATGTGCTGTATGCATATAGTGTTATCTGAATAAGGCCGTGTCTTTTCATCAATATGGCGTCCGAAAACAAGATGGCCACCAAGTACAAGATTTATAAAATGCGTTTTACTCCAACCTCCATTTGCTGGATTCAGAACTACGTTACATCCAAGATGGATTTTCTTTTTTGTTTGTAACAGTATGCACATATGAGACACGCCATGTGATTTTGTACATTCGGACATCTGCGTAATGTCATTAAATACGTTTACAAATTTTACAATATCATAAATAAAGTCAAAAGTTGACAAACTTTCAGAGTACATGCGGATACCGCATGTACTCTGACAATGTTGTCAACTTCTGACGCCATTTACGGAAAATATTGTAAATTTTGTAAACGTATTTCCTGAAGTTATGCAGATGTCCGAATGTACAAAATCACATGGCGTGTCTCATATGTGCATACTGTTACAATAGTATAACGTTGGAATGTCACAGGGCAGAGTTTCCGTATGCAATCGGCGTGTCTGTTGTCTGTGTGACCAATTCCACGACACGTTGGTGGTCATTGGTGGGAATGTGTCCATTCACGGCGTGTTCTGGAATGGGGCCGTTTGTTACAGCGCCATTGAACACGTCTTCAACGGTGTGTCGCCTCGGACTGAAGGCAACAGATAAACTGCATTGTTGTCGCCTGCAGCTGTCACTGTATAAGTTATTAGACATAAATGACCCGTATCGAGCTTGCGTCGGCGGATCACACATACAATGCCAGCAGAAAACACAGCAGTTAGGGCTCTCGTCATACTGTAGTCCGGCGGATGTGTTCCCATTTTCTGATTGCCGACGATCGTCGTTTATCGCTTGTTGAAGCCCATGAGTTGGGTTGTGTGTACTGATGCACAATGATTTGATGGTAGTGGCCACGCGCCATATGAGCTCCCTCCGCAGCAGAATGTAGACCCAGGGGTCGAGGATCTGGTTCATGGACGCCAGCCGAATCATCACCAGGTCCGTGACTTTGTCCACCGGCAGTAGCTTCGTTTGGTTTATTAAAATTCGCACCTGCAACAGAAAATAAAAGTCTAACCAGCTTTTTATAAGTTGCAAGCACAAAACGCAAAATGTGATACGTTATAGGCAGTTTGTGACTAGTAGTTCCATCACTGAATTGTGGCTGTGACTGGAGAAAAGGGGTTTATGGGATTTGTGACCAGTGTATTCCCTGATCAAATGACATCCTCCTGTACATGTATAGCGATCTCTCTTGCTGGTTAGAAGCATGGCGGGTGTTTCTTTGACGAGATGGCGAACCGTGCAGATCCTGATCAGACTGTGCGGATGCACATGCTGATCTGGATCTACACTGGTCGCAAAACTCATAAGCCCCATTTCTCTATTGAAAAATATGATCTACAAAAACAGTGAAGTTGATTAAAATCCATTATTAAATGTGTGCATAAAGATGTACAATGTATTGGAATGTTTTTATTTTATTCATGCTTTTTAATACATGTATTAAAATTATTATTAGGACGCTGCCCCACTAACGCGTGAGCCATGTTAGTGCCATTGGCAAAATATTTCTCCAGTCACAGCCACATATAGATGCAACATTTATTGGAAACCGACATGTTGGACGGAATACTCATAACCCAATTCCTCCAGTCATAGTCACAAATACAGAACTGATTAGTGTTCTTATTAGGGCCCCGCTGATGCCATATAGGATTTGCCCTGTCTGTCCGTCTGTCTGTCTGTCTTTCCGTCCGTTTATTTTTTTTTTGTAAGAGTTTCTCAAATCACCTGTGTCCGGTGGCCACCCCAGCAGCCTGCCCATTAGTGATACAGTGGAGCACTCTCAGCCAATTTCCGCCACCGCCGACTAGTACATCCCGATATGTGGCTATGGCTGGAGAAATGGGGCTTATGGGTTTCGCGACCAGTGCAGATACAGATCAACCTGTCAACCGCACATAGACTGGTCAGGATCGACACTGTTCACCATTCCATCAATGAAACACGTGCCATTCTTCTAACACGCAAATAGATCGTTATCAGGCTACACTAATATCTTTATTTCCTCCACATAGGATATCCTAGACAACATATGTACAGCTGGAAACACGAACCAACGAAATTAACCTTACCACATCCGTGTCTGCAATCTCTGAGTGCCAGAAATCGCAGTCTGTGGCCACGAATTATGGCAACAAAACACAATATTATGAATTGTCAACAGGTGACGAGTGTAGGCCCAAATCAAGCCACGCAACAGCGCAGTCAAATTAGAAACTGCAATGTCATATTAATCGAATAAATTATGGCATTTCTACTGCATCATTGAGATTCCTACACGGTCACAGAATGCAGGACCGACAAGTGGTTATGTACATCCACTTCGTCTTGTAGTGACAATGTATATCACTGATCAATCGCATAGAAAGATCTAGTCGTGCTGCCAAACGACGAACAATGCACTGGCAGCTGCGTTAAATCCAATCTGAGGTATGTGGTCATACGAAGGTACGGGTAACCGATCATAACACGTATATATCCGGCACAGTTTGAACCGTCGAAGCCAAGCAAAGCTCAGACTCAGCCACTCAAATTGTCCAATTTCGAGGGTTTAGAGCAAATAAGCATATCGAGTACTCCACGACCACAGGCCCACAGATGCCAGATAACGCTGCAACCTGGGGACCGTTGCAAAATTATGATAGTAAATTTGGATTTACATTTATTGAGCATAGGCTGCATATGCAGCCTGTGCTCAATAAATATAAATCCATCAATTGACATTTCCAGACGATCCTAAATATGCACTTACGAACATTTTAGTCGTAAGAAGTTTAGTGAAACGGCCCCCAGTACATTACACACATTTCGCATTGAACGGCACGTTTGCGTAACTGTACGGCAATGTAGTTGACCCTGGTGAGCATGAAAAGTAAACAGCCGCATCATACAGAGCTGTCTATTGATGGAGGCGTCAGTGCGCAAGATTTATAGAGCGTATTATAAACCATGGCCGTCATACATTCAGCACAAATAGTCGAAAGCAATTACAAATGTCACATGTAGGTGACTCCTACACACGTACAAGCAATCTGATGCGAACATGAAATATGGCTATATTTCATAGATACGCTGGATGAACGACTGCCATTGATGCACACGTCTTCATAGATTACACGTGCATTTAACTATTGAACGACACAAGGTTTCTATGCAGGTATCGCAGACATAGCAATGAAATTAGCTTCTGTTCGGTATCTGTTGTTTGCAGTTGGTTACTATCGCTGCTGAAAATAACAATGATTTGCGTGTAAATGCTTGATGACGTGGAATAATTGATGGATAATTTTATTTGCATTTCGAGCCAAATTATCTGTCTATCAATCTTTGTATCCCATCACATGTTATTTAGCTGATTATTTCCATGCTGTTTGGTTGGGGAAAATACCACGTTCCATGAATGTTTCGAGAGCACTAAGTAAATTGTATAACATTGCAACATCAAATTGTAACATCAGAATTGACCTAAGAAACGCAGTTTATTTTTATCGATACATAATTCCAGTGTTGGTGGTCCAATCAGACTGTTGGCAATGTCGGTTTTTGTTCTGCAAGGTAAAGAGTGTATGTATTGTATACCAAGTTGTATGATCACGTGGTACTAACAACAACAACAAGTACTGAAACTTCCAGAATCCATCCGATTCAAAGTACGTATTCTTTGGTATTGTCCTTATTACGTAACGGATTTTTATGAAATATGGCGCATCAAACGCGTCTTGTTAAGCTGCATTTGGTGGTCTCTGTATTTTTTCACAAACTTATGTCGTCTTTGCGAAGAATCGGATTCTTCGCAAAAACGACATAAGTCTGTGCCGAACTCCCTGGACGACCAAATGCAGCTCATGAAGACGCGTTTGCTGCGCCATATTTCATCAAAATCCGTTTCATATTAAGGAAGATATCAAATAATTTCAGCCACTGTTGTTGTTATAACCACGTGATCATGCACCTTGTATACAGGAGCGGTGAGAGCGTTCCAGTAGAATCACGTCTTGCTGCGTTATTGCAGTTCCTATGTATGAGCTGAAACACATGCACGTGTTTTGACGTTATGAACAACGATAAACACCAAAGCTATTTGAAAGTGAAATCAATCATAATTTAGCACATCGATGTCGCATGATGGTCCGGTTTAGAGAAGTGCTACTGTATATAACGTCCATTTTGAGAGTGGTTTGATTGTCCATTTTATGAGTTCAGAATCACATCTGACCTCTGTCGAATGTCAACACTGTCAGTCGGAATTGTATTTCTTTCGAATACAGAATGGCCAAATCGATCCACTCATGCAATAAATGGGCGTCATTCTACGGTGTCCTGTTAGGGCCACGTTACATTCTCGCGTTCTCGCTCTCTCGACTTATACACGAGATCGCGAGATTGCTAGAACGCGAGGCGAGATCGCGAGGCGAGATCGCGAGATTGCGCCATCGCGATTATTGTCCGACTACGTACCAACTGAGCTAGGGAGGAAGATGTAATACATTTTGTGATAATCAGCCGGTATGTCCGTATGTATAAAGGTATTGTGTAATTCAAATGGAACATACATTTAGCTACATAACGCCCATGTATATTTATAGCTGATTGTTTATGTCAACAAACGATGTCAACATGGCCAACTAAGAGGTGCTAACTTTTTGTTATAACTGTTTAATATTAGCAATTGTTGACGTGCACACTTTCTTAAGAGAACAGACAATACAAATGGCGATTAAATTCTGACAAGGGAGACAACCTGCTAAACTGACGAGTACGTCGTTTCATTGGCTAAGCTATCGCGTGCGCACGCAATAGCTATCGCGTGCGCACGCAAAACCCTATCGCGTCCGCACGCGAAACTAAAAAATATTTCCATGTCCCCTCTGTGCCACCGTACAAAACGCATTCCCAGCGAGCATGCGCATATATTTACTTCCGGCCGCGAGATCGCGATGCGAGATTGCGAGAACGCGAGGTGAGATTGCGAGATTGAATCGTTTTCGCCTCGCGATCTCGCGATCTCGCCTCGCGTTCTCGCATTCTCGCGATCTCGCCCAGCGTTCTCGCGATCTCGCAATCTCGGAATCTCGCGATCTCGCCTCGTGTTCTCGCAATCTTGCGATCTCGTGCATAAGTCGAGAGAGCGAGAACGCGAGAATGTAACGTGGCCCTAACAGGACACCGTATCAGTCAGTTACTTCCACGTACCTATTGTATTTAAAGTACAACTATCTGATCAAGTGTATACATCTTTTCTGCCCACCAGATAACGGCTGGTGATGAACATCACAGTCACTTTATGGTATGTACGACACGATCGAGCCTCTTTAAATCATATCCAATTTTACTCCGATATTAAATATCTTCAAGGCAAGACATTCGCCATATGTTCAACCAACGGAAGTGGTACAAGTGTACTGTGGGCCTGGCTCTCTAATTCGGTAATTGTAACCAGCAGGGACCCGGCCTTCGCGCCCGTTACAATTATTGAATTAGCGAGCCGGGCCCAATGTAAATAATCCACTTCCGTTGGTTGAAAAGATGGCGAGTGTCGTACCTTGTAGATATTTATATCGGAGTAAAATTGGGTATGATTTAAATAGACTTTTGGCGTTCATACTACAAACTGCCTGTGATGAATTCAGATCCAGTATGATAATACATGTATAGAATTTTGAATACCAGGATGACGATTTCTAAATGGTATACATACAAGTATATGTGTTTTAATTACATGACTGATACATACTGATGTCATGCGCTTACGTGAAATGCGGTTTTATCACTGAGGGTGGTTACACAGACACACACAAACACACTAGCGGCAATGTAAGCGCCAACTGTATTGCAATCAGGACACGACTATGATCAGGATAACAACACACCAATGTTGTTTTGTAAAAAGCGGACGGTCGAATTGACGGCGTTGCATTCATACAGCCCACTTCACTATGCTAGCGGATATGTACACGTATATAGGCCACTACATGTACATATTGTAGCAAACGCAAGCGAGCGGTCTTACGGTTTGTTGTTGTGTTAGGATGGCTTTTGGTGAGTCAATGGAAGATGTTTATTCATGTATTCATGTATTCAATGTATTATCCGAGTGTTATTCTTAAACAAGACCATGACGGGTACTGGTTACAATCAGGTGACGACCACTGGTCACTGGCGAGAATACGTCACAGAGATGTTATCATTTGCTCTAATGAGCTGAACCATTGGATCTTAGACAATTGGGTCGTATTTATAGGTTCTGAAACTGTACCACATGACGTCATTTGGCCAATCATGATGCTCTGGCGTCGGGCAAATCTGTCAAAAATGTCACCATGATACTTTTGACAATTTCACACATTAAAACAGCTCAAAACCTATCTGGCACATCCGAACTATTTAGCTTAGATATTTATCTTGTCAGATTAATTAAACATATGTCGAGTACACTATCCTATGGCATGTTTGTGGAAACCATAAACGTGCGCCGATGTAATTACTTGTAAATGGTTGTCTTGACTTATATTATGTAAGTAATACCTACATTATGCGTTCTGTCCACGTGTGTGATTGTCTTCATTGGCTAGGTGGTCGAGTTATGACCATTATACGAATCAATCATGCGAGCAATATTATTCATATATGGCGGTGACTGGAGAAATGGGGCTTACGGGTTTTGGGACCAGTGAAGATCCAGATCAGCCTGTGCACTGTTCGCCGTTCCATCAAGGAAACATCTGTCATACTATTAACAATAAAATTGAGACACGCCATGTGACTTTGTACCTTCGAACATCATTAAAACCGTTTACAAAGTTTACAATGTTTTTCATAAATAAAGTCACGAGGTGACAACATTTTCAGAGTACGTATAATTCCGCATTTACAACTTTTTACGCCATTTACAAAAACAAATGTTTACATTTTGTAAACGTATTTCATGAAATTACGCGGATGTCCGAAGGTACAAAATCACATGGCATGTCTCAAATGTAGATAATTATCAGGCTCCAGGATTGTAATATTTGATCAGGAGCTACACTGGTCACAAATCCCATTAGCCCCATTTCTTCAGTCACAGTCACATATATGCACATTTATCAGGTAACTCGTTATACAGTGGCCGGACACACGCTCACTGACTGTGATACTGAAATCATCGTATCCAGCATTAACACCCGGCCGACAACGAAAAAAAGCTCACGTATCATTGGTCGAAATACGTCACATGACGCTACCGACTATAACGCCAACAGTGTAATGATGCACCGTGAACAATTTCGCCTAATTTTAAGCGAAGCCATGACATATTTGTTAATTATATAACATAAAACGTTACCTGATGAATAGAATACCATACTGTCTGTCTGTTTCACGAAAGCTGTCCAAATTTTACGGCTATATACACAATTCAAAAACAGTATTTGTTTCGATAATATTAAATTAAAGCAACATTTAAGAATGAGCATTCTTTTTGTTTAGTGAAATTTGGTCCTATATTGATTTTATGGCGAAAAAACAATTTCCCCATGGTAAGTTTTTTGAATTTCAGAAATACTGGACCGATTTTCAAACTTTAACCTCTGTTTCCTTAGTTAGATCATTTGTAAGCTATCTAGACAGGTTTCTGAGTCAAAATATTTCATTTTTTGACTCCGCCAACAGTTCCTCCATCTCCTTTCTCCCCATGTTAAATTCCCATAGACAAATCAATTTTTCGTAATAACATCAATATTTGACCAAATTTCACGGAATAAAAAGAAGGCTCTTTCAATATTATCGAAACGAAATCTTGTTTTTGCATTGTTTATATGGCGTTAAAATTTGGGCAGGTTACGTGAAACAGACTATAGTGTGTTTTCAGATAAAAAATTATCAGGTTCGGCTATGAAAGGCAGCGAGCCTCGAAATTCCTACGCATTTCATAGTCTTGCCTGATAAACGGGATATCAAACGACGCTAGCCTGGCACTATCCATGTATATAGCAGTTTCTGGTGTACGAGCGAGATTCAAAAAGTATTAAAGGCATGTTTTGAAACGCCTACAAGAACAACAAAGGATACAAAGTGTAAAACCGTGTATCGAGTTTGGAAATACTAGTTTAAAATTCGCGGATGTTTTGTGATACATCCAACACATACAAAGAAATGGACACCTAATACATATTCATCGCGTCGTATATCCAAGAAGACATGTTCTTTCAATTAAGGACCAATTCTATACTTGATCATCGTTTGATTCAAAGATAATTCCTTCCTAGATGTGATGGGATATATGTACAGTGGTTCCAACCTATCGTGTTCGTTCGTGTGTGCGCTTACACGCTGACCTCACTGTACCATATATGTGAACATTAGCTTGTTACTGTATACTATATGACACATGGTGTTGTTATATGTCGGCCATCTTACTATGTGCAAGCCATCAGCCAGTGCCGTGAAACATTTTTGATATTCTGTCAATACGACCTAATCACTGCGTATGAATATGTGCGGTGGCTGGGGTTATTTTGTTTTGAATTTTACAGCCATTTATAGGTGTTGACGGGATAAATAGAATAGTAGGTTAGTGCCGTGAATGGGAAAAATATCTGGCGCGGCACGGAAACGGGATGTGCTCGGCAGAGCCTCGCACATCCCGTTTCCTAAGCCTTGCCAGATATTTTTTCCCATTCACGGCACTAACCTACTATTATATTATCTCATATCCATATATCACATCACTCTTATGGAGCAATTGTGATTGAAGCCGAGTGTATCTTTCTATGACCTAATTCCTTAACATTTACTGGAATAATTCAAATGGAACATAGTCTAGAGAATACATATGACGGGAACTCGGGCTGATGTGATGATGAAATTAACGGGGCAGTATATCCCCCGGGGATTTACATACTGGAGAAAGTACAGCTCACGTCCAATAACAGGTCGGCCTTCACCACTGCTGGCTTCATAGGCTCCGATAATTTCACAAGATAAATACGGCGATTAATTTTGAAATCAATGTTTGTGGTTGGGCTCGACCTTGGCTTTAACGGAAAAACATGTTGATTTTGTCGTGTTTTACGGAGCCCCGCAGGTGACATAGATTTTTTATATATTTTTTTTTATTAATTCGTTCCCACGAAATAACAATTCGTTCCCTCAGTTTAACAATTCGTTCCCTCGAATTAACAATTCGTTCCATAATTCGTTCCCTCGAATTAACAATTCGTTCCCTCGAATTAACAATTCGTTCCCTCGAATTAACAATTCGTTCCCTCGAATTAACAATTCGTTCATTGTGCGCGCAGCTGGACGCCAAAACAATTCGTGGGAAAGAATTGTTAATTCGAGGGAACGAATTGTTAATTCGTGGGAACGAATCGTTAAATTGAGGGAACAGAACGAATTGTTATTTCGTGGGAACGCATTAATAAAAGAATTATACGTCCCCTGCGGGGCTCCGTATGTTTTTGATGGCGGACTGCGGACAAATAGATTCCGTATTTCTGTATAGGGCAACTTTCAGGTATAAACAATGTTCCAACTTGTGCATGTAATCTTGCAGATTAATTAAACCAAACTAAGTGGCCGGTTTAGTAGCTTTTATACATCATTCTATATAAAGTGGAGCCTCTCTAAACCGGACACGCTGGAGGTCCCCCAGGATGTCCGGTTTAGATTGTAAACAAGCACTGAATGAACAGTTTTTGTTATTTTCAATCATGAACAGACACGACAATGAACCCTGTCTAAATTGAACACAACGGGGTCCCCAGTGTGTCCGGTGTATACTGTATAACAGTATATACAACTGATGTACGATCACTTCAATCAACTCTAATCAAATGATACGGCAGCTTATGTATTGTATACCATCAAGGAAGTATAGCTCAACTCTGCTGCGAGTGTGAGTATGAGGAAATGTGGCTCGGGTAACTTACCATTAAGGGAAGATAACAACTGCTGAACACAACCGAGATGCCAATGAGCAGAACCGGCATTTGACACTCCGCATATCGTTGGCTGTAGCCCACAAATTGGCGGGAATTGTCGCGATTTCTCGAGATTCCGCACATCTTCTTCCTGAGTAGTGTATACAAGACGACGCCGTTACAGGACACCGTCACAGATATGGTGGTGAGGGTGAGAATGGCGAACACGTAGTTGTAGCCCCTGTCGACGGCGTCGTCCGTGTAGTAGTCGAGGAAGCACCAGGTACATGGGTATTGCAGCACGACGTGTCCCACCCCCAGCAGCGGGAGTGCGGCGGTCACGGCGGCCACGGTCCAGGCGGCGGACACCAGCCAGTTGGCGTGTGCCACACGCAGGTGGGTGTAGTACAGGTACGGGTGGCGGATACACACGAGCCGCTCCACCGCCATGAAGCACACGTGCAGCATCGTGCCCGTGCCGGCGAATATCATCATAAAGGCGAAATACTGGCACACGGCGTACCCGCCCGTCCACCGAAAGTCGTTTACGTAGACGGATATGACGACGGGACTGGTAGCCAGGGTGCCGACAAGGTCCGTGAGTGTCAGCCCGCCGACCAGGCGGTAAAACAGCTTGTGTTTCTGTGCGGATCGCGCCAGCACAATGAGAGCCAGCACGTTGCCAAACACGCCAAACCCAAACATGAAACTTGACACCATCACCGTGTTGTTTTTCTTTATCTTTGAAATATTGTGAAACGTCGATGTAACGTTGATGTCCTCCGCTATGAGGCAACGTAGTTGATACGCGAGTGTCGTGTTGTCCATGGTGACAGACGGACAATAGGCCGTGTCCGGGCAATGTGTCCTGTAGCCTGATAACTATATATAGTGCTTGTTAGAAGCACGACTGGTGATTCATTGATGGAATGACGAACTGTGCTCTGGTCGCAAAAACCTATAAGCCCCGTTTCTCCAGTCACACCCACATTATTGTTAGAATTACCTTAAAAGTTATATATCCCAAAAGAGCAATAGTAAATGCACACACAGTATGTATTCAACATTTCCATGATATCGTTCTCGAGTTTGCAGTATATATTAATACAGACCCTGTTGTTGTATACTCCCGTTGATAATAGTAATACAATGTACGTGATATTCCTTATACAATGTAAACTAACACTCGCATATATACATATAACATACAAGACATTGGGCAATCCAAGAACGCGTACACATTGTCAACTAGTTTCAACACAACCCAGTAACACACAGCAGATGTTGGCAAACAATATCCAATTAACTACAACCATAGACGCTGCCTGTTTTTTTCTCAATTGTTCAACGTCATCAACATATCACGCAGAAAGTTTATGAAGAACCTGTTGGTATCGTCCATCTCCAATAACTTTAACCCTTAGAATGCGGGAACCGAAAATAGTCGTCTGTTGCTGTGGCATATTTTATCAATTATCTCAGTAAAAACATGGTTTGTCAGCATTTTAGAATCATTTCCTTTGGAAATGATTCTAAAGTGCTGTCAAACCGTGTTATTTATAAGAAAAATGGAACATAAAAAATAAACAGCAGACGTCAAATTTGTATTCAGCATTGTAATGGTTAATGCTCCGTATGTGTCTGCTAATACAATTATCACGGAATCTGAATGTAAATAATGCGCCTGTCAGCGCTGCTAGATCGTAAGAAGCCAATGTCCAAATTTAAGCGGTATCAAGCGGCCGTAAACGATCCAATAACCTTCCACACTATACTGCCGATACCGCTCGTATTCTCAAACTACATGTAGCAACTTTGTGGCTGCGACTGAAGAAATGGGGCTTATGGAATTTGTGACCAGTATAGATCATGACCAAATAGCACACTCCTGAAGCCTGCTACTGATCTATAATGCTTGTTATAAGAATGACGGGAGCGGCGAACTGTGTAGATCCTGATTAGACTGTGCGTATGCACAGGCTGATCTAGATCTACACTGGTGGCCAATCCCGCATGCCCTATTTCTCCAGTCACAGACACACATATGTGTGTCCAGGCACACATGATATGCGCGTTTGTAGACGGTTATTTGTTTCTTATTTTTGTTTTACCTATTAAAGACGCGTTATATTGTTTTCTTCAGAAAATACGTTCAACATACAAAAGAAAAAAAACGCACGTAAAATTAGGAATAAGGCCCAGAGTAGGTGCATGAGTTTAATTGTCAAAAGATATAACTAATACAAAAGTATTGGATTTATATGAGTCTTACGATACATTTTGACAATTAAAACAAAGAATTCTACCTACATATTTTGAGAATTAAAACTATTAATATTCAAAATTGTTTAACCTTTTGTCTAAAAATAAAATCGAATATGCGTCTGTTTAAGCGGCATAAAATAAAAATGGAACAAATAGTCGCATATAGGCGTTACTTGATTCGTCATAGTACAGTACATGTATTCCATATTAAGGTAGGAGGTCATGTATAGATTCCGTCAGCTTCAATGATAATTACTTTATAAGAGCGATGTGATATATATAGTAAATACATGGTTAGTGCCGTCGAATATAAAATATATTCGGTTGAGCCGTATACAGCTTTATTGGGGCGAGCTTTAGCGAGCCGCTATAAAGTTGTCGGGGCGAAACCGAATATATTTTATATTCGACGGCTTTAATCATGTATTTAATTTATACCGCATACTAAAAATAATTGTTGAACATGCGTTACGTCATCTTTTGACGTCATTCCCTCGCCATACGTCACAAATTTAACGACGCCATTCAAAGCAAAATGGCGGCTTCCACGTTAGGTAGATTCGGTATTGTATCTGATTAAATCTCCGATTTATTTACGATGAGCTGCAATAATGGCTGGTTTTAGACTACACAGTTGTCATAATAAGCATTACAATCATAATGGACATATCCATGTCGTTGGTTACATCGCATATACTGTAAAAATGGAAATAAATCAGCTGAACTGACAGCGATTTCGATTTTAAAATTCGCCGCCATCTTGAATTTGCTGTTGAGACTGACCAATCAGAGGCCACGGTTAGGGGTCAAAGGTGAAAAAAGAAATGCAAAAATGGCACTTCATGTATATTAGGCTACTTCAGTAACCTATTTCACCAACATTGCAAAGTATACTTTTCTAGCAAAGTATACTTTGAGGGAGAAATTTTCAATTTTCGGATAAATTTATTAATTTTTATTATACTGAATGTATTACATTATCACAGCCATTTTGGCTGTGATAATGTAATACATTCAGTATAATAATTCTGTATACTTTTAATCATCAAATATATGCAGTCGTTAGTTCTATATGAAATAATGCATTTCAGGAAAAATAAATGATTACTCCCTCAAAGTATACTTTGCTAGAAAAGTATACTTTGCAATGTTGATGAAATAGGCTACTGGTATATTAGGTTACTTCAGATATAAACAACATTTATTCAACCCCCTTTAGTATGCTACATGGAGCAATGGTTGCGGTATAAATGAATATAACGTATGTAAATATTGTCTTGTTATTGTATACTATATGGTGCATTGAGTTTCCATCTCCGCCATCTTTGTATGTACAAGCCATCGTATAGTTTCACCACTTCGTGCGTTTGATATATACAGCAAATCATATGACAGTAAACCAAATTTGGTGCAATACATAATAGACATATATGACAACGACAAGCTATAACTATTATGCCAGCAAACTATACAAAAGACGAGATATCTGAGCATTTCTCCCATCAATCTCAAAATAAATGTTGATGTGTAAACTTTTCAATCTGATGCACAGCCTATGTTAGTGTACACGTTGCCCATAGGTAAAGCCATATACTAACATAGTAGGTGAATAGACAACATGGACAATACACTCAGGTAACTGCTTACATGTCACTGGATTTGATAGCTAATAACAGAGTACAGTAGTGGATATATATGGTATGTGTTGTGTGGTTGGTCATGTACAAGTGATACAATGTGCGACTTTCTGTGTATGAGGCTATCTATAACGGTGGTTCATGTTGTTAAATACACAGGCACAAACCCGTCCAGAAAACAGAAATATTTCACACAAAGATGGCAGACTTGGCCACTCCATGTGCCGTATAGGATACAGTAACGAGGCAGTATTCACATATATGTGAAACATATATTCTATCACATTTACGAAGCAATTATCTTTGAATCAAACGATGATAATGTATAGAACGGGTCCTTAAGCGTGTTGCATTGTCCAGTTCGGAACATAAGTCGATCATAGTATGCTTGATGAGTACGTGTACTCTACTTGTATTTCACGACCAATCGGCATTGCTAATTGGTCGTGAAATACAAGGCAGTCCTTGATCTATATAACTGTAACGCTCCAAGGCAGTGTTATCCGAACACGTTCATGGCATTTAATGTTACATGGGCATATAACCCCATACAATCATTTACCGAAATCAGATTGTACTGACAAAGTGATGTTTTCAATTATCTGTATACTGGACATAAATATTGACTTAGTGGAAAAGTTCATTTACTGCTATGCAAACTAATTTCGGCAAGTAATTGGTTCGTACATAACGGCTGACCAATGGTCAGTTGGTCATCAGTTCGCCTGGTCAACTGCATTTATGGCAAGCCAAATGCACAATAATTCCTCAAACCCGGGTTTGAGACAATAATTCCTCAAACCCGGGTTTGAGGAATTATTGTGTATTTCGCTTGCCAACTGCAACGGAATATGGCGAGTTGTCCGGATAATTTCACAGGCATTCGGCGTCTTTCGGATTTCATCGATAGATCTCTATATATATATATATATATATAAAGTTATACCGGTGAAAGTCGAAACACGAAGAATGCCTGTGAACAATTATAGATGTCAGAGAGCAGTTATATGAGCATTGTACGTTTAAAGTGACATTTCATTTGTATAATTATTTAACTAGTTTAACTATTTAAATACCGGCCAAGTTCATAATTAATTATACAGTTATATGTGTACCAATGAAAACTGTTCTATTATTTAATCTGAACGTGTATATTACCATTGCGTATTTGTGTATTATCGGTATACACTATACACTGCTGATATAGGCCACAGCTTCTTGAAGAACGGTTCATATTTCGGTGTTTTATGGATTATTTCGGTATCTCTGGTGGTTTGGGTGCATTGGCACCAACATACAAATTACATCACATCCCGCGAATTACACGTATAAACACGGTAAGTATTGTTGACAGTATAAAAGCGGTGAATGTGTAGATAATTGACGATTTATGTCGTGTGTAACGATTGAACATTAGTAGTTGCACAAAACTATGTAAATTATCGAAAACCAACGAAATCCACCCAAATCCACCAAAATACCAACACGGCACGAAATTAATGACCATCTGTTCAAACACATGTGATATAGTCCGGCAGCCGGGAGCTTAACCTTGTTTTGAATAACATTCGTTCTTTTATCGTCGATTTTTCTTGTCCAGACCATCCACATCAAGAATCCGACTGATGACACTCGTCATCCTTGAGCGTTGTGAGAAATTTGCATAAAACAAAAAGGACCGCCCATACGGTTGTATTATGCTATATAATTGAATTCATTTAAGAGTGCAAAGTGGATATACTTAACTTATCTAGGTAATTGGTCAAATTAAAATTCAATTAATTCACTGTGACATGGGAAAAATCCAACATGGCTACCAAATGTAACAAATTGTACATACAGTTGCTCTCACACTACATATCTAAGTAAAACTATTTATTATATACCTACACATGAAATACATAGTTATACGATGTAAATAAAAGTCATATGTTCTCATCGATGAAATAAACAACTTCCGGTAAAAATACGACTACTTCCGCTATCTATATTCATAACGCGCACCTGCAGTGCCGGCTGCAAATACTAATTCATTACCGTATACAGTCTAAAAAACTGCTAATTTCCATGGAGTGGTATATAATAAATAGAATATTCATATTTTTGCAACGAATATGACATATATGTCAACGAATATAACATATATGTTCATCTCGTGGTGTGAAATGTCCATATGTCACTCGTGCCTAACGGCACTCGTGTAATATGGACATTTCACACCACGAGATAAACATATATGTCATATTCGTTTCAAAAATATGAATATCCTCTATATATTATCTTTGGATATATAGATATGATAAACGCTTTCAGTAGGTTTGCGATGTAATTAGACACAATATGCCGTGCATTGCAATACATGAGACAAAATACAAAATGGAATAATACATGATACAATATGTTCCACTCTTAAGACAGATACAGTATTACTAATGAGCGTTTATAGAAAATATTACAGATATAATCATCAAACGAACGCCTGTACAGTCCCCAAATCGTTTGGTACACACAGTATACTGTATGTTAAATATATAATAGGGTATGTATTACAGCTTCTAAGTCACACTAAAACAGAATTATAATGATAAACAATTATCATTTTTATTCCGCCGCTACTGATAGAATGTGTATGGTGATTTAGTTTCAATGCTACACATATTCTACGAAATGGCGGCGATTTTGAAAGTATGCAAATCATATTTTCCTCAAACGACCATTGAGAAACTCTCTTCGGCGTGCCAATGGTTATATCATCGAAGCTGATCGTTATGCTCTCGTCTGATATGTTTTGTTTAATACGTGAACAGCTCTGAATTTACAGAAAACTGCTGTTCCAATTTCACAACGATGGATATCTTAAATATGCAAATTAATACGTGTATGTTCCTTTTTATGCTTTTAGTAAGCTGCTGAGCAACGAATAATGCGTGGGACCATTGCAGTTTTGAACGGGTATGTGGTACAGACATTGATAACAAAGTGATAACAATAATTTACGAAATTCGTATAAAATGGCGGTCATTTTGGATTTACATACTTCTCTTTTTATTGTGAAATTGGTTTAGGCATTGTATAACAAGTCAGTTATCACATAATCGTATATGTGACTGCTGAAACAATGACGTTGCATATAAATATCCCAGAAACTGAATATGCATTTCATAAGGTCGGCCATATTGTATATGCAATAAAACACGTTTATACCACAACTGTTATGTTTTTTGCGTATAACTATTAATACCAATATGCTAAACACATTGTGACTATGTTAGTTTCATATATGTGTGTGGTGTTAACACTCGTGCGTGCCTGCTTTTTTTTAATAATTCACAGAATATATGTAAAATGGCGGCCATGTTGGATTTATGTACACCATGTTTCTAATAAAATGGGTTGATAAACATTTAGTCGTATATGAACTATCAAATATTTGAAGTTGATCGCCGGGTAGTTTTTTTAAAACTGCTTCCAAAATATATATGCCCTTACATGCAGTAAAGTACTTTTTCATTGGCGACCATCTTGCTTATGCAAATTACTAAGCTTAAGCTACTACTTCTGAAGGTCTATCATGCGGAATTATATAGAGTATATATGTTTAGTCACATTGGTAACAAAAGTCTTTGGTGCGCAGAGATGGTACTAATAACCATATTTTAGACCGGTACGCCCAGGGCCTGATGTTCAAGTCAACATCCAAACGGTCAGGTCATTTAGACGACACAATATGTGTGTTGTTTTTTTTAAATAATGCTTCCACTTCGTTCGTCTTTCCGTCTGTATTTCCGAGATATACGTTAAAGTTTTCGGCTCCCTACCATCTCTATTACATTAAGTCGGATTGACTTGTAACGTCATCTACTTATTATAAGGCACCCTTTCCGAGCCGTGCCGTCGACTGTACACTGCAGATCTTGATTACCATATAGAAATACACATGTTACACATTCACCCCGGTGCAACATATATGCCTACCAGAGGCCCGTTTCAATTCAGTTCGTATGCCAAAAATGTTCATACGAAAATCTCTCTCAATGTACTTCTCACATTCATATGGTTGACTAATTCGACTACATTTGTATTTTCCACGTCCATGTAACTCGGCAATACATTATCGTTTGCACTTGTGTACGGATTCTCGACACCTAGCCATACTGAACTGTCCAGGCTACACCACATGTGAAAGACTCGGACCCAGGACCCAATAAATGGCTCATGAGAAAACCGTTACCCCACCCACCCATTCCATACACTATACAACATAGCACAGTTATACTGTACTGATTCGGGGTACATAGTCCGGTTATACTGTACTGAGTTGGGACATATAGCCCGGTTATATTGCACCTGTACTGAGCTGGGACATATAGCCGTGATTTGGGGCGTTATACTGTACTGATTTGGCGTACATAGCCCGAATATACTGTACTGATTCGGGGCACATATCCCGGTTAAACTATACTGAGCTGGGACACATAGCCCGGTTATACTGTACTGAGCTGTGACATATAGCCCGTGAGCTGTGACATATAGCCCGGTTATACTGTACTAAGCTGTGACACATAGCCCGATTATACAGTACTGAGCTGTGACATATAGCACGGTTATACTGTACTGAGCTGTGACATATAGCCCGGTTATTTATTGTATTGATTCGGCGTACATAGCCCGGTTATACGGTATTGAGCTGTGACATATAGCCCGGTTATACTGTACAGAGCTGTGACATATAGCCCGATTATACTGTACTGAGTTGGAGTACATATCTCGGTTATACTGTACCGAGTTGGGGTACATAGCCCGGTTATACTGTACCGAGTTGGGGTACATAGCCCGGTTATACTGTACAGAGTTGGGGTACATAGCCCGGTTATCCTGTACTGATTCGGGGTACATAGCCCGGTTATATTGCACTGATTCTGGGTACATAGCCAGGCATTATTATAATGAGCTGTGACATATAGCCCGGTTATACTGTACTGTTTCGTGGTACATAGCCCTGTTATACTGTACTGAGTTGTGGTACATAGCCCGGTTATACTGCACTGATTTGGGGCACATATCCCGGTTATACTGTATTGATTCAGGGTACATAGCCCGGTTATACTGTACTTTTTTGTGGTACATAGCCCGGTTATACTGCACTGATTCGGGGCACATAGCCCGGCTATACTGCACTGATTCGGGGCACATAGCCCGGTTATACTGTACTGAGTAGGGGTACATAGCCCGGTTATACTGTACTGAGATGTGACACATAGCCCGGTAATACTGTACTGAGTTGGGGTACATAGCCCGGTTATACTGTACTGAGATGTGACACATAGCCCGGTAATACTGTACTGAGTTGGGGTACATAGCCCGGTAATACTGTACTGGGCTGGGACATATAGCCCGGTTATACTGTACTGAGTTGGGGTACATAGCCCGGTTATACTGTACTGAGTTGGGGTACATAGCCCGGTTATACTGTACAGAGTTGGGGTACATAGCGCAGTTATACTGTACTGAGATGTGACAGATAGCCCGGTTATACTGTACTGAGCTGGGACATATAGCCCGGTTATACTGTACTGAGATGTGACACATAGCCCAGTTATACTGTACTGAGTTGGGGTACATAGCCCGGTTATACTGTACTGAGTTGGGGTACATAGCCTGGTTATACTGTACCGAGATGTGACACATAGCCCAATTATACTGTACGGAGATGTGACACATAGCCCAGTTATACCGTACTGAGATGTGACACATAGCCCGGTTATAATGTACTGAACTGGGGTGCATAGCCCGGTTATACTGTACTGAGTTTGTGTACATAGCCCGGTTATACTGTACTGAGATGTAACACATAGCCCGGTTATACTGTACTGAGTTGAGGTACATAGCCCGGTTATACTGTACTGAGTTGGGGTACATAGCCCGGTTATACTGTACTGAGATGTGACACATAGCACGGTTATACTGTACTGAGTTGGGGTACATAGCCCGGTTATACTGTACTGAGATGTGACACATAGACCAGTTATACTGTACTGAGATGTGACACATAGCCCAGTTATACTGTACTGAGATGTGACACATATCCCAGTTATACTGTACTGAGTTGGGGTACATAGCCCGGTTATAATGTACTGAGTTGGGGTACATAGCCTGGTTATACTGTACCGAGATGTAACACATAGCCCAGTTATACTGTACTGAGATGTGACACATAGCCCAGTTATACCGTACTGAGATGTGACACATAGCCCGGTTATAATGTACTGAGTTGGGGTGCATAGCCCGGTTATACTGTACTGAGTTGGTGTACATAGCCCGGTTATACTGTACTGAGATGTAACACATAGCCCGGTTATAAAACGTTCAGATACTGATCAGACTGTGCGGATGCACACGCTGATCTGGATATACACTGGTCGCAAAAGCCCTATAAGTCTCGTGTTGTGATTGGCTTATTACAAACCTACTCGGTCACAGTGCCCAGGTGGCAGGGACCATTAATTAATTGCTCTGATAAGTACAGCGGATGTTGACACAATCTTCAAACAACAGGTGGCCGCGGGATATGTCACTGGCCCTTCAGTGCACCCCACCCTCGTGGCAATTAGAGCGACTAATTTTCCCGCTGCTGGCCCGTCATCCCGGGCATTTGGCTTTCCTTAATTTACCCCATGTACTGTTACTACAGCATTGTTTATTGTAAGTGGACAATTCCCACAGGAATGACGTTATGAAAGTTTGACCAGCATAGCACCAGGTCCATCTATGCACCTGACAGCACTGATAAGGCCCCGATGTTGCTAGTGGGTCCGGGGGCATGCTCCCCCGGAAATGTTTGAAATCTAAGAGGCGTGAAACGCCATTTCCTGCATTCTCAGTGCCCAGTCTTGAGCGCCCAAATGGCCCGATGTTGTTAGGAGGCCCAGGGGCATGCTCCACCGTAAATGTTTGAAGTCTACGGGGCGTGAAACGCCATTTCATGCATACTCAATGCCTAGTCTTGAGGACCCAAAGGGCCTGATGTTGCTAGGGGGTCCGGGGGCATGCCCCCCCCCCCCCGAAAAAAAATTGAAATCTAAGAGGCGTGAAACGCCATTTCCTGCATTCTCAGTGCCCAGTCTTGAGCGCCCAAATGGCCCGATGTTGTTAGGGGGCCCAGGGGCATGCTCCACCGTAAATGTTTGAAGTCTACGGGGCGTGAAACGCCATTTCATGCATACTCAATGCCGAGTCTTGAGGACCCAAAGGGCCTGATGTTGCTAGGGGGTCCGTGGGCATTCCCACCCACCCCCCCCCCCCCCCCCCGCCCCCCCCCCCCCCCCCCCCGGAAAAAAAATTGAAATCTAAGAGGCGTGAAACGCCATTTCCTGCATTCTCAGCAAGTTTGAGGATGAGAATATGTGCTTTATTACAGAATTATTGAGGGGGCCAGGCCCCCCAACACAAAATAAAATTATTGGGGGAGCCCCCACAGCCACTTCCGCCGCCCCTGTACATTACAGCTAGGGTCCCATATATTATATATCAGCTGGATATAAACTGGAGTTCTAAGTAGTTGTTAACCGCAAAGCGAAATAACTGTGGCAAGCACAAACAAGGGGAAGTTAGTCATGCATATCCGGGATATAAAATCCGTAAAAGAACGGCACATAATGGTCGGATTACTGTGAAATTTGTTTTATTTGAGGACCCAAAGGGCCTGATGTTGATATATAAATGATGAATACATAAGGCGTATCGCGAAAACAGAACCTGGTTATATCTCCTTTAAAAACGTGGTCATTCCGACATCTCACTATCAACAGACTGTCAGAAGAATTTCTTGCTGAAAACGATATTGACATTGATGATTAAAGTGATTATGCAGCAGAATGATGTGACAATTTGAATAGATGTTCACACTGATCGAAAGTTTCAGAAGTTTAACTCCAAACATTGTTTTAAATGCAAAGTGTTCAGGTACTGTTCGAACGGGAGTCAGATCTTTAATACATGGGTATCGTAAATAACTGTACACTTTTCCTTAGATTAATTACTCCTTTAGTTACACTTACTGGACTTTATTCACTATTGACTAACATTAACGCGCAGGCTATATACTGTGGTAGAATTCAATTTTTGTCGGGTCCGAACTAATTCGGGAACGAGTCGGGATTTAGCAAAGACAAATTCTCACTAAATAATTACCTGTTTCTGCTAGTTTTGGTGTTAGCAGAAGCATTAAAGTCTGTATTCTGTAAATTCATCGATATGAATCGATGACATTGACATTATATGTGGTTTTTAAACACCATTTTATATTCAGGGCAGATCAACTTTGCCAGAATTGGCGGGGGGGGGGGGGGGGGTGGTGGTGGTTCGGGGTGGTTCCCAACACCTCCAGAGGTTTAAATACACTAAAACATTAGATTACTTTAAATATGATATTCAGGGCAGAATTGGGGGAGATTCAAATACACTGACAATCATTTGGGAGGTTCAAATACACCAAACCACTAATTACAAGCTAATTCGAACATTACCTTAATTACAATTTCACCAACAATGAATAGTCCTGTTTATATTATTGTACTGGATTTAAATACACTATTGTGAAACTGTACAAATGATAAATAATTGAAATATAATCGATTTGCTTTTCCTTTTAAATACTCTGGCCCTCTGGCGTAAACACATCAAGCCGGATTGCCCCATACGCGGGACAATCCTGAGTGATAGTTGCAATTACGTCCGAGAGTCACCTATATAGTCCTCCTGGGTTTCTCAGTCCCATTAAGTCACAGTACAGTCCTCCAGTCCCACACCAGCCACCCATTAACAACCAACCACAACACCCCCAGTCCCGACTATACATCCCAAAATCAGAACCTGGTAACGATCACGTGCCTAGGGTAGGGATAATCAGCGGATAACACATTATACCACAACGCGAAGTACATTCCCGACAGGGAGCCACACCCCGTCCCTGCCACAAAAGTGGTGCCGAAACCGCAGGATTTTGGTTCTTGTATTTGTCGCGTTTTTTCCACATACAGAATATACCCTATCCCACCAAACCCATACAGCCCTATTAAATATAACATGACTTCTGAAATAGAAACGTAGATTGGTCCCCCATATCCCACCAATGGTCCCGATTGGATCATTAAAACAAGAGGCCCAAATGGGCCTGTATCGCTCACCTGAAAGCCTCCATAGTGGTCATCTTGATTTCACAAAGACTCTTCACTTACAACTTCAAATGTTCCACAGAATTTGTTGGTACCTTCTGATCTAACATATATTGCGAATGTGCATGTGATTTACTGCTATACCTTCGATTTGATATATAAAATGACCATATTCGGTCAAAAATAAAATTTGACCCCTATTTGACCCCTCGGGCCATAACCATTTTTGACCCAGAGGCCACCATATGAACAAATCTGAATCAGCGTTAACTATCGATCATTCATACAAAGTTTCGTCGAAATCGGCCTGGCGGTTTGTGAGAAGAAGATTTTTTGACAATTTGACCTACTTTTCAACGGCGGACATCTTGGATTTGGTGATGACCTCCATTTTGACAAAAATGAACAGGCTTCACCAACAAACCATTTCAGTTAAATTTGGTCAATATCGGCCAAACAATTCACAAGAAGAAGTCCTTTGAAATATTTAGTAAAAGAACAACCTTTTGACCTGTCGGTGGCCATCTTGGATGACGTAATCATCTGATTTTGGCAAAACATGCTCCAGAGTGATCGACTAGTCGATACCTTCGATTTGATATATTATATGACCATATTCGGGCAAAAATATAATTTGACCCCTAGTTGACCCCTCGGGCCACGCCCATTTTTGACCCAGGGGCAACCATATGAACAAATCTGAAACAGCGTTAACTATCAATCATTCACACCAAGTTTCGTCGAAATCGACCTGGAGGTTTGTGAGAAGATTTTTTGACAATTTGACCTACTTTTCAACGGCGGACATCTTGGATTCGATGATGACCTCCATTTTGACAAAAAAATGAACAGGCTTCACCAACAAACCATTTCAGTTAAGTTTGGCCAATATCGGCCCAGCAGTTCACAAGAATAATACGTTTGAAATCGTAAAACAAATTTTTTACCTTTCGGTGGCCATCTTGGATGACAAAATCATCTTATTTAGACAAAACATGCTGTAGAGTGATCGTCTCGTCGATCCGATATACTATATATATTCGATCCGATATACTATATGGCCATATTCTGTCAAAAATAAAATTTGACCCCCATTTGACCCCTCGGGCCACACCCATTTTTGACCCAGGGGCCACCATATGAACAAATCTGAAACAGCGGTAACTATCAATCATTCTTACCAAGTTTCGTCGATATCGGCCTGGAGGTTTGTGAGAAGAAGATTTTTTGACAATTTGACCTACTTCTCAACGGCGGCCATCTTGGATTTGGTGATGACCTCCATTTTAACAAAAATGAACAGGCTTCACCCACAGACCATTACAGTTGAGTTTGGCCAATATCGGCCAAGCAGTTCACAAGAAAAAGACGTTTGAAATCTTTAGTAAAATAATGACCTTTTGAATTATCAGTGGCCATCTTGGATGACGTAATCATCTGATTTAGACAAAAAATTCTCCAGAGTGATCGTCTCGTCAATACCTTCGATTTGATATATTATATGAATACATTCGGTTAAAAATAAAATTTACCCCTATTTGACCCCTCGGGCGACGCCCATTTTTGACCCAGGGGCCACCATATGAACAAATCTGAAACAGCGCTAACTATCGATCATTCATACCAAGTATCGTCGAAATCGGCCTGGCGGTTTGTGAGAAGAAGATTTTTTAAGAATTTGACCTACTTCTCAACGGCGGCCATCTTGGATTTGGTGATGACCTCCATTTTAACAAAAATGAACAGGCTTCAACCACAGACCATTACAGTTAAGTTTGGCCAATATCGGCCAAGCAGTTTACAAGAAAAAGACGTTTGAAATCTTTAGTAAAAGAATGACCATTTGAACTATCGGTGGCCATCTTGGATGACGTAATCATATGATTTAGACAAAAAATGTTCCAGAGTGATTGTCTCGTCAATACCTTCGATTTGATATATTACATGACTATATTCGGTTAAAAATAAAATTTGACCACTATTTGACCCCTCGGGCGACGCCCATTTTTGACCCACGGGCCACCATATGAACACATCTGAAACTGCGCTAACTATCGATCATTCATACCAAGTATCGTCGAAATCGGCCTGGCGGTTCGTGAGAAGAATATTTTTTAAGAATTTGACCTACTTTTCCATGGCGGCCATCATGGATTGTCGATGACCTCCATTTTAACAAATCTGAAATGGCATCACCCATATATCATCCCTGTGAAGTTTAACCAATATCGGCTCAGCAGTTCGGGAGAAGAAGATGATTGAAAATGTTCAAGGACGGACGGACGGACGACGGACGACGGACGACGGACGACGGACACTTTGCCATAACAATAGCTCACATGAGCTTTGCTCAGGTGAGCTAAAAACACCTTACCAGCAGGGACAACATGCATCAAACATTGGACTACCCTATCCCACCACACCCATGCAGCAGGGGCACAGTCATTACACTGTATCGCAAGGATATGACATCCAACCCCTTGTGTCATCTCCTTCCCACACATACTCACAAGTGAACGGCCCACAGTCACAATGCCCACAGCCACAATACCCACAGGCGAATGACACACAGCCACAATACCAACAATACCCACAGGTGAATTGCCCACAACCACAATACCCACAGGTGAATGGCCCACAGCCACAATACCCACAGGCAAATGAAGAAAAAAAACACAATACCGACAGGTGAATGACCCACAGCCACAATACCCACTGGTGAATGGCATGCAATCACAATACCTACAGGCAAATAGCCCATAACCACAATACCCACAGGTGAATGGCCCATATTAGTCTGGCAGCGGGAGGGGGTAATCCCTTTTTGTCTAGTATAGTTTTTATTAGCCGATCTATTTATAGATCGGCTAATATATTGGTTATCCATCGAATTCTGAAAAAGTTTGTAGCAACTCTTTTCTCCGCTATTCGGTAATCTACGAACGCGAATTTTTCTGTATCACTTCCAAATTGCATCAACCGATAAAGTTTGCATTTTTGGCAATTATCTCCGTTTAAAACTTTACTTATAGCCAAATAACACAATTTTGAATACGTAATGAGCTGAACGCCGGAAGAGATTTAACCCGGAAGTTATTGTTGTTGAAGTCCATAGTTGGCTCTAATGGCCATATACGTCAACATACGCCGATTATTGGGCTAATTTAAAGCTTTTATTTATTAAACAGAACAAGTTTCAGCCACGTATAATCGCGTAAAATGTGTTTATTCGGCTAATTTATAATCGACCTCTGCTCAAAATCTCCTTACTAGCAACCCCAGCATGTTCGGGTTTATCCCAGCATCTCGGGTTTATCCCATTGGATCGCGTATGCGCGTCATTTGACGCTAGTTAATATTCACAAAATTTTCCACCAATCAAAACGAAGAATTGCCCTTCATAGCCAACTTTGATTTGTTTACGTATCATGCAGGGATGGCAGGGATGCATCCAGAACGCGCGATTGCGGCAATCCCCCCTAATTATTGTCAATGCCGCAAATTATTGATTGTCTTGCGCCCGACATCGCGCAAAAAATCACGGATGGGGCACATTAGGCCAATCTGGGCATGTGCCTGAATACGCAGGAGCTTGCGTCTATTTTTAGATGACACTGTAACCGCTATATATATATAGCCCTGGTAGCTCCGCCCACTCGCATGCTGCCACAGAATTCGGACAAACACACAGTGACTACAACTTTGTGTATTGCGGAGTGTAATTTGTAGATAAATAGAGCATACAGTACAGGTGTTACGCTGGAATATTTCGCAACATAATGGAGACAACAAAACATTACTGCTATGGCATTGCTGCTATTGGATGGATTTGGGAACGGGTTTCCAAAACCTGCACAAAATCGAGAAAAATGTCAACGCTGGGTACAGAACTGTGGTCGAAAATAGTTTACCATTGACAATGTTACCAGAGACACCTACATATGTTCGATGCACTTTACCCTGATTTGATCGGCTAATAACATCATGCTCTGCATGACTTTTCATTTTTATTGTTGATTATTCAACAGTGGGCATTTAGTGAATCAAATCCACTGCGATGTGGATTCTCACCCTTGAGCATTTGTTTTGGCGGCCATTTTTCAACATGGCGGTCATACAAAATAGCTTTTGCCAATGTCTCGGTTTCGGGCATACTTTTGGTGTCTATACCTAGGTTTTCAGGGTCAGGGAACATGATAAGAACATCAATAATAACATTGGGTGATTTAGTTCAGGCAGCCATCTTGAATTGCAAAATGGCCGCCATTCAAACTTGTTTTTGTCAATATATTGGTCTGGGGGACTCATAGAGGCATAATTTTGGTGTTTTCTGGGTCAGTGAACATGATAAGGGTAATAACATTGGGTGATGTAGTTAAGGCAGTCATCATGAATTTCAAAATGGCCGCCATCCAAACTGTTTTTGTCAATTTCTCGGTCTGGGGGAATCGTGGAGGCATAATGATTAGTAACCATTCAATACATCTCAATAGTGGCTGATTATTACAAAATGAACTAAATATATGACTACAAATCACTCAATACAGCTCAATGGTGGCTGATTATTATACAATGCATATATTTATATGACTAGAAGTCACCCAGTACATATAAATGGTGGCTGATTATTACACAATGTACATATATATGACCAGAAATCACTCATCACATATCAATGGTGGCTGATTATTACACAACACACATATATATGACCATAAATCACTCAATACATATCAATGGTGGCTCATTATTACACAACACACATATATATGACCAGAAATCACTCAATACATATCAATGGTGGGTGATTATTACACAATGCACATATGACTAGAAATCACTCAATACATCTCAATGGTGGCTGATTATTACACAATGCACATATATATGACCAGAAATCACTCAATACATCTCAATGGTGGCTCATTATTGCGCAATGCATACATATATATGTCTATAATCACTCGATACATCTAAAAGGTGGCTGATTATTACACAATACACATATATAATATATGACTAGAAATCACTCAATCCATCTAAATGTTGGCTGATTATTACACACACGTATGACTAGTAACTAAGCAATACATCTCAATGGTACAATATTAGTACACAATGCACATTATATATGACTAATAATCACTCAAAAAGGCCAAGTGATTCATGTTGTATTACACAATGTTAAAGTAAATAGGCACGTAACTCAGATAATGTAGAACAGTGTATGTTCAATTATATTGGAACGTATACAGATGGCTAACTATGACATACAAGACACAATGGGATATCCGAAAACATGACTCATGATTGTGGTAATAACCATAGTATCAACTCGTTCAACTTAGAACTTAATGTACTTAATGTATTTAATAGTTAGTTAGTCCCCATCATCCACTGCATCTTGGACCTGTTTTGTTCTCTCATTTAAAACATATCTGTCCACCATTGGCAAGCACAGAAAACAGTGCACGACAACTTCGAATTTTGGCATCCACATTTTTTAGTTTTGCATGGCATGTGACTGGCACAAGAGCATTTTATCAGCTTCAACAGCTCCACATGTGCTAATGGGCTACCATCTGGTATAATGGTAGGGGTGAGTGAGTTTGTGTTGTTTCTCTGGACCATCCATATACATGTACAACTGGATATAAAGCCTAAGGAACTCCTCCATACTGCAACTTGCATGTGGGCTCTGGCTTCGTCTGTCGGGGGTAGAGAGGCAAGTTTTGGTGCACACGCGACACTCCGGCTTACTTTTGAAGTCCATACTTTGTGTCGAGCTTCCGTCAGGGATTTACATCGAGTCTGACCATAGCAGGCCAACATAAATGGCGTGGCTTGAGCTATTGCGGATTTTGAGACTTTCAGAGCCACGCCTTTGCCAATCCCATAATGCGAGGCCACTGTGTCACATCCAGTGAGACCATGAGCAGCTAATATATTTGGAATAATGTTTCTGTGCTTTTCCAATGTTTCATTAATGTCAATAACTGCTCGACCGTGCGACGAAGAAACCATCTTTACTTGGCATGGAAGGTCACCTTTGTAGCAGCAATGTAACAACACTACAAATATGTCCGTGTCATCAGCAATTACTAAAGCTGCTTTGGCCCCCACACTGGACACTTGTTGTACTACAATGGTATCAGCTTCTTCGTGTGTAGTGATCATATCGTTTCGTTTGATAACTAGTCCATTGTTTATCTCGACTGGTACTGGGTCGCCGCTGGTTACAATTAGCTTATGTAGTGTGAAGTCATCCTTGTGTGCTATGAGATCTTCACAGATGAGATCAATTAGTTGGGATTTGTTGGTAGTGACAGTCAATATCACTTTCTGTGCGGGCAGACGAGAACTAGTGCACAATGCGTAGACCCTGCTAGCCCCTTTGTCCCTTCCGATTCTGGTCGATTCCTTGGTACTGCATTCTCTATACCAGGATATGCATGTATATGGCGGACTAATCATAAGATCAGAAAAACAGGACGACAAAGTCTATGTTACTCCACTCAAATTCCTGAACACAGCTAGCATGATTAAATTAACATACATGTACTCGTATTAGATGCTGGCATTCGAAATAAATATGCACCACTGTACTGTTTTCATTTGGCAGTGTAGTTAAATAAGTGTTATAGACCAAGATGCAGGGTATTTGTGAATACTGATAACTGTAATAGGTGTATTTACTGGCCATGTATGTGACACAAATTAACAGCTCCAAGTTCCCAATATCATAGCGGCCATTTTGAATATCTTAAATCACAGCCAATGCTGGCGGTCATTTTTAAATTCAAGACAGATACCTCGAAAATATTGCCAAATCTTATTATTGATGTTTGTATCATGTTCATTGGCCCTGAAAACATAGGTATAGACAGAAAAAATATGCCTCTATCAGGGATCAGTTTATAGGGCAAAGTGGGCGATTTTGTCTCCCGAAATGGTCCCACTTCTCCCTATTTTGAGCTGAAGGAGAAGTTGTTCACTAGTCAAATTTTCCAAATTATTACGAAAACGTCTCCCTATTCTGGAGACCTAGCTTGAACCCTGCTCTATGAATCCCCCAGACCGAGATATTGACAAAAGCTATTTTGGATGGCGGCCATTTGGAAAAAATGGCCGCCCAAAAAAATGCACAAGGGTGAGAATCCACATCGCAGTGGATTTGATTCACCAAAGGCCCAGTGATGAGTAATCAACAGTAAAAAAAACTATACCAGAGCTTTTTGGGTTAGACCAAAAATCGGCCTCCCGCTACCAGGCTATTTCCAATGCATGGTCCGTCACACACACAGGGGAATTACCCACAGCCACAGGTGAATATTCTGCATATATAGTCAACCCCTGTATATGATAACAACCTTCAGTCATAAAACAATCAACACATTCCACCAGCCCCCTCGCATACTAGTAGTCCAAGGTGTGGGATCACGTGGTTTTCGAACGGCATGACGTCATGTTTTATTTTAGATGTGTTTACAGTAGAGTTACTTTAATATCTTGCCAATGGAATTACATATTTTTTATGAATTCTACCGCAGCAAATGCGGTACACGTTGCCCTTTATTGTATATACCATCGTATTTGGTGCGCTACATATCATCAAAATCCGTCCGTTTGTTAGGAAGCTTTTAATGAAAATGTACTGTAAATATGATGTCACAGATTACGTCAAGTCGGAAAATCGGGTTCGGAAACCACGTGCTCATACACCTTGTAGTCGGGTACCAATTCAACCAGAGTATTTAGTGGGGATGGAGAGACCGAATGGACAGACTGCATTGTTCAATTTGAACAGGCAGCTGCTTGGAATGGTTGGACAGAAACAGAAAAGGGGCACATGCTATCTATGAGACTTCAAGGAGCTCAAAAACTACTGGGTTGCTTAACTCCATCACAGATAGGGGATTAAAACACATTGAAGGTTATACTTACATAACGATTTAATCCACAAGAGAGGGAAATTGCTTATCGTTGTGATTTCCATAAATGTATACATCAGCAAGGGGAATCTGTATCCGCATATGGATACCACTTAAGGAAGTTGGCACAAAAAGCTTACCCCAGCACCATATATTCCAATTTGGAAACGTACATAATCGATCACTTAATCAGCGGCTTATCCAATTATGAGCTCCAAGAACATTTCCAGTTTGGACACCCCAAAACCTTAGATCAAGAGTATGAAGTCATGTAAGGTTCTGTGGATATAATAACCAAACACAATATGCCGAACCAAACCAGGTTGCACCCATTAATCACGGCCAAGTACACAGCACACCTACAGAAACGATGGAACAGGTCAATACACTAGTTGACAATAAATTGGACCAAGTCATGTCAAACCGACCTCAAAGCCTGGTAGGACCTAATCCACGTCCTGCCGGTAGAAATCCCAAAAGGAATGCGAATCATAATACCAATCATACCGCGGACAGGTGTTAGTACCTGTCACAAAATTTTCTTGTATCACAATGTTTTGAGTGAAACTTGCAGCTGGCTGGTCAAGGGAAACAACCTCAATATATTGGGAGCAGGAGGGTATCAGGAGTTATCTTTCTTGTTGTACCCAACAGTCTAGCAGGTGGTTGGTATTGAGGAGTTACCATTCCTGTAGTATGCCCATATTGGTAGAACTGGTTTGGCTGGTGCTAAATATAGATTCAGTTGGGCCTATGCAGTTTGGCTGAGAAGTGGTCAGTTGTTGAGATGCCTTTGACGTGACAACACCCTTGCTCGTTAGCAGTTGTACAGTTGTATAGTAGTATTGAAGTTGATAGCAGTTGTGAAGGCCAGTCCATATTGTAAGTGGTTTTAACTCCCATTTTATTTTGTCGATTGTATTTGAAGTATATTTGTGCATTGTTTGAAGTAGTGTTCATATAATTTGATTGAATAGAATTTTCTTTCCCATTTTTTTGGACTTAGTAAATTTGGGCTCGAGTTGTGATGAAATATTCAATGTAATATTTCATCATTCACGTTGTAATTCATTACACGTGCATATCGTGAATGATACGGTTGAAGTCTCTTTATGTATATATTGGAGATAGGTGAATTGAATTTTCTTTTGAATGATGAGCCGATGCCCGTATTTATTTTCTTAGAACTTATATTTTATACGAGTACTTAGTGCGGTTTTTCCTCTCGTATGTTTAAGGTCCCTTTTGGCAGTGGTCCCTTCGAGGCGGTTACGGTGGTCTTAACAGTTGTACCGGTGTATCTACGAGGATAGTTACCATGGGGAAACCCGTCTGAGAGAGCTCCATTCCCGACCCGTATTCTGAACTCTTGGGGAATATGTATTCGTAACAACGATTCTGATGTACTCTCAACATGCGAGTTGATCATGTGGAATGTGAAGATGATAGTAGCCGCATGCCGCTACACATGTCTGTGAGAAATCACAATGTCAGTGTGGGACATCATTCACTGTCTATGGTCTATGTGACATACATAAATATCCCGTCTGTGTGACATCCAATTAGAGCTTGTCTGTGTGACAACCAATTAGAGCTCGTCTGTGTGACATCCAATTATAGCTTGTCTGTGTGACATTCATTGATATCTTGTCTGTGTGACGTTCGTCGAAATATCGTCTGTGTGACATCAATTCCAATAATGTGCTATTGAAGAGCTAGATATGTATGTTACTCATTTCCGCTGGTCGTCGCTATGTATATCGCTATGTATGCGAATCATTACGCATCATTACTTGTGATCGAGAGAAGAAATGACATTATATCACTAGTATAAAAGGACACAATCTTAGAGCTGTTTGTGTATATCACGTGACATTATTACATGTACTGATTTTACTACAAGGATAAATTATTGTATGTCCACTATCGTTATGTTGTTCACTGTGCTCCGGTGTGTTGTGTAGCTCCGATCAATCATGTCGACCAAACCTGTGACAGTACCTATGAACATGCTACACCAAAGGACTATAGTTTACATACTGCAATACATATAATAATAATATCGACATATGTCGGAAGAGGAGATACGATCAGCAAAAGGCACATGTAGCATACATTCAGGAAAACTATGATTGGCTGGATCAGGGGTCGTGAATTCAGACACAACACACAGACCCACCGAGGTGCCAGAAATAGATTGTATACATTTATTAGCACCGAGAATCAGTTGGAAGAGGAAATACCTCACTCATTGCATGACAGTACCATCAATGAGCATACACCTGATGTTACCTGCAGCACGCCCATAGTTGAGGTGCAAATCGAGGATAATGTACATACACGTGGTCAGGTTATAGATAGGGGATTGTGCTCATCGCATGTCGGCACTCACGTGGGAAGCACACCTGATTTAACGTGTACGAGTCACACACCTATACAGGGTTCACCAAAATGTGTGAACTTCATTACTGAATGTTTACGTGTGCATGAACAAGCAGCAACCGGTAGCACATGTTCACGTGAACAAACTGAAATAACCACTGCCAACACATGTACACATGAGCCATGTGCAGATATACATGGACCATGTAATGACAGTGTACCTATGTACTCACCTATACCGGTCGCTACTACATGTACAAATGTACATGAATCATTCCTCAGTGGCAATACATATGAATGCAAACAATCTGAGTTGTCCACTGAAAACGCATGCACACATGGCACAGCAAACACTTACAAGGAATGTGTGCACGAACCATGCACAGACAATTAAGGTGCATGATAACATGAGACATGACAGCGGTCATGTCAAATTTGGTGACAGTCAGTGCACGGGATCATCCAATACACCCACACCTGTATACTACATGTATGGAGATGCTAGGGCACTGGAAGCGTCAAACGCCCAGATCTCCCGATCTCATGGAGACCATTTCATGTTTGGAGAAGGCAGAGAGGTGGAAGCCTCAAATGCCTTATAGCACATGATATCACACATCAATAACATATTCCAGCAGCATATACACATGATTACAATGTGTGGTCATCCCACACTCTTAGAGATACGCACGATTTCTAGCTACACATAACATACATAGCAACCATTTAGACCAGTTGACTCTGTATAGTTTCTTCTTTCCCATGTAGCTCATCGGAGTATTGTATCAGCACACATATGTAATACATGTAGTAGTTATGTAGAGGTAGACTTATGGATATAGCACCGTTAGTGTAATACATGTTGTTAGTTATGTCATGTAATGTTTTGTGATACTGACCACCATGTGATGACACTCATGCAATTTGATTTGATTTAGATAATGCATTCTCTTATTGTATTAGCTAGCCTACCACTACAAACCACTGAAGGGAGATGATGCAGAATTACGCCAAATTGTCGATTTATCTAATTTCATTGTAAATTGTACTTCTATTACGTGCTAAAATAGAGTATCATCATGTATTACCTGCTGAATGTGTCGTGTGTGATATTGATGTGTTGACACGAGTTGTTTGGTGCATATTTTTGATTTTGCATCTGTATCATGGAATATTGTATCAGTGTATCTGTTAAAACGAACTCATTAATTGTCCACGCACGATGTACAAATACACGCATGTGTGTGTATTTAGCGCGCCATTTCAATCTACAACCCCATTCACTAAATATGTTCAGCACATGGTCAACATGAAATATATATGTTTCGAACACATAAGCCAGCAGTTTATGGACTGCATGATCATGTGTCGGCCATGAGTTGTTGGTGCATGAATACTTTTCATCAATCTTATGACATATACATCGCATTACCTTCAATTTAAAATTTGGTAATTAATAATTTACATAGCTGTACTCATTGGAAGAGTGTTCATACTAGTTACATAATGCACATTTACTGAATCATAACAATAATAATCGGCACTATCATACCTTTTCAACCTGTGCTAACTTAGCTTGGATAGCCTGTCTGACTGTCCTGCGTTTTAGGTTGACATTAGCCTCTAATAGCATTAGCAGGTAATATAACAATCTAACGGCTGAGTCTCCATATATCGTGTGCACGCACACTCGGCCCTCTTCACTTTCTGACATATCGGCATTGTACAATAGGAGAATGAACTAACTAGGTTAAACTCACCGCCTCATCGTCTCCTTCATTTAATGCACATATTTCGACTGTATCGCATATATTAGTAAATTCGGAAACAAATGGGCCAACGGCCATTGGCCTGATCATTTACGGGCACATGCCCGGGTATGGAAGGTCTTCGAGCCATTTCCCACCCTTAAATATAAGAAATACAAATACGAGTGCCAGCAATCAGTCATTTAGTAATTCACAATGAATACGTTTCCGTGTAGCTTTTGTGAGAAAAAGGTGTTTGCACACCACCAGGCTATTGACTGTCACTCGTGTGGTAGATGGCAACATCGTGGTTGTGGTAACACAGGTTTGTATTATAGATCGTTTTTTTTTCGCCCCGATACCTTTTCTATCTTTTATGATATTTCTATATTTTATGATAACATGATATGAACATGCAATAATACAAATATAATATTTAACATTTATTATTAATATATTTTCAGGAGTAACGAGACACATGTACGCCCGACTAAAGAGACGGGAAATATCTGTTCAGTTCGTATGCGATCGCTGCCTACTCGTAGATTTACAATGTGACGCGAAATGAGATAACGTACTTTAGTACATTTGGAAATTTTGCTGTAAATGATTTGTGATGGTCTGTTGAAGCCGAAAATGCTGAAATGTATGTAAACATGATTTATACCAAACAATTCTTTTTTTTTTTTTTTTTTTTTAATTGTCATTGATCAATCCGTTTATTTACACTTTTTTATAACAAGATTCAAGGCAAGACAATAATATACATGTAATTGTAACTTGGTAATGGTTACACTATTTTGGAACTTTAGTATTGCATGTTATCCAAGCTATTGTTTTCTGCTGTCCTTCGCCCACTTACCCATTCTGATGACTGTGTGTATTGGCTACCCATGCGAACCATCCTGATATTGGATAGCTGACATGCGCGGCCTGCACCAGTTGTGTTGCATCAATATATAATGGACGAATAACAGCAGACGACAGTATCACAAACAGTATCAATAGGAGATTATTATGTGCTATGAACACATGTATTCACATACTGTACAGTATTTGTCATATACATTCAGTAGAGTGATGTTCAGAAATAATGTATTTATCATTGTGAAATATATTTATGAATGGCACGAGCTAAACAGTATTAACATAGATCTGAATCTGTGTGTAAACAGTTTAGTTAGTGAATTACTTTTAAAGATGAATATAATTATCGTTACTACACACTGACACTATGTTGTAACAGTGAACGAGGACCGTCTCCATACATAGACTATCCACCCTCTCTATTCAAACATGCTAGCATGTGCAATGTAATATATATACATGGTAACTACTGTATTGAAAACAAGTACGCAGCTGATCGATATGGTACGTATTGGTAATATATGGTTTAGATTTCTATAGACGTTAGGTTAGATTCAATATGTGAGTATTGTTGATACAGACCGGTCGACATGTAGGTGTAGGCTGGTCTGGATTCACTAATTGGTTATTACCTTAGTAATTGTTGACAAGATGTGATTGTGTGTGTGTTTGCGTTTATTGGCATGTCAACAAGTAAATACATTATAGTTGGTTATGTGTATTATAATATGTTTTACAAATATTTTAAGAATATGGTGATAAGATATGAAGGCTTGTGACGATTTTCTAACACATTCGAGACAATCAAGAGATCGTAGTACAATAGTTTTAACATACTTGATCCTCTGATTCGTCCTTCGTCAATGAAGTGTGACTTGTATATGCAGTATGATATTTGTGAAATTATAATATTGATTTATTCATATTCTTTTAGTTGGATTTTATATCCAACTATGAGAAATTCGAGTGACTTGAATGATTTAGAAATTCCTATTTTTCGAAAAATATCCAATATTTTTGTCCAAAACTCATTTAATTTTCTACATGTGATAAAAAAATGGTTATACGTTTCTTTTTCGTTACAGTGTTTGCAGTTTGGGCTGTTTGATATTTTCCATGTATACAAATTCTCATTCGTGGCTAATATTTTATGTATTGCTTTAAATTTGAATTGCTTGACTCGATTATCAAACAATACTTTATTTAAAACGTAATAAAAGGAACTCCATGGAAGTGAGTTCTGGAATTTGATGTCCCAATATTTTATGGATGTATGGTTTTTCGATTTTCTTCTTCAATAAAATGTAGTAAAGATCTTTATTTGTTGTCTTTTCGAATGGAGTATTGTTAACTCGAGGCATATCCAAGCTTGTTTTGACTTTAGTTCGTATAGACTCTATAGATGTCATCGTGGTCTTCCAAAATCTTGGAATTGACTCTTTAATGATATTTAGTTCAGCAATCCAATTTTGTTTCTTTTTTAAGTGCAAAAGTATACGAGTTGAGTCTATTGCACCTAGATTGGAAATTATATCATTAATGAAAATGAAACCGGAGTCTATCCAATTTGTATAAACTAGACTTTTCCCATTGAACTTAATATATTTATTCCCCCAAATTAATTGTCGACGAATATCGTAAAAGTGTTTCGGTTTCTGAGTATCTAGTGCGACATTAAATTGCGACCAGATATCAATTAGTTGTCTATAAAAAGCCGGAATAGTGATGGGTACAGTCGGTAAGGATTTGAAAGAATCTAAATTCATGTTGAATACAATGAAGTTGTTCCCATACTGATTTAGAAAAAAATCTGGTATTACTTTTCCAATTGGCATTATCTTTATCTTTTAGTGACTTAATCCATTTTAAATTCATTATTTATTTGCATGTTTTCGATATCGGTCATTTCTAGGCCACCTTCTAGTTTACGTCCAATGATAATTGAACGTCTTATTTTATCATTTTTGCCGTTCCAGAAGAATTTATAAACTAAAGAAGTTATTTTGCTAATTATAGCTTTTGGCATGACTATGGTTTGCATTAGGTATGTTAGTTTTGATAAGAATAATGATTTGATTACCAATATCTTTCCATATAATGATAAGTTCCTTTTATTCCATGAACTAATTATTTTTTCACATTGAGAAATCTTTTCGTTCCAATTCAAATTCTCGCATTCTTCTTTTTTATTGCAAAAGTGAACTCCCAATGCTCTCACTGATGTATTCGTAAAAGGTGTGCCAAACACCATGGTATTTATATTATATTTTGATTTTCCTACCCATAGACCCATTGTTTTTGTTTTGTTTAATTTTAAGCCGAGAATGTCCCAAATTCTACAATTGTATGTATAGCATGTCTAACGTCGTTTTCTGATTTTAGGAACAGAGTAGTATCATCGGCTAACTGCGTAATTTTTATATGTTTATATGTTGATGTTGTTTTCACTGAAATTCCTTTAATGTCAGTATTAGCTCTAATTTGTGTTGCTAGAATTTCGGCTACGATGATAAATAATAGTGCAGACAAAGGACAACCCTGTCTGACACCGCGTGTTATATTGAATTTGTCAGTTTTCCAGCCGTTGTTTATAACACAGGCAGAAATGTTCTTATATAAAACATTAACCCATCTTACAAAAGTTGGTTTAAATCCAAACTTCTTAAGTACGTTAAACATGAAATCCCATTCTACAGTATCAAATGCTTTTCTGAAGTCTAAAAATAAAATCGCAGCGTCTTGATCGAGTATATCTGTATTGTCAATTATGTCTTGAATTTGCCTTATGTTATTGCCAATGTATCTATTTTTAATATATCCTTGTTGGTCTAAGCTGATTATATTTGGTAAAACTTGCTGTAAGCGTTTTGCTAGTACTTTAGCAGCTATTTTGTAATCGACATTTAGAAGAGATATAGGTCTCCAATTTTCGATATTTTCAGGATCTCCCTTTTTGAATAGTAACGAAAATGTACTTTGTTTTTGAGTGTGCGATAATTCTCCTTTATGAAAGCCTTCATTTAGTGATGATGTTACGAGGTTACCTATTTTATTCCAAAATTTTATATAGAACTCGACCGGTAAACCATCGAGTCCTGGACTTTTGTTCAGTTTCATTAGGTCCATTGCAATTTTGCATTCTTCTGTAGTAATTATGCCTTCACATATATTAGCAGATATATCATCTAAAGTACGTTCTAACTCAGTTTCTTGCAAGAAGTCTTGTGAATCTATATCTGTGTTAGTAGATGTATAAAGGGTTTCATAGAATTTTACTTCTTCTTTCAATATATCTTCTGTAGAGTGAACTGTTTTATTATTAACTGTAAGGGAAGTAATTACTTTTCTATTTTGTCTTGATTTGTCCAGGCTATGAAAATATTTAGAATTGTGTTCACCTTCCTCTATAAATTGAACTCTTGAACGTATTTGAGCTCCAAATGTTTTAATTCTGTATATTTCTTCTATTTCGTTTTCTAATACATTAATCTGACTCTTTATTGTATCGTTGTTATTTGTATCTATGAGTGGAAGTAATTCTTTAAGTTTTTCTTCCAATTTACTTAGACGGTTATTTCGTTCTATAGCTTTTGTTTTGGAAAATTGTATAGATTGCTCTCGTATTTCATATTTACATATTTCCCATTTAGTCTGATAACTCGTATCGGCTAAGGACATTATAGAGTCGATACTATCATTTATAAGTGTAATGTAGCCATTATCTTTTAAAAGTGATGCATTTAATTTCTAGAATCCTGGTCCTCTTTTGTTAGGTATTTTACGTTTCAATGAAATGGCCATATGATCAGTACTTTGGATGAGTGCTGGTCTGATGTCTGTTGAGTATACTAATGGTATCAAATTTGTATCAATTAACCAATAATCAATTCTGCTTTTTTCTGAGCTATTTTTCCTACGCCAAGTGAATTGATTTTTGCCGCTGTGAAAGTGTTTCCAAACATCGATAAGATTATGAAAATTGATAAGTTTGCTCAGGTTCTCCACAGGTACTTTTAACGTTCTGGGGGGTATTGTTCTATGAATCCTATCTGATTTATTAAGTATATCATTAAAATCCCCTCCAATTATTTTAACACCTTGCGCATTATCGCTGAGAAGTTTGCTTAGTGACTTGAAATAACAATTTCTCGCTGTCTTATCATTAGGTGAGTATGTATTTAGTAATGTAAATATATTATCGATAGCTTCGATATTTAGTATTACATACCTACCTTCATCATCACATAGTTGGTCTATGACTGTGAACTGTATATTTTTTCTTATGAGAATAGAACATCCTTTACTATTTGAATCTCCGAACGAGTTGAACGTTTCCCAATCTTTAAATTCATATTTAAGGCGAATGATCATATCTTGTGTAAAATGTGTTTTCCTGTAAAAAATACTATATCTGATCTTTGCTGTGAGAGCCATTGTAATAACCGTGCACGCTTAGCGTTATCACGAAGTCCCTGAGAATTAACGGAGACTACATGCAAAAAGCTATAACGAGACTGCTCCATTAGACAGTTGTGAGAATATGGTTTTACATTTAGCCTGTCTATCTATACTATTGATAATAGAACTAATCGGATTTATTACTGTGAAATGTATTGACACAGACCAGCCTATGCATATACGTAGTCTGGTCTGTGTCACCACCTTTATCAAAGCGCCCATACAATATAAGCTGCATGTCATAAATAATCGATAACTGTCTGTATATATTATCAGCCATGGTCCTAATTGGGTTTACTACTGTGAAATGTATTGACGCTGACCAGCCTACGCGTAGGCATAGTCTGATCCGTGTCATCACATTTAGCAACACGCTTATACAATATAAACTACATGTCATAAATAATCGATAACTGTGTCTATATATATTATCAGCCATAGTCCTAAATAGGGTTACTACTATGAAATATATCGACACAGACCAGCCTACGCGTAGGCGCAGTCTGATCCGTGTCATCACATTTAGCAACACGCTTGTACAATATAAAATGCATGTCATAAATAATCGATGACTGTGTCTGTATATATTATTAGTAATGGTCATCATTGGGGTTATTACTGCGAGATGTATTGACGAAGACCAGCCTACGCGTAGACGCAGTCTGATCCGTGTCATCACATCTAGCAACTCGCTTATACAATATAAACTGTATGTCGTAAATAATCGATAACTGTGTCTGTAAATATTATCAACCATGGTCCTAATTTGGTTTACTATTGTGAAATGTATTGACACTGACCAGCCTACGCGTAGTGCAGTCTGATCCGTGTCATCACATTTAGCACAACGCTTATACGATATAAACTGCATGTCATAAATAATCGATAACTGTGTCTGTATATATTATTAGTAATGGTCATCATTGGGGTTATTACTGCGAGATGTGTTGACGCAGACCAGCCCGCGCATACGCGCAATCTGATATGGGTCGCCATATCTAACAAAACGTTCATACGACATCTAATGTGTATGTACAGTCTGATCCAGGTCAATACATGACGCGAATAACACATACGATAGTTAATAAGGTGAACAATGTGGGTCGGACAATATAACGACAACATAATAAAGGTTAATAACTCCTTTGTCCCCTGGCTTGTTACTGCAGAGTGCTCGGCCTTACCGAAACAAAATATAAGGTCAATGCGAGCAGATATGGATTGGTACAGATAACCTGTAGTTGGCACATCGCATATGCACATATCAGTAATCTCTTTCATTAGAAACAGAATACTACGTACGCGTGTTATTGTCATCATTTGTGAATTATTCTTAGCAAATATTAGACATGTAATATAGATCTTACTTATGTCTGTTGAGCATTGCAGACGGAACACATTATGCTCTGATTCAGAGTACTGTTCTGTGTCAGTGACTTAAACGTGTACATCGTAGCAATATTCATTACCGTGAAGATTGCTAATATATACATGCACATGATACTGAAGCTGTAGTTTACATCATTACAATGATTCATTTTATAACATTTCGAATATGTATGTTTGCTAGTCTTCATTGTTATAGTCTGGTTTATAATTGTATTGAAAGCAAAGATCGAGATCAGCCTGTGTGTATGCACGGTCTGTTCATGACCGTCGCTTCCCTCACTGTAATCACAAAACCAATAATGAGTTGATATAGACCAGTATAGATCTCTACAACGTGTAAGTGTTGGTAGTGGTCTTATTTGACACACGACAAGTAAGGTAACATTTACCAAAACATAGGTTACAAATAACAATAAATTCAGTTTGTTTCCAACTGGTTCGTGTGCCCTCAAAAGGTGCATTGGTGTGGCCATCCAAATATGGCGATTGTCCATTGTTATAAATAACAATGGCCTATACGTTATTGCCAAAACGATATTCATAATCACAGTCCATTTTCCAGCGTAGTTCATTTTGGAACACATGATCATAGACGAAAATTATTTATTTTCTGCTAGAGCGCCTAGCATTCTTACTCGCCTTTGTCTTGTCGTGTAACTGCTCTGCCGGCGTGGGCGGGGAACGGTCTATGTTGGTCGTGCCACCGGGTTTGTTAGGCGTGTCATTACCTAGGTACATGTCCATTGACAACTGACCCATTGTCTGGCCGGATTTCCCCGTGTCTCGCTTGGGTTGAGTTTTTGTCTGCACAGGTGTGCTATTTATAGATAGCGGATTTTCCAATGTGTCCGTATATATCGCCTGTGTATTTGTTGATGTCGTCGACAAATATCGATCATGCCCGGCCTGATATGTTATGCCCTGACCAATCGTCAAATATCATCATTATATAGGATAACACTGTTACGGCTGAGTCTCCATATATCACATGCACTCACACTCAGCCTTTTTCACGGTCTTACATACCGGCTTCGTGCGATAGGAGAATGAACTAGCTAGGTTAAATTAACCGCCTCATTGCCTCCTTCATTTAATGCACATATTTCGACTGTATGGCAGATATTAGTAAATTCGGAAACAAACGGGCCAACGGTCATTGACCTGCCACTTTTGGGTTCAAATGCCCGGGTTTGGAAGGTCCTCGAGCCAATTCCTACCCTTAAATATAAGATAAAATAAATAAATAAATGTTGATGTCGTCTGCACAGTCTGATTAGGTTCTTGCGAGCAATCGTGTTCGCCTGCGTCGGTACCTGCTGAGGCGTCTGCGGCATCCATGTATATGCAGTCGAACTGCTTGTGCCCAGGTTGTTTGCACTTGTTGCATACCAAACAATTCAGTTTCAATTAATTTAGTGATATTGACTTATTGTGCGGATATATTTGACGGATTAACATCTATCTCTTCATTGATTCCAAAAATATAGTTCATGTTACGCTGTACATTGTCTTATTCCATTTGTTAAACGCTATTTAAATCCAAAATACATTGTACTTTCAGATCTGTCGCTGACGACACCATCCATCCCGATGATATAGTTGACATTGAAGCTGTGACAACGTACGAAGTCGTCGACAATGGATCCATCCATGGGAAGCGGAAGTTGGTCTCCAGCGCTGGATACTCGTTTGTCGTCAAGCGTCAACTGAAGAATGGGACCACCGAGTGGAGATGCAGTGTACGTGGACACCAGAGGGGCTGCCCTGCTGTGGTGAGACAGAAACAAGACGAGACGAGTTCACGACGAGTCAGCACACACACACTATGCATTACCTGGTTTACTGACGGCCGTGTGAGTGAAAACTGAGGTATGTTTGTAATATCATTAAAAATCTCTTGCTTAACCCTTTCAACCCTATATATGTTTTCTTAAATATGGAAAATAGTGCAGATCCTGATGAGTCGGCTCGTATGAAGAGGCTGCTGGGGTTCAAAGGGTTAATAATTAGTATGCATTGATATATACGACTAATATTCCATAGAAAATTATTTGGTTATGTTTGTTAATATGTATTGGCATATATTACTAATTTTCCAGGGAAAGACGATTGGGAAACAGAAACTATTCGACACTGCGAATAACATCATCCGAGACGTCACGAATGAGCAAGTAGTATATAGGGAGTCAAAATGATACCACCTACGGTGGCATCATTTATAACCCTATGATTATACCCCCCTACCCCCCACCCCCGAAAAACCAAAAATTGGTTAACGAGGGAAGTTTTTTCTACCCGACCTCAGCAAATTTGCATAAATTTGCATAACCCCCATATAATTACCCCCACGAGGAAATTTATGAGAAAATAATTATTTTACAAAATTAATTTCAATGAGATAGTTTATATTCCAACACCCCATTTTTCTCCTCCAATATAGCTAATTTATTTCTACGATGTCGAATTGTAGTCCAATTATATTGGTGTCATAAATACATCATGTTATTTTCACGTCCAATTGAACAGATAAATTTAATAGGTTATAATAAAATATTATAACAAAATGGATAATAAAATATGCAACGAATTGGAATTTTGTAATGACTTTTATGGAGAATTTTACGCTGTTTCTACAGTATTAAAACACGGTAAAATGACAATACTATGTTGTATCGAATACATGAAATATCAGCGTAATTTATTATGCTTCGATAAAAACGTTGCATTTACAATATTAAACCGACAATTATGTCGCCGGTATAAGGATCAAATTTGTGTAATGAAGCGACTAAATAGGATCAATTGGATAGAGAAACACTACCGAAATATTATCAAACTAATTTTATAAAACAGTTTAAAATCAAAGATTCGTTTACGGATATGCGTTTCTACGATATCGCTTTTAACGAAGAAATTGAGGATTATTAGAAGAAATTGGAAATTATTGAACAGAAAAAAAACAACTATTAGAGAAAATGGATAATACAATACAATTGGAATTGAAAGTTTTTAATAACTGTGTTGAAGAAATTTATGAAGAATTACGGGGGTTATAGTCCTATATATAAATTCTATAAATGAGAACACTAGGCGATATCGAATACATGAAATACCAGCGTAATTTATTACGCTCCGATAAAAACGTTGCATTTACAATATTATACCGGCAATTATGTCAACTATACAAGAGGCAAATACAAACATTAAGACGGATAATGCGTATCGGATATGAAACTAAGGTGTATTATATAAAATTGTTAAAACCCAACGATTTATTTACGAATATACATTTCTACGATATCGCTTATAAAGATATTGAAAAAAATATTATTGAACAGAACTAATTAATTAATTAATAAAATTATTTATAATATTTTCACCAACAAAGTTAGGTTTATATACGAGAAATAAACACAGTATATTGTCGGGACGCCGGCACTAATATCTCAACAGTGAGATAGGTTTCGCCACATGTACTTCACTCTGGCCGCTCTTACACATTATAGCGGATGGAGGAATAATGAAGAGGAGGGGTCCGCGGTATTGGTCCAATGATGGGGTGGAGGAGATGTGAGCGTGACACATCCCACTAAGCCCAAAAAAAACGAGAGAAGAAGAGATTTAAGCGAAGGCTTAGTGGGATGGGCCCAGAAGGGTTTTGCTGGCGCGGGTTCGAGCCTCGGTGAGACCTAATTTTTTTTTTTTAATTGTTAATAAGCTTCCTAAAATTAATTAATAAATTGTTTACTGCACCAATATAATTAATAATTAATAATTTTGATAGTAGGAAAAATTAATTATTTTTTAAAAAATAATTTTATAAAATATCACAATGGTGCTGTAACATTTCCTCCGACTTTATTTCCAAGTTTTACCTTAAATTTATCCCAATCAGTACACTCAATTTTGGGCATGGTGGCGCGCTTGATTCCTTGTTATATCATTTTTTAATTCTTCATATCTCCCCATTTCTTCCACCACGGATTCAAACTCTAAATTGATATTTTCTTATCGGCCAACGCTTTGGACACCATAACGTCGATGCTATTTTTCTTAGACCTAGCGAGAACGGATATTCTATCATGTTTTCTACTTTTTTTATCGAGTTTTTCCACCCGCCGCCCTAATTACCATACAAAGTATTCCAGATAAAACGGTAATTCCACTCAAAACCCCTGCAAGTGGAACCGTTACAATTGTAGATAGCGTTGCAGCAGTCCCCGCCCCACACAACACAGAAACACTTGCCAGAACCGTACTAGATGCTTCAGCTATGTTTGCCGCGCGCTTATATTTTTTAGCGTGTCTTTTCTATTTGCACATTCTCTAACTAAAATATCTGCATAGCGACGATATTATTCAACCTAAAATACTGAACTTCTTTCGTTAATTGGATACAGTGTTGATGGAGTGTATTGAGAGTTGGATATAGTGTTGGTGGAGTGGTATTGAGAGTTGGATACAGTGTTGGTGGAGTGGTATTGAGAGTTGAATATAGTGATTCGTTCATAGTTCAATATTACAAATTTATTTCAATATATTAGTATTTACACAATAAGTTCAATTAACAATGAGACAATAGTGGAAGAACTCTCTGAGTCACCGATTTTCGTAACAAAGTTAATAACACTACTTTGGGAAAGTCTAATTCGATCATTACCGGCGAACGAAACAATCGTCGAACTATCTCCAGAGATTTTAGTGACTCCAAGCCCCCGTTCTTCCCCATCTACTACAATATTTATCGCGACCGCGCCCACAGGTTTACCATTAGCATTAACCGAGCAGACCGCATTTGGATAACTTCACCTGCAGCTGTCATAGTGTATCCCCCAATATTTATTACTCGCTTTGGCACCGAACGAATATTCATAGTGCCCCTCAACCAATGGGCCCCGCTTCTCAGCCCAAACTGTTATGACACGGTTTTGGTGTTTTCATTGTTTTCACTATTCCGGCAAGCGCCCTGTTTGCGTTATATGCCTCAGTACGAATCTTATAAGAGGCCTCCTCAAGAGCTTTGGTCGCGGCTATACGATCATGTTTCAGTTTATCGGAAACTTCGGTTATTTTTCCATCTAGTTCGGTAAGTGCCACTTCTCTGTTGAGAGAGTCCTCTAAGCGCAACGCATCATAAGCCTCCGTAATGGTCGCCTGGTGGCCTTCTAAGGCTTTATCAATACCCGACCGGGTCTCTTTTTGAAATTCGGTTATGTTTCCATCTAGTTCAGCAACCGCCGCTTCTCTGATGAGAGAGTCCTCTGAGCGCAACACCTCATAAGCCTTTGCAAGGGCCGCCTGGTTGTCTTCTCTTGCTTTCTCAACCCCCAACCGAGCCTCCTTTCGAAATTCGGTTATTTTCCCATCTAGTTCAGTAAGTGTCGCTTCTCTGTTGATAGAGTCCTCTAAGAGCAAACACCCTATAAGCTTCCGTAATATCCGCCTGGTGGTCTTCTCGGGCTTTCTCAATACCCGTTCGGACTCCATCAAGATCAAACCGGGTCTCTTTTTTAATTTTTCGGTTATTTTTTCGTATATGTCAGTAAGTGCCGCTTCTCTGTTGAGAGAGTCCTCTGAGCGTAACGCCCATAAGCCTCCGCAATGGCCTCTTTGTGGTCTTCTCGGACCCCCTAAACCCCCGACCTGGTCTCTTTCAGAAATTCGGCTATTTTACCGTCTAGTTCGGTAAGTGTCGCTTCTTTACTATGATTTCTCTAACGCAACGCATCATAAGCCTCCGCAATGGCCTCCTCAAGGTTCGACTGGTGGTCTTCTCGGACTTTATCAATACCCGACCGGGTCTCTTTTCGAAATTTGGTTATTTTTTTATCTAGTTCAGTAAGTGCCGCTTCTCTGATGAGAGAGTCTTCTGAGCGCAACACCTCATAAGCCTTCGTAAGGTCCGCCTGGTGGTCTTCTCGTGCTTTCTCAATACCCGACGTGGCCTCTTTTCGAAAATCGATTATTTTCCCGTCTAATTCAGCAAGTGTAGCTTCTTTGCTGAGAGAGTCTTCAAAGCGCAACGCATCATAAACCTCCGTAATGTCAAACTGGCGGTCTTCTCGGGCTTTATCAATCCCCAACCGGGCCTCTTTTCTAAATTTGGTTATTTTTTTACCTAGTTCGTTTAGTTCCGTATGCGTTTCTTCACGACTTTGTGTATTCACAGCCAGGGCATATTCTCTAAGTTGTGATAGTAGACTTTTGTGAATCTCGTCCGTGGCCCTCGATATAGTTCTATTGATCAAGGCCTTTGTTTTTTGGGTAGTTAAAAAGTCGCCCTCTGTCTGTCACCCAATCGGAAGAACTACCTGGTCCGTATATACTCATAATGTTGATAATATATATTACGAACATGCGTTTAATTCTAAATAATTTTATAATTTTCTTAAAATTAATTTTCAATTAATTTGAAATTTCTAGGACGACCGAAATCGGGTAATCGTTCTTCAACTCTCTCCCTTTATCATCAAGAATAGAAATCTTCAACTCGTGGATGTGTCCCGATTCCAAAACTTTCATCTCGGGGTGTGGGAAGTCTAAGGTCACAGTCTCGCCATAGAAACAGTCGCTGGCGGGCACAGTTTTAAGTAATGTGCTGGGGGACCCGTCTACCGTGTTGTACGATGTGTTCACCCGATCAATGTGCACCCCGAGAGTTTTCGTGAAGGCGAAGTTTACTGGGGTATCGCCGTGGTGATAATCCACGGGGAAGAAAAAGTGCAACGGGTACATTCGCCCTTCATCCTCGTTGTAAGGGGGTTGATATTTAAATCCTAACATTGAGGCCAACCCCGGAGTGATCTTTATTTTTTTATCAACGGACAATGTCGCAATCCCCGTGGCTTTTGAGACTGTGAGAGTGACATTATCAGGCATATTCCTTGCGATTAAAGCTTGGACATCTCTGAAACCCCAAAGGCCAGGACGTAATGCGACAGCTGCTTCCCGAACGCGTCTCTCTACTTCTGCAGGACTATCGGCGGTCTCTAGATCTATACCATCTACGGAATAGATAGCCTCTATCCGTTCTATTCCTTGGATATCCTTGTACATTTCAATGTTTTTCCACCCAACCGTGAAGGTGATTGATCTAAGGCCTACCCGGCGTTTTCCGCAGCATTGTCTATTAATTTTTGAAGTTCACAACTCCTTTTTAGAACATTAGTTATAGTAGCAAAGATAATAATATCTTTCAATGGATACCAAAGCATTTAGCTTTAACTCTAATGTAAAGTACGCGGTCGGAGGTAAATACACACAAAAAGACGTTGTTAACCCCCTTGTACACCCAACCGTAACGGTAGACCGGACAGCGGCTTTGCCACCAATTTCCCTAATATCTTTGAACAATATAGGCTGCTCAAGATTACTACGATGGAGGTGGTAAACGGTGGAAAGCAACACCGATGCAGTTTTGGCAGAACCAAATAAATTTCGCTGTATGGTGCGCAACAGCCGGGTGTGGAGTTTCATATAAAGACCATCTGACATCCAAGAATGTCATGCTCCGAAGTGTCTACAACTTTCATGTGTATTATACTATTAGGAGGATTCTCAAAGAACTAGGTATTTCACTACCTCAAGACGACGCCTGGAATCCCATTTCCAACGCATACGACCGTATGGTGTTTTGAAAGACTGTGTAACGAATTTAACGTTTCAAAAGACGCGGACTGGAGACAGAAAGCATTTCCTACCAGCACCGGCCTCGGGGACGTTCTCATTCACGGCCAGTCCGGGAATTGGACGCAGACTGATTTTAGACACGATCACTCCGGTGACCACATCGTCAGTCGGAACGCCGGGAATTTTGACCGCGCGACGATGACTTTCGGGCCAGAAGTGTCTGGAGGTCGGCACTGTGGCGTGTTTTCTTGTAAAATGTTACCTCCGAAACGGGCTCACGTCGATTACATACAGCAGGCTGCTGAGGTTCAGAACGCGTGGGGTACATTTATATTAGATACGGGTCTAGGGTTCACGCAGGCCGGGGTTACTCGCGTCAACGACTCCATTCGTACGTACGTCTGGGCCATCCTCGGCGCACAGAAGCAAACTCGCAGTTCAATACTGGGCACGGGAACAGCGTTTGATGCACAAAAACAATTCTTGGCACTTGTAGAGGACGCCATCTCAGCTAGGGTGGACCTGGAGAAGGCGATCCAGAATTATCAAGACGTTTTGCAGAATGCCAGCACCCCAGTAGACTATGTATTTGGAATAGGTCTTTATATGCGCGCCGAACAATATGATACTACGACGACCCGGTTGACGGTTACAATAATCAGATCGTAATCGCCACCGCCAATCAAAAAATCGGCCACAACGGTAACGTGAACACGGATATCATCAAGCGCACCCCCAACATGATCGGGTTCAACAGTGGAACCGATTTCATAAAACACAAAATGGATACACCTCCCCCAATTCGTAAATTGGATACACAATCGAACCCAGTACCCCCAATTCGTAAATTGGATGCACCATCGAGTTCCATCAACAATGTTGAAACACCAATCATCAACAATGTTGAAATTGGAAGCACAACACACGAGGAGGAGAAATTAGGGCTCGTCGTCGCCCTCGTGGCGATCGGATTACTTACGCTTTGGTTGTAGGAACTCTCTGGCGAAGAATAGTAGGAGACCGGCGATTGTCACAATTAAAGCCCAGGTATTTTTGGCTAGCCATCCGGCCGTTTTTGATAATATAGATAGCAAGTAAGAAACGATACTTCCGATCAGTCCAGGTAGTGCGGCAGCCGCCTTTCCAGCTAATTTAGCTAGAAGAATGGCGAGGGCTTTTAGTTGTTTTTTTATCCACTCCTTGGCTCCACCGGATAGAGCGGGTGCTGGTGCTGGAGCGGGTGGTGGCGCCGCACCACCAGTGAAAGCTAGAACTATGGTCGATATAGTCATGCCGATAGCAACGAGGATGCTTGCTATCGTGACGCCCTGCTCTCTGAACAGAGTGCGAAGACGCTCACCGAGTGTCGTCTCCTCGTGCAGGACCCTCGAGATTGATTCACGGATCCGACTTATTTGTGTGCGGAGAGCCTCACGGTTAGCCGAGGCGGCCTCCAAGCGAGCTTCTCTTTCATCCCGCAAAGACCGCAGTTGTTCGGCGATCCGCTCGGTAGATTCTCTATCGTCACCGGCTTCCTCCAGTTTTCTTTCTTCTAGCGCGATATGTTCATCCAGCGCCGTGAGTTTGGAGAGGTTAAGGACCAGTTCGCCCCGGACCGTTTGTAGAGCCTTATCGAGTCCACGGAGTTCGCGAAGAGGTAACGGTGGGTCATCGTTGAGTATTTTTCCCAATTGCGATTGGACGCTGAACGTGGTCTCCATCGTGTTAATAACGTCGGTGGCTATTTGAGGGACCTCGCTGAGCTCGACCGTTTCTATCGCGGTGGCCGTCTTCGCTATAGTTTCGTCGGTAGACTGTAGGGCCTCTACAGCGTGGGCCGGTATAATTGTTTTACCCCTCTTCCAATCCGTGAATCCTAGTTCGTCCCTTATGAATCGGCCACCGCCCGGGTTTACGGCAATGGTGCCCAGTGCTAGGGGTTTACCGGTCCTCGTGTTGACTATTGGGAGATTTGATGCTGCTCTTAGTCGCAATCTACCGTTCATATCAAATTTGAACTTGGAGTAGTCGCGACCGACAGAGGGGACCAAACCTTTTTCTGCTGCCAAAGTGTTGTAGTAGTCGTTTACAGCTCCCTCAAGTAATTCCTGACTTTGACTAGTGGTAGCTCCACCCAACCAGTGTTCAGAAGAAACACCAATCATCAACAATGTTGAATTTGGATGCGCCCCATTTAAACATTGATCGCGACCCCTTTTATATGCAATAATTATAACAATGGCTGAACAAGATGGTAAAATGTTAGTGAATGCGCTTTATCACGCCGTGGTGCATCTTGGGTTTCAGTATCGGTATGCTTCGACTATCAAAGATGGCCCCTTAGGAGAACCGCTCCCAAATTGGACTTTACTGTGAGAGACGTAGGGCACGCGACCTTAGATGTAGCGGCTGCAGTTTGGACGCGAGATTATCTAGTTAAAGCTGGAATTCTACCAGTTTAATATATGGAAATAAATGGCTTCAATCGCAGTAATAGTAGGTGGTGCGCTTGTAAACGCATTGCGTTCAGCGGTAGCAACTTTATATTCTCTAAAATGAAAAGCTCGAACGTGGATGAGGAGCGTAAGCGTCATGATTTAGCTGTAGAACAACTCAATAGTGCAAAGGAAGCGTGGTCGAAAAAACGAACCGCCCATCTGGACTGGGTCAACGAAGAGCTTCGCCGCGAAAATCACGCCGCGCAAACTTTTCAGAACGTTGAAGAAGCCAACCGCGAGTACGCGCTGGCATATCCGCACAAAAGTCTCGATCCAATGGATCCCGAGCCCCAACTTTCAGATTTCTATGTACCGTCAGAGGCCCAAAAGGACCGCGAGATCGCGTTCATCGTCGTGGGAATGGGTGTGGTGGGTCTCGTCGGCTATTATATTCAATCGAGATTTTATTTAAATTAATTAATTAAAATCAATTATATAAATATATATATATATAGAACGATGTTAGTTGACGAACTTTATGACGCTATGATCGATGTATGCTACACTGCCCAAAAACATCGTTTACCTGGTGCAAAGAGTATGATTCGTCTGGCCCGAGATTGTCTCGAGACGTGGCGCGAGGGACGAAAAAAGAGGCCACCCTTTTCGCAAAGCGGTTGTTAGATTCCTCCATCAACTCCCAATCGAGATTGGATGAATTAGATTCCCCTCTCCTGTTCCAACCCAAACGCGATTGGGGCTGCAGCGAAACTTCCAACAAAGGTTTATTATTAACGACGCAGTTACCGGACGAACTGGCGAGGGCATGTTGGAGATTGTCCGATATATTAGAATACTTCGCATACGATGAACACGCGCAAACTTGATACCAAACTAACGCGCAAGCTGTCGAATACATACTATAGCCCACGCGGCTACTGGAAGGGACTCGCGGCCATCAAGAACCTCGCGGCGGCGACCAAGGTTTCAGAAAACGCTGTCAAGGAATGGCTGAAGAAGCAGGCCATCTGGCAGATCTATTTACCCGCGCCTCACAATATTCCGCGCCCGAAATTCGACGTGCCGGTGCCGAACCAAGTTCACCAAGCGGACCTCCTGTTTCTACCTCACGATCGCGTCGGTCGCAAGACGTACAAGTACGCACTGACAACGTTGACGTAGCGAGTCGTTATAAGGGGCTGAGCCGTTGGCCACTAAAGAGTCTAAGGAAGTGGCTGAGGCTCTTTCCCGAATATATAAGAGGAGTCCTCTCAAATGGCCGAATCTTCTCCAGGTCGATCCCGGCCGCGAGTTCATGGGCGCGGTCTCTCATCTAATTGTCTAAGCATAAAGTTTCTATCAGACGCGGCCGCGTCAACATCCACCGGGACCAGGGGATCGTGGAACGCTTCAATCGAACCCTGGCTGAGAGACTGTTCGGACACCAATACGCTAAAGAACTTGTAGACCCTCATTCGCGATCGACCGAGTGGGTGGCCAGACTGCCCGCCGTGGTCTCCGCACTGAACGGAGAGGTGACCAGATTGATAGGTAAGAAGCCTGTAGATGCTATCAAGTTTAAAAGGGTGACGAGCAAGCCCTCTGCCGTCTCGCGCGGGCGACCCGTTTGTTTAGAGGAGCAGCGGCTTCCATCAGATATTGACGTCCGGTACCTCTATCAACCGGGAGAGCTTGAAGGTGGCAGCCGCCGCGCGACTGATCCAGTGTGGTCTCTCAATGTATATCATCTAGATCGATCTATTACCAAACCCGATGAGCCCGTGCTCTACTATTTGGATGATGGGCCATCTCGAGGGTTTGTTCGCGAAGAACTTCTTATAGTACCTTCTGACACCCAGCTACCCCCGGATCGTTAGAGATGTTCTGTATGTATTCCGTCTGGTAACACGCGTCTTTTATCGTAGTATGCCGAGAGTCCTAATTTTTGTTGACAGTACGTTTTCATAACGCCGTCTTTCATTTTAAATCCTCTATTTTGTGCTACATCTATTGTGTTTTCCATCTTCTGTAGTTTCACTTAGTACTCGTTTATATCTATCCCAATTTAAATTGTTAGTTCTCTTGGACATTCCTTTCGCAGAGTTTTTATTAATTTTAATTGTTCCAAATTATCTTTAGTGAAATTAATTTTTTCTACGAAATAACACTTACTAGATAACGCTATCGCCCTATCCCCGCTAAAATTCCATTTTGAAAAGTCCGGGCTCTCTTTCGCTCCATTTATCCAAGAACCAACCATTTATTTTTTTTATTTTTCAAACTCGTCTAGTAAGTTAGGTCCTAATCAATTCCTCTATCGTTTTTCCACTAACTCCTATATACTACTATCTGTATCCATCTGTATTAATTCAAAGTCTTCTCTTTTTTACGTATTTATCTAGAAATTCGTAGTAAAATTCCAACATTCTCAATTTAGCTAGTTTGATAAACCGCTATTCCACAATGGAATGGTCTCTTTACCGCACACCTGGGTTTTCTTGAAGATATTTCGTACGCATCTCCTATCTCTTCCAAATCGTCAAAGAATGCAGATCTTAATGCTTTGTCAACACAGGTTTCGTTGTGTGTATATGTCGTATTTAAATGTCTCTCCGTTGCCTCTATCATTTTTCCACAACACGAGTTTCCTAATAATTTCATTATGTCGGCTACTGGTTTATTATTTGGTTCTACATCGCCGTTCGTCTTGCGGCTGTAACTTCTTTGCGAACCATTCGAATGGTTTTCCGCTAATATAATCTATAACACGATGAACTCCAGTTATTTCTAGGCCGTTGTTTTAAATACCATTTCAACAGTGGCGCGTACAGCAATACTTTAGTGGCGGTCATAGATCCCACCAAATTTTTTTTTCCATCTCCTCTTGTTCGGCCAGTATCGTTTAAATATTTTAACATGTGTGTGGGAACTTCATCAACCTCTACTTCTCTGTTTATAATATTGGGGACATTTCAGAAAACTTATGTTTTAAGTTGTGGTGGAAACTTCTATATCCACCTCCGCAAACCCAAACCAGTCTCCAGATAAAACTCTTTTACAAAACTTTTTAATAAATTAGGGTTATGTGGGGAATCTATATGGTGTATAGTTTCTCTCCCACACGGCATCTCTTTATTTAACGTAGTAATATAACGCGTTTGCATCGTACCCCAAAACAGCCTTGCAAGGTTTGTTAATTTCATTTGATCCAAATGAGGAATTAGATCTAATATTTGAAACACCAGCTTCTGCATATCGTGTAAATACTATTGATGGACCGCCAACTAGAGCGTCCTTCATCATTTCGTATGTTTTCTTCTTTTGGTGCATATAGAGCATCCTCCGGTATAATCGTCTTTGAAGATTTTTGTTCTTTAATGGTTCCTCTCAATAAATATTGTATAGCTACTCCAGGTAGTGTTACCGCATCTTTGAAAATATCCACACCTCTGTGTTTATAAAATTCACACATTTTTTCCACCGCTTCTAGGAACGGTGCTACATCTAAATCGTTATAATATTTCAACCAATCTCTAAAGAAAGTTTTCATATTATTTTCTTCGAAAATTCTACGACATTTACTTAATTCTGTTTCATCTATTAACATTTTCCCAGATAGTTTGGAATACCAATTCTCTATATCCGGTAGTCCTGGGTAATCCAGTTTGTCTGGAGAATCGAACCACTCATAAGGAAAGAAAGATTTCTGTCCTTTGCATTCGTAGGCTTTTATCCAACTATCGTAACTTACACCAGGTCCTAGATAAAGTATTACATCAAGAAATCTAAATTCTGGAGTAAATAGAAATATTGTTGCGTTTGCACGTTTTCCGACCATTACTTTCTTTGTTGTTGATGCCAGTTCGCCTACTAGGTATTTCTTTATCAAGTTTCATATCGTACTTACTGCTGTCTTAAAACCTATAACCGGTACTTGCTCTATCCACTGTTCGATCTTGGCGATTTGGTTTTTACGTAAATGTTCTGTATTAAACCTATATCTTGACCATACTTCTTCTCTTATAGCTTTTTCCCTGACTTTCAAATCTTCTACGAATTTTTCTATAAGTTTTTGCGGGATCTTTATCACAAATATGAGTTACTGGTTCCTGATAAAATTATCTCCTATACTAACGCTTACCGGAACGTGCTCAGCTTCGTACTCTAAACTATTACGGTAGTTTCAATCTTCTGACTGGAGATACGCCTCAAAATCGTATACTATCTGATATGGATAAGAGTAGTGTCGCAACCGATCTTTATGTCTTTACCCGTTCTTTGAAATTCGCATTCCCACATAACTACTAGGTTGAATTCTTTACTTTTTCTAATAAATGTATCTCTTCTACATGTGGATGCGCGTTCTTCTTTTCTATGCTTTGCATGAATCTCACACCCGTGCCAGTAACAGCCGTGATATTGATATACGGTATTGGTTTCTGGACAGTATCCATCTACTGGAGCTCCTAAAATCCATCTTTCACCCCCGTGTCCACACTGTCGTGGTGAATGTGAATTCCCTCGCGCTTTTCCACAGAGTACATCCAATCGATCGCCCATAACTGTTAGAACTTTTTGGGTAGAACGCTTTCTCGAACGACGAACGCGGGCGCTCTAAATAATTACCATCACATATTACTTTTGTCTCACTCTCATACATGTTGGTCCGTGTCTCTTCATATTACTCGCTTTCGTGAATTTCTGCTTGCAATTATCGCAGGCGTAAATTTTATAGATAGGTTTTTAAGGTTTTTTATCAGAAATGCGTGATTATTAAACAGTCCTATTGTCATTGGTTTATTACCTATTTCATTATAGTGCGCTGGTACCTTTTTCAACCACCATACATTACATTCGGTGGGTGATATACTTCTATACCGATTTTAAAAAACTCTTCAACCTTTTTCAGATCTGAAAAAGGAATTGGTGAAACCACATTACTACCGAAATATTGCTTACTAAGTTCTTCCGCTTTTTCTGTACATCTGTCGGGTCTTTTATCTGTCATATGCATAGCTAGACACCTGAACAGACAAAGATCGTCATTATACTTATCTAAAGAATACATACCTTTTCTATTCCTCAACCATTCTGGAAGTTCTCCTCCTGCTGCTTCTTTGGATTGTAGTCCCAAATCTATTCCCCTACTACCCTGTATTAGCTTTACAAAAACCTCTACCCATCTTACAAACTTCCACTTTGTATTTGGTCTGTCTTATTTTATCGGACATTATTCGTGTTTGCTCCTTATCTGACAGCCATTCTTAACGGTTTTCATTGATGATAGTGGTTCGCTACCACCGAGATTTTTGTGAAATATTATAGTTTTAGGTTTTCCATTTTTAGTTTCCTCCATATGTTCTAGCTTGTAAGAATATGAATATCTCAAATAAAAATTGGTTGTTAGATACGGAGCCAGTTTATCGGACATGCGTTCAGACTCGTTAATGTTAATGTTTTTACGAAAGGATAATGTAACTACCCGTCTTCCATTTTCTACCTTTTCCAATGTTTCATCGTGAGCCCCAATATTTCTTCACCTTTTTCCACTATCGCGCGAACTATAGATCTTTTATTTGGTATTTGGTCACCTGTGTGTCTAATTTGAGACAAATTATTTTTGCTTGAAGGTAATTCTTTAGAATTAATTACACTAGCCCTTAGCTCCGCAATACTTTCTTTTTGAATTCTGTTACCAACTTCCTCCGCTAGTGAGAGGTCTTTAAATGCCCCTCTTTTATAGGCGCGGGTAAACCGCTTCATAAACGCCTCATTCTTTGTGGCATTTATCAGCTTTGTCAACCCCCTAACTCTCAACCGTGTACTATAAGTAATTCCTAGCGATTCGGCTTCTCTTCTCAAACTTTCTATTTCTGGCGTTTATCATATTTTTCTGTAATATACTTTTGTATAACCTATGAAATTTTATCTGTTCAATTAGTCTTTGAAAACATTATGTTTTTTTCACGACCAATTGAATATAAACATATACATATACATATATAATGGAGTGTGAGACTTGTTGTAAGACGTTTACGCGTAAAGACTATCTACGAAGGCATCTAGCGAGACGTAGAAAAAATTCCTTGTTGGTCCCCCCGCAATTTCAATGCCCCAGATGCCCTTGTAAATTCGTTAGTGCCCAAACTCTTGTAGACATAAGCAACTACGCTGTCAGTGGCTACAGGTGAACGTGGTAGACTAGAGCTGGTAGAATTAGTTGCTGATCTGCGAAATAAATTAGCTATATTGGAGGAGAAAAATGGGGTGTTGGAATATAAACTATCTCATTGAAATTAATTTTGTAAAATAATTATTTTCTCATAAATTTCCTCGTGGGGGTATTATAGGGGGTTGCAAATTTATGAATTTGCTGTCGGGAGAAAATTTCCTCGTTAACCAATTTTTGGTTTTTCGGTGGTGGGGGTAGTAGATATAGGGTTATAAATGATGCCACCGTAGGTGGTATCATTTTGACTCCCTATATACTACTGAGCATGCTACAGAGCAACAACAACTACCCGAAGGTGCACGGACATCACAGCAGAATTTGATACGCATGGTTAACCGGGCGAGGGCTACCACACGATCGAAGGACCCTATAGATCTCAATTTCGATGTAAGTACACTCTCCAAACGAATACAAAGTGTCCGATAATGTAATCAAATATTATATTATGCCACATGACGATAATTTGGTATCGTGTACTTTGCAGTCACTTTAGTTTGTAGTTATTTTCAGCGCAAATAGTCGATCATTTATTTCATTTATCCACTTTTATTTAAAGCGTTTCATGTCTTTTCTTCAGTTAGACGAGGAGTTTATAGAAGCTACTGCCGGGGAGCCATTCTTCCGGAAGGACGTCGTCATTGGTCAGAATCGTCATTTGATATTCGCCACTTCCAAACAGCTGGACCTGTTAACAAACGCCAAAACGTAGTATATTGACGGGACGTTTAAAGTGATCAGCAAGCCCTTCTACCAGCTACTGTCCGTGCATTCGTTTGTGAAATCTGGCGAGGACATGAAACAACTGCCATTATGCTTTATCCTGATGTCAGACAAAAAGAAGAAAGTTATAGCTATTATTCTATAAAAAAATGGCAATATATTCTTCTATATCATAATATTTTATGTATATCACAAGAAATATAACGATAAATAGCGTAACTAATTCAGTTTTGTAAAAACAGTCATATTCGCCAATTGAAAGTCATATTAGCGAATTCGCCTTTTAGTCTAACCTTTCTTCTATACTATGTATGTCTAATTGTTTGTCTTGTTTCATTGTAACTTTTATTATTAAAGTGTCAGATATTTCAACCGACGTTTGATTAATAATTCTTCATGGGCCAACTCGTCCACGTACATGATCCGACCTAATAATAGTTCATGTGCCGACTAGTCCACTATGTGGTCCGACTCGTCCACGTCCGACCTTCCCGTGGGCCGACCTGTCCACATAATTCCGACAATCAAGTCCCGCTAAAAAGTTAACCAATCAGAACAGTCGGCGGTTTTTGGAAAATGTTGAAATGAAAGTTGCGGTTAAACAAAAGATGTTGTCACATACCATGTACATTTGTATTATTATCTTGCTTTCTCCAAAATATTAATTCCTAAAAACACATTTCATTATTCCGCAAATTATTTATTACACATTCTAAATTCCCACCCAATAATCAGAAGGGTTCACAATTTAGCGTTCGTCCAGTATTCCCGCGACTCTTCCAAGATAAACTTTTTTTTTTTACTGCATTCCACAAATTGCACTGGCTGCATGTAGACTAATATTATTAGTCCTGCTCTCTGAACAGAGTGCGAAGACGCTCACCGAGTGTCGTCTCCTCGTGCAGGACCCTCGAGATTGATTCACGGATCCGACTTATTTGTGTGCGGAGAGCCTCACGGTTAGCCGAGGCGGCCTCCAAGCGAGCTTCTCTTTCATCCCGCAAAGACCGCAGTTGTTCGGCGATCCGCTCGGTAGATTCTCTATCGTCACCGGCTTCCTCCAGTTTTCTTTCTTCTAGCGCGATATGTTCATCCAGCGCCGTGAGTTTGGAGAGGTTAAGGACCAGTTCGCCCCGGACCGTTTGTAGAGCCTTATCGAGTCCACGGAGTTCGCGAAGAGGTAACGGTGGGTCATCGTTGAGTATTTTTCCCAATTGCGATTGGACGCTGAACGTGGTCTCCATCGTGTTAATAACGTCGGTGGCTATTTGAGGGACCTCGCTGAGCTCGACCATTTCTATCGCGGTGGCCGTCTTCGCTATAGTTTCGTCGGTAGACTGTAGGGCCTCTACAGCGTGGGCCGGTATAATTGTTTTACCCCTCTTCCAATCCGTGAATCCTAGTTCGTCCCTTATGAATCGGCCCACCGCCCGGGTTTACGGCAATGGTGCCCAGTGCTAGGGGTTTACCGGTCCTCGTGTTGACTATTGGGAGATTTGATGCTGCTCTTAGTCGCAATCTACCGTTCATATCAAATTTGAACTTGGAGTAGTCGCGACCGACAGAGGGGACCAAACCTTTTTCTGCTGCCAAAGTGTTGTAGTAGTCGTTTACAGCTCCCTCAAGTAATTCCTGACTTTGACTAGTGGTAGCTCCACCCAACCAGTGTTCAGAAGAAACACCAATCATCAACAATGTTGAATTTGGATGCGCCCCATTTAAACATTGATCGCGACCCCTTTTATATGCAATAATTATAACAATGGCTGAACAAGATGGTAAAATGTTAGTGAATGCGCTTTATCACGCCGTGGTGCTATCGGGTTTCAGTATCGGGTATGCTCGACTATCAAAGATGGCCCTAGGAGGAACCGCTCCCAAATTGGACTTTACTGTGAGAGACGTAGGGCTCGCGACCTTAGATGTAGCGGCTGCAGTTTGGACGCGAGATTATCTAGTTAAAGCTGGAATTCTACCAGTTAATATATGGAAATAAATGGCTTCAATCGCAGTAATAGTAGGTGGTGCGCTTGTAAACGCATTGGCGTTCAGCGGTAGCAACTTTATATTCTCTAAAATGAAAAGCTCGAACGTGGATGAGGAGCGTAAGCGTCATGATTTAGCTGTAGAACAACTCAATAGTGCAAAGGGTGCGTGGTCGAAAAAACGAACCGCCCATCTGGACTGGGTCAACGAAGAGCTTCGCCGCGAAAATCACGCCGCGCAAACTTTTCAGAACGTTGAAGAAGCCAACCGCGAGTACGCGCTGGCATATCCGCACAAAAGTCTCGATCCAATGGATCCCGAGCCCCAACTTTCAGATTTCTATGTACCGTCAGAGGCCCAAAAGGACCGCGAGATCGCGTTCATCGTCGTGGGAATGGGTGTGGTGGGTCTCGTCGGCTATTATATTCAATCGAGATTTTAAATTAATTAATTAAAAACAATTTTTTTTTATAAATATATATATATAGAACGATGTTAGTTGACGAACTTTATGACGCTATGATCGATGTAGGCTACACTGCCCAAAAACATCGTTTACCTGGTGCAAAGAGTATGATTCGTCTGGCCCGAGATTGTCTCGAGACGTGGCGCGAGGACGAAAAAGAGGCCACCCTTTTCGCAAAGCGGTTGTTAGATTCCTCCATCAACTCCCAATCGAGATTGGATGAATTAGATTCCCCTCTCCTGTTCCAACCCAAACGCGATTGGGGCTGCAGCGAAACTTCCAACAAAGGTTTATTATTAACGACGCAGTTACCGGACGAACTGGCGAGGGCATGTTGGAGATTGTCCGATATATTAGAATACTTCGCATACGATGAACACGCGCAAACTTGATACCAAACAAACGCGCAAGCTGTCGAATACATACTATAGCCCACGCGGCTACTGGAAGGGACTCGCGACCATCAAGAACCTCGCGGCAGCGTCCAAGGTTTCAGAAAACGCTGTCAAGGAATGGCTCAAGAAGCAGGCCATCTGGCAGATCTATTTACCCGCGCCTCACAATATTCCGCGCCCGAAATTCGACGTGCCGGTGCCGAACCAAGTTCACCAAGCGGACCTCCTGTTTCTACCTCACGATCGCGTCGGTCGCAAGACGTACAAGTACGCACTGACAATCGTTGACGTAGCGAGTCGTTATAAGGGGGCTGAGCCGTGGCCACTAAAGAGTCTAAGGAAGTGGCTGAGGCTCTTTCCCGAATATATAAGAGGAGTCCTCTCAAATGGCCGAATCTTCTCCAGGTCGATCCCGGGCCGCGAGTTCATGGGCGCGGTCTCTCTCTATTGTCTAAGCATAAAGTTTCTATCAGACGCGCCGCGTCAACATCCACCGGGACCTGGGGATCGTGGAAGCTTCAAATCGAACCCCTGGCTGAGAGACTGTTCGGACACCAATACGCTAAAGAACTTGTAGACCCTCATTCGCGATCGACCGAGTGGGTGGCCAGACTGCCCGCCGTGGTCTCCGCACTGAACGGAGAGGTGACCAGATTGATAGGTAAGAAGCCTGTAGATGCTATCAAGTTTAAAAGGGTGACGAGCAAGCCCTCTGCCGTCTCGCGCGGGCGACCCGTTTGTTTAGAGGAGCAGCGGCTTCCATCAGATATTGACGTCCGGTACCTCTATCAACCGGGAGAGCTTGAAGGTGGCAGCCGCCGCGCGACTGATCCAGTGTGGTCTCTCAATGTATATCATCTAGATCGATCTATTACCAAACCCGATGAGCCCGTGCTCTACTATTTGGATGATGGGCCATCTCGAGGGTTTGTTCGCGAAGAACTTCTTATAGTACCTTCTGACACCCAGCTACCCCCGGATCGTTAGAGATGTTCTGTAGTTATTCCGTCTGGTAACACGCGTCTTTTATCGTAGTATGCCGAGAGTCCTAATTTTTGTTGACAGTACGTTTTCATAAGCCGTCTTTCATTTTAAATCCTCTATTTTGTGCTACATCTATAATGTGTTTTCCATCTTCTGTAGTTTCACTTAGTACTCGTTTATATCTATCCCAATTTAAATTGTTAGTTCTCTCTTGGACATTCCTTTCGCAGAGTTTTTATTAATTTTAATTTGTTCCAAATTATCTTTAGTGAAATTAATTTTTTCTACGAAATAACTTACTAGATAACGCTATCGCCCTATCCCGCTAAATTCCATTTTGAAAAGTCCGGGCTCTCTTTCGCTCCATTTATCCCAAGCCAACCATTTATTTTTTTATTTTTCAAACTCGTCTAGTAAGTTAGGTCTAATCAATTCCTCTATCGTTTTTCCACTAACTCCTATATACATACTATCTGTATCCATCTGTATTAATTCAAAGTCTTCTCTTTTTACGTATTTATCTAGAAATTCGTAGTAAAATTCCAACATTCTCAATTTAGCTAGTTGATAAACCGCTATTCCACAATGGAATGGTCTCTTTACCGCACACCTGGGTTTTCTTGAAGATATTTCGTACGCATCTCCTATCTCTTCCAAATCGTCAAAGAATGCAGATCTTAATGCTTTGTCAACACAGGTTTCGTTTTGTGTATATGTCGTTTAAATAAATGTCTCTCCGTTGCCTCTATCATTTTTCCACAACACGAGTTTCCTAATAATTTCATTATGTCGGCTACTGGTTTATTATTTGGTTCTACATCGCCTGTTCGTCTTGCGGCTGTAACTTCTTTTGCGAACCATTCGAATGGTTTTCCCGCTAATATAATCTATAACACGATGAACTCCAGTTATTTCTAGCCGTGTTTTTAAATACCATTTCAACAGTGGCGCGTACAGCAATACTTTAGTGGCGGTCATAGATCCCACCAATTTTTTTCCATCTCCTCTTGTTCGCCAGTATCGTTTAAATATTTTAACATGTGTGTGGGAACTTCATCAACCTCTACTTCTCTGTTTATAAATATTGGGGACATTTCAGAAAACTTATGTTTTAAGTTGTGTGGAACTTCTATATCCACCTCCGCAAAACCCCAAAACCCAGACTCCCAGATAAAACCACTCTTTTACATAAAACTTTATTTTTAATAAATTTAGGGTTTTGTATGTGGGGTATCTATATGGTGGATAGTTTCTCTCACCACAAACGGCATCTCTTTATTTAACGTAGAAAATAAATATAACGGCGTTTGCATCGTACCCCAAAAACAGCCTTGCAAAAGGGTTTTTGTTAATTTTCATTTGAATCCCAAATGAGAATTTAGAATCTAACTATTTGAAACAAAACCAGCTTCTGCATATCGTGTAAAATACTATTAGATGGGACCCGCCAACTAGAAGCGTCCTTCATCATTTCGTATGTTTTCTTCTTTTTGGTGTCAATATAGAAGCATTCCTCCGGTAATAAATTCGTCTTTGAAATTTTTGATTTTTATTCTTTAATGGTTTCCTCTCAATAAATATTGTATAGCTACTCCAGGTAGTGTTACCGCATCTTTGAAAATATCCACACATCTGTGTTTATAAAATTCACACATTTTTTCCACCGCTTCTAGGACGGTGCTACATCTAAATCGTTATAATATTTCAACCAATCTCTGAAAGTTTTCATATTATTTTCTTCGAAAATTCTACGACATTTACTTAATTCTGTTTCATCTATTAACATTTCCCAATAGTTTGGAATACCAATTCTCTATATCCGGTAGTCCTGGTAATCCAGTTTGTCTGAGAATCGAACCACTCATAAGGAAAGAAAGATTTCTGTCCTTTGCATTCGTAGGCTTTTATCCAACTATCGTAACTTACACCAGGTCCTAGATAAAGTATTACATCAAGAAATCTAAATTCTGGAGTAAATAGATTGTTGCGTTTGCACGTTTTCCGACCATTACTTTCTTTGTTGTTGATGCCAGTTCGCCTACTAGGTATTTCTTTATCAAGTTTATATCGTACTTACTGCTGTTAAAACCTATAACCGGTACTTGCTCTATCCACTGTTCGATCTTGGCGATTTGGTTTTTACGTAAATGTTCTGTATTAAACCTATATCTTGACCATACTTCTTCTCTTATAGCTTTTTCCCTGACTTTCAAATCTTCTACGAATTTTTCTATAAGTTTTGCGGGATCTTTATCACAAATATGAGTTACTGTTCCTGATAAATACTCCTATACTAACGCTTACCGGAACGTGCTCAGCTTCGTACTCTAAACTATTACCGGTAGTTTCAACTTCTGACTGGAGATACGCCTCAAAATCGTATACTATCTGATATGGATAAAGAGTAGTGTCGCAACCGATCTTTATGTCTTTACCCGTTCTTTGAAATTCGCATTCCCACATAACTACTAGGTTGAATTCTTTACTTTTTCTAATAAATGTATCTCTTCTCATAGTGGATGCGCGTTCTTCTTTTCTATGCTTTGCATGAATCTCACACCCGTGCCAGTAACAGCCGTGATATGATACGGTATTGGTTTCTGGGACAGTACCATCTATTTCTGGAGCTCCTAAAATCCATCTTTCACCCCCGTGTCCACACTGTTCGTGGTGAATGTGAATTCCCTCGCGCTTTTCCACAGAGTACATCCAATCGATCGCCCCATAACTGTTAGAACTTTTTGGGTAGAACGCTTTCTCGAACGACGAACGCGGGCGCTCTAAATAATTACCATCACATATTACTTTTGTCTCACCTCTCATACATGTTGGTCCGTGTCTCTTCATATTACTCGCTTTCGTGAATTTCTGCTTGCAATTATCGCAGGCGTAAATTTTAGATAGGTTTTTAAGGTTTTTTATCAGAAATGCGTGATTATTAAACAGTCCTATTGTCATTGGTTTATTACCTATTTCATTATAGTGCGCTGGTACCTTTTTCAACCACCATACATTACATTCGGTGGGTTGATATACTTCTATACCGATTTTAAAAAACTCTTCAACCTTTTTCAGATCTGAAAAAGGAATTGGTGAAACCACATTACTACCGAAATATTGCTTACTAAGTTCTTCCGCTTTTTCTGTACATCTGTCGGGTCTTTTATCTGTCATATGCATAGCTAGACACCTGAACAGACAAAGATCGTCATTATACTTATCTAAAGAATACATACCTTTTCTATTCCTCAACCATTCTGGAAGTTCTCCTCCTGCTGCTTCTTTGGATTGTAGTCCCAAATCTATTCCCCTACTACCCTGTATTAGCTTTACAAAAACCTCTACCCATCTTACAAACTTCCACTTTGTATTTGGTCTGTCTATTTTATCGGACATTATTCGTGTTTGCTCCTTATCTGACAGCCATTTCTTAACGGTTTTCATTGATGATAGTGGTTCGCTACCACCGAGATTTTTGTGAAATATTATAGTTTTAGGTTTTCCATTTTTAGTTTCCTCCATATGTTCTAGCTTGTAAGAATATGAATATCTCAAATAAAATTGGTTGTTAGATACGGAGCCAGTTATCGGACATGCGTTCAGACTCGTTAATGTTAATGTTTTTACGAAAGGATAATGTAACTACCCGTCTTCCATTTTCTACCTTTTCCAATGTTTCATCGTGAGCCCCCAATATTTCTTCACCTTTTTTCCACTATCGCGCGAACTATAGATCTTTTATTTGGTATTTGGTCACCTGTGTGTCTAATTTGAGACAAATTATTTTTGCTTGAAGGTAATTCTTAGAATTAATTACACTAGCCCTTAGCTCCGCAATACTTTCTTTTTGAATTCTGTTACCAACCCTTCCTCCGCTAGTGAAGAGGTCTTTAAATGCCCTCTTTTATAGGCGCGGGTAAACCGCTTCATAAACGCCTCATTCTTTGTGGCATTTATCAGCTTGTCAACCCCCTAACTCTCACAACCGTGTACTAATAAGTAATTCCTAGCGATTCGGCTTCTCTTCTCAAACTTTCTATTTCTGGCGTTATCATATTTTCTGTAATATACTTTTGTATAACCTATGAAATTTATCTGTTCAATTAGTCTTGAAAACATTATGTTTTTTTCACGACCAATTGAATATAAACATATACATATACATATATAATGGAGTGTGACTTGTTGTAAGACGTTTACGCGTAAAGACTATCTACGAAGGCATCTAGCGAGACGTAGAAAAATTCCTTGTGTCCCCGCGCAATTTCAATGCCCCAGATGCCCTTGTAAATTCGTTAGTGCCCAAACTCTTTGTAGACATAAGCAACTACGCTGTCAGGTGGCTACAGGTGAACGTGGTAGACTAGAGCTGGTAGAATTAGTTGCTGATCTGCGAAATAAATTAGCTATATTGGAGGAGAAAAATGTGGTGTTGGAATATAAACTATCTCATTGAAATTAATTTTGTAAAATAATTATTTTCTCATAAATTTCCTCGTGGGGGTATTATAGGGGGTTGCAAATTTATGAATTTGCTGTCGGGAGAAAATTTCCTCGTTAACCAATTTTTGGTTTTTCGGGGGTGGTGGGGGTAGTATATAGGGTTATAAATGATGCCACCGTAGGTGGTATCATTTTGACTCCCTATATACTACTGAGCATGCTACAGAGCAACAACAACTACCCGAAGGTGCACGGACATCACAGCAGAATTTGATACGCATGGTTAACCGGGCGAGGGCTACCACACGATCAAAGGACCCTATAGATCTCAATTTCGATGTAAGTACACTCTCCAAACGAATACAAAGTGTCCGATAATGTAATCAAATATTATGTTATGCCACATGACGATAATTTGGTATCGTGTACTTTGCAGTCACTTTAGTTTGTAGTTATTTTCAGCGCAAATAGTCGATCATTTATTTTTTCATTTATCCACTTTTATTTAAAGCGTTTCATGTCTTTTCTTCAGTTAGACGAGGAGTTTATAGAAGCTACTGCCGGGGAGCCATTCTTCCGGAAGGACGTCGTCATTGGTCAGAATCGTCATTTGATATTCGCCACTTCCAAACAGCTGGACCTGTTAACAAACGCCAAAACGTAGTATATTGACGGGACGTTTAAAGTGATCAGCAAGCCCTTCTACCAGCTACTGTCCGTGCATTCGTTTGTGAAATCTGGCGAGGACATGAAACAACTGCCATTATGCTTTATCCTGATGTCAGACAAAAAGAAGAAAGTTATAGCTATTATTCTATAAAAAAATGGCAATATATTCTTCTATATCATAATATTTTATGTATATCACAAGAAATATAACGATAAATAGCGTAACTAATTCAGTTTTGTAAAAACAGTCATATTCGCCAATTGAAAGTCATATTAGCGAATTCGCCTTTTAGTCTAACCTTTCTTCTATACTATGTATGTCTAATTGTTTGTCTTGTTTCATTGTAACTTTTATTATTAAAGTGTCAGATATTTCAACCGACGTTTGATTAATAATTCTTCATGGGCCAACTCGTCCACGTACATGATCCGACCTAATAATAGTTCATGTGCCGACTAGTCCACTATGTGGTCCGACTCGTCCACGTCCGACCTTCCCGTGGGCCGACCTGTCCACATAATTCCGACAATCAAGTCCCGCTAAAAAGTTAACCAATCAGAACAGTCGGCGGTTTTTGGAAAATGTTGAAATGAAAGTTGCGGTTAAACAAAAGATGTTGTCACATACCATGTACATTTGTATTATTATCTTGCTTTCTCCAAAATATTAATTCCTAAAAACACATTTCATTATTCCGCAAATTATTCTAAATTCCCACCCAATAATCAGAAGGGTTCACAATTTAGCGTTCGTCCAGTATTCCCGCGACTCTTCCAAGATAAACTTTTTTTTTTTTACTGCATTCCACAAATTGCACTGGCTGCATGTAGACTAATATTATTGAAATTATAATTTTAGAATTCCATTTCATGGGGACAAATATTAGAACAAGATAGTGCTTCATTTTTAACCAGCATTGACCTTGATGACATAGTGTAGACGCTTACCTGTCTTCGATACTTAGTAAGGTGCTGTATATCGGATGGCTTCGTAGGACAGCTGTTCCTCTGAAACCGTTCAGTTAATCGATCTGACACTATACATACGTCTTCTACACATAGTGAAGTAGACATAGCACTATGGCTTAGCTCCAGATAATTTTTGTATCTAAAGATTATTATACCCTCAGATTTAAAATTCATTGTGTATTTAGTATAAATTTTATTTATTTTACAACAATTACAAACAAGCGCGAGAGCACTTATACAAATGATTTTGTTGGCACAGATGAAGGTGTACGGGCGGTCATTAATGTGGGAGGAAACTGGAGTACCCGGAGGAAACCCACTTGTCCGATTTGGCGACCACCATACCATCTGGCATCTCACATACTGCCCCTGCCAAGGATCATACCTGGGGTCACATTAGTGAGCAGCGCGCTCATTACCGATTGCGCTAACCGGACAATTTGTACTTTACTTTTACAAATGTATTATTGACTTTCATTAAATAGGGAGCTAATTATAAAAAAAATAAAACAAATTAAAAAATTCACTTATTTGAGCAGTGTTTGCTTTTTGCAGTTCAACAATTTTCAACTTTACAACTGTATTTTCACTACTCAATTTGATTTAAAGTCCATGCGTACATTGCTGTGAGTATTTTGTACTCGCACTTTTGATTATCAATGCGTATTCTGCTAAAATAATCGTCTGGAACTATTGACCGGGCACACGTAACTATTGCCGAGGCACGTCAAAACCCAGGGAATTAGTCGAAACTATGGAATATATTTTGTAATATTTGATACTGTTTCATATCACAGTAAAGTGACTTCAGTCCTCTTCAAGAATGAATCTACCGGGGCGGGATCAACTGATACTGAGAATAGTGCTGCAGTAGCCATTGCTTGTCGTAAAAGGCGACTAAACTGGCTTAACGATTGGGTTCATACTTTCCGGAACCCACTATACCGGATTTGGCCCTCATGTACATTTTTGGCTTTCTTGTATGTGAGAGTTGAGTCAGGCTATGCCCCATATATAAAAGTAAAATTAGCGCTAATCCTATTACTTTTAGGGGAAGGGATAAATGATACTGGTGTGGCGAGGGCCTGGCACCAGATCAGGTTCTAATTTCAGGACTGAATATATATTTTGATTGTAAATATTGAGTTCTGAAGTTGGGATTTACCCCCCTCGGACAGGTGGATACGGGACACGACCCCGTTGACCCGTCTGCGTGTAGACTCCCTGAGGCTTGTACCTCTATGTCAGAAAAGCGGACGTTAAACCCTATTGATAATTCACTCACTCAAGAATGAAGCTGTTGTATTTCGCGATATTTCCCACTGTACCAGGCAATGAGTGTAATATTTCCCGGGAAATTGCCAACCCTGTAACAGAAAGTACCGTCTGTTCCACGTTTTGCTGCCGACTTTTGGCTATTAAACACATTCAATCTAAAAAATATTTAAAAGTAAGTACTTTTTCATCAATAACAAGTTCCATCAAATATTGATGTTATTGCGAAAAATTGTAAATTTAACATGGGGGCTAAAAATAGATTTTTTTTATTTGTGGACCGATTTTCAAAATATAACTTGTTTTCTTAGTTACATTATTTTCAAGCTATCTCGCCAGGTTTCAGATTGAAGGATAAAAAAACGAAAAGTTTGGAAATTGACTCCCCATGTTAAATTCCCATAGGAAAATCATTTTTTCGCGATAAAATAAATATTTGATGGAATTTCATGAAATAATTTTTTTTGGGGAGGTTGACTTTGTTATTGATAAAAAAGTACTTATTTTTAAATATTTTTTAGATTTAATGTGTTTAATAGCCAAATGTTTGTCGACTTTAACCCATACACCGCTATCTTAAATTTTTTGTCGTCTGCTGTTTATTTTCTGTTTTCCATTTTTATCATCAAAAACATGCTTTGACAGCGCTTTAGAATAATTTACAACATGCTTTGACAGCACTTCAGAATTATTTCCATTGGAAATGATTAGGAAGTGCTGTCAAAACATGTTTTTATTGAGAAATAAGGCAAGATATAAAAGCAACAGCAGACGTCAATTGTTGTGAGTAGCGGTCTAAGAGTTAATGCCAATCTTACAGACGGATGTAAATACAAAAACTGATACCCTCAACATACTTTGCATGCCGGGGTATAAATATAACTGATTATCAGGCTACTCGAGTGTGCCAGTTCAGGCGCCGTTCTATCAACACATGGTTCATTAATCAATCAATTGTCCATTTCAGGTCACAATGACGTCAGACAATATTAAAGTAGCAATTCGTGTGCGACAGCTTATTCAAAAGTAAGTTGTGTTGTTCCATGTAAGACAGAACGGTATTACAGTAATTATATGTAAAAGATTTAACCTATGCATATAGCTTTCTTATGGTGTGTAACAGCAAAGTCATGGATTATCTCCATCCACCTTTTGGATTTTGCCTTGTAGCTTTTAAAATTGGATATGTTATCAGAGCTCCAGATAAGCTGTGTATTTGCGTAAATACCCAATTAAAATTGCTAAAAACCCAATTGAAATCGGAAGTAGCGATATCAAAAAGCAATAACAAATTTGTGGTACCTTTATCATGCTACAGAAAACAATAAACAGACAACAAATATAGCATATTTTTCTTATTTTCCATGAAAACACATCTTGGCATTTCATTAGAATTGTCTCCAAGGAGACACTTCTAATGAAATGCCAAGACATGTTTTCATTTCGAAGCAAACAATTCAATAATTGCTGTCTGTTGATGTGTAAACAGTAGTGTGATTTAATTTTACCCAATTAAAATATTGAAATACCCAATTGCTTCAGAAATGATGGAGTGAAAATACTCGATCATTAATTCCTTATCTGGAGCCCTGTGTTATGATGCCACACTGTAGACATCCTTCAAATATATCCGGTGGATCAATACAAAAAACGTCCCCAACTTTCAAATTCCAATACCGTAAAGATTCTAATAGACGCCCATGCTCTAATAGACGCCCACCCCCCACTTTTTACGTTGAAAATTACACATTTTTTGGCCGATTTTCACGAAATTAGTGCCTCTAATAAACGCCCAGTACCGACTTGAAACAAAATCGGGAGCTAATTGTCCAATTAGATTTTTTTTCTTTCCATTATTTCGAAAGCAACTTCCTTTAAAATCGGGGAAAAAACATAATTGCTACTTTCACTTTCAAAAGCGGAAGCGAAATTCGACTGTTTCCGGTGTCGCAGTAAATTCTTCATCAGCAGTAGCTATTTGCACGGACACAGGGTGATCAGAATTTACACGGTTACGTAGACGCCATTTTCAAAGCATCTCGAACCCGACTGATCCGAGACGCTGACGAAACGTCCGTAGGCGTAAATCTGATCAGCATTAATGATTGACGCTGTCTTGATATACATTACCATTACATTTAACATTTCTACTGACTGTACCATAATGACCAGAGTGGGCCGAAACGTCTTGGCCCAAATGTTTATAAACTGACATGACAGTACAATCAAGTCTGGCGTTTGAGAGCAACGTCCCTTAGTTATGTTTTTGTTCAGATAGCAAAACATCGTATATTTTTTTATCATTTTCCCTTTGCTGAATAACACTTGCCTCTATTAAACGCCCACCCTGGACTTCAGAGCCAGTGGTGATTCTAATAGACGCCCGGGCGTCTATTAGAATATTTACGGTATCTCACAAACTATACATCATATTTCAGTATAATTTCTCATATCATCTCTTCATCCAAATATCTCTGACATCTAAATGTTTCAACTCTATGGTTGTAATACTGGCTTGGGGTGCTGAAATAAAAAATCATGATCCTCAAATGAAAATGCTGGAATTCACTGAATGCTAGAACATGAAAAAGTAAACCGTCACATCGACTTGCTAAACACCAGATCATTTCTGCACCGTAGGTATGCTCCAATATACAGTCGCCTGTCCCACAATGAGACCAACCTTATCTGATATATTTCCATTCCTAATGTGAGTTTTCTGTGGGTTATTTGCAAAGCCGTAATTTTTTTTAGATAGCTCAACAGAGCTCCAGATAAGCTGCGTATTTGCTTAAATACCTAATTAAAATTGCCAAAAACCCAATTGAAATCAGAAGTAGCGAGTATCAAAAGGCAATAACAAAAATCGTGGTACCTTTATCATGCTGCAGAAAACAATAACCAGACCACAAATATAGCATATTTTTCTTATTTTCCATGGAAAAACATCTTGGTATTTCATTAGAATTGTCTCCAAGGAGACAATTATAATGAAATGCCAAGACATGTTTTCATTTTGGAGCAAACTTTTCAATAATTGCTGTCTGTTCATGTGTAAACAGTAGTGTGATTTTATTTTACCCAATTAAAATTTTGAAATACCCAATTGCTTCAGAAATGATGGAGTGATAATACTCAATTACTAATTCCTTATCTGGAGCGCTGGCTCAATACTGACCAGTGGTTTGCAATTTTAACCACTAAGCTACTCTAATGCTACATTTCTGACATGTATTTGGCATGTATGTATAACAATTCTAAAAATAAATCCAAACTGCAACTGGTATCATTATTTACGGAAGTGGTCTGACACCTTTAAACATCTCTCATTCAATTAACAACAGTTTAGACCATTTTTGTCTCGCCCACGGTAGTGGAAAGTCAGACATACATGTACTCATGTAGTGGTCACAATTCCGGCGGCGGCGTCCGTGTCAACAATTTGGGATGTACCGGTAAATTTTGGACGTAGCCAAATTTCCCATATCTGTTGATCCATTAGTCGGATCATTACAAAACCTCATGAATAGCTTCCTCACATTGATAGCTATCCATCCAGTGTCATTCGGGTGACCCTGACCTTTACCTTGGTGACCTTAACCTTTGTGGGACGTAAATTTTGGACAAAGTCAAATTTCCCATTTCTCTTGATCCGTTAGTCGGATCATTACCAAAGTTCATCAATAGCTTTCTCACATTGATGGCTATCAACCCACTGTCGTTTGAGTCACCTTGATCTTCATCTTGGTGACCTTAACCTTTCTGGGACATAAATGTTGGACGTAGTTTTATTTCCCATATCTCTTGATCCGTTAGTCGGAACATTACCAAATTTCATCAATATATTTCTGACATTGATGGCTATCCACCCACTGTTATTCGGTTGACCTTCACCTTGGTGACCTTAATATTTGTGGGATATAAAATTTGGACGTAGCCAAATTTCCCATATCTTTTGATCCGTTAGTCGGATCATTACCAAACTTCATCAATTGCTTCCTCACATTGATGGCTATCTACCCAGTGTCTCATTTGGGAGACCGTGACCATGGTGACGTTGTACATGCACTCGTTGAAGATCTCTTGATTCTTTAGACGGATCATCTGCAAACTTCATCAATGGCTTATTCACATTGATGTATATGTACCAGGGTTGGCCGGGAAGTCCCGGAAAATACTCCCCAAAGTGGGAAATACCGGGAAATATGAATTTTGCTGTTATTATTTGATAATTAAAGTTATTTAAATTAAGTTTTAAGCTCAGTAATAGTTAATTAAACAATCAACAACTTAATAATTAGATATAGGGGTTAATTACAATGCATAGATCTGTTTCATTCCCAACTAGGGGTACTCATCAGGTGGAATATTTGGCAACCATGACATTTATATTTTGGTTGTATTATTTTTTTGTAAATTAATTCTTCATTTTTTAGGAAGCATCTGAGTGTCTGCTATATAAAATTCACAAGGATAACGTCATCATGATCAGACTATGTTTAGACAACAGGCTGTTAATTGTCAACCTTCTTCCACACTAATACATGTATTCGGTATCAAGAAATGAGAATAAATGATCTTAGCATGCAAGATGTGTATACACAGTCTCTTACAAGTCTTATATGACTGACAAGTACTGTTGTTTTATGCTTTGCATTTGTATTACTTATTTGCATTATTATTATGACATTTATTTAACGTGAAGACTATGAGCCACGATGGTACGTATGAGATACAGTACCTAAAATCGTTAAAATTAGCCAAAAGCCTACTAATGTCTACTTATTTGCATGTACATTGATGAGACTTTAATATACTTTAATAAACCATCAGACTATGACAACAGGCTGTTAATTCAGCCTTCTCTCACACCTTTTGTGTCATACTGTATAATAAGAACCCAGGTGGTCTGTATATGGTCATGTCAAGTTGTAAAACAATTACACTTACACTGTACATGGATTATCCCTGTTATCAATAGGGATTTTCTCAAAATTCCAAAAGCAGCTTTAGTAGTATAGAGAGGGTCAGTTCATTACCGTTACATATCCTGAGCATTATAAGCAAAAAAGATAAGACCAGCGACATAAAATATTTGAAAAAATATAAATATAATAAAATAGCTCCCAACGGGTTGTGCGAAAAGAATAATTATTTAAATAATTTTCTATTAAAGAGAAAAATATATGAATTAATATATATAAATATATAAAATGTTATCTGAAAAGAGAAAAATGTCAACAGTTACAAAAACCCCTGCAATACCCCACACATTGATTGGTGGAGATAGTCAGGGTGAAAATAAAATCACACAACTCAGAAAGGAGTTGACTGGAATGGGGATAGTATTTTCACTCAGATTAAGAGAAAGGGGACTTACCAGACTAATTAATGAAGAAAAAAATAAAGAATATATGAAACGTTTTACGAGGGCATTCAAAAAGGGAGGTCTGAAAGGGATAGAAACCAAATCAGAAGAATATATAAATAAAGTAATTCAACGGCTCGATGATGAGGCTAAAATGAACATTAAAAGTAGAAATATTATAAAAAAAACAGAAAAGAGAACACAGAAAACCGAATTACTTAAAAAAATAATACTCGAAGGAGAGGAAATTTTAGAAGATTACAAACACCACGAAAAAAAGATAGAAAAAGGACGCAGAACCACCACAATATCGCTAGGTAGACGACTTCAAAAAAATAATACAGACGGGTGGATGAAAGAGTTAGAACCTCTGTTGCATGGGAGTTTTTATCTCAGATACTCATTTCATTATACATTGAAACACATAGAGGAAAAAGACTCAAAGGGAAGACCGAAAAAACTAAATTTTTACAAAAAATTTCAAGGAAGTCGCTGGTTTAGACGATACGATGAGGTTAAAGACTGGTTATTCATACAAGAAGAAGAACGATTAAACATAGATAAACTAAGTCGTCCGAACACAAAGTGGACATTTGTTAGATGGGGTAGTACATCTATAAAAATAATATATTCCACAAAAATAAAAGATGTTGAAATGACAACCAAAAATGTAGCAGGAGGAAAACTGCCGGAATGGTTGCGATACAAGAAGGGTATAAAACCGTTAGATACATTTGGCGACGAACTCTGTTTATTCAGGTGTTTAGACCCTATACTCTAACGATAAATTACGCGCAGATAGATCCATGAAAAGCACACTTGAGCACAAAGAAAAATATTTAAAATTTTGTGAAAAAAAGAAACCAGAGGGTTCAATACCATTCGAAGATTTGAAAAAAGTAGAAAGTGTTTTAAAATAGGAATAGACGCTTACGAACCTACAGAAGATGGAACATGGTTTTTAAGAAACGTAGCAGCGCATTATGAAGAGATAGGAACAAAAAAGATGACAATATGTGTATATAATGATCACGCATTTCTTATTACAGATATGGATAAAGCCTGCCAAATTTACTGTTGTGCAGAATGTGACCAAAGGTTTACAAAGTCTTGTCACCTTCTCCGCCACGCAAAAACCTGTAGTAAAGGAATAACCAAAATTATTTGTGAAGGAAAAAAAATAGATCGACCGATGTCCGCCTTTGAAAAAGCATTTTACCCAAAACCAAAATGTAGTAGAAAATCAATACAATGGATAAATTCTTTTAGCGGCCCGCACATTCACACTGCCGTTTGTGGACATGGAGGGGAAAGATTAGTTGGAACAACCCCGGTTGATGGATTTTGCAGAGAAACAAATACAATATATCAGTTTCACGGATGTTACTGGCACGGTTGCCCTAAACACTGTAGAGATAAACATAGGGTTGAAAAAGAATACGAAAAAACTTTAAAAAAAAAAAGAAAAAATCTGAAAGCGTTTTAATTTAAAGGTTATTTGGGAACACGATTATAAAGAATTAGAAGTCAAGGATTTTCCCACCCCACCTACTGTTATTTACCCATATCAGATAGTATACGATTTTGAGTCGTATTTAGATAAAACCGGAGAAACCAATCCACATATGGATTTAGAGATTTTAAACACCCACGTTCCAATCAGTGTGAGTATTGGTGATACACTTTCTAACAGAATAACACACATATGTGAAAAAGATCCAAATAAATTGGTTAATTTGTTTTATGAAGATTTAGAAAAAAGAGCGGAAGAAATCGGTGAAACGGTGGGTAACAACCCTATATATGGATATCCGCCAGATTTTGATAATCTTTCATACAAACAACAAAAAGAAATTACAAGATGGATCACCCAAGTTCCAGTTCTCGGATTCAACTCAAGCAAATACGATCTAAACCTAATAAAAAAACAGTTGGTAGAAATATTAGCGGATAAAACAAAGAAAGTTCTAGTGGGTAAAAAAGCAAATCAAACATTATTTATATTCATGCCCAAACTTCGTTTTCTAGATGTAAAATTATATATTTCCCCGGGAGTTGATTACGCCAGATGGGTTCACGCGTATGGATGTAAAGAAGAAAAATCTTTCTTTCCATACGAATGGTTTGACACACCAGATAAATTATCGTACGAGGGTTTACCTGAATTTAAATTCTGGACGAATAAACTTGCCCCAACAAAAACCATCACTGAGAAGGAGCTAGAAGATTGCAACGTAATTTTCAAGAAGCGCGGAATGAAAACTTTTAAAGATTGGTTAAAATATTATAACGACTTGGACGTAGGACCTTTCCTAGAAGCTGCAAGAAAAATGTCTCAATTTTATGAAACAAAAGGTATAGATATGTTTAAAGATGCCGTTACACTTCCTGGTGTAGCTTTTCAATACATTCTTCGAGGAACTATAAAAACCTACGTAACACCTTATATATTACCAAAGAGAATAAAATAACGGACGCGATCTGTCCACCGTTGTTTGCACCCAGTGAAGAAGTATACGAAATGATGAAACAAGCTCTCGTTGGTGGTCCATCAATTGTATTTTCAAGATTAATGGCAGGAGGTATTTCTAGAATTAGATCAAACCCAGACGGAAATGGAAAAATATGTGAATCTATATTAGGATTTGATGCAAACGCTTTGTATTTATCCACACTTGCAAAAACAATGCCATGTGGAGAGGGAAGGGTTATAAAATCAGAACACCCATTTTCGAACAAAAGAATTACAAATTTTATGAGACAGGTTATAACGGATAAGTGGTTTGGGTTTGCAGAAGTGGATATAATGGTTCCCCCCAACTTAAAACAAAAGTTTTCTGAAATGTCACCACTATTCATAAATAGGACTGTGGAGGAAAATGAAGTTCCACAACATATGTTAGATTATTTGAAAGAAACAGGTCGCTGTAGAGGAGACGGAAAGAAGCTGGTTGGTGCAATGTCCGCTAAAAAAGTTTTATTATTTACCCCACTTTTAAAATGGTATTTAACCCATGGGTTGAAAATAATTGCCATCCACACACTAATAAACTACAATCCCGGAAAACCATTTGAGTGGTTTGCAAAAGAAGTTACAGCCGCAAGACGAACAGGCGATGTTGACAGTTCTAAAGCCCCAATTGCAGATATTATGAAATTATTAGGAAATTCTTGCTGTGGTAAAATGATAGAATCACCCGAAACACACCTAAACACAACATATACAAAAGACGAAAAATGTGTGGATGCGGCACTACGATCTGCATATTTTAGCGATTTAGAAGAAATTGGAGATGCGTACGAAATATCCTCCAGGCGTTCAACCTCCCTGATGAATCGTCCATTTCACTGTGGAATTGCTGTATATCAATATGCAAAACTAAGAATGTTACAATTTTATTATGACTTTTTAGATAAATACATTGATCGAGCGGATTTTGAACTGATTCAAATGGATACAGATAGTTTATATATGGGTGTCAGTGGACCTCTGGATAACTTTATAAAACCGGAAATGCAGCGAAGATTTTAACGAACATAAAAAAGAATGGTTAGCATGGGATAAATGGAGCAATAGAGAGCCTGGACTTTTCAAACTAGAATATCAAGGTGATCGCGCTATAGCCCTATCCATTAAGTGTTATATTGTTCAGAAAAAAGATAGCGAAGAAGTCAAACATTCGGCAAAAGGACTTTCTGCAAGACAAAATAATCTTACATGGGAAAGATTCTACGCCGCACTGAATCACGATGGAATAGATAGGGGTATGAATAGAGTATTCAGAATGAAAAACGGAACAATGAAAACCTACACGCAGAAAAAATTAGGACTTTCTGCATATTACGATAAACGAAGAGTTTTATCGGATGGAATACATACAGAACCCTTATAATAATAATATTTTATAACAAAATAAAAAATTGAACAAAATAAAAATTGAATAAAAAAAGAAAAATCCTTATTAACAAGTTATAGCTATTAATTCCCTCTTTCTCGGTCTTCCAACTGGGTTTTTAACCGGGTTTTTTAGATTATTATTTTTCAATTTTTCCTCTTTTTTCAAACACTCCAAACTTTCAACTCTATTAATAAAAATTTTCATATTTGTTATAGAATCCCATATTTCCTTTTGACGCTTTACACAAATGTGATATTTTTTTCTAGTTTGTTGCGCACTAACATCATATCGCGCTAGAATAATATTTCCTAAATCTTCATCCGAAAGTTTAGTCTTTGTCATAATAATATTTTGTAACAAAATAAAGAATTAAACTAAATATCAATTTATTTTGAAATTAGTTATATATGTACGCGTAGTTTTTGTTTAACAGAAAATAAAATAAAAAATATGTTTTGAAATCAGTTAGATTCGGTTAGGTTTAGGTTAGATTCAGTTAGAATCAGTTAGGTTTTAGTTAGAATCAGTTAGCTTCGGTTAGATTCAGTTAGGTTTTAGTTAGAATCAGTTAGCTTCGGTTAGGTTTAGGTTAGATTCAGTTAGCAATTTTTTAAATTAGTTAGATTCAGTTAGCAATTTTTTAAATTATCAAAACAGATATGTACGAAAATAATAATTAATTTCTTTGAAATTACAATAATATTTTGTAACAAAATAAAAATTTAACAAAATAAAATTTACACAATAATTTCTTTTAATTCTTTTAAATTATTATATATTTTTTTCTTTTTTATTTTTAACTTTTTACGTTTTTTAACTCCACCACCTGACAGCTGTTTTGCATTCGTTATCCACGAAACCGTTTCCAACTCACCAGATTCCCACAACTTATTAAGACGTGCGCTACCTATTTTATACTTCTTTTTAAGATGATCTGCAGTTACCTTTCCACGGGATAAAACGATTTCCTCAACATTTTTATTAGATAAGTATGACTTCGGCATTTTTTGTTTTCAAAATACTATAATAAGGTATATAATATATGCTCAAAATGCTTACAATATTTAACTAAAAATCAAAATCAGCCCAACCTAAATCTATACGCTCTTGGATGTACGCTTCATCAAACCCCGAATCAATATATTGTTGAACCAATGTTTCATAATTTCCCTGAATTAACCAACCGCTTTCTTCTTCTTCTTCTTCTTTTAAAGTCTTTTTTGGACTATATTTTTTCCTAATAATGATTTTATCTTTAAATTTACCAACTCGTTTTTGTTGTTCTGGATTTATCTTTTCACCATTTAAACACAACTTCGACATAGTTTATAATAGATATATAAAACACGTTCAAAATGATAATTATTTGATAAACCATATTATATAAAATGGAACAAATAATTTTATGGGATGGGATGGAGTTTTTATAAGGGTTTTGTTGGTGAATATTTTCCTTATTTTAAAATGAAAGCATTATGTAAAATAGAGTACATGAAATATCAGCGCAACCTATTACGCACCGATAAAAGAGTTGCATTTTCAATATTATATAGAAAATTATCTGGATGTTTTAAGAAACAAATTAGAGAAATGAAGGGTTTAATCAGGATTGACAGAATATTAGTTGAAGATAATGCAGCTAATTTTATAAACATATTTCAAATCAAAGACTCATTTACGGATATGGTTTTCTACGAAGAAACGGAAGAAATAAACTCTTTGTTTGAACCAATGATAATTAACGGTTATTGGGCAAGTGCTGACTAATGGTGAGTAATTATTGAATAATGCTGAGTAATTGTTAACTAATGTTGAGCAACTTACGAGTAAATAATGTTCAAAATACCTAAAATGCCCAGAATTATTAACAAAAATTAAAATGACTTAAAAATTAGTGAAAAAAACGCCCTTTTTCCAAGTGACTATAGTTTATTAAAATGTACCAAAAGAGTATTACTGCTGTTGTACGGGGCGTTTTTTTCACTAATTTTTAAGTCATTATAATTTTTGTTAATAATTCTGGGCATTTTAGGTATTTTGAACATTATGTGAAAAAGATCCAGAAAAAATATAGTCCAAAAAAGACTTTAAAAGAAGAAGAAGAAGAAGAAAGCGGTTGGTTAATTCAGGGAAATTATGAAACATTGGTTCAACAATATATTGATTCGGGGTTTGATGAAGCGTACATCCAAGAGCGTATAGATTTAGGTTGGGCTGATTTTGATTTTTAGTTAAATATTTTAAGCATTTTGAGCATATATTATATACCTTATTATAGTATTTTGAAAACAAAAAATGCCGAAGTCATACTTATCTAATAAAAATGTTGAGGAAATCGTTTTATCCCGTGGAAAGGTAACTGCAGATCATCTTAAAAAGAAGTATAAAATAGGTAGCGCACGTCTTAATAAGTTGTGGGAATCTGGTGAGTTGGAAACGGTTTCGTGGATAACGAATGCAAAACAGCTGTCAGGTGGTGGAGTTAAAAAACGTAAAAAGTTAAAAATAAAAAAGAAAAAAATATATAATAATTTAAAAGAATTAAAAGAAATTATTGTGTAAATTTTATTTTGTTAAATTTTTATTTTGTTACAAAATATTATTGTAATTTCAAAGAAATTAATTATTATTTTCGTACATATCTGTTTTGATAATTTAAAAAATTGCTAACTGAATCTAACTAATTTAAAAAATTGCTAACTGAATCTAACCTAAACCTAACCGAAGTTAACTGATTCTAACTAAAAGCTAACTGAATCTAACCGAAGCTAACTGATTCTAACTAAAAGCTAACTGAATCTAACCGAAGCTAACTGATTCTAACTAAAAGCTAACTGAATCTAACCGAAGCTAACTGATTCTAACTAAAAGCTAACTGAATCTAACCGAAGCTAACTGATTCTAACTAAAAGCTAACTGAATCTAACCGAAGCTAACTGATTCTAACTAAAACCTAACTGATTCTAACTGAATCTAACCTAAACCTAACCGAATCTAACTGATTTCAAAAAATATTTTTTATTTTATTTTCTGTTAAACAAAAACTACGCGTACATATATAACTAAGGCCAGTTTTTTTTTATTTGTTGGTTTACGGATTTTTTTTCCGCGAGATCGGGTCGGTCGGTCGGTCGGAAAAAAATAAAAATAAAAAAAAGTTATTTCAATTTTTTTATTCTTTTTGGCACAGGGTTGGGTCGGTCGGGGAAATAAAAAAAAAAAAAAAAGGGAAAAAAAAAAAGGTTCTGTCGAACGCGGATGCCACGGCGGCATATTGAAGAAACTGACAAACGGGTGAACCAAAAGTGTTAAGTCAAAGGGTGAAGGTCATATGTAGTATGGCAAGGCAGGTGTAGCATACATGCACATGAATGAAGTATGGAAATATTGAAGCAGTTAAGCAACTTATGTAGATGCTATGGCCAGTTTGAGAAACTGTGACAAACTGGTTAACCGAAATTGCTAAGTCCTTTCAGCAGCCATGTGAAGGTCAAAAGGTCTAGGTAATATAAAGTATGACAAGGCAGGTATAGCACACATACCAATGAATGATGTGTTGAAATATTGAAGAACTTGAGCAACTTATGTAGAAGATATATGGCCGGTTTGAGAAACTGTTATGAAGTGGTTAACCGAACGTGTGACGGACAGACGGACGGTCCGAACACCATAAAAATCACCTTTTTAAGGCACATGGTTGGGTCGGTTCACCTTTTTAAGGCTCATGGTTGGGTCGGTTTGTGGTCGGTAAAAAACAAAAAGGCCAGTGATTGTGATAGAGTGAAACTTGTGTTAACCGGCATCGTCTCGGACCAAGAGTTTGTCGGTTAACGTAGGGAGTCGGTTCAGCAAGTTTCTTTATATTCTACATAGCAACTCAGTTTCATATTCACATACTGTTGAATGTTGATCACTGTGAATGGGTTGCGTAATGCGTACATATTAATACCGTATCTGGTATAATTTTAAATACAAGACAACGAAGCGGCGATATAGTTGAAACGAATATCAGTGGGGGTGGCACGAGTGTGGATTTGTGGCAGGGCGAGTGTGGATTTGTGGCAGGGCGGTAGAGGACCCTAGGAAGAACGCATACATGAAATATGAAGCACATCGGAGTAAGAAAACAGAAAATATAGGCCATTTACCCGAGCGTTAAGGTTTTGAATTTTTGCATTCAATCTGAAATGGAGATATATCAAATCATATTGGAGATATATCAAATCATATCGAATCGTCCATTCGCAGGTTGTTGTTGTTGTCGTCGTCGCTGCTGCTAAGATCCGGTTTCCGCCACTTACTTTTCTCGGCACAGCAAAAAAAAAAAAAATTATTTATTTTTTTTTGGATCGGAGGTAAAAAAATCTAAAAAAAATCGGAAATTAAAATTTTTATTTTTTTCCACATTGTCAAAAAATCGGGTCGGCGGATCTGTAAACCAACTAATAAAAAAAAACTGGCCTAATTTCAAAATAAATTGATATTTAGTTTAATTCTTTATTTTGTTACAAAATATTATTATGACAAAGACTAAACTTTCGGATGAAGATTTAGGAAATATTATTCTAGCGCGATATGATGTTAGTGCACAACAAACTAGAAAAAAATATCACATTTGTGTAAAGCGTCGAAAGGAAATATGGGATTCTATAACAAATATGAAAATTTTTATTAATAGAGTTGAAAGTTTGGAGTGTTTGAAAAAAGAGGAAAAATTGAAAAATAATAATCTAAAAAACCCGGTTAAAAATTTATATCAGACGTAAATTTCCACACTAATATCAGGGGCGATAACCATGTTTCCTTAAAATGTTAACGGACATTACTATTTATTATATGTATTTATTTTTTGATGTGCAATGATCATACTTTATAATCTGTCGAAAATATAATTTGTTCAGGTGAATCATTTAATTAGTATAAATAATTAAAAAATAGCATGCCTCATTCGAAAATAGCCAGATACAACCGCACGTCACTAACAGTAAAATATTTATTACTAAATGATTATATCTGTATAGCGGGCACTTGTACTTTTTAGAACTGGTGGAATAATTACACAATTAGACACTTATTTAATTCCTATAAAGAACATGTTGTGCCTACTGAGTGGGCATGTACCTTTAATGTCCAATGTTTTGCCAGAGAGTATGCAGCTGGGGCGAAGTCCCACTGGTCAGTACAAGACAGCACATCCATCTGCTGCAACGACTATGACAATGGCCGCAAACCTACGCCATACACGTTCGGTAAGATTTTGCCCCCACCAATTTATTTAGGGATGGTGGAGGCAGGGTGGCTATTATGTACGTCTTGTCTCTGCATCTCTCTGGCCATGCATGCATTACATGCTAATATTTGATACCAACAACATTATAAAGTGAATTGTAACTTCTTTATTATTATCCCCCCTATGTGATAGCAATGGTGGGGGGGGGGCATATTGTGGATAGCAAATGGGGGGGGCGGGGCTATTGTGATAGCAATGTGTGGGGGGGCATATTGTGATTAGCAATGGGTGGGTGGGGGGGGTCATGCATTGGTGCATATTGTGATAAGCATGCATTGTGATATTGTGCATATGAGCAATGTGGTGGGGGGGCATATTGTGATAGCAATGGTGGGTGGGGGGGGGCATATGTGGGGGCATGAGCGGGGGGGGGGCGAAGCATGTGGGGGGGGGGGGATGTGCGGGGGGTGCATATTGTGATAGCAATAGCATTAATGGTGATATTCATAATGGTGGGTGTGGGGGGGGGGGCATATTGTGATAGCAATGGTGGGGGGGGGGGGAGAGCAATGGTGGGGGGGGAGAAGCAATGGTGGTGGGGGGGGGATGTGAAATGGGTGGGGGGGGGATGGTGAATGGGTGGGGGGGGGGGGGATTGTGATAGCAATGGTGATGTGGGGGGAGCATATGTGATAGCGGTGGAATGGTGGGGGGGGGGGGCATATTGTGATAGCAAGGTGTGGGTGGGGGGGGCATATTGTGATAGCAATGGTGGGGGGGGCATTGTGTCAATGTGGGGGGGGGGGGGGGATATTGGGGGGGGGGGTTGTGTGAAGGTGGGGGGGGGGGGGGGGGGGGGGCATATTGTGATAGCATGTGATCAGCAATGGTGGGTGGGAGGGGGCATATGTGATAGCAATGGTGGGGGGGGGGGCATATGTGATAGCATGTGGGTGCATATGATGCAATGGTCGGGGGGGGGCATATTGTGATAGCAATGGTGGGGGGGGGGGCATATTGTGATAACAATGGTGGGTGGGGGGGGGGGATATTGTGAATAGCAATGGTGGGGGGGCATATTGTGATAGCAATGGTGGGGGGGGGGGCATATTGTGATAGCAATGGGTGGGGGGCATATTGTGATAGCAATGGGGGGGGGGGTGGGGGGGGGGAGGGGGGGGCATATTGTGATAGCAATGGTGGTGGGGGGGGGGGGCATATTGTGATAGCAATGGTGGGGGGGCATATTGATAGCAATGGTGGGGGGGGGCATATTGTGATAGCAATGGGGGGGGGGGGGCATATTGTGATAGCAATGGTGGGGGGGGGCATATTGTGATAGCAATGGTGGGGGGGCATATTGTGATAGCAATGGTGGGTGGGGGGGGCATATTGTGATAGCAATGGTGGGTGGGGGGGGCATATTGTGATAGCAATGGTGGGGGGGGGGGGGGATATTGTGATAGCAATGGTGGGGGGCATATTGTGATAGCAATGGTGGGTGGGGGGGGGGCATATTGTGATAGCAATGGTGGGGGGGGGGGGGGGGGCATATTGTGATAGCAATGGTGGGTGGGGGGGGGGCATATTGTGATAGCAATGTGTGGGGGGGGGGGGCATATTGTGATAGCAATGGTGGGGGGGGGCATTATTGTGATAGCAATGGTGGGGTGGGGGCATATTGTGATAGCAATGGGTGGGTGGGGGGGGGGCATATTGTGATAGCAATGGTGGGGGGGGGGGTGGGGGGGGGGGCATATTGTGATAGCAATGGGGGGGGGGGGGCTATTGTGATAGCAATGGTGGGTGGGGGGGGCATATTGTGATAGCAATGGTGGGTTGGGGGGGGCATATTGTGATAGCAATGGGGGGGGGGCATATTGTGATAGCAAGGGGGGGGGGGGCATATTGTGATAGCAATGGTGGGGGTGGGGGGGGGGCATATTGTGATAGCAATGGGGGGGGGGGGCATATTGTGATAGCAATGGGGGGGGGGCATATTGTGATAGCAATGGTGGTGGGGGGGGCATATTGTGATAGCAATGGGGGGGGGCATATTGTGATAGCAATGGGGGGGGCATATTGTGATAGCAATGGTGGGGGGGGCATATTGTGATAGCAATGGTGGGGGGGGGGCAATTGTGATAGCAATGGGGGGGGGGCTATTGTGATAGCAAGGTGGGGGGGGGGGGGGGCTATTGTGATAGCAATGGTGGGTGGGGGGGGGGGGCATATTGTGATAGCAAGGGGGGTGGGGGGGGGGGGGGGGTGGGGGGGGGCATATTGTGATGCAAATGGTGCAGGGGGATTGTGTAGCATGGTGGGGGGGCTATTGTAGCAATGGTGGGGGGGGGGGATATTGCGATAGCAATTGGGGGGTGGGCATATTGTGATAGCAATGGTGGGTGGGGGGGGGGGGGGGGGGGGGGGCATATTGTGATAGCATGGGGGGGGGGGGGGGGGGGGGGGGGGGGGGTGGTGGGGGGGGGCATATTGTGATAGCAATGGTGGGGTGGTAGGGGGGGGGGGCATATTGTGATAGATGGTGGGGGGGGCATATAGTGATAGCATGGTGGGGGGGGCATATTGTGATAGCAATTGGGGGGGTGGGGGAGGGGGGGGGTGGGGGGGGGCATATTGTGATATGCAATGGTGGGTGGGGGGGGGGGGGGGGGGCATATTGGTGATAGCAATGGGGGGGGGGGGTTGGGTGGGGGGGGGCATATTGTGATAGCAATGGTGGCATGAGGGGGGGGGGCATATTGTGATAGCATGTGGGGGGGGGGGGGGGGTGCATATTGTGAATAGCAATGGGGGGGGGGGCCATATTGTGATAGCATGCATATTGTATGGTGCATGTGGTGCATAGGGGGGTGCATGGGGGGGGGACATTGTGTAGCAAGGGGGGGGGGGGGGGGGGAGGGGGGGGGGGGGGGGGGGGGGGGGGTGGGGGGGCCATGGGGGGGGGGGCATTTTGTGATGCAATGGTGGGGGGGGGCTATTTGTGATAGCATGGGGGGGGGGCATATTGTCGATAGCAATGGTGGGGGGGGGGCATATTGTGATAGCAATGGTGGGGGGGGGTGGCATATTGTGATAGCAATGGGGGGGGGGCATATTGTGATGCATGTGGGGGGGGGGGCATATTGTGATGCAATGGGGGGGGCATATTGCGTTGCTCTTGAGGTTCCGTACGTCCATCCGTTTATTTACTTTGAAAAGTTTGTAAGAGTTTCTCCAAGGATTGCTTCAATACTTGTGCACTTAAATCACCTGAACATTTGTCACACACTCGCGCCACCATTAACACGACCTTGACCTTCGTCACCTTCGAAATGTAAGTTTCTCCAACATGTAATATCTTCAATATTACGCGAAGGTTTGCTTCAATACTTGGACACTTGAATGAATCACCTGTACATTTGTCACACACTCGTGCCTCCATTAACACGACCTTGACATTTGTCACCTTCGAAATGTCACTGAAACACTCAGCCATTTTGTTATTTCAAGTATGCCAAGGTGGCATATCCATGTTTTACAAACATAATGTCTACTTAACTGTAATTCGATAGTGATGCAATCGCTCGCTCCTAACTACATAACTGTCAGCTAGCTTCCTATTGCCTCGCTATACATCTATGCATCATTTCACCACCGAAAAATAAAATTTGTTGTATATTACATACATGTACATTTGATTGTGTTGTAGACCGTGTGTTTGACGAGCAGGATATTACGGTGGATGTGTTTGAGGATGTTTGTAAGCCGATTGTCGATTCTGCTGTGGCAGGCTTCCATGGTATGTTACATTGGTTCTTCATCCACGCTCCAAATAAGTTGTATCTAAAGAGAATTTTACCCCCATATTTCAAGTTCAATGCGTATTTTACTTTTACAACTGTATTATTGGTTTTCTTCCTTATTAAATAGGGAACAAATGATAAAAAAATAAAAACAAATTAAACAATTCACTTATTTGAGCTGCAAAAAGCAAACACTGTTTGCTTTTTGCAGCTCAACTGAGTAAATTTTCACTACTTGATTTGAAACTCAATGAATATTTTCACATTGCTGTGAGTATTTTGTACTTCCACTTTTGATATAATAATGCATATTCTACTAAAATAAGTGCATAAAATACGCCAATACGCACCTTATCTGGAGCTCTGTTCACCCATTACCTCTGCTGGTTCAAGCTATTGCCAGTAAAACAACAGAATTGATGGCAATGAAACCAGCAGTCCTGTGCTTATAAAACTTTATATAAAGCACATGCACCATTCTCATGCTTTACATCTGAAAGTTTTGATTTGTTGAGGCTGAGGTGTGCTCAGTCCAGCTCAGCCCTGGCTAATCAAACTGCATGATCTCGGGTACTAATTAGCCGAACTTTCTCCTTAACCTATGTGGGATGTAAATTTTGGTCGTAGCCAAATTTCCCATATCTCTTGATCCGTTAGTCGGATCATTACCAAATTTCATCAATAGCTTCCTCACATAGACTGCAATCAACCCTTTATCATTCGGGTGACCTTCACCTTCACCTCCATGACCTTAACCTTTGTGTCAATAATTTTGTACATATGTCCAAATGTTGAATACCTCCTGATCCATTAGTGGAACTCTTTACCAAACATCATCAATGGCTTCCTCACATTGATGGCTATCCTCCACCCAGTGTCTCATTCGGGTGACCGTGAGCATGGTGATCTTGACCGCCATGTCATTAATTTTGGACGTACATTCAAACGTTGGAATATCTCTTGATCCATTAGTCGCATCATCTCCAAACTTCATCCACCCACTGTCATTCGGTGACCTTGACCTTCACCTTTGTGACCTTAAACTTTGTGGGACATAAATTTTGGATGTAGCCAAATTTCCCCATACCGTTATACGAATCATTACCAAATTTCATAAATAGCTTTTCTCACATTGATGGCTATCCAATCTCATTTGGCTGACCTTCACCTTGGTTTCAACAATTTTTCACATACGTCCAAATGTTAAAAATTTCTGATCCGTTTGTCATATCATTACCAAATTTCATAAATAACTTCCTCACATTGATAGCTATTCATCCAGTGTCTTTCCGGTGACCTTGGCTTTTGTGTCCATAATTTTTTTATGAACGTCCAAATGTTGACTCTCTCTTGATCCTTTAGTCGGATCAGTACCAAACTGTACCAATAGCTTCCTTCCTCACGTTGATGGCTATCCACCCAGTGTCACTTATTTGACCTTGGTGACTGACCTTCGTATCAAAAATGTTGGACTTCCTCATATTGTGACCTTGGTGACCTTGACCTTCATGACGATCGCCTCATTTAGTGGGTGAGACACTCTCAGGTGATCGCCTTTTTGCGTTATATGCGGTATATTTGTAGGTACCACATATGCGGTATATTTGTAGGCATCATATATGTGGTATATTTGTAGGCACCATATATGCGGTATATTTGTAGGCACCATATACATGTATGCGGTATATTTGTAGGCACCATATATGCGGTATATTTGTAGGCACCACAGTATATACATGTATGTAGGCACCATATATTTGGTATATTTGTAGGCACCATATATGCGGTATATTTGTAGGCACCATATATGTGGTATATTTGTAGGCACCATATATGCGGTATATTTGTAGGCACCATATATGTGGTATATTTGTAGGCACCATATATGTGGTATATTTGTAGGCACCATATATGCGGTATATTTGTAGGCATCATATATGTGGTATATTTGTAGGAATCAGATATGTGGTATATTTGTAGGCACCATATATGTGGTATATTTGTAGTAGGCACCATATATGTGGTATATTTGTAGTAGGCACCATGTATGTGGTATATTTGTAGGCACCATATGTGGGGTATATTTGTAGGCACATATATGTGGTATATTTGCGGGCACCATATATGTGGTATATTTGTAAGAATCAGATATGTGGTATATTTGTAGGCATCGTATATGTGGTATATTTGTAGGCACCATATATGTGGTATATTTGTAGGCACATATATGTGGTATATTTGCGGGCACCATATATGCGGTATATTTGCGGGCATCATATATGCGGTATATTTGTTGGCATCATATATGCGGTATATTTGTAGTAGACACCATATATGTGGTATATTTGTTGGCATCATATATGTGGTATATTTGCGGGCACCATATATGGGGTATATTTGCGGGCATCATATATGGGGTATATTTGTAGGCTCATATATCGGGGTATATTTAGTAGGACCATATATGTGGTATAGTTGGACCATATATGTGGTATATTTGTAGTAGGCATATATGTGGTTTATTTGTAGTAGGACCATATATGTGGTATATTTTGTTGATCATATGTGTATATAGTTGGACATATATGTGGTATTTGTGTAGGCACCATATATGTGGTATATTTGTAGGCACCATATATGTGGTATATTTGTAGTAGGCACCATATATGTGGTATATGTGTAGTAGGCACCATATATGTGGTATATTTGTTGGCATCATATATGTGGTATATTTGTTGGCATCATATATGTGGTATATTTGTAGTAGGCACCATATATGCGGTGGATATTGGCACCATATATGTGTATATGTAGTAGGACATATATGTGGTATATTTGTAGTGCACATATATATATTTGTTGGCATCAATATATAGAGAGGCACCATATATGCGGTATATTTGTAGGCACCATATACATGTATGGGGTATATTTGTAGGCATCATATATGCAGTATATTTGCGTGCACCATATATGTGGTATATTTGCAGGCACCATATTTGCGTACGGCCAGTCCTCATCGGGGAAGACGTTTACCATGTCCGGATCACGGAACCAGCCCGGAATCATTCCATTGGCTGTCGAGGAAATATTCAACTCCATCAATAACGTATGTAACAATGTCTGTGTATGGTGACTAATTCAGATTTTTGGACTGGTTAGTTTACCTAATATTTGATCCATGTATTATGTATTCACCTGGTACGGGCGGGCAGCGGGCACAGCTTGTCCACACAATAACTAGAGTTCTACTTGACAGATTGTAACCAAATTTGGTATACATGTGTATCACGGCAAGACGAAGAAGCCTATTGATTTTGATGACTTATCTCCCCTTGGCGGCCATTTTTGTCGCGCCTGCTTTAGTCGTCCGTTTTTTTGTAAGGAAAATGCGTTAAAAGTTATTGTTTTTTCACAATATCTCTAACCCCTTGCCAGACTTTGATAATATTTCACATCAATGTTTGCCAACGGATGATGCTTCATTACGCACACCCCCACATCCAAATTCTGAAGGTCAAGCTTATTTATTTACTTTTAATGTTCACCGGTTTTGTAACAGAAATGCGTTAAAGTTATTGTTTTTTCACAATATCTCTTTAACCCCTTGCCAGACTTTGATAATATTTCACATCAATCTTTGTCTAAGGATGATGCTTCATTACGCACACCCCCACATCCAAATTCTCAAGGGCAAGGTCATTTATTTACTTTTAATGTTCACCGGTTTTGTAACAGAAATGCGTTAAAGTTATTGTTTTTTCACAATATCTCTAACCCCTTGCCAGACTTTGATAATATTTCACATCAATCATTGTCTAGGGATGATGCTTCATTACGCACACCCCCACATCCAAATTCTCAAGGTCAAGGTCATTTATTTACTTGTAATGTTCACGGTCAAAATGCCTCGGCACTTTGTATCCTTATCCACGCAATAACTCAAGTTCTACTTCACCGATTGTAACCAAATCCTGATTTTGGGATTTATACCTCATCACAACTGGTGAAATATGGGATTCGACCCTGTTAACCTGGCCTAAAATGACCTTAGCTGTTGACAGGCCGTTAAACACCATTAAATCAAATGAATCACTGCTCATTGCCAGATACCAGACAAGGAGTTCCTGATCCGGGTTGGCTACCTGGAGATTTACAACGAGAAGGTCACGGATCTGCTCAGTACCGAGGACGTCCCCATCAAGCTGCAGGAAGATACTGTAAGATTCCTGCAACATTTCCGCTACCTTTACCCATTGAAAAATTCACTTATTTGAGCTGCAAAAATCAAACACTGTTTGCTGTTTGCAGCTCAACTAAGTAAATTTTCAGCTTTATTACAATATTTTCACTACTCAATTTGAAAATCAATGCAGACTTTCACATTGCTGTGAGTATTTTGTACTCACTCTGGCGCAAATGACGTATATAATGTTAACTTCACTGCAGTACACCTGGTCTAGGGGGTTAATTGTATCCCCCGGACTCTGTCGGGGGATACTATGGATTTGACAGCGGGCCGTGTCCGCGTCCGCCGCAGACACTTCTTGTCCGGAGCATAACTCGAACACCCTTTGGAATATTTTCATGAAACTTCACACATGCATAGACCACGACCCGAAGGTGTGTCGCGCACAAGAATGACAACTCTTGCATAGCTAATTTTTTAGTTATCTCCCTTTTTTTGTTTTGTGCACTGATTTCGTGTCCGGAGCATAACTCGACCACCCTTTGGAATATTTTCATGAAACTTCACACATGCATAGACCACAACCCGAAGGTGTGTCGCGCACAAGAATGACAACTCTTGCATAGCTAATTTTTTAGTTATCTCCCTTTTTTGTTTCGCGCACTGATTGACCATAACTCGACCACCCTTTGGAATATTTTTATGAAACTTCACACATTCAATTATACCACGAACCGAAGGTGTGTCGTGCACAAGAATGACAACTCTTGCATAGCTAATTTTTTAGTTATCTCCCTTTTTTGTTTTCGCGCACTAATTTCGTGTCCGGAGCATAACTCGACCACCCTTTGGAATATTTTCATGAAACTTCACACATGCATAGACCACGACCTGGAGGTGTGTCGCGCACAAGAATGACAACTCTTGCGTAGCTAATTTTTGAGTTATCTCCCTTTTTAGCTCGACTATTCAAAGAATAAGTAGAGCTTATGTTGTCACCCCGGCGTCACCGTCACGTCACGCCTTGGTTAAGGTTTTTAGTCAAGCTTGTATATGGAATACTACTGGCCCTACACTCACCATACTTGGACAACTTCATCTCCTAGTGATGTACATCAATAACCCCTGATCTATATTTGACCTTGACCTACATTTCCTCTTGAATTACTTGGTTAATTCCCCTTGGTTAAGGTTTTTAGTCAACCTTGGTTAAGGTTTTTTTTCAAGCTTGTACATTGAATACTATTGTGCATCCAGACACCATACTTCGACAACCTTTTCTCATAGGTATGTACATTAATAACCCCTGATCTATATTTGACCTTCACCTACATTTCCTCTTCAATTACTTACTTAATTCCTTTTGGTTAAGGTTTTTAGTCAACCTTCTATATGGAATACTACTGGCCCTACACCACCATACTTGGACAACTTCATCTCCTAGTGATGTACATCAACAACCCCTGATCTATATTTGACCTTGACCTACATTTCCTCTTGAATTACTTAATTCCCCTTGGTTAACGTTTTTAGTCAAGCTTGTAGATGGAATACTCCTGGCCCTACACCAACCATACTTGGACAACTTCATCTCCTAGTGATGTACATCAACAACCCCTGACCTATATTTGACCTTGACCTACATTTAACCTTGAATTACTTACTTAATTCCCCTTGGTTAAGGTTTTTATTCGACCTTGGTTAAGCTTTTTACTCAAGCTTGTACATGGAATACTATTGTGCATACAGACACCATAATTGGACAACCTTTTCTCATAGTGATGTACATCAATAACCCCTGATCTATATTTGACCTTGACCTACATTTCCTCTCAAATTACTTACTTAATTCTCTTTGGTTAAGGTTTTTAGGCAAGCTTGTAGATGGAATACTCATGGCCCTACACCAACCATACTTGGACGACTCACCGTCACGCCTTGGTTAAGGTTTTTAGTCAAGCTTGTATATGGAATACTACTGGCCCTACACCCACCATACTTGGACAACTTCATCTCCTAGTGATGTACATCAACAACCCCTGACCTATATTTGACCTTGACCTACATTTAACCTTAAATTACTTACTTAATTCCCCTTGGTTAAGGTTTTTACTCAACCTTGGTTAAGGTTTTTAGTCAAGCTTGTAGATGGAAAACTATTGTGCATACAGACACCATACTTGGATAACTTTTTCTCATAGGGATGTACATCAATAACCCCTGACCTTTATTTTACTTTCACCTACATTTAACCTTCAATTACTTGGTTAATGTTTATAGTCAAGCTTGTATATGGAATACTTCTGGGCCTACATCAACCATACTTGGACAACTTCATCTCCTAGTGATGTACATCAATAATCCCTGACCTATATTTGACCTTGACCTACTTTTATCCTTGGATTACTTAGTTATCTCCCCTTGGTTACGTTTTTTACTGAAGCTTGTATATGGAATACTCCTGGGCCTACAGCAACCATACTTGGAAAACCACGCATCTACGTCCAAGGTCAAGGTCACTGTTGAAGGTCAAAGGTCAAACCTATTGAAATTCCCTTCCGCTCTATATCTTCTACACCAATGCATGGATTATCAAATGGCTTGGCACAAATGTTTCTCATGATGAGAAGGTGTGTCGCCATCAATAACCACGCACCTACGTCCAAGGTCAAGGTCACAGTTGAAGGTCAAAGGTCAAACCTATTGAAATTCCCGTTCCGCTCTATATCTTCTACACTGATGCATGGATTATCAAATTGCTAACCATGCACCTACGTTCAAGGTCACAGTTGAAGGTCAAAGGTCAAACCTATTGAAATTCCCTTCCGCTCTATATCTTCTACACCGATGCATGGATTATCAAATGGCTTGGCACAGATGTTTCTCATGTTGAGAAGGTGTGTCACAATCAATAACCACGCACCTACGTCCAAGGTCAAGGTCACAGTTGAAAGTCAAAGGTCAAACCTATTGAAATTCCCTTCTGCTCTATATCTTCTACACCGATGCATGGATTATCAAATGCCTTGGCACAAATGTTTCTCAGGATGAGAAGGTGTGTCGCGATCAATAACCACGCACCTACATCCAAGGTCAAGGTCACAGTTGAAGCTCAAAGGTAAAAAATATTGAAATTCCCAAATGGCTTGGCACAAATGTTTCTCACGATGAGAAGGTGTGTCACGATCAATAACCACGCACCTACGTCCAAGGTCAAGGTCACTGTTGAAGGTCAAAGGTCAAACCTATTGAAATTCCCTTCCTCTATGTCTTCTACACCGATGCATGGATTATCAAATGGCTTGGCACAAATGTTTCTCATGATGAGAGGTTGGTGTCCCGATCAATAACCACGCACCTACGTCCAAGGTCACAGTTGAAGGTCAAAGGTCAAACCTATTGAAATTCCCTTCCGCTCTATATCTTCTACACCGATGCATGGATTATCAAATGGCTTGGCACAGATGTTTCTCATGATGAGAAGGTGTGTCGCAATCAATAACCACGCACCTACGTCCAAGGTCAAGGTCACAGTTGAAGGTCAAAGGTCAAACCTATTGAAATTCCCTTCCGCTCTATATCTTCTACACCGATGCATGGATTATCACACTATGCCCAGGGTCAAGGTCACAGACTTGATGCGTTTGAAACCTTAACGCTCGGCTAAATGGCTTATGATCAAAAATGCCTCGTTTTCTTTGGCTGCCAGTGGGGGTATTCGTGTGCCGACAGGCCACATTTCTAGTTTCCCTTGGTTAATGTTTTTAGTCAACCTTGGTTAAGGTTTTTATGTAGGCCGCAGCCACCTTCTTTGTCAAGCTATGTGTACATCGACAACCCTTGTAGTCGAGCTATGCTGTTCTCCTACAGCTCTTGTTTGTTTTGCGCACTCTACAAACTGGACAATAATGCATGAATACCCGTTTTCTCGTGTGCTCTGTACACTTTACCTGCAGAGAGAACAATAGACACTGGGAGAACCATTCACCTGTGCATGTGCTAGCATGTGCAAATGTCCAGTCTTGACCACTCTTGACCACAGGTAATTCATACAGGTAAATTACTACATTGGATATTACATTTCCGTAAACTGTGTTGAAAATATTGTGGCATTATGTGGACCTGTGTAGATATATGTAGATAAATGTAGGACTATTAAAAAAAAATTCTGGGCTCCAGTAGCAAGCATTATTATTTTTAATTTTTAAACTTTTTTTTTCCATTTTATTTTTTCATTTTTAGCCAGGTTTTTTGGAGAAAAAATCCAGGCTATTGGATTGGCGAAAGCCGGGCGAGCGGGCGGGCGGCGTCCACAATCAATGTTAAGTTTTCGTGTTTGAGTCCATTTCTTTGTTACTGTACCACCTAGGACCACCAAATTTTCACAGCTTCATAATCAAGGGGTGCCCACGACATATCACTATCCAACATGTTACTTTTTTTTTTAACTTCACCCATTTTTTCCGCGCAGTCGACTTAGCCATTTTCAATGTTAAGTTTTCGCGTTTTTAATGTTAAGTTTTCGTGTTTAAGTCCATTTCTTTGGTACTGTACCACCTAGGACCACCAAACTTTCACAGCTTCATAATCAAGGGGTGCCCACCACATATTACTATCCAACATGTTACTTTTTTTTTAACTTCACCCATTTTTTCCGCGCAGTCGACTTAGCCATTTTCAATGTTAAGTTTTCGCGTTTACAATGTTAAGTTTTCGTGTTTAAGTCCATTTCTTTGGTACTGTACCACCTAGGACCACCAAACTTTCACAATTTCATAACCAAGGGGTTCCTACCACATACAACTATCCAACATGTGACCATTTTTTTACCTTCACCTATTATTTCTACGTAATTGAATTAGCCATTTTCAACGTTAACTTTTTAACGTACGTCTGGTTAAATTTTTTGGTTTTTGGTTAAAACTTTTTCGTTATACTATATCTCTGCAACTGCTTCGCCCATTACCTTGAAACTTCACGTGGGTGTTTATCATCGTCCATATTTTCATTCTAACCCCCAACCATGCGGCCCCTGTGCGCAATGTCAAGGTCAAATTACTTTGAATTTATTTGTTAAAGTTTTTTTGTGTACTATATCTCTGCAACTGCTTCACCCATTACCTTCATACTTCACATGGGTGTTTATCATCATTGTCGCACCCGCTTGCGGAAAGCGCGATATCGTCGGCATTTTGGCATACGTCCGTCCGTCCGTCCGTCCGTCCATCCGTACGTCCGGTTAAAGTTTTTTCGTTAAAGTTTTTCCATCTACTATATCTATTTTGTTAGTGTCCATGCCTCGCCCCAAGGTGCGACATGCAGGACACGGCCATCTAGTCTACAAAAAGTGGGTATAATTATGTTATCCAAGTGTCCATGCTTGGAAAAAACCTGGCCTTCGTGGCTTTGCCTCGTTTCTTGTTTTTTTCTTCAGATTCTTTTTCAATTTTTAGCCAGGTTTTTTTTATAAAAAAACAACAGGCTATTGGATTGGCGAAAGCCAGGCGGGCGGCGGGCGGGCGGCGGGCGGCGGGCGGGCGGCGTCCACAATCAATGTTAAATTTTCATGTTTGAGTCCATTTCTTTGTTACTGTACCACCTAGGACCACTAAACTTTCACAGCTTCATAATCAAGGGGTGCCCACCACATATCACTATCCAACATGTTACTTTTTTTTTAACTTCACCCATTTTTTCCGCGTAGTCGACTTAGCCATTTTCAATGTTAAGTTTTCGCGTTTACAATGTTAAGTTTTCGTGTTTAAGTCCATTTCTTTGGTACTGTACCACCTAGGACCACCAAACTTTCACAATTTCATAACCAAGGGGTGCCTACCACATACAACTATCCAACATGTGACCATTTTTTTACCTTCACCTATTATTTCTACGTAATTGAATTAGCCATTTTCAACGTTAACTTTTTAACGTACGTCTGGTTAAATTTTTTGGTTAAAACTTTTTCGTTATACTATATCTCTGCAACTGCTTCGCCCATTACCTTGAAACTTCACGTGGGTGTTTATCATCGTCCATATTTTCATTCTAACCCCCAACCATGCGGCCCCTGTGCGCAATGTCAAGGTCAAATTACTTTGAATTTATTTGTTAAAGTTTTTTTGTGTACTATATCTCTGCAACTGCTTCACCCATTACCTTCATACTTCACATGGGTGTTTATCATCATTGTCGCACCCACCCGCTTGCGGAAAGCGCGATATCGTCGGCATTTTGGCATACGTCCGTCCGTCCGTCCATCCGTACGTCCGGTTAAAGTTTTTTCGTTAAAGTTTTTCCATCTACTATATCTATTTTTTTAGTGTCCATGCCTCGCCCCAAGGTGCGACATGCAGGCCACGGCCATCTAGTCTACAAAAAGTGGGTATAATTATGTTATCCAAGTGTCCATGCTTGGAAAAAACCTGGCCTTCGTGGCTTTGCCTCGTTTCTTGTTTTTTTCTTCAAATTCTTTTTCAATTTTTAGGCAGTTTTTTTTAAAAAAAAAACAGGCTATTGGATTGGCGAAAGCCAGGCGGGCGGCGGCGGCGGGCGGGCGGCGGGCGGCGGGCGGGCGGCGTCCACAATCAATGTTAAATTTTCATGTTTGAGTCCATTTCTTTGTTACTGTACCACCTAGGACCACTAAACTTTCACAGCTTCATAATCAAGGGGTGCCCACCACATATCACTATCCAACATGTTACTTTTTTTTTAACTTCACACCCATTTTTTCCGCGTAGTCGACTTAGCCATTTTCAATGTTAAGTTTTCGCGTTTACAATGTTAAGTTTTCGTGTTTAAGTCCATTTCTTTGGTACTGTACCACCTAGGACCACCAAACTTTCACAGCTTCATAATCAAGGGGTACCCACCACATATCACTATCCAACATGTTACTCTTTTTTTTAACTTCACCCATTTTTCCCGCGCAGTCGACTTAGCCATTTTCAATGTTAAGTTTTCGCGTTTACAATGTTAAGTTTTCGTGTTTAAGTCCATTTCTTTGGTACTGTACCACCTAGGACCACCAAACTTTCACAGCTTCATAACCAAGGGGTGCCTACCACATACAACTATCCAACATGTGACCATTTTTTTACCTTCACCTATTATTTCTACGTAATTGACTTAGCCATTTTCAACGTTAACTTTTTAACGTACGTCTGGTTAGAGTTTTTTGCTTAAAAACTTTTTCGTTATACTATATCTCTGCAAATGCTTCGCCCATTACCTTGAAACTTCACATGGGTGTTTATCATCATCCATATTTTCATTCTAACCCCCAACCGTGCGGCCCCTGTGCCCAATGTCAAGGTCAAATTATTTTTTTTGTTAAAGTTTTTTCGTGTACTATATCTCTGCAACTGCTTCACCCAATACCTTGATACTTCACATGGGTGTTTATCATCATTGTCACACCTGCTTGCGGAAAGCGCGATCCTGTGCCCAATGTCAAGGTCAAATTACTTTGAATTTTTTTGTTAAAGTTTTTTCGTGTACTATATCTCTGCAACTGCTTCACCCAATACCTTGATACTTCACATGGGTGTTTATCATCATTATCGCACCTGCTTGCGGAAAGCGCGATCCTGTGCCCAATGTCAAGGTCAAATTACTTTGAATTCTTTTGTTAAAGTATTTTCGTGTACTATATCTCTGCAACTTCTTCACCCAATACCTTGATACTTCACATGGGTGTTTATCATCATTGTCGCACCTGCTTGCGGAAAGCGCGATCCTGTGCCCAATGTCAAGGTCAAATTACTTTGAATTTTTTTTTTTAAGTTTTTTCGTGTACTATATCTCTGCAACTGCTTCACCCAATACCTTGATACTTCACATGGGTGTTTATCATCATTGTTGCACCTGCTTGTGGAAAGCGCGATCCTGTGCCCAATGTCAAGGTCAAATTACTTTGAATTTTTTTTGTTAAATAAAGTTTTTTCGTGTACTATATCTCTGCAACTGCTTCACCCAATACCTTGATACTTCACATGGGTGTTTATCATCATTGTCGCACCTGCTTGCGGAAAGCGCGATCCTGTGCCCTATGTCAAGTTCAAATTACTTTGAATTTTTTTGTTAAAGTTTTTTTGTGTACTATATCTCTGCAACTGCTTCACCCAATACCTTGATACTTCACATGGGTGTTTTATCATCATTGTCACACCTGCTTGCGGAAAGCGCGATATCGTCGGCATTTTGGCATACGTCCGTCCGTTCGTCCGTGTGTCCGGTTAAAGTTTTTTGGTTAAAGTTTTTCCATCTACTATATCTATTTTTTTAGTGTCCATGCTTCGCCCCAAGGCGCGACATGCAGGCCACGGCCATCTAGTCTACAAAAAGTGGGTATAATTATGTTATCCAAGTGTCTATGCTTGGAAAAAACCTGGCCTTCGTGGCTTTGCCTCGTTTCTTGTTTTTTTTACATTCTTTTTCAATTTTTTGTCTCGCCCGCTTGCGGAAAGCGCGATATAGTCGGCACTTTGGCGTACGTACGTACGTACGTACGTACGTGTGTCCGGTTAAAGTTTTTGGTTAAGTTGTTTGGTTAAAGTTTTTCGTTAAAGTTTTTCGTTATGCTATATATACTCTCTGCAACTGCTTTGCCCATTACCTTGAAACTTCACATGGGTGTTTATCATCTATACTCTCTGCAACTGCTTTGCCCATTACCTTGAAACTTCACATGGGTGTTTATCATCGTCTATATTTTCATTCTACCCCCCTCCCGTGTGGCCCCTGTGCCCAATGTCAAGGTCAAATTACATTGAAGTTTTTGGTTAAGTTTTTTGGTTAAAGTTTTTCGTTATACTATATCTCTGCAACTGCTTTGCCCATTACCTTGAAACTTCATATGGGTGTTTATCATCATCTATATTTTCATTCTACCTCCCTCTCGTGCGGCCCTTGTGCCCAATGTCAAGGTCAAATTACTTTGAAGTTTTTGGTTAAGTTCTTTGGTTAAAGTTTTTGGTTAAGTTTTTTGGTTAAAGTTTTTGGTTAAGTTTTTTGGTTAAGTTTTTTGGTTAAAGTTTTTGGTTAAGTTTTTTGGTTAAAGTTTTTCGTTATACTATATCTCTGCAACTGCTTTGCCCATTACCTTGAAACTTCACATGGGTGTTTATCATCATCTATATTTTCATTCTACCCCCCTTCCGTGCGGCCCCTGTGCCCAATGTCAAGGTCAAATTACTTTGAAGTTTTTGGTTAAGTTTTTGGTTAAGTTTTTTGGTTAAGTTTTTTGGTTAAAGTTTTTGGTTAAGTTTTTTGGTTAAAGTTTTTCGTTATACTATATCTCTGCAACTACTTTGCCCATTACCTTGAAACTTCACATGGGTGTTTGTCATCATCTGTATTTTCATTCTACCCCCCTCCTGTGCGGCCCCTGTGCCCAATGTCAAGGTCAAATTACTTTGAAGTTTTTGGTTAAGTTTTTTGGTTAAAGTTTTTGGTTAAGTTTTTTTGGTTAAGTTTTTTGGTTAAAGTTTTTCGTTATACTATATCTCTGCAACTGCTTTGCCCATTACCTTGAAACTTCACATGGGTGTTTATCATCATCTATATTTTCATTATACCCCCCCTTCTGTGCGGCCCCTGTGCCCAATGTCAAGGTCAAATTACTTTGAAGTTTTTGGTTAAGTTTTTTGGTTAAGTTTTTTGGTTAAATTTTTTGGTTAAGTTTTTTGGTTAAAGTTTTTCGTTATACTATATCTCTGCAACTGCTTTGCCCATTACCTTGAAACTTCACATGGGTGTTTATCATCATCTATATTTTCATTCTACCCCCCTTCCGTGCGGCCCCTGTGCCCAATGTCAAGGTCAAATTACTTTGAAGTTTTTGGTTAAGTTTTTTGCTTAAAGTTTTTGGTTAAGTTTTTTGGTTAAATTTTTTCGTTATACTATATTTCTGCAACTGCTTTTGCCCATTACCTTGAAACTTCACATGGGTGTTTATCATCATCTATATTTTCATTCTACCCGCCTCCCGTGCGGCCCCTGTGCCCAATGTCAAGGTCAAATTATTTTGAAGTTTTTGGTTAAAGTTTTTTTCGCGCCCGCTTGCGGAAAGCGCGATATAGTCGGCACTTTGTCGTACTTACGTACGTAACGTACGTATGTATGTACGTGTGTCCGGTTAAAGTTTTTGCTTAAGTTTTTTGGTTAAAGCTTTTCGTTATACTATATCTTTTTTTTTAGTGTCCATGCCTCGCCACAAGGCGCGACATGCAGGACGCGGCCATCTAGTTAACTGACCACTAACTTATTACAGGTAATTTATACAGGTACATTATTACATTTCCGTAAACTGTGTTGACAATATTGTGGCAGTATGTGGACCTGTGCAGATATATGTAGATAAATATAGGACTATTAAGAAAAATTCTGGGCTCCAGTAGCGAGCATTATTTAAAAAAAAAAAAAATTTGTATATTACATTTCCGTAAACTGTGTTGAAAATATTGTGGCATTATGTGGACCTGTGCAGAGATATGTAGATAAATATAGGACTATTAAAAAAAAATTCTGGGCTCCAGTAGCAAGCATTATTATTTTTAATTTTTAAACTTTTTTTTCCATTTTTTTTTTTCAAATTCTTTTTCAATTTTTGTCTAGTAGCATAAGGTCGTAAGTGCTATTTACAGACTATTATCATATAATAAAACAATTATTGACTAGTGAGCCATAGAATATAATCTGATATTCTATGGCTCACTAGTCAATAATTGTATACGGTAATATGTTCGGGCCAGTGAAAATTGCTTTCGGGCCCAGGCTCGAGGTCAAGGCGGGACAAGGCGAGGCATTTGATTCCGCGGAATTCTTGTTTACTTATCTCCCTTTGTTGTTTCGTGCTCTGATTTTGTATCCAGAGCATAACTCGAACACCCTTTGGAATATTTTTATGCCCCACCACGATAGTGGAGGGGGCATTTAGTGTTACCCTTGTCCGTCCGTCCGTCCGTCCGTCCGTCCGTCCGCACACACGAATGGGTACTTGTTGTAAGTGTACGGGGATCTTATTGGGTAGGGTTAGGATAGTGTTGGGTACTCTTGTTGGGTATTTTTATAGAGTAAAAACACAACAAGTATTCATTCGTAGGAACGTGCGTCCCGTCGTCCCATCCGTCCCCCGTCCGTCACAAAACTTTAACACTCGGGTAAATGTCTCATAATTTCTTCATCCTTCCACCGATCTCCTTCATATTTCATATACACATTGCTCTAATGGTCCTCTACCACCCTGTGCCAAATCCACGTTCGTCCTGCCCCGCCAAGCCCAGGGTTAAGATCACATACTTAGTGCTTCAAAAACTTTAACGCTCAGGTAAATATCTTATAATTTCTGTTTTCTTTCACAGATCAGCTTCATATTTCATATATGCATTGCTCTAATGGTCCTCTACCGCCCTGTGCCAAATCCACGTTCGTCCTGCCCCCGCCAAGCCCAGGGTCAAGGTCACATACTTGGTGCTTCAAAAACTTTAACGCTCTGGTAAAAGAAAATTTTGACTTTGAATTTGGCCTCATTTATTATCAAAGCGATATGTGGGACATCCGTGTTCTATGAACACATTTTCTAGTTTATTAAACTTCACACATGCATAGAAGACGACCCAAAGGTGTGTCGCACATAAGAATGACAACTCTTGCATCGTTAATTTCTTAGTTATCTCCCTTTGTTGTTTCGTGCACTGATTTCGTGTCCTGAGCATAACTCGAACACCCTTTGGAATATTTTCATGATACTTCACACATGCATAGACCACGACCCTAAAAGTGTGTCACGCAAGAATGACAACTCTTGCATCACTAATTTTTTAGTTATCACCCTTTGTTTTTCCGTCACTGATTTTGTCTCCGGAGCATAACTCGAACACCCTTTTTTCAAACTACTTGTGTATCTGGGGAGGGGGATACACATGCGCTTGTCGACAAGCGTCCATTTCTAGTTTAAACTGAACTATAAGCCCCTAGACCTTCTGTACTGCAGTGAAGTTAACAATATACACATCATTTGCGCAAAACATTATGAGCAGAGGCGGGTTAGAATCCCTGTTGGACTGTATATAAAATATTTAGTTGTTTTTCAAGTCCCGGTAGTTGATAGTCAATTGATGCCTCTGCTTGTGAGTCCAAGAATGAGAAACAGTTAGAAAAACGTACAGCCTAAGTATTCGGACACCATTTACTTTGCAGAGCTCCAGATAAGGTGCGTATTTGCTTAAATACCCAATTGAAATCAGAAGTAGCGAGTATCAAAAAGCAATAAAATATTTGTGGTACCTTTATCATGCTGCAGAAAACAATAAACAGATGAAAAAGTATAGCATATTTTTCTTAATTTCCATGAAAAGACATCTTGGTATTTCAATAGAATTGTCTCCAAGGAGACAATTCTAATGAAATGTCAAGGTATGTTTTCACTTCGAAGCAAACAATTCAATAATTGCTGTCTGTTCATGTGTAAACAGTAGTGTGATTTAATTTACCCAATTAAAATTTTGAAATGCCCAATTTCTTCCGATATGATGGAGTGACAATACTCTATTACTAATTCCTTATCTGGAGCGCTGACTTTGTAACATAAATTGTATCCAAATACATTGTTATTGTGATAAACCAGTACCACCATACTAACCCTAACTATTCGGATACTCTTTGTTATGGGTAACCATATATGTATATGTTCCCAGCGTAAATTGTGTCCATATATTTAGGGTTTTTAGGGTAGCCTATATATCTTAAATACCTGTGATATATATGTGATACAGCATAAAAACAATTTACCAATGATCGTCCGAGCAGTGTCGCTTCACATCAATATGAGCCATTTTGTACCTTCGGACATCTGCGTAATTTCATTAGATACATTTACAATATTTTTCATAAATAAAGTAAAAAGTTGACAACATTTTCAGAGTGCATGCGGAATATAAATTTTATCAACTTTTGACGCCATTTATGGAAAATATTGTAAACGTATTTCATGAAATTACGCAGATGTGCGAAGGTTAAAATCACATGGCGTGTCTCATATGTGTGGCTGTGTTTGTAGGACCACAATATCCAGGTGGCAGGAATGAATGAGGAGATGGTGAACACATCGGACAAAGTCTTTGAGGTTCTCAAGCGCGGAGATGGTATGTACACATTCGCATACATTTTCGTATTCACGGCTAGTGACCATCTGTATATGTGGCTGTGACTGGAGAAATGGAGCTTATGGATCTTGCGACCAGTGTAGATCCAGATTAGACTGTGCATCTGTATTTGCGTAAATACCCAATTAAAATTGCCAAAAACCCAATTGAAATCAGAAGTAGTGAGTATCAAAAAGCAATGAGAACAATTGTGGTACCTTTATCATGCTACAGAAAACAATAAACAGACCACAATATAGCATATTTTTCCATGAAAACACATCTTGGTATTTCATTAGAATTGTCTCCAAGGAGACAATTCTAATGAAATGCCAAGATATGTTTTCAATTCGAAACAAACTATTCAATAATTGCTGTCTGTTCATGTGTAAACAGTAGTGTGATTTAATTTTACCCAATTAATATTTTGAAATACCCAATTGCTTCAGAAATGATGGAGTAACAATACTCGATTACTAATTCCTTATCTGGAGCCCTGAATATATAGATTATTATGTGGCTACTGACTTGTTATTTGACCAGGAGCTACACAAATCCCATAAGCCCCATTTCTCCGGTCAGTCACATGAAAAAACCAACGTGCCATAAAATGTGGAATAAAAGTTCTGCTTCCCATATGCAAAACTTGTCTTTGCTTTCAATCCAATATTAATTGAACTACTCGACACAAAGAAATAATTTTAACTGTTTTAGAGATGCAACTCTGCTAAACTTACAAGAGGACACTCGTCAATTACAAAACTTACATTTCAAGATGTCAATTTCAGCACTGTCAGCAGTGGCCTCTATGGGATTTTTTTTATTTTTTTTTGAGAGCTATTTTCACCATTCCCGCGTCGCAACCCATCCATAAATCATCCGCCCATCCATGTCCTTGACGTCAATGTTCAGCTTGAATTACTTAGCAATTTTATGCTCTTAAACATTCAGTCATTATCTCAACAACACCTTAATCTATGTTCACGAAACGAACGTGGACACAACTTCTTTCTGCATCAGTCACCACAACCCACACATAAACCATCTGTCCGTCCATGACCTAATTTTTCCGCTTGCATTACTTTTTATGCTCTTAACCCTTAGAAGGCGGGAACCAAAAACTCGTCTGCTGTTGTAACTTATTTTGTATTTTCTCAAACTAAAAACATGGTTTGGCAGCATTTTAGAATCATTTCCATTGGAAATGATTCTAAAGTGCTGTCAATCCATGTTTTTGATAAGAAAAATGGAAAATAAAAAATAAACAGCAGACAAATTTTAATTCAGCACTGTAGGGGTTAAATCTTGGTTTACCTTGTACGTGTGCTGTATATTGCTGATCATTCGTTGATCAAATTTCACACGAGTGTTTGCGTCATTTTGCGGTGCTCTTGTTCACATTGAGGTTAATTGTCTGATTGACAGAATTCATATCCAAACACATCACTGGAAACTTTGATTGAACCATTTTGTTTTTCAGTTAAGCGACATGTTGCGGAAACTAAGCAAAATGACAGGAGCTCTCGGTCGCACTGCATTCTTAGATTTGTGAGTATTCATAGTTACACTAACTATTAACCCTTACTATGCTGTTGACGGAAATTGCCGTCTGCTGTTTTTCATTTTTGCTTTAATTCTTAACAAAAAACTGGTTTTTGATAGCACATGAGAATTGTCTCCACTGGAGACGATTCGCATGTGCTGTCAAAACCAGGTTTTTGTCGAGAAATATTGAAAATAAATCATTTCCAGCAGACGACAACATTTAATTCAGCGTAGTAAGGGTTAAAGGTACATGCCCACTCAGTAGGCACAAACTGTTCTTTATAGGAATTAAATATGTGTATAATTGTGTCACTATTGGCAGGTGGGAGCATGCGATGGGTAATTTAACGATCGGGGTTCATCCTTACCGGAATTGCGACTGGAGACCTGGTTTGGCCCTCACATACGACTTTGGCATTTTGTATGTGACAGTTGAATCTGGTTATACCCATTTTATGAGTATTACAATTATTCGTAATACTATTTTAGGGGAAGGGGCCAAGCGACTTTGGTGTGGTATGGACCTGGCAGCAGGTCAGGTTATTCTAATTTCAGGGCCGAGTATATTTTTTCTTGAAATAAATATTCCGTTGTGCAGCAGGTTAAAATGGGATCGAATCCGTTGGCCTGTCCTTACATGACCATAGCTGTTGATCGGCCGTTAAACACCAATACACAAACAAACACTATTCCACCAGTCCTAAATATTTTGAGTGCCCACTATACAGATATAATCATTTAGTAATATTTATTTTACTGATAGTGACTCGCGCTGGTATCAGGCTATTTTCATATCCAAATGAGGCATGATATTTTTTTTTAATTATTTGTACTAATTAAATGTGTCACTTGAAAAAATAATATTTTCAATAGATTATAAAGTATGATCATTGCACATAAAAAAATAAATACAGAGAATAAATAGTATAAATGTCTGTTAACATTTTAAGGAAACACAGTTATCGCCCCTGTTATCAGTGTGGAAATTTACGTCTGATATAAAATGTATAATAATGCAAATCATTACGTGGGGTAATGGTAAATGAATGTTTATTTTGCCAGAAAATGTCAGGTGGGATTTTTTTTCAGTACATATCCTGAAATCAGAGTTTGAGGTTTCTGATAATTGCAGAAAATTACTAATGCTTTGACATAGGATGCTCACTTTTATGCATTTATGGGTACACAAATATGTTTGTTTAGCCATTTTCAGGATTTGGCATTTGGAACTGTTCCCACCCCTGATTTAAATTACTTTATCTCTGCAACCTTAATTCGGATTGACTGAAACTTAATATGCTTTTCTGTATCATACTTCCCTGTTATATGTTGCTATATAGCTTCTATTGGGGCTACCCATTCCGAATACAATTTATTGACCCGCACCTAGTCCGCACTTACACCTGTCCCATCCCATATCGACCACGCTTCCTCTTTGCTTCGGACGGCTGGCATGAAAGTATCCTTTTTGGTGCTCATTTTCGTTTGGCTGTTTTATACACTCTATTCATGGTTATTGTCCGTAAGTAGGCACTATCTTCTGTAATAGAGTGGGAGCTATTCATTTCTATAAGTTGCTAGTCGAAAATATTTCATTTTGAAAGTATTTCGAGTTTTTTTTCTTAGTGTGGCCACAGGGCGCGACTTTGTCTCGTTCGATATTTGAATAGGTTTTCCGTACCATGTTCACTAATGGGCTAAGGGAAACCTAAACCCAGTTCGGGTCAGGAAATTTGGTGGTGGTCACAAAACGGGAACTTGTGATTCTCATGAGATAATTTGTTTCCGTTGTTGCTAGAGACATAACGGTTGCTCTCATGAGAAACCGGGCTTGTCTCAGGCCTTGGGGGCCTCTATGGAGCGGCCTGACCATTAGGTACTATCAGGGTAAGTATCAGGGTAAGTAATTACTAAGTATCAATAAGTGAGATTCAGAAACTACAGTGGTTTCTGAGTCTGAGCCAAGTCCTAGTCCGAATAGTGGCAGGGTGTCTCTTATGACTGAGACATCCAACGTCGTTAGTTCTGCTCTGGGTGGTCCGCTATCCACTGAGTAAGGACACCGGACGCCAGTCTGTGTTCGGCAAGATTCAGAAACTAAAGACTGTTTCTGAGTCTACGCCGAGTCCGAATCCGAATAGTGGCAGGGTGTCTCTTATGACTGAGGCATCCAACGTCGCTAGTTCTGCTCTGGGTGGTCCGCTACCCACTGAGTAAGGACACCGGACACTGGACACTGGACACTGGACACTGGACACCGGACACCAGTCGGTGTTCGGCAAGATTCAGAAACTAAAGACTGTTTCTGAGTCTAGCCAAGTCCGAGTCCGAATAGTGGCAGGGTATCACTTATGACTGAGACATCCAACGTCGCTAGTTCTGCTCTGGGTGGTCCGCTACCCACTGAGTACGGACACCAGACACCGGACACTGGTTCTGCTCTGGGTTATACGCTAACCACTGAGAAAGTACGCCGGACACTAGTTCTGCTCTGGGTTATTAGTTAACCACTGAGCAAGAACACCGGACACGGGACAGGTAGATTCAAGGGGATAGGCGATGTGGGTATAGTACACGCAAATCCAATTGGGCGCGCCTCGGTGGAATGCAAGCGTATTCCTCCGGGCAACAGAAGTGTCAAATATAGCCACTGATAACGGCGTAGCAAGAGAGCTAGGTATAGGTCATCTTCCAGTAGCTCGTCTACCAGGCCGCGGGATTGTATATCCATGAAACACAAACGACATTCTAGGTCGTGTCTAAGGTACGATCATAGACGTCGTCATAGGCATAGCAGACAGAGCATTGGAGTCGCTGTTTCAGTAGTCAGTCAGAGCGACCAGGCATATCATGGCTACGTCTCTGACTATGTCGGCATACATGGTTCTGTTGAGGAGCGACGCAACGTTAGCTACGGCGTCCATTCTTACGATACCGGGAAGGGATCTCCTTCGGGAAGCATCCCTTCAGGCCACGAATCTGTTCTCAGGTGACTGCTGCTGACGCTGCAGTAAGACAGAGTCAGCAGTTAGCGAGACTATCAGTGGCCTCTTTAGCTAAGCGGTTCGCTTATAGAAGCGCAACTCGGGCTGGAAAGGGAACATAAGCAAGCTTCAACATCCCCTTCTCCTAACCCAGCGAGTGAGGTAACGGGTAGCTTTAAGCAACCCATAACACCTATACAGCCCCAATAGGGTGGGGCTCCCAGAGGGGCGCTACACGCATCAAAGATTGGCAATCTCCGAGCTTCTACAGCGTGTACAACAAACAGATCATTTCTAGATAGAGACGGCTCGATCGATACGTCAGACTCCGATTCTGTTTGAGATTCTTTCGTACACGCAACTTTCGCTTTGGATGGGGTAATCAAAACGTGAATAACTCGATAAATACTTGAAAAAGCGATTTGAAGTGAGTATATTCACACACCTAATACCTTTATCGATTGCCAGAGACATTATTTCATACATTTAATCGATGTTTATTGTGTTTGTGCGAATCGGAAAATAGAGGGCTCTTTCTATAATTGCCATATTCATACCCACCTTCTATAAATAGAAGATGGTAATGTACGAGACCAAGTGGGTGGGGTAATGGGATTTTTTTTAATAGGCATATTTTTGGTGTCATAGGTCCGAGTCTTCCACCTGTGGTCTGGAGGCTATCAGGAAGGGAATCAGAAAGGACACATTTTCGCGGCTAGCTGCAGCAATCATTGCACAGGCAAAGTAATTTTGTTACTGCATGCTAAGACGCGAATGGGAGGTCTGTGTTAATTGCTGTAAGTTAAGGCAAATTAATCCAGTCAGTCCAGCTGTAGGCGAAATGGGCGATTTCCTTAGTAATTGTTCGATGAAAAGAAATCGTCAGCGTCGATTAGGAAGGGATACATGTAGGCATTGGCCAACTGTGTCAAGTTCACTTCAGTGCCGATATGTATCATAGGTTCAGATCCCAGTTATAGGCGATGATTTCATTCTTCACTAGAGAAAGACCAGTAGCTAGAATAGTTAACCTAAAGGGAATCTAACAGTGGTTATATGGGATTTAACGAAAGATCAGTATGAGCCCATGTGACAGCTTCCCTCTTTTGGTTGATCAGTCAAGAATTGGTTATTCCTAGTTTTCGCTTCGGCGAAAAGGCGGCGGGAATTACGCGGCCTGTACATGGGCGACCAGAATCTGGCTTGGATAATGATTCCGTTACTATGGTTGCGAAGCTGGGTTCCTTGCTAAGGCTCGGGTCCCAGGTAGGCATACCCAACCGTTCGTGATCCCAGGCATGTCCAAATCGAGTCGGTTATCTGTGACATTATATACTTTACGTATTCTATAATATACAATTGTCGTATCTTAACTTGGTAAAAGCACATGCTTCCGGTTAATAACAACAACAATGTCAATAGATTAAATTCATTCGCACTGATCCAGAATATGAGTTTATCTCTCGCCTAGCACGAACCTACCAAATTTAACCGAGACGGAAAACACGCTATGCCCTGGCACATAGATCAAGGTCACGATCAGATGATAATGTGGGCTTCGTGGCGCAATCGGTTAAGACATTCTAGATGATGGTGAATTTCATAAGACAAAATGCACCAGGCTTGTCAGAGGAAAAGGGCACTTCACCGGTACGGGTGAATGTTAAAATCCTCTTATGGCATCAGGTGGGGAAGACAGGATGCACACTGGGAGTCATCTAGTGATAGAGGACTCAGGACTGGTCTCAGCAGCTAGTGTAGCTGTGGAGAACAGTGCCCCTTCTTATCCGGAGGCAGTAGCTTCGGTATACCAGTATCTGTCTCGGGATAGTGGTCCTGTTTAACCTGCGCAGGTGCCGAGGGCTAAGTCTCTGTGTGAAGCAGACTAGGTTACTGCTTTCAAGGGTAGGCCTAGACTGTCTCATCCCCACACTGTAGGAGCTCTGTTAGAGGAATTGATCTGGCACAGGGTTTCACCCCAAAACTAGGTTGGATTTCTTAAAGCCAATACTTTTCTGGCACATCAGGGGCTCAAGTATTAGGTTATGCTTACATAAACTTGGCTCCTAGAGTATTCGGCCTTGGAAAAGGAGGCTCAGAGATGGTAGTATCCAAGGCTTAGTTCCATAAGGCACGGACTTGTTTTGTGCAAAGCCAGAGCGAGGTGAGTTAGGCACTACATCTCAATGACTAACCAATGAGAGGTAGGCACTGGATTTTTTATTCCATGCGTGGGTAATCAGGTTCTATCCAAATCGTCAGTTTACAGATGGATATCTCTCGCAACACGCAGAGCATATCGATCCAATTTGGTTAAGGGCTCATAAGGTTATAATTGATGCCCATGAGGTCGGAGCAGTATTTACCTCCTCTGAGTTCCTCCTCTATGGAGTGATCCTGGGGATAAGATAATGGAAGCAGCATCCGGGAAGTCTCATTCCACTTTTATCAGTTTTACATACGTACACTGACGGCTCAGAGCGCAGATATTTACACATTGGATCCCCTAGTCGCGGCTGGCAGGGTTGTCGCGGGTGCAAAACATGTGTAAAAGGCTCAAATTGTTAGCCTGTTGTTATTCTGGGCCAGTGGATCTAGTCCAGGATAACAAATTGGTGGTATATTCACATTGGCAGTACAAAACGTTCTAGTTATCAGCTAGTTCAAGTTTTGTGCCTGGAAAGTTTTTGTAGATTGTTTTCTTGATTACACATGACTGGTTATGCCAGTCTGGATACATATTTTACTATAAGGTGTGCAGTTGTGTGTGGTTACCAATGATTGTGAGGTCCGGAGAGGGTAACAGTGAGTTCCCTGTGCTCCGGGGTGCTAACGGTACTAGTTATCATGACACTCGAAAACACATAATCATTATCCAGGGTCATGAATACCATATTTTGTAATTATTGATAGTATGTGGTTGTCAATATGCATAGGGTATTTTATGTTAGCATGACTATTTGTAAGTAATGTGGGTTAAAACTTTAAGAGACTTGTGGACATGGCCAAGGGTCAGTGTAGATACTGTGAGTCTTAGATGTGAGGCACAACAGTGTGTATGACATGACGCTAACATGATATGAGTTAGCCACATTCAGTGCGTGTGAAACTGCGACTGGGGACAGTACTCAAGCAGACCAGAAGACTTAGCTGGCGGCTCAGTTATCTTCTGGGAGCAGGAAAATGGGGGGCCGCTGCTCAGACGATGCCCGGGTCTAGTCTACAAGTTGTTTGGTGAGTCAATTTATTGATCCTAGGTTAAGTATTCACAGAGCGAATTAATTTATTTTTCTGGTTTCGGTATCACCTTACCTTCCCGCCTTGGAGACAAATTCTAGCAACATATAACCGGGAAGTATGATACAGAAATCAGAATTTTTCAATGTAAAATTAGTTTCTGTGAGTACTTACCTGTTATATGTATTTAACACCCGCCTCCCACCCCGCAAGGTGAGAGACTTGTTCTATCGCAAAGAGGAAGTCTCCCGTGCGCGCATGCGCCGTCGATATGGGATGGGACAGGTGTAAGTGCGGACTAGGTGCGGGTCAATAAATTGTATTCGGAATGGGTAGCCCCAATAGAAGCTATATAACAACATATAATTGGTAAGTACTCACAGAAACTAATTTTACATTGAAAAATTCTGATATTTATCACATGGAAACATTGTTATTTTGTGCAATAACACCTGGAGCGAATTTGATTGGCTGGCCGCATCACCCTAATTATGTATGCGTATTTTGCGCCAACTTTATGTCAACTGAATAAAATGGAAACGTTCCAAATGACGTCCGTAATGGTGCGACAAAGCAATGATGTTTTGACGTTGACATCATCATGTTTGAAACGTCATTAAAAGCGTCAGTGACTTAAAATTACTGAATTGTTTGAATGTGCTCGTGTCAGGACCTATTTTATGGCATATTTATAATAATTTTCTTGCAATTTTTGGGATTAAAACTATTTTTCTCTGTGGAGATTTAGTCAATTTAGAAAATAGTCAATGGCATCTGCTCACTGAAACATATTGGATATATCCACGTTGCCTGTTATTTGGAGGGTGAAGTCATGTGATAAAAACAATCTCGAACTCATTTCCATTTGATTAGACATTTATGAAACTCGTCCACAATTTTATGCACCTCGACTCTATAAACTGTGCATGACCCGTTTCATAAATCTCAAATCAAATGGGAACTCGTTTCTATCCTAATGTCAATGTTCTTTCTATTAAGTGAAGCCACTCAAGTTCTGTGACCTAATGTATATATGAGACACGCCATGTGATTTTGTACCTAAGAAGATGTGTGATATTTCATGAAAAACAATTACAGAATTTACAATATTTTCCGCAAATGACGTTGAAAGTTGACGAAATGTTCATAACAAATGCGGAATTGAATTCCGCATTTGCTATGCAAATTTCATCATCTTTCGACGTCATGTCCAGAAAATATCACAGTTTCTGTAAATATATTTCATGAAAAATTGCACATGTTCTTGGGCACAAAATCAAATGATGTGTCTAATATGGTGTCTAATATGTGACTGGAGAAATTGGGCTTATGTGATTTGCGACCAGTGTAGATCTGGATCAGACTGCATCTATACAATCTGCATCAATGAAACGTCTGTCATGCCTCTAACAAGCGATGTAGATCGTTATCAGGCTACATGAGTGTGATATTTGATCAGTTGTTATAATGCCATAAGCCCCATTTCACCAGTCACAGCCACATATAAGACTTGTGTATACGCTGATCTGTGTTGGTTTCCCCCAGGTCATCGAGAGTCGTATGATGGGAAATGAAGAAGAGGCGGTGAATGTGTCTCATCTCGTAAGTCCCATTGTTCCCTTCATTCTTTCACCCCTACATTAAGTAACTGGAATGGACTGTGATATAATTTAACGCACTACATGCGGAATACACCTAATACACCTTTACGGGTATTAAATTGTTTAAATATTTTATTTTTATGCTCCCAGAATTTTTTACCGCTTTGTCTGCCGTCCGAGTTTTACTTTAAAGTTACGAGCCGGCTCATCTGGAACTACACTGTTTGCAAACACTTCTGAAGGAGGTATGTAGTGTTGAAAGGGTTAACCTGAACATTCACCCCTGAACATCTAACATGGAAACTTTTAGACTCCATTAATCAAGTAAGGGTATGTTATTATCTGAAATGTTGCAGATCTGTAGCCGATTTCATCAAAATTGCAAAGTATTCTTTTCTAGCAAAGTATACTTTCAGGGAAAATTTTCAATTTTTGGATAAATTTATTAATTATTATTATACTGAATTTAATCATCAAATATATGCAGTCGTTAGTTCTATATGAAATAATGCATTTCAGGAAAAATAAATGATTACTCCCTCAAAGTATACTTTGCTAGATAAGTATACTTTGCAATGTTGGTGAAATAGGCTACAGGATGTGATTACAAGCGTTCATATGTGGAACTACAGAGTTGGTCAATAGAAAATGCACTAGATTTATATTAACCCTTTCAACGCTACAGACCTCTTTAGTGCTGTTTGCAAACAGTGTAGATCCAACAACCTCTGAATCGCAAGACAGTCGCCGTCCTACGGCTTCCCTCCAGAAATTAATTTGCATATCTCTTGGCCATATTTTATGCTTGATTCGCTTTGTTTTTATGAAGAATCATGTGTGAAATGTAAGAAAATGTTTATTTAACCAGGTGTCAGAGCTGATTATCTTGAAATAATGCTCTCATGATTGGGTCCTACCGCTAAACAAACTTGATTCGCTTACAATCACTTGCATGGTATTTAACATGAACGTTGCTGAATTGATGAATTGATAATTTGTTGCAGAATTTTGTGGATTTAGCTGGCTCGGAGAAGGCTGGTGATAACTCGGGCGACCGTTTCCGCGAGGGCTGTTCCATCAACAAGAGCTTACTCAACCTGGGCAACGTGATCCGCAAACTCAGTGGCGATAACAAGTATGTGACTGTTGAGATTCCTCATGTTGCACTTAAATCTCATGCATAAAATATGTTTGCTTTTCATTACATCCACTCACTGAGGAGATGAGAATATCTCTGCTGTTACTGGATCAGGCAAGTTAGTTTTGGTTAACATGCATCCATCTCAATCCTGGGTTATTATTCAGTTTTCTTGTGTCAGTCTTCAGATCCTGGATCTCGTCTGGATCTACACTATTTTGCCAATACCACTATACAGGCCTGTGGTGTTGAAAGGGTTAAAACAGATCGTCTGGGATTCTCCTGTTTGAATTGCACCATTGATTGTATTATATTTCATATACTGCTGTGAAATTGTCACAGATCCAAATGTGAGGAAGTGCAATTTGTCAATCTGCTGGTTTAACCCTTAGACTGCTGCAGACGAAAAATGTTGTCTGCTGTTGCTTTGTATTTGACATCTCAATAAAAACATGGTTTGACAGCACTTTAGCACATTGGAAATTATTCTAAAGTGCTGTCCAAGCATGTTTTTGATGAGAAAAATAGAAAATAAAAAATAAACGGCAGACGACAAAAATTAATTTAGCATTGTAAGGGTTAATATATCTTGACAAAGGGTTAATATATCCTGACAGTTGACCGCCACTTAGATAGCCATGTGTAAACCTGGCCCGTGTGTATGTGTGATTAATGTAGCCACACCGTTGCCCCCTGATCTGTGCCTCGGTTTGCCATGTACTATTTATTCCACATGAAAGGTAGCACATTCGTTTGTTACCAACTTCTGAGAATATGCTTAACCCTTTCAACGCTAAGCTTTGCAACCGTTCCATTATTCAGAAAAGCGTGTCATTTTGTAAAAAAAAAAAATATTATCCACAAATGGTGCAGATCTTGATGAGGTGGCTCTTTATGATCTGCACTGTTTGCAAATATTAGGAATGAGGTCTCTTTTGTTGAAAAGTTTACTATTGAGATCCAGAACAACTGTGAATACTTTTGTGGTCTTATCAATCAAGGCCTACACCGCTGTTTACCAAATACATAACCCGCAACTGTACATTTCCAGCCTACAGCACGTGTCATTCCGCGACTCCAAGTTGACTCGAATCCTGCAGAATGCCCTGGGTGGGAACTCGCGGACGGCTATTATCTGTACGATTACTCCGGCCGCGATCGATGAGTCGGACAGCACACTGAAGGTACATAGGCAATACCTGGCTTGTGTTTTCATATCAAGTTTATCAGGCAAAGCTAGGCGTAGGTGTTTCCGAGCCAAGCGTCTGCCTTATAAATTTGAAATCTGTTAGACAGTGTACCAGGTTAGGGCAATTCCAGAATTAAACGTGGTGGGGAGGGGTGGGGGGCACTTCTTAAAAAAATCTTCTTCTCAAGAACTGCCAACCGGATTTCGACAAAATGATCGATGTACATTGCTCTTTCAAAGTTGTTAAAATGGTGACCCCGGGGTCAAAAATGGGCGTGGCCCGTGGGGTCAAATTTTATTTTTGACTGAATATGGTCATGTCATATATCAAATTGAAGGTATCAATGAGGCGATCACTCTGGTGTATTTTTTTTGTCGAAATCGGATTGTTATGTCATCCAAGATGGCCGCCGAAATGTCAAAAGGTCGTTCTTTTATTAGAGATTTCAAAATTCTTCTTCACATCAACCGCTTGGCCCATGGTAGCCAAACTTAAAAGTTATGGTCCATTGGTGAAGCCTTTTCAGATTTGTTAAAATGGAGGTCATTGCTAATCCAAGATGGCCGCCATCTAAAAATAGCATAAATTCATAAAAAATCTTCTTCTCATGAACCGCTAGCCGGATTTCGACGAAACTTGGTAGGAATGATCAATGTGCATTGCTCTTTCAAAGTTGTTAAAATGGTGACCCCGGGGTCAAAAATGGGCGTGGCCCGTGGGGTCAAATTGGGGTAAAATTTTATTTTTGACTGAATATGGTCATGTCATATATCAAATTGAAGGTATCAATGAGGCGATCACTCTGGTGCATTTTTTGTCGAAATCGGATTGTTATGTCATCCAACATGGCCGCCGAAAGGTCAAAAGGTCGTTCTTTTATTAGAGATTTCAAAATTCTTCTTCACATGCGCTTGGCCCATGGTAGCCAAACTTAAAAGTTATGGTCCATGGGTGAAGCCTTTTCAGATTTGTTAAAATGGAGGTCGTCGCTAATCCAAGATGGCCGCCATCTAAAAATAGCATAAATTCTTAAAAAATCTTCTTCTCATGAACAGCTAGCCTGATTTCGACGAAACTTGGTAGGAATGATTGATGTGCATTGCTCTTTCAAAGTTGTTAAAATGGTGACCCCGGGGTCAAAAATGGGTGTGGCCCGTGGGGTCAAATTGGGGTCAAATTTTATTTTTGACTGAATATGGTCATGTTATATATTAAATCAAAGGTATCAATGAGGCGATCACTCTGGTACAGTTTTTGTCGAAATCGGATTGTTATGTCATCCAAGATGGCCGCCGAAATGTCAAAAGGTCGTTCTTTTATTAGAGATTTCAAAATTCTTCTTCACATGAACCCATGGTAGCCAAACTTAAAAGTTATGGTCCATGGGTGAAGCCTTTTCAGATTTGTTAGAATGGAGGTCATCGCTAATCCAAGATGGCCGCCATCTAAAAATAGCATAAATTCTTAAAAAATCTTCTCGTGAATCTCTGGCCGGATTTCGACTAAACTTGGTAGGAATGATCGATTTACAATGCTCTTTCAAAGTTGTGAAAATGGTGACCCCGGGGTCAAAAATGGGCATGGCCCGTGGGGTCAAATTGGGGTAAAATTTTATTTTTGACCGAATATGCTTATACCATATATCAAATTGAAGGTATCGATGAAGCGATTGCTCTGGTGCAGTATTTGTCGGAATCGGATGATTATGTCATCCATGACGGCCACCAAAATGTCCATTTATTCAAGATTTTGAACGTCTTTTTCTCAGGAACCACATGGCCGATGCTGGCCAAACTTCATAGGAAGTTAAGATCCTTGGGTGAAGCATTTTCAGATTTTGTAAAATGAGACATCGCTTAATCCAAGATGACCGCCATCTAAAAATAGCACAATTTTTTTAAAACACATGAACTCAATGTCACATTCTCCTCTGGTGTTCATGGAGTCAGGTGAGCGAATTAGGGCCATCATGGCCTTCTTGTTTTCAAACCTCACCACCCATCAATAAACATTTTCGTTGACCCCCAGCAACCATCAATTTAAAATATTACCAAACCACACCACCCATCATTTAGAAAGAAGAAACCCCCCCCCCCCCTCCCCCCCTGTCAATAAAAAAGAAATGCCAGCCCCACCACCCATCCATAAAAAAAAATATGTCAACCCCACCACCCATCAATAAAAATTACTGACCCACCTTATAAACGAAGGAAAGTAATGCCCATAACGAGCGACCATACGTACTTAGAATAACAGCTGACGTAACGCGCGGTAAACTGAAATGGCCTACGTGACAATTGACATTTACTTTCAAACAAGATTTTCACGGTGTGTAATCGATCGTATTTCCTCACCACCATATGAAACCCGACTCGAGAAACACAAATTAAGTTGTTGATTTCTGAATTTGTCAATTGTTTGCACGGTCTTAAGAAATCAAACATGTGAAAACAATTTTGTTTTTACAAAATATTAGACTCGTCTAAGGAGACGATTCTTATGTGTTGCCAAAACATGTTTTATTATTAAGTCATCAGACAAATGTGAAAAGAAAACCTGAATATATTGGTATTTCTTTACAAAAACATATTTTGACAAAATATGAGAATCGTCTTACTTAGGAGACGATTCTCATGTGCTACCAAATCTTGTTTTTATCAAGAAATCAAACAAATGTGAAACTGCACAAGCTAATGCGTCAATTCGATCACGTGAGCGACTACATAGCGTGGTTTTGGTATGTTCGTTTCCGCCGAGTTCTAAAGGACAGTCACACTTTGCACGTGAAAATGGATTACCGACTGATGATTGTAAACACCATTAGGTGTGCAGCTTAACCGAAAATGATATGTCGCAAATGTGCTAGTTGGGATGGGTGGGTACGGCGGTATATCTTTATGCCCCACCACGATAGTGGAGGGGGCATTTAGTGTTTGTTACTCTTGTCCGTCCGTCCCGTGCGTCCGGTAAATGTCTCATAATTTCTTCATCCTTCGACCGATCTGCTTCATATTTCATATACACATTGCTCTAATGGTCATCTACCGCCCTGTGCCAAATCCATGTTCGTCCTGCCCCCGCCAAGCCCAGGGTCAAGGTCACATACTTAGTGCTTCAAAAACTTTAAAACGCTCGGGTAAATAAATCTTCTATAAATTTCTGTTTCTTTCACGATCAGCTTCATACTTGATATACGCATTGCTCTAATGGTCCTCTACTGTCCTGTGCCAAATCCACGTTTGTCCTGCCCCCGCCAAGCCCAGGGTCAAGGTCACATACTTAGTGCTTCAAAAACTTTAACGCTCAGGTAAATATCTTATAATTTCTGTTTTCTTTTATGGATCAGCTTCATACTTCATATACGCATTGCTCTAATGGTCCTCTACCACCCTGTACCAAATCCACGTTTGTCCTGCCCCCGCCAAGCCCAGGGTCAAGGTCACATACTTGGTGCTTCAAAAACTTTAACGCTCGGGTAAATATCTTATAATTTCTGTTCCCTTTCACGGATCAGCTTCATACTTCATATACGCATTGCTCTAATGGTCCTCTACTGTCCTGTGCCAAATCCACATTTGTCCTGCCCCCGCCAAGCCCAGGGTTAAGGTCACATACTTGGACGGTGCTTCAAAAACTTTAACACTCGGTAAAAAAAAAAGAATTGACTTGGAATTTGGCCTCATTTATTATCAAAGCGATATGTGGGGCATCCATGTTCTATGAACACATTTTCTAGTTGTTTATGTTACAATCTCGCGTATTTGCGATCTCGATCTCGTCTTCCGCTTTTGGAAATACGATTTGCCCATGCATGTGTAGATTTGCGTTCTACATGTACGCACGCACGCACATATTTATAAAAGCATGCTAGTTCAAATTGCGTTCTACGTACGTACGTGCATGTAATGTATGCGGAAAACTCAATTTCACCCGAAATTTAGTTCAATAAATTGCATTAATAGGAACCTGCCAATCTCTGTATTCTATGTCTCTGACGAGACGTATGGTAATTACCGATACCACCATTAATTTTTTGCAGTTTTACACTGCGAACCCACAATTTCCCGCGCGTATTTTTTCGCTCGAGTGGGCAAAAACGCGCGGGACGTGACGTATGGTAATTACTGATACCACCATTACTGTTTTGCGGTTTCACACTGCGAACCCACAATTTCCCACGCGTATTTTTTCGCTCGAGTGGACAAAAATGACATTATGTTTGTAAAACATGGATGTGCCCCTCTGGAATACTGGACTCTAACTGGAGAAACTCTTACAAACTTGTTGATGTAAATGTACACAGACGGACGGACTTACGGAACCTCAAGAGCAAGGCAATATGTCCCCCTGGCTATCGCATAGGGGCTTGATTAACCGAGGCAATCAGTAGATGCAATATATGTTTATTAAAAAAATATGATATCACTCATTTGAACCGTCTCGTTTTGGGCTTGAACATTATTAATTGTTCAATGGGGTGGGGTGTTGTTACCACTCATTTGAACCTTCTCGTTTGAACATTATTAATTGTTCAATGGGGGGGGGCGGGCCTTGAAAATTTAATGAAAAGCTGTGGGAAGGGGTGGGGGCTTGTACTTTTCGAAGATGAGTTAACAAAATTTATCCATCCCCATTCACACCCCAACCACCCCCTTGGTGATAAATAATGACCAGTTCCTTAGATTGGTATTATACTTGTTCAAAATATGAAGCATGAGAACATAATACTGACTGATGGATTGTCAATGGTGTTATATGTATGTTCAACAGCAAAATGTGTGGGGTGGGTGAGGGCTCCCTTGTATATTTAACAGTGACACCAATTTGTTTGAATTATTTTGCTACTGGTGTTTTCATGTTGGACAAGAAAATGGTGCCATGTGTATGTATGAATGTAATAACGAGATGGTGCCTAAAAAGGAGTATTAATATAAACACCAAATCATTTAAATTTGTTAACAATTATATTGCTACAGCTTTTAAACGAGTACTAATATACATATTATTAAGATTATATAGTATTATTCCTTCTTTATCCGTTTGAAAAATAAATGTTCCACTATAATAAGTATATTAGTAAACAAGAGTTATCTCCCCTAAGTCAGAACAAGACTTCTGTCACGTACGCACATTTTGGTCGAGAAAGTTTGTTTTTAGTGCAAATGTTTATAACTTCGAACTCCTTGTTTGGTGTGTAGCACCAGAGGAAGACAAAATCAAACAATTTATAGGAATGACACAGTATATAAGACAATAATCTGTGCTGGGCTAATGTTAAAGGTACATGCCCACGCAGTAGGCACAAAATGTTCTTTATAGGAATTAAATAAGTGTATAATTATGTCACTCTTCCACCAGTTCTAAAAATTACGAGTGCCCGCTATACTAATATAATCATTTATTAATTATCAATTTACTGTTAGCGACGCGCGGCGGTAACAGTCTATTTTGATAATGTGTGCGGGGACGACGACTTTCACATCACGGCTTGCGGTGCGCATGCGCAGTATACTACGCGCGTCAGTAGGCTTCCCAATATGTAAACAAGAATATCAACATGTCGAAACGTCCAGGACGGAAATTGTATGAAACGGCGTCGGCCAAAAAAAAGGCGAAATGTCTGAGGGACAGGCAGTACAGAGAGAGAGTGGTTAATATTGGCGACGAGATCACCAAATGGAAAGAGTTACGTGGAGATTTAGATTTGGACTCGAACAGAGATTTTTCTTCTCAACTTCCGATACTTCACTGCGCATGTCAAAGATGTGATATGATTGGCCGTGTCACGTGACGTGTATTGGTAAAAATAACACGAGGTCGGAAAATACCCTTTCTGGTCGCAGCATATAAAATGCGATTTAACACCAATTAACATGCGCCGTAATTAAAAATAACTAGTTAGTGGGTAGACAAATGGCTCATATAAGGCATGACAGAAAATTAAAAGTAGTAGTACAGTGTAACCTGCTGCGTTGGCATGTACCTTTAAACCGGCGATATATTTTTTTGTTACAGAAATACTTCATAAACAGCTTAAAACCAGTGAATTAAAGAAAATAATTTGAAATAGCTGGAAATTAATCAAATTTTCTTAGTTTTCTGAAAATACAGAATGGCCTTTCCCGATGTGTCACTCGCCAAATCGGACCAGTGACAAGAAAATCCTCTCGCCAACATGAAAATTGACTCGCCATGGCGAGCAGGCCGAGTGAATTGTTAAGCCCTGGTGACGTATGGTAATTACCGATACCACCATTAATGTTTTGCAGTTTTACACTGCGAACCCACAATTAAATAATTGCCGTGTTTCACTCGATCCCATAATTAAATAATTGCCAGTTTTCTGGAGCCCATAATTAAATAATTACTGTTATTCACTGGCCCCCACCATGCATCAATTAAAATTTCCTGTGGATCCAACCACCCATACATTTTAATTTCATGCAGACACCACCATCCATCAATAAATAATTTGGGAATCACCCTTAGTGTATTTGCATATCAAGTTTATTATGCAAGGCTGGGAAACACATGCATTGTTGAAAAGACACTGATCAATGTCATTTGGTAACATCATGTGATGTTCAACCATTGAAACGTCAGCAAAGCTAGTTTTGAACTTTGTAACCCGGATATGTGTATTTTATCAATGCAGGTATAGATACGTCAATGTGTTACAGTCGGTATGCATTAGGTCAATGCAAAGTTAGTTACCTGATAAATAGTTTTAGCAGCAGATAGTCTTTCATTAACCCTTCGAATGTGGTAACTGAAAGTTCTTGTCTGCTGTTGTTTTCTTTGCTGTCTTCTTTCTCAATGAAAACATGATTTGACAGCTCATTAGAAATGGAAATGATTCTAAAAGTGCTGTCAATCCATGTTTTTGATGGGAAAAAAATGGAAAATAAAATATAACAGCAGACGACAAAACTTGATTCAGCTGTGAATGAATGAAGATGTCTATGGTGATTTAACATGTGTAATCTTTCACAATAAAATCAATATTGGACCAAATTTCACGAAATATAAAGTAGGCTTGTTCTTACATTTTATATTTAATATTATCGAAAAATATATTGTTTTTTGCATTATTTAAATAGCCATACAATTTGGGCAGGTTTCGCCAAACAGACAGTAGTCTAGCTCCTGACTAGCTACAATAATTCGCCTCCGACATGTTATCTACGGCTACAATTTGAGCCATTCAAAAAATGTGAGCAAACAAAGTGCATACCCAAACCTGTTGATGTTATGTCAAAATTTAGTAAACTGTATTGTTTATTCCTTTAAACAAATAATCTTTGATGTAGAACTGGTAAATAGCCAAAAATACAGGGAAATCATGTTCCCATGGAAGCCATCTTTTCTCTAGTTGATGTTCAACATTCAACATAACGAAATGAAGCTTTCAAATTTACAATATATACTTGTAAATGTCGGATAACACCTTGACACGGTAAAATAGTCAATTTTTGCATGTGTATGTTCTTCATTACTAATTTATTGATGCAGCTTTGACAGTTTTATATCGCTAGCATATCAAACACGCCGGATAACCGATTGCAAAAATCAATTCCATGCGTTACATTAAAGAGATGGCGTACGTACACGTACGTACGTACGTACGTACGTGTGTGTGTCCGGTTAAAGTTTTTGGTTAAGTTTTTTGGTTAATTTTTTTGGTTAAAGTTTTTGGTGAAGTTTTTTGGTTAAATTTTTTGGTTAAGTTTTTTGGTTAAAGTTTTTCGTTACACTATATCTCTGCAACTGCTTTGCCCATTACCTTGAAACTTCACATGGGTGTTTATCATCGTCTATATTTTCATTCTACCCCCCTCCCGTGCGGCCCCTGTGCCCAATGTCAAGGTCAAATTACTTTGAAGTTTTTGGTTAAGTTTTTTGGTTAAAGTTTTTTGTTGTACTATATCTCTGCAACTGCTTTGCCCATTACTTTGAAACTTCACATGGGTGTTTATCATCATCTATACTTTCATTCTACCCCCCTCCCGTGCGGCCCCTGTGCCCAATGTCAAGGTCAAGTTACTTTGAAGAAGTTTTTGGTTAAGTTTTTTGGTTAAAGTTTTTCGTTATACTATATCTCTGCAATTGCTTTGCCCATTAATTTGAAACTTCACATGGGTGTTTATCATCATCTATATTTTCATTCCACCCCCCTCCCGTGCGGCCCCTGTGCCCAATGTCAAGGTCAAATTAATTTGAAGAAGTGTTTGGTTAAGTTTTTTGGTTAAAGTTTTTCGTTGTACTATATCTCTGCAACTGCTTTGCCCATTACCTTGAAACTTCACATGGGTGTTTATCATCATCTATATTTTCATTCTACCCCCCTCCCGTGCGGCCCCTGTGCCCAATGTCAAGGTCAAATTACTTTGAAGTTTTTGGTTAAGTTTTTTCGTTAAAGTTTTTCCTTACACTATATCTCTGCAACTGCTTTGCCCATTACCTTGAAACTTCACATGGGTGTTTATCATCATCTATATTTTCATTCTACCCCCTCCCGTGCGACCCCTGTGCCCAATGTCAAGGTCAAATTACTTTGAAGATTTTTCGTTAAAGTTTTTCGTTATATTATATCTCTGCAACTGCTTTGCCCATTACCTTGAAACTTCACATGGGTGTTTATCATCATCTATATTTTCATTCTAATCCCCCCCCTCCCTTGCGGCCCCTGTGCCCAATGTCAAGGTCAAAGTACTTTGAAGTTTTTGGTTAAATTTTTTGTCGCCCCGCTTGCGGAAAGCGAGATATAGTCGTCACTTTGGCGTACGTACGTACGTGTGTCCGGTTAAAGTTTTTGGTTCAGTTTTTTGGTTAAAGTTTTTTGTTATACTATATCTCTTTTTTTAGTGTCCATGCCTCGCCACAAGGCGCGACATGCAGGCCGCGGCCATCTAGTTTCTTGTAAACAATTGTTGAATTTACATTTATTGAGTATGCAGCCTATGCTCAATAAATGTAAATCCATCAATTTGCAATTTCCAGACGATCCTAAATTTGCACTTACAAACATTTTAGTCGTACGAAGTTTAGTGAAACGGGCCCCAGATATTCATTAGTAGCTTTCTCACATTCGTAGTGGGTGAGACCCTCCCCGGCAGTCGCCTTGTGTTATTGAGAAACTGTTGGGTGTTCCACAGATTAAATTGCAAACAATGCAGACCCTGATTAGCCTGTAGATGCGCAGACTGATCTGGGTCTACATTAGTTGCTAAGCTCATAATGACATTTTCTATGTAAACATTCACTACTGAAGAGAATATGATTGATTTTAAATGACTCTGAAATACTAACCCTTTCAACCCTAAGTAACTGGAATGAACTGTGATATGTTAATTTTCCGGCCAATCCGCTGGTCACAAAATGATTTTCAGACTAGTCCATTTATGAAAAGGGGTGTTTTTGCTTTCAAAAATATGAAAATTACAAATCCTGATGAGACGGCTCATGACGAGCCGGCTCATCTGGATCTACATTGTTTGCCAATACCACTATACAGGGGTGTGGTGTTGAAAGCGTTAAGAAGTGTAAAGTTTCTTATATGATTCAGTATGTTATATGTGGCTGTGACTGGAGAAATGGAGCTTATGGGATTAGTGACCAGTGTAGCTCCTTATCAAATAGCACATCCCTGTATCCTGATATTGATCTATATTGCTTGTTAGAAGCATGTTTCATTGGTGGAATGGCGAACAGTCATAAGACCCATTTCTTCATTGACGGCCACATGTGTTTCGTTGTGTTGTACATGTTTGTGATGTGTGTATGCGACAGTTTGCGTCGAGGGCGAAGAGCATCCAGAACAAGGCGCACGTGAACGAGGTGATGTCTGACGCCGCCCTCATGAAGAAATACCGCCGCCAGATCAACCTGCTCACCAGCCGCCTCGATGAGGTAGGTCCAGTAACAGTTGGCTCCGAGGGCCGCTCTTCCTTAACCCTTTCACCGCTAAATAATTGGAATGGATTTAGATAAGCTAATTTTCCAACCAATCTAATCGTCACAAAATGATTTTCAGACTACCATATCAGAGCTGCCAACTGTTACGATTTTTCCGTATTTGTTCCGGAAAATACGTTAGAAATACGGAAGTACGGAAAACAAATTAAAAAGTACGATTTTTAAAAAAATCAGCGCGTGAATATCTGGAAATAATAATTTTGTTTCACAATTCTGCCAATAAATCCTATTTTTTTATTTGCCCGTAATCATACTCGCGTAGGCGCTTACCATTTCAATTATTGTGTAGTAATAGTAGTTTCAAGCGCTCGGCGATATTTATTTATTCGTCACGTAAATTCAACGAATTTGGGTATTTTTTATCGAAAGAACTTGGAAGAACACATATGTTCATCACTGATTACAGCGAGACATGGCCCCATTTGGTCCTGTCAAAGTGCGGTGATGAATTTGCGTCTTGCAAGCAGTGTAATTGTGATTTTTCGGTTGGTCATGGTGGCCGAGACGAGGGCCAAGGCTCTAAAAAATTTACTTTATGCATATAAGTGAGTACTGATTTGTGTTCCGGAAAACATATGTGGCGTTCCTGAAAATAGCCCCTTTTTCTCTCCATGTTCCTCATGTGACCGACATGGGGTTGGCAGCTCTGCCATATTTATACGCCCTTTTTGGGACGGATTATGTTTCTGTATCATACTTCCCTGTTATATGTTGCTATATAGCTTCTATTGGGGCTACCCATTCCGAATACAATTTATTGACCCGCACCTAGTCCGCACTTACACCTGTCCCATCCCATATCGACCGCGCATGCGCGCACGGGAGACTTCCTCTTTGCTTCGGACGGCTGACGTGAAGGTATCCTTTTTGGTGCTCATTTTCGTTTGGCTGTTTTATACACTCTATTCATGGTTATTGTCCGTAAGTAGGCAATATCTTCTGTAATAGAGTGGGGGCTATTCATTGCTAGTCGAAAATATTTCATTTTGAAAGTATTTCGAGTTTTTTTTCTTAGTGTGGCCACAGGGCGCGAACTTCGCGATTTTCCTATTGTCGGACGTTCCTATTTTCGACAAAGAAATTTTTAATTTTTTTTTCGACTTTGTCTCGTTCGATATTTGAATAGGTTTTCCGTACCACGTGCACTAATGGGCTAAGGGAAACCTAAACCCAGTTCGGGTCAGGAAATTTGGTGGTGGTCACAAAACGGGAACTTGTGATTCTCATGAGATAATTTGTTTCCGTTGTTGCTAGAGACATAACGGTTGCTCTAATGAGAAACCGGGCTTGTCTCAGGCCTTGGGGGCCTCTATGGAGGGGCCTGACAATTAGGTACTATCAGGGTAAGTATCAATAAGTGAGATTCAGAAACTACAGTTGTTTCTGAGTGAGCCAAGTCCGAGTCCGAATAGTGGCAGGGTGTCTCTTATGACTGAGACATCCAACGTCGCTTGTTCTGCTCTGGGTGGTCCGCTACCCACTGAGTAAGGACACCGGACACCGGACACCGGACACCGGACACCGGACACCGGACACCGGACACCGGACACCAGTTCTGCTCTGGGTTATACGCTAACCACTGAGCAAGAACACCGGACACCAGTTCTGCTCTGGTTTATACGCTAACCACTGAGCAAGAACACCAGACACCGGTTCTGCTCTGGGTTATACGCTAACCACTGAGCAAGAACGCCGGACACTAGTTCTGCTCTGGGTTATTAGCTAACCACTGAGCAAGAACACCGGACACGGGACAGGTAGATTCAAGGGGATAGGCGATGTGGGTATAGTACATGCAAATCCAATTGGGCGCGCCTCTGTGGAATGCAAGCGTATTCCTCCGGTCAACAGAAGTGTCAAATATAGCCACTGATAACAGCGACGCTGGTCTTGACCACGCCGTTTTCAGCGGAATATCTGTTCAAGGTTATGGATATACAACAGGGTAACAGTATAGGACATTGGCCTACCGACACACTGTATTAGTCCTGAGGTGTGTCTGATGACGTCAGACAGGAGGGCGCACAGACTCGTCGATCAGGACGGGTAGATCCGGGTCTAGTAGCAAGAGAGCTAGGTATAGGTCATCTTCCAGTAGCTCGTCTACCAGGCCTCGGGATTGTATATCCATGAAACACAAACGACAATCTAGGTCGTGTCTAAGGTACGATCATAGACGTCGTCATAGGCATAGGATGATAATGTGGGCTTCGTGGCGCAATCGGTTAAGACATTCGGCTAGATGATGGTGAATTTCGTAAGACAAAATGCACCAGGCTTGTCAGAGGAAAGGGCACTTCACCGGTACGGGTGAATGTTAAAATCCTCTGATGGCATCAGGTGGGGAAGACAGGATGCACACTGGGAGTCATCTAGTGATAGAGGACTCAGGACTGGTCTCAGCAGCTAGTGTAGCTGTGGAGAACAGTGCCCCTTCTTATCCGGAGGCAGTAGCTTCGGTATACCAGTCAGTATCTGTCTCAGGATAGTGGTCCTGTTTAACCTGCGCAGGTGCCGATGGCTAAGTCTCTGTGTGAAGCAGACTAAGTTACTGCTTTCAAGGGTAGGCCTAGACTGCCTCAGCCCCACACTGTTTGTACCAACAAACAGATCATTTATAGATAGAGACGGCTCGATCGATACGTCGGACTATTAGAGTCAACGATTGGGCAGTCTCCATCGAACCACAGGAAGGTTATCTTCATATACCGATATGCCATGCGTCCAGAAACTTTCTAAGCTTTCAGTCACAAGGCATGGTATAGCAGTTTTGTGTCCTACCCTTCAGAATAGCCACGCGTTCACAAAACTAATAGAGGTAATCTCGGCAGAGTCCAGACCGTGTGTTATTGCATACTTCAATACTTGGACGACTGTCTCCTGCACGATCAGTCCAGAGACACACTGCTACTCAAGCTGTGTGTGTTCTGGGATCTTATCACGGGGTTAGGTCTCATGCCGAACATAGAGATGTTGGAACTAGTACCGAAACAGGACATCTGATACGTAGGGATGAGTTTCCTTACCAGGCTGGGGATAGTCAGGGTACACTTGGACAGTGCCGATATGTACAGAGTAGACATGATGTTGCGAGTGATCTTCAAAGCTGTGTATCCACTTCAACTACCAGCCAGGGGGCTATTTTAGCTGCTAGGGGTATTGAATTCAGAGGCAGATATGCGGTGTAGGTCGTCTACCAATGTACTGTGGACTACCTGTCGAGGGGGGTTCGAAAGTCCTTACCGAGGGGTCACTGTCCAACGCGGTTATCAACAGATAGAGCCACCCCTGGTTGGGTCTGTTTGCGACCATGATGGACAATCAGATCCCAATGTATGTATCTCCAGTTCTGGACTCGAGGGCATAGGCGGTCGGCGCATGTCCGTCTCGTGGAAATGAGTATACGGGTAAGCATTTCCACAATCAGTAAATTCGGGTCACACTAGTGGCACCATACTGGCCAATGACAAGTTGGTTCTCCAGCATACTGGAACGTCTAGTGTACCATCCGGTGGGCATGCCAGTGTTTCCCAAGCTTCTGTCACAGCATGCAGGGGGAACACACATGCAGGGGGAACACTTCATGCAAATACGCTCGTTCTGATTCTTCACGTCTGGAGGCTATCAGGAAGGGAATCAGAAAGGACAAATTTTCGCGGCTAGCTGCAGCAATCATTGCACAGGCAAAGTCATTTTGCTACTGCATGCTAAGACGCGAATGGGAGGTCTGTGTTAATTGCTGTAAGTTAAGGCAAATTAATCCAGTCAGTCCAGCTGTAGGCGAAATGGGCAATTTCCTTAGTAATTGTTCGATGAAAAGAAATTGTCAGCGTCGATTAGGAAGGGATACATGTAGGCATTGGCCAGCTGTTTCAAGTTCACTTCAGTGCCGATATGTATCATAGGTTCAGACCCCAGTTATAGGCGATGATTTCATTCTTCACTGGAGAAAGACCAGTAGCTAGCATAGTTAACCTAAAAGGAATCTAACAGTGGTTTAACGAAAGATCAGTATGAGCCCATGTGACAGCTTCCCTCTTTTGATTGATCAGTCAAGAATGGGTTACTCCTCGTTTTCGCTTCGTGAAAAGGCGGCGGGAATTATGCGGCCTGTACATGGGCGACCAGAATCTAGCTTGGATAATGATTCCGTTACTATGGTTGCGAAGCTGGGTTCCTTGCTAAGGCTCGGGTCCCAGGTAGGCATACCCGACCGTTCGTGATCCCAGGCCTGTCCAAATCGAGTCGGTTATCTGTGACATTATATACTTTACGTATTCTATAATGTACAATTGTCGTATCTTAGCTTGGTAAAAGCACATGCTTCCGGTTAATAACAACAATAATGACAATAGATTAAATTCATTTGCACTGATCCAGAATATGAGTTTATCTCTCGCCCAGCACGAACCTACCAAATTTAACCGAGACGGAAAACACGCTATGCCCTGGCAGGTGAATTAGGCACTACATCTCAATGACGAACCAATGAGGGGTAGGCACTGGATTTTTTATTCCATGCGTGGGTAATCAGGTTCTATCCAAATCGTCAGTTTACAGATGGATATCTCTCGCAACACGCAGAGCATAATCGATCCAATTCGGTTAAGGGCTCAGAAGGTTATAATCGATGCCCATGAGGTCGGAGCAGTATTTACCTCCTCTGAGTTCCTCTTTCCTCTATGGAGTGAGCCTGGGGATAAGATAATGGAAGCGGCATCCGGGAAGTCTCATTCCACTTTTATCAGTTTTACATACGTACACTGACGGCGCAGAGCGCAGATATTTACACATTGGATCCCCTAGTCGCGGCTGGCAGGGTTGTCGCGGGTGCAAAGCATGTGTAAAAGTCTCAATTTTTTAGCCTGTTGTTATTCTGGGCCAGTGGATCTAGTCCAGGATAACAAATTGGTGGTATATTCACATTGGCAGTACAAAACATTCTAGTTATCAGCTAGTTCAAGTTTTGTGCCTGGAAAGTTTTCGTAGATTGTTTTCTTGATTACACATGACTGGTTATGCCAGTCTGGATACATATTTTACTATAAGGTGTGCCGTTGTGTGTGGTTACCAATGATTGTGAGGTCCGGAGAGGGTAACGGTGAGTTCCCTGTGCTCGGGGTTGCTAACGGTACTAGGTATCATGACACTCGAAAAACATATTCATCAATCAGGGTCATGAATACCATGTTTGTAATTATGATAGTAGTGGTTGTCAATATGCATAGGGTATTTTATGTTAGCATTACTATTTGTAAGTAATGTGGGTTAGAACTTTAAGAGACTTGTGGACATGGCCATGGGTCAGTGTAGATACTGTGAGTCTTAGATGTGAGGCACAACAGTGTGTATGACATGACGCTAACATGATATGAGTTAGTCACATTCAGTGCGTGTGAAACTGCGACTGGGGACAGTACACAAGCAGACCAGAAGACTTAGCTGGCGGCTCAGTTATCTTCTGGGAGCAGGAAAAGGGGGGGCCGCTGCTCAGACGATGCCCGGGTCTAGTCTACAAGTTGTTTGGTGAGTCAATTTATTGATCCTAGGTTAAGTATTCACAGAGCGAATTAATTTATTTTTCTGGTTTTGGTATCACCTCACCTTCCCGCCTTGGAGACAAATTCTAGCAACTTATAACAGGGAAGTATGATACAGAAATCAGAATTTTTCAATGTAAAATTAGTTTATGTGAGTACTTACCTGTTATATGTATTTAACACCCGCCTCCCACCCCGCAAGGTGAGAGATTTGTTCTATCGCAAAGAGGAAGTCTCCTGTGCACGCATGCGCAGTCGATATGGGATGGGACAGGTGTAAGTGCGGACTAGGTGCGGGTCAATAAATTGTATTCGGAATGGGTAGCCCCAATAGAAGCTATATAGAAACATATAATTGGTAAGTACTCACAGAAACTAATTTTACATTGAAAAATTCTGATATTCGCCTTGCACGGGTGGGTGTACAGGCTCAGCTTGTCCACGCAATAACTAGAACTCTACAGATTGTAACCAAATTTGGTACACATGTTCATCATAGCAAGACAAAGAAGCCTATTGGGCGGGCGGTCGGGCAGTTGATAGAAAAAATGCAGAGTTTGTGTACACTACTCTGCTAAAACTTTTCTGTCAATCGATCTGAAACTATACATATGTCTTCTACACATATTGAAGATGTGCACCTTGGTATTTTTATGGTGAAAAAATATTTTTTAACAAAAATGTCACCTGTTTAACTTTACGATAGTGGAGGGGCATTTAGTGTTACCCTTGTCCGTCCGTCACCAACCTTGTGACTCGTAAAACTTTTAAACCCTAATAGCTACAGACCTGAGACTTGGTACATAGCTTCCTTATGATGAGTAGATGCGCAAAGTTTATTTAAATCATGGATTATCTCCACCTTTTCGACTTACAATTTGGCAATTTTCCTTTGTGACTCGTAAAACTTTTAAACCATAATAGTTACAGACCTAAAACTCGGTATTATGATGAATAGATGCGCAAAGTTTATTTTGATTTTTGATTCCACCCCCGGTCATGGATTATCTCCCTCTTTTCGACTTAGAATTTTCCAATTTTGCCATGTGATTCGTAAAACTTTTAAATCATAATAGCTACAGACCTGAAACTTGGTATGTTGCTTCCTTATGAGTAGATGCGCACAGTTTATTTTGATTCCACCCCCGGTCATGGATTGTCTCCCTCTTTTCGACTTAGAATTTTCCAATTTTGCCTTGTGATTCGTAAAACTTTTAAATAGTAATAGCTACAGACCTGAAAGTTGGTATGTAGCTAACTTATGATGACAAGATGCACAAAGTGTATTTCAATTTTTGATTCGACCCCCCCCCCCCCCCCCCCCCCCCCCCCCCCCCCCCCCCCCCCACCCCCCCCCCCCCCCTCCCCCCCCCCCCCCCCCCCCCCCCCCCGGTCATGGATTATCTCCCCCTTTTAGACTCACCCCCTTTTAGACTTAGAATTTGGCAATTTTCCATCCATGTTTTACAAACATAATGTCTAGTTTATAGTATTGTTTTCAAAAAATCCTGATAGGCCTCTTTAAAGACCATAAAAGAAATTAGTACTAAACCCATTGACCCGGCCTTAAATGACCTTAGCTGTTGATAGGCCGTTAAACCGCAACAAACAAACAAACAAACTTGCAATATTGAATTTAAAAATTATTAATATTAAAAAGGTACAATATTTTAACACTTGCATTGCACTTGCCTACCGACCGACCCACTTCTAAAATTCTGGGTCGGGTTACAGGAAACAAACAATTTGTTTAAGGACGGCCTAACCTTAATGTCAATTACATGTAATTCACATGTGGGATGTTTTTATACAACTGATGTCTTTGAGTGAAGGCTGCCAACAGGCGAGCGTTGTTGTCTTCTGACAACTCCTTGTTTTACACATTCCTGCATACAATTCTGTATAGGGTATAGAGTTTGTGTCATCAACTCGTCCAACAGCTTTCTGTCTGTCAATCAGTCCTTGGATGGGCATATTTTGTGACTGACGGAACTTATGTTGTGTATGTATACTGTGTGATTACAGAGCTGCAGATGAGTTTTGTATGTAGAGAGTATGATTTCAATTATAATGCGTATTTTTTCTTTTGCTAATGTATTACTGATTTTATTCCTTATTAAATAGGGAACATAATTAATGATAAAAAAGAAAACTAATGTTCAACTTTATTGCAGTATTTCCACTACTCAAGTTGAAAGTCAATGCGTATTTTCACATTACTGTGAGTATTTTGTACTCTCACGTGGGTGCAAGGTGGGTGCAAGCGATGGGTAATTTAACGATCGGGGTTCATCCTTACCGGAATTCCGACTGGAGACCTGGTTTGGCCCTCACATACGTCTTTGGCATTTTGTATGTGACAGTTGAATCCGGTTATACCCCTTATGTGAGTATTATGATTATTCATAATCCTATTTTAGGGGAAAGGGCCAAGTGACTTTGGTGTGGTATGGACCTGCCACCAGGTCAGGTTATTCTAATTTCAGGGCTGAATATATTGTTTCTCGATGTAAATATTCCGTTCTGATTTTGGAATTTTCCCCCCAATGCAGCAGGTTAAAACGGGATCGAACCCGTTTGCCCGGCCTTACATGACCTTAGCTGTTGATAGGCCGTTAAACACCAATAAACAAACAAACAAACTCCCACTTTTGATAATTAATGCGTATTCTGCTAAGATAAGTGCGTAAATACGCCAATACGCACCTTATCTGGAGCTCTGTAAACAGATGGACCGGACAGACGCACACACTGAGAAGGCCGAGCTGGAGAAGAAGCTGCGGGAGAAGGAGGAGGTGGAGCACCGACAGATGGACATGATCGCCAAGTTACAGGGCATGATCGTCACGTCGGGCTCCGCCGCCAACTCCGCCATCGAGGAGCCGCCCAAGGTCAGTCACCCTCGCCGCCCACCGTGTTGTCCGCCACCCTCATCAGTCATCGTCTCTTGTGTATTACCTTTCCATTCAATTTATTCCGCCTACCAGCGGTCCACATATTTATTTCTCACGTATGTATATTTAGCGCCATTTACCGTCACATTGTTTATTCGTTTATTGTGCTATTGTAAATACATAAAGTGTATTGTAATTTCTATACTTTACATTTTTTTGTCTCGCCCGCGTGCGGACAGTGCGATATAGTCGGCACATTGGCGTACGTCCATTTGTCCGTCTGTACATCCGTTTAAAGTATTTGGTTAAAGTTTTTTAACTACACTATATCGCTGAAACTGCTTCACCGATTAACTTTAAACTTCTACCCAGTACTGCAAGAGCAAAAGAGGGTGAATATCTGTAATTGTATATTTTGTATTTGTATCTGACTATTACATGTATATTATGTACGGTTTGTGGGGGATGGCCCCGACCCACCACAAACCTATTACGAGGAAAATAAATATTTTCAAACCAAAAAAAAAAGAAAAAAAAAATTTAAACTTCACATGGGTGTTTATCATGATCCATATTGTCGTTCATTCCCCACCCATGCGGCCCCTGTACCCAATGCCAAGGTTGTTGAAATTTACCTTAAAGGTACATGACCACTCAGTAGGCACAAAATGTTCTTTATAGGAATTAAATAAGTGTATTATTGTGTCACTTCCACCAGTTCTAAAAATTACGAGTGCCCGCTATACAGATATATATTGGCATTATTATACATTATATAGCAGATGGAAATTTCCACACTGATATCAGGGGCGATAACCGTGTTTCCTTAAAATGTTAACGGACTTTACTATTTATTCTCTGTATTTATTTTTTGATGTGCATACTTTATAATCTGTTGAAAATACTATTTTCTTAGGTGATGCATTTAATTGTTTAAATAAATAAAAAATATCATGCCTCATATGCATATGAAAATAGCATGATACCACTGCATGGCACTATCAGTAAAATAAATATTACTAAATGTTTATATCTGTATAGTGGGCACTCGTAATATTTAGAACTGGTGGAATAGTGACACAATTAAATAAGTGTCATGGATTATCTCCCCATTTTCGACTTAGAATTTCTCCATTTTGCCTTATAACTCGTAAAACTTTTTAACCGTAATAATTACTGACCTGGTATATAGCTTCCTTATGATGAGTAGATATGCAAGGTTTGTTTTGATTTTTTATTCGGCCCCCGGATCATGGATTATCTCCCCCTTTTCGACTTAGAATTTGGCAATTTTGCTTTATAACTCGTATTTTTTGTAAACCGTACTAGCTACATACCTGAAACTTGGTATGTAGCTTCCTTATGATGAGTAGATGCACAAAGTTTATTTCGAATTTTGATTCGACCCCCGGGTAATGGATTATCACCCCCTTTCGACATAGAATTTCGCATTTTTACCATGTAATTCGTAAAACTTTTAAACTGTAATAGCTACAGACCTGAAACTTGGTATATAGCTTCCTTATGATGAGTAAATATCACATTGAGATGAGGTGAATATCATCTTTGTCCAAAATCATATGACCCGATATTGGACAATCTCATTGGTTGAAATTGTCGTATAATATTTAGGGCTATTGCGGTACTACTGGCAGAAGTTAGGCGTGTTTAGTTTGTTGGCTAACTTATTGTCTCGGACCTCAACCAGACCTGTGTCAATGTAGCAAGCATCGGCACAATCGTGTATCCTCTTTAAGCCTGTATAAGGCGATAGTACCCATACACTACATAAAGCTCACCACTGAGTGTATGAGCTAGTAATGGGCCCTATACAGTGGTCCCCCAGTCTACTTATAATAACTAAATCATAGAGAATAAATTAGCACACGATACCAGGCAGTACATCATAATAATGGAAGACACAGTAACTCGCACATTCAAACTTGCACAAGCGACCACGTGCATTAAGTGACTTTTGTCTTATGCGACCACTTTCAATTCCCCCCGACCATTTGGCCTATATAATGACAGTGTATTAAACGACTTTTCCTTAAAGTGACCAGCAGTCAAATATGTTATAACTGACCGCAAAGTTTGTTTGTATTAAACGACCATTAATTGACAGGATGCCACTTTCTCAAGGTGAAATTAGCCTCAAGCGTGTGACAAACAAAGGAAACAAATCCCCTGTCACTGTCAAAGTGTGAATGGTGTATTCTTTATGATTATTGACCTGAAACCTCGTTCTGATTCGCTGTTTCCTTAGTGATTATTAAAGGGAATTAACTCATCGTCGCTTAGCACATAGGAACAACAGGACTGGTCGCTTAGCACATGGGAAAACGTGTACAGAATACAATTTTCTTGACGCGTAACGACACTGGTATATACCAAACACTGCGCTAATAAATCATTATTCTATCAGCTGGTTTGGTTGTCAGTCAACGACTCGTAAAAATCACTGGGACGAAACACGTCTGGTCCGAAGTGATCGCCACATATTGCAGTCACTACTGCCTATTTGCGATTTCAGCGGGGCGATTTTATTTCGCAATAACATTAAAATTCTTTCAACTATTTTGATAAAATAAAGCCTGAATAATTCAGAAAAGTGCACAGGAAACATTACCGGTAGTATTTTAATGTATTTATTTCTATGTTAATGTTTAATATTCGCGATTTCCTGATTCCGAATATTAAACCATATAACCGGACATACCAGTACCCAGATTTCCATTTTTTGTTTGTTTTTGTGTTAAGAGACCATTGTTCTGAGCGACCATTTTTGGTGTCTCCCTTGGGTGGTCGCTTAATGCTAGTTTGACTATATAAAAAATTACACCCAAATTATTTAATAGACCCGGATTATTCTGATTTCAGGGCTGAATATATAGTTTTGTTATTGTAAATATTCAGTTCTGATTTTGGGATTTCCCCCCCATTTGTACATGTACTTGAACATGTACATGTACTTGTACAGGTAATATATGGGATTTAGTACTAAACCCATTGACCCGGCCTTAAATGACCTTAGCTGTTGATAGGCCGTTAAACCCCAACAAACAAACAAACAAACATTAATAGACCCGACACACAGCTGCAGACATACTGGTATCACCAATATTGTAAGATTTCATTTCAAGTAAATATATTTTAGTGAGAATAATCATATACATCTTATCAATGTAAAAGAGTAATATGAAATAATATAAACCTCACTTCCATTGTTTCTGTGTTCATAGTACACTGGCCAAACCTTCCATATTTGGAAGAAATGTTCAACACATACAGTGAAATCGCGATGGCTCGAAATGCCATGGGCCTGCATATTTTGTTTGAGTGATCGCATCTTTCGAGCCATCGCATCTTGTGATTTTGGAATATTTGTCGACTACTGTACCCGTCGGATTTAGGAAATAATGAAGCATAATAGAGTGTATCCATATTTTAGATGATAAAATAGTATTTATTCGCAGATTAAAGTTATCATGTGAAATAAAATACACTGTATTTAAATGTATTTACAAAACTGTCTTTATTTCAATTATTATCAAAGGAGAAAAGCTCCAGTATTTACTATAAATAGTGGCGCACATAATTAATTTCGCAGGTGGTTATGACGTCACTCGAAACAGTAGTATGGGCCCAGCTCAAATGATGTTATACGGCGCCCATACAAAAATCGGTCATGAATCGTAAAATGTTGCGACTCAACAAAACGTGCTTTACTTAATGTGTGACCAGTGTAAACGCTGATCAACTTGCAGACTATTATTAATGGGCTTTTTTTTGTTGTAATTCCCGGGTAACCACACGAATAACACGAGGACCACTAGAACGTGGGTTACTAGGATTCCAACTCAACTTGAACCCGAGCAACGACTGGTTGTTCCTGTGATACTCGGGTTACTCGAGTATAACCCATGAATTACCACGAAAAATGACCAATAACTTATGACAGACTATTAAATGCACCGAGTGACCGAAGCCAGAATATTTAATAAATCGCCGTATATGTTGATCGCAATCAACAACGTTAACGATCAAATTGCACCACTTTAGGCAATTAACTGGACTTAAAAAGAAACGACATTTCATAGACAGGTAGAACGCGGCTCGGCCTTTGATCGTAATAAGTCGGACGCCGAGATGTGAAAATTAGCAAAGCACAAACTTTGACATGACTTTCGAGTCATCGTATAGCAAAATAGCGAGAAATTAGTCCGTAGGACTTGAAAAATGTTTCGAGGGGTTGCATTTTGAGCCATCGCATGTAAATTACATCAAACATAATTGTGAAAATTATCGGGACCGCGATGCTATTTCGAGCGAGCCCGTCATTACGAGCCATCCGATTTCACTATAGTTAGTAATAATTAATCCACCTATTGCCCACTATTCCACAGAAGAAACGGAGGGAAACCTGGTGCCCAGGCAAGGGACAGCGGCTACTGCATAACAAATTTGGTACGTTACCCGACATTCATTTGTTAACCCTTTCATCCCTACTGTATGTATTATAATAGTAGCCCCCTCGCTAATAGCAGCCCCCCACCTATATTTGCATTCTAAATATGTGATTTTCACATACAAAAGCCATTTAAAAATGGCTTTTGTATGTGAAAATAACATATTTTGATACTATTTTCAACGTTTTGATACCCACAAATTTCATCGCCCCGGGGGTCGTTTATTGGAATAAATACAGTAAATATATGTGACATGGTCTGTTCCATGTTAGTTTTGGACTATTCCATGAATCAAACGGGGGTATTGTTTCAAAATGTTAAAATAATTACAAGCCCTGCAGACCGACCTCATCTGGATCTACATTAACTTTTATGTTGTTGGCTTTATGGTTTGCAGGGTTGACAGGGTTAAACATTCATCACAATATGAGACACGCCATGTGATTTTGTAACTTCGGACATTTTCGTAATTTTTTTAAATACGTTACAAAATTTACAATATTTTCTGTAAAAAAAGTAAAAAATTGACAAAATTTAATTTTGCTTGTACTCTGAAAGTTTTGTCAACTTTTTACTATTTATGAAAAATATTGTAAATTTTGTAAGCATATTTAATAAAGTTATTCAGATGTCCGAAGGTACAAAATCACATGGCGTGTCTCATATAGTTGTCTAGTTATTAATACTCCTGTAGTACAGTTAGTAGTCACGTAAACGATGCATGACCTCACGATACATCACATATTCATGCACTATGAAATCGGTGACATATCGCATACCTTTCTCATATTGTTCATTTAGCGTTTTATGTTAATACACACTAAATATAACAGGTATGTGTTTTCACTGTGACGTATATTCACCAAAACTGATCAGCGTACACTGTTGACAATCATTCAATTCAGTCACTGAATCAGCCTTCAACCATCAGTATATAGATCTTAACCCTTTCACCCCAAAGTAACTGGAATTGATTTTGGTATGCTAATTTTGCAACCCATCCAACCGTCACAAAATGGTTTTTATCAGACTAGTCCATTTATTTATCAAAAAGTGGTGTTTTTGTTCTTAAAAATATGAAAATTACTGGCAAAAAGTGCAGATCCTGATGAGACGGCTCGTCACGAGCCTCTTTACCGATTTTGATAATATACGGCCACAATGTGACTGTGTCTAGGGATGGTGCTTTATTTTGCATACGACCCACGTCCGACCACCCAAGGTCACTGACGACTTATGTTCACCTTGTTTGTTCAATAACTTATGAACCGCTTCACAGATTTTGTTAATATTTGGTCATTCTGTGTGTAGGGATGGTGCTTTGTTTTGCATATCACGCCCATGCACGACCGCTGAAGGTCAAGGACGCTGAGGATGTTTTTTGTCACGCCCGCTTGCGGAAAGCTCGATATAGTCGACACTTTGGCGTACGTACGTGTGTCTGGTTAAAGTTTTTGGTTAAGTTTTTCAGGTTAAAGTTTTTTGTTATACTATATCTCTTTTTTTAGTGTCCATGCCTCGCCACAAGGCGCGACATGCAGGCCGCGGCCATCTAGTTATTACTATCAAGGATGCCAGCGAGGGTATTAGCTTAGCGATAAAGATGCCCTTGTTTGTTCCATTCCACTGGTCATAGTCGTTGCAGCCTACCCATGGTCAGCCGGTGAGCTCTGTTTGTTTTCAGGCAGCGTTTCCCCACCCCGATTTCCTGCTGCGTTTGACCGAAATGTCACCTTCAAGCCTGTTGCCGAGGCCGATGATTCGTTCCAGTTGTTGGAGAACATTGCTCCGCCAATGGCGATCACAGAAAAGGACATGGTGTTTGATGGAGAGCAGGAGACAACGAACCTGAACGAAACAATAGGTGTTAATCCCGTGCTCAAGGACCTGTTTCAGCTGTAAGTTAATGGACAAGTCCTGTATCATCAAATGGTGATTGTTATTATCAGAACATGTATAATAGAAGTTGTCTAAATTCCTTCTGGGACTTAGACCCTTTTTGTCGCGCCCGCTTGCGGAAAGCGCGATATAGTCGGCCGTTTGGCGTACGTACGTATACGTTCGTACGTACGTGTGTCCGGTTAAAGTTTTTGGTTAAGCTGTAAGGTTAAGTTTTTTGGTTAAAGTTTTTGGTTAAGTTTTTTGGTTAAGTTTTTTGGTTAAAGTTTGTTGTTAAAGTTTTTCGTTATACTATATCTCTGCAACTGCTTTGCCCATTACCTTGAAACTTCACATGGGTGTTTATCATCATCTATATTTTCATTCTACCCCCCTCCCGTGCGGCCCCTGTGCCCAATGTCAAGGTCAAATTACTTTGAAGTTTTTGGTTAAGTTTTTTGGTTAAAGTTTTTGGTTAAGTTTTTTGGTTAAGTTTTTTTGTTAAAGTTTTTCGTTATACTATATCTCTGCAACTGCTTTGCCCATTACCTTGAAACTTCATATGGGTGTTTATCATCATCTATATTTTCATTCTACCCCCCTCCCGTGCGGCCCCTGTGCCCAATGTCCAGGTAAAATTACTTTGAAATTTTTGGTTAAGTTCTTTGGTTAAAGTTTTTGGTTAAGTTTTTTGGTTAAAGTTTTTGGTTAAGTTTCTTGGTTAAGTTTCTTGGTTAAAGTTTTTCGTTATACTATATCTCTGCAACTGCTTTGCCCATTACCTTCAAACTTCACATGGGTGTTTATCATCATCTATATTTTCATTCTACCCCCCTCCCGTGCGGCCCCTGTGCCCAATGTGAAGGTCAAATTACTTTGAAGTTTTAGGTGAAGTTGTTTGGTTTAGTTTTTTGGTTAAAGTTTTTCCCCTGTGCCCAATGTCAAGGTCAAATTACTTTGAAGTTTTTGGTTGAAAGTTTTTGGTTAAGTTTTTTGGAAAGTTTTTGTTATAATCTCTGCAATGCTTTGCCCATTTCCTTGAAACTTCACATGTTTACATCTATTTTTTACCCCCCTCCGTCGGGCCCCTGTGCCCAATGTCAAGGTCAAATTACTTTGAAGTTTTTGGTTAAATTTTTTGGTTAAGTTTTTTGTGTTATCTAAGGTTAGTTTTTCGTTATACTATATCTCTGCAACTGCTTTGCCCATTACCTTGAAACTTCACATGGGTGTTTATCATCATCTATATTTTCATTCTACCCCCCTCCCGTGCGGCCCCTGTGCCCAATGTCAAGGTCAAATTACTTTGAAGTTTTTGGTTAATGTTTTTGTCGCGCCCGCTTGCAGAAAGCGTGATATAGTCGGCACTTTGGCGTACGTACGTGTGTCCAGTTAAACTTTTTGGTTAAGTATTTTGGTTAAAGGTTTTCGTTATACTATATCTCTTTCTTAGTGTCCATGCCTCGCCACAAGGCGCGACATGCAGGCCGCGGCCATCTAGTTTTCTACTGATCCCTTCAATTATTTTGCTTTGTTTCTGCCACCAATTAGTTACTGGCGTCTGTCTGGCATGGACACTGGGGATAATCATGTTTACTGTCTGTTCCACGTTTTGCTGCCGACGAACATTTGGCCATTAAACACATTAAATTTAAAAAATATTTAAAAGTAAGTACTTTTTCATCAATAACAAAAAAGTCACCCTCCCCAAAAAAATTATGTGATGAAATTCCATCAAATATTTATTTTATTGCGAAACAAAAACAATTTTCCTATGGGAATTTAACATGGGGAGTCGATTTCCAGAACTTTCCAGAAAAAAAATAGAAATCGACTCCGAAACCTGGCGAGATCGCTTGAAAATGATGTAACTAAGAAAACAAGTTAGATTTTGAAAATCGGTCCACAAATAAAAATAATATTTAAAAAAAATCTATTTAAATTCCCATACGAAAATCTTTTTTTCGCAATAAAATCAATATTTGATGGAATTTCATCAAATAATTTTTTTGCGGACATTGACTTTTGTTAAGGATGAAAAAGTACTTACTTTTAAATATTTTTTAGATTTAATGTGTTTAATAGCCAAAAGTTTGTCGGCAGAAAAACATGGAACAGAGTAGTATATGAGAAGTAAAATGATGCAAGTTTATATGGAAGTCACCCACTACGCGCGGCGACTCCCACAAGAAAAAAAAAAGGTTTTAGGTCTAGCCGAGATTGGAACTCGCGCCGACAAAACCCTTCTGGGCCACATCGCTAAGCCTTCGTTTTAAATCTCTTCTATTCTCTTCTCTTTTTTAGGCTTAGCGATGTGTTACGCTCACATGTATTAGACCCCATCATTGGACTGTCCACCGCGGACCCCTCCTAATTACCTTCATCCGCTATAATGTGTAGAGCAGCCAGAGTGAAATATACATGTGGCGAAACCGGTCTCAACGCTGAGACTACTGCTGGCGTCCCAGCAATGTATATATGTGTTTATTTCTCATATATAAACCTAATTTTGTTGGTGGAAATATTTTTTTTTTTTTTTTTGTTATATTAATTAATAAATTATATTAATTAATTAATTAATTATTATGTTTTCTATATAATAGGGGGTGTTCAGCTTTAAATTATTAAAAATAAAATAACGAACCATTCCCGGAAATTCATGACCTATTATAACCTCACTAAGTGTTTATAAATAACCTGTGTACACACCGTCTGTGTAAATCGATAGCCAGTTTACATACCATCGATAAGGAGAAATACACTCGGCTATAAATAACCGTGTGTGTACCGTCTGTTTACCTCGGCTATAAATACACACATGTTCATAACCCGTGTAATTGAAACATTGTCATCTTCTTGGTGTTTGTGACGCGTTTAATTCTTTTAATTGTGTATCAAGAGGAAACAAACTACACATCAGATCGGTTCAATCTTTATAACTGACTTTCTGATTTGAATTATTACTAAACGATAATACTTGCTAACACGTAATCCTTTGTTAACCATTCGATGAGTAGCCCGAGTGCCACCGCATGGTGGACATAACAGCGACTCGGCTTTGGTACCTACCCCGCAATGTCTACATGGACGAGGCGAAACGGAACCTCTTTGCATCCATGCACGGTGATGTTTGCAATACTCGTAAATACCGGTACGATGACACCTCTCGTGACTACCTGTCTTCAACCACGCACAATTAACTAGAACCATTGTGTGAATACATATACTGAGTATAACATAGGGATTTTTATCTCTAATAGGGTGTATTTCACCTTATCGATTATTGCGCAACACTAGGTAGTGTTTATATTTCATAACAGCCTTCGTGGTCGTGTCCAATATTATTGGATTAATTGGATTATTTAAATTGTTTACTGCACCAATATTATTGGATTAATAAAATTACTGATTATTTACTGCGTATTACTGATTATTTAATAAAATTCAGCAACATTTCATCAAATACTTATAAATTTTATAATTAATTTTATAATTTTCTTAAAATTATAAAATATCACAATTCCCTCCAATTGTCCAACCTAAATTCATCAACACCCCAATCTCGATTGGAGAAATTGGATGGTATTGGGTTCAACGGAGTTGAGGGAGGTGGTGTAACTTTATCTCCCAGTTTTAACCTAAATTTATCCCAATCAGTATTTTCAATCTTGGGAAGGGTGACGCGCGCCTTAGTTCTAATAGTATTTTATAAATCCTCATATCGAGACATCTCCTCCACCACCAACTCAAATTCAGCGTCTGATATATTGTTATCGGCCAATGCTTTGGACACGATAACGTCGATGCTATTTTTCTTAGCCCTTGCGAGAACCGATATTCTGCTTTCTATTTTTATTTTCGAATTTTCTCCACACTACTCTAATCGCCATACACAGCAGTCCTGCCCCAGTGGCTACACCACTCAAACCCGCGGCAATAGGAATTGCCACGACTAGATAACAATGCAGCGGTTCCGGACCCACCCATTATAGAAATTGCTGCCAGCACGGTGCTCACCTCCTCCACTATGTTTGCCGCTCGTCTATATGTTTTAGCATTTACCCTCCGATTTTCCCCCTCTCATTTTAGAATATCCTGCATCTCTACGATATTTTCCAACCTAAAATCTGAACTTCTTTCGCCAAAACCAATCGAGATTGGAAGCGTGCTAGGAAGCGGTGATTCGTTCATATTTAAATTTTACAAATCAAGTTCAATTAACAATGTAACAATAGTGGAAAAACTCGCTGGGTCAGCGATTTTCGTAACAAAGTTAATAACACTACCTTCTGAAAGTCTAATTGGATCGTCACCGGCGAACAAAATCACCGCTGAACTCTGTCCAGCAAGTTTAGTGACTCCAATCGCCCGTTCTTCCCCATCCAGTACGAGATTCACGGCGACCGCGCCCACAGATTTACCATTAGCATTAACCGAGCAGACCGCCATTCGGAGAAGTATACCTGGAGCTGTCATGGCGTATCCCCCATATTTATTGCTCGCTTTGGCACCGAATGAATATTCATAGAGCCCCTCATTCAATGGGCCCCGCTTCTCAGCCCAAACTGTGATGACACGTTTTTGTGTTTGCAATAACTTGCTCTACAGATGTGTCCAACAATGTGGCAAGCTGCGCGATAGCGGTATGGGCCTCAATACAAACCTTTTCAGAGGTCTCCTCAAGTGCTTTGTTCGCGGCTCTACGAACACTTTTCAGTTTATCGGAAAATTTGGTTATTTTCCCGCCTAGTTCAGTAAGTTCAGTAAGTGCTGCATGATCCTCTTCCCCAACTTGGATTATTTTTCCGCCGAGATCCTGTATGTGCCTCTTCGCGAACTTGTGCAGTCGCCGTCAGGATGTCTACTCTAAGCAGTGCTATACTCCTGTGAATTGCGTTTGTGGCCTCCGATTATTCGGATTATTATACCCCCACAAACAAAGTTTGAGGGGGTATATAGGAGTCAGCTTGTCGGTCGGTCTGTTGGAAATTCCCTTCCGCTCTATGTCTTCTACACCCATGCATGGATTATCAAATGGCTTGGCCCAAATGTTTCTGGTGATGAGAAGGTGTGTCGTGATCAATAACCACGCACCTACGTCCAAGGTCACAGTTGAAGGTCAAAGGTCAAACCTATCAAAATTCCCTTCCGCTCTATATCTTCTACACCGATGCATGGATTATCAAATGGCTTGGCACAAATGTTTCTCATGATGAGAAGGTGTGTCGCGATCAATAACCACGCACCTACGTCCAAGGTCAAGGTCACAGTTGAAAGTCAAAGGTCAAACCTATTGAAATTCCCTTCCGCTCTATATCTTCTACACCGATGCATGGATTATCAAATAGCTTAGCACAAATGTTTCTCATGATGAGAAGGTGTGTCGCGATCAATAACCACGCACCTACGTCCAAGGTCAAGGTCACAGTTGAAGGTCAAAGGTCAAACCTATCGAAATTCCCTTCTGCTCTATATCTTCTACACCGATGCATGGATTATCAAATGGCTTGGCACAAATGTTTCTCATGATGAGGAGGTGTGTCGCGATCAATAACCACGCACCTACATCCAAGGTCAAGGTCACAGTTAAGAAGGTCAAAGGTCATATCTATTGATATAAATTCCCTTCACTCTATATCTCACACCGATGCATGGATTATCAAATGGCTTGGCCACAAATGCTTTCAAATCATGATAAGAAGGTGTGTCGCGATCAATAACCACGCACCTACGTCCAAGGTCAAGGTCACAGTTGAAGGTCTAAAGGTCAAACCTATCGAAAATCCCTTACTGCTCTATATCTTCTAACACCGATGCATGGATTATCAAATGGCTTGGCACAAATGTTTCTCATGATGAGGAGGTGTGTCGCGATCAATAACCACGCACACTCCCCCCCCCCCCCACGTACAAGGTCAAAGGTCATCAGTTGAAGGTCAAAGGTCAAACCTATTGAAATTCCCATTCCACTCTATATCTCCTATACACCGATGCATGGATTATCATTATCAAATGGCTTGGCACAAATGTTTCTCATGATGAGAAGGTGTGTCGCGATCAATAATAACCGACGCACCACGTCCAAGGTCAAGGTCACAGTTGAAGGTCAAAGGTCAAACCTATTGAAATTCCCTTCCGCTCTGTATCTTCTACACCGATGCATGGATTATCAAATGCCTTGGCACAAATGTTTCTCAGGATGAGAAGGTGTGTCGCGATCAATAACCACGCACCTATGTCCAAGGTCAAGGTCACAGTTGAAGGTCAAAGGTCAAACCTATTGCAGGCGGCAGACAGATAAACTGCATAGTTTGTGTACACAACTCCTCTGAAACCGTTCAGTGGATTGATATGAAACTATACATACTTTTTATGCCGAACAAATGTTTTTTTTACAAAAATATCCTTTTAACTTAGCCATTTTTTCTATTTTTATGCCCCCGCTACCGAAAGGTACGGGGGCCAGCGTCCGTCCGTACGTCCGTACGTCCCGATATTATATTCTTTAGTAACTTCTACATGGCTTCACATATTATGTCAATATTTATACACGTGATACATATGAACATCCCTTACACACTCCACCCCCCAGTCTCTCAATACTTTTGCCAATCCCTTAAATATTTATACACATGATACATATGAACATGCCCTACACACTCCACCACCCAGTACTTCGACCTTCACCTTTGACCTTCACCTTTTCTGCTTTAAATGTTTACTTAGCACTTTGGGACAAATCTACGTGCACGTTTCTCAATCCTACAATAACTTCTCAATACTTTTGCCCAATTCCCTTAAATATTTGATTAACACATGATAATATGGAAATTGTCCCTACACACTCCACCACCCAGTACTTCGGAACCTTGACCTCCGATGACTATACGTCTCAATATTTTGCCACTGCCCTTTATTATTTTATACACATGATTCATATGGAAATGCCCTTACACACTCCTTTCGCCCAGTACCTTGCGACCTTTTCACCTTTGACCTTTCAAACCTTTTCTTTACCTTTAAATGTTTACTTTAGCACTTTGGGAACAAATTCTACATGCACTGTTTCTCAATCCTACAATTTTAACTTCTCAATTACTTTTGTTTTTTTCCAATCCCATTTAAATATTTATACACATTGGATACATATTGAAACATGCCCTACACACACCACCACCAGTACTTCGACACTTGACCGTTTGACCTTAAGCCTTCTTTCAATACTTTAAATGCCAATTAGCAAACTTTGGGACAAATACTACGTTGACACATTTATCAATTCTTGCCCACACAACTTCCTCAACCACCCAGTTTACCAATTCCGAACTATTTGACCTTTTGACCACACCCTTTTTGATACCTTTATATGAAATTTACCCTTAGCACACGGTCCAAATCCTACCAGTTACACGTTTCCCTTCAATCCATTCAATAACTTCTCAATTACTTTTGCCATAATCCATTAAATTTTTATACACATGGATTACATATTTGAACATGGCCCTAACTACTCAACTCCCGCCCTGCCACCCTTAGTACCTTTTCCGGAACCTATTGACCTTTCACCTTTTCTACTTTTAAATTGTTTTACTTAGCACTTTGGGACAAATCTACATGCACGTTTCGCAAATCCTAATAATAACTTCTCAAATACTTTTTGCCAATCCCTTAAATAATTTATACATCTGATACATATGAACAAGCCCACACACACTCCACCACCCAAGTACTTCGACCTGACCTTTGATAACTTTCTCAAATACTTTTTGCCAATAGCTTAAATTTATTTTTTACTTGTTACATATGAACTGCCCTACACACACCCTCACCACCCAGTACTTCGACCTTGACCTTTGACCTTCACCTTTTTTCTACTTTAAATGTTTACTTAGAACTTTCGGTCAAATCACGTGCACGTTTCACAATCCTTCAATTTTAACCTCAATACTTTTGAGCCAATAAATATTTATACACATGATTACAATGAACATGCCCTTACACACTCCCTCCACCACCCATTACTTCCCGACCTTGACCTTTGACCTTTTCTAACTTTAAAATGTTTAACTTACCACTTTGGGAACTAAATACGTGCACTTTTCTCAACATCCTACAATAACTTCTCATTCTTTTGCCAATCCCTTAAATTTTATTTATCACAGGATTTTACTTTTGAACATTGCCCAACACACTCCACCGCCCAGTACTTCGACCTTGACCTTTGACCTTCACCTTTTTCTACTTTAAATGTTTACTTATGACTTTGGGACATATCTAGGTGTGCACCGTTTCTCAATCCTACAATAACTTCTCAATACTTTTTCCAAACCCTTTAAATATTTTATACACATGATTAATATGAACATTCCCCTACCACAATCCACCACCCATACTTCGACCTTGACCTTTGACCTTCACCTTTCTACTTTAAAATGTTTTACTTAACTATTTTGGGAACAATCTACGTGCACGTTTCCTCAATCCTAACAAATAAACTTCTCAATACTTTGCCAATCCCTTAAATATTTATACACAATTATACATATGAACATGCCCTACTCCACCACCCATACTCGACCTTGACCTTTGACTAACTTTCTAATACTTTGGCCAATCGCTTAAATATTTATTACACATGATACTTATGAACATGCCCTACACACTCCAACCGCCCAGTACTATCGACCTTCACTTTGACCTTCACCTTTTCTACTTTTAAAATGTTTACTTAGCACTTTGGACAAATCTACATGCACGTTTCTCAATCCTACAATATACTTCTCAATACTTTTGCCAATCCCTTAAATATTTATACACATGATACATATGAACATGCCCTACACACTCCACACCCAGTACTTCGACCTTGACTTTGACCTTCACCTTTTCTACTTTAAATGTTTACTTATTGACTTTGGGACATATCTACGTGCACGTTTTCTCAATCCACAATAACTTCAACAATACTTTTTCCAAATCCCTTAAATATTTAATACACAATGCATATGACCTGCCCTACACACTCCACCACCCGTACTCGAAGAAAAACCGAACCCCCCCCCCCCCACTCAAAGAAACGATTTGGGAACGAAGAAAATATCGACGAAAACCCACTTATATAAACGAAAAAAAAACACAAGAAACAAAAAAAAGAATTGAAAAAAACCGAAAAAAACCGAAAAACAAACAAAAAAAATCGAACGACGAACGAACCCAAGAACGATATTCGATCAAAGGGAAAAAATAAACGACCACACGAAAAAAAATTCGAATTCCCAAAAAACAAAAAAAAGAAACCGAACGGAAGACCTGTTCACCTTGACCTTTGACTTCCACCTTCTACTTTTAAATTGTTTAACTTAGCACTTTGGAAACAAATCTACGTGCACTTTTCACCTAAATACTTCTCAATACTTTTTGCCATCCCTTAAATATTTATACACAGATACATATGAACAAGCCCTAACATCCAACCCCACCCAGAATACTTCACCCTTGACCTTTGGACTAACTTCTCAATACTTTTGCCACGCTTAAATATTTATACACATATAACATATGAACATGCCCTACCCACACTCCACCCCCGCTGACTTTCGCATTCACCTTTTGACCTTCACCTTTTCTTTACTTGTTTACTTAGCACTTTGGGACAAATCTACATGCACGTTTCTCAATCCTACAATAACTTCTCAATACTTTTGCCAATCCCTAAATATTTATACACATGATACATATGAACATTGCCCTACACACTCCACCACCCAGTACTTCGACCTTGACCTTTGACTAACTTCTCAATACTTTTGCCAATCGCTTAAATTATTTTATAACACTTGATACATATGAACCATGCCCTACACACTCCATCCACCACCCAGTACTTCGACCTTGACCTTTGACCTTCACCTTTTCTACTTTAAATGTTTACTTAGCACTTTCGGACAAATCTACGTGCACGTTTCTCAAATCCTACAATAACTTCTCAATACATTTGCCAATCCATTAAAATATTTATCACATGATACATTATGAACATGCCCTAAACACTCTCCCTCCACCACCCAGTACTTCGACCTTGACCCTTTTGACCTTTTCTACTTTAAATGTTTACCTTACCACTTTGGGACAAATCTACGTGCACGTTTCTCAATCCTACAATAACTTCTCAATACTTTTGCCAATCACTTAAATATTTATACACATGATACATATGAACATGCCCTACACACTCCACCACCCATAATTACTTCGACCTTGACCTTTGACTAACTTCTGAATACGTTTGCCAATCGCTTAAATATTTATACACATGATACATATGAACATGCACTACACACTCTCTCCACCACCCAATACTTCGACCTTGACCTTTGACCTTCACCTTTTCTACTTTAAATGTTTACTTACCACTTTGGGACAATCTACTGTGCACGTTTACTCAATCCTACATAACTTCTCAATACTTTGCCAATCCCATTTAAATAACATGATACACATGATACATCATATGAACATGCCCTACACACTGCCTTACCACCTTTGCCCAGTACTTACGACTTTGACCTTCACCTTTTCTACTTTACATTGAATTTACTTACACTTTGGACAAATCTTACGTGCACGTTTCTCAATCCTACAATAACTTCTCAATACTTTTGCCAATCCCTTAAATATTTATACACATGATACATATGAACATGCCCTACACACTCCACCACCCAGTACTTCGACCTTCACCTTTGACCTTCACCTTTTCTACTTTAAATGTTTACTTACCACTTTGGGACAAATCGACGTGCACATGATCTCAATCCTACAATAACGTCTTCATATACTGCCAATCGCTATATTTAATACACTGAATGCATATGACATCGCCCTACACACTCCACCACCCAGTACTTCGACCTTCACCTTTTCTACTTTAAATGTTTACTTACCACTTTCGGATAAATCTACGTGCACGTTTCTCAATCCTACAATAACTTCTCAATACTTTTGCCAATCGCTTAAATATTTATACACATGATACATATGAACATGCCCTACACACTCCACCACCCAGTACTTCGACCTTGACCTTTGACCTTCACCTTTTCTACTTTAAATGTTTACTTAGCACTTTTATAATTATGTATTAAAGACAAAACCATACAGGTTTAATAGAGTGTTTAGTTTCACTGAAAATATGTCTTTGTGTCAATACGGTCGCAAACTCAATCCATACCGCAGACTGCATGAGCCCCTCGGGGGCAAAAGGCGTGAGACAGAGTGTCGTTATTACAAACAACCCATCGACGATCGACCAGAACAGCAGCTCTTAGTCCGCTTCCCCAACCACGGAGCTAGCGACGTCATTGTGCCGGGGACTGTTCGCCTCGCTTTCACTATTTCGCTGACGTCGACGGACGCGGACAGAACCGTTGAGTTGCTGGAGTCCTATAATATCCTATATTTTTGGCAAAATTCCTATAATTCCTATATATTTTTTGGGTAAGCAAAAGGTTGCTTTTTCTTTGGTTAAAATAGAACTTTTTTGTTAAATTTGTTGCACTAAATTCATCATGCAATTTAAAGGACATCCATAAGTATTTATTAATGTGATGTTGACATCATTTCAACAAAATTAATTTATGTAGTACCATGTGTGCCAATTCATTCTTAATTGTTTTTCAAAAATCCCTTTTTTAATGTAATAAGTTAAGGTAAATGACTTATTTGCACAAATAAATGATTTGTGGTGGAACGCAGCTGGCTAGAGTTGGGAGGCCAGATATAGTGTCCTATATTTTTTTTCCACTGTGCTGGAAAGGCTCCATATCTTTTCCTCCCTGCACGGCATGTCTTTCGACAGGGTAGACGGGTACAGCGCATTGGCGTCGTACCCCAGCACCGCCTTGCACATCTTCTCCTCCCGACTCCTCACCTGACCCCTGATCGTCGACCTGCCAGCCTCGGCGTATCTGGAGAAGACTATGGATGGACCACCGACCAATCCCGCCTTCACCATCGCATAAGTCTCATCCTTCGGCGACCACAGCTCGGGCGTGTCCGCCTTCCCATCGATCGACCCGTGGAGCAGGTACTGAAGGGAAACACCGGGCAGAGACACAGCGTCCTTGAGTATGTCCACGCCTCTCCCCCTGTAGAACTCCGTCATTTTAGTCAGTGCCTCTAGGAACGGTCCGACGTCCAAGTCGTTGTAGTGTCTCAACCATTCTTTGAACGTCTTCTCTTTTTCTCGGAAGACCTTCTTGCACTCTTTCCACTCGGACAACGACAGTAGGAACTCGCCCTTCAACTTCGAGTACCACTCGGGATAGTTGGGCAGCCCCGGATGGTCGAGTTTTTCTGGGGAATCAAACCAATCGTACGGGAAGTGAGACTTTACAGTTTTATAGTCGTACGTCTTAACCCACCGGTCGTACGTGGTACCGGGTCCCAGATACTGGATGATGTCGAGAAATCTAAACTCCGGGGTAAACAGAAACATCGTCGTGCTGGCTCTCTTTCCGACCATCACCTTATTCACGGTACTGCTTGATGAGATTCAGGTCATACCTGCTGCAGTTGAACCCCACCACCGGGACTTGGTCGATCCACGAGACGATCTTCTCTTGCTGAGGTTTCGACAGCATCTCGGCATATACTTCCTAATCCCATCCCTGATGACTTTGCCTCTCCTCTGCAGCTCGGTCATGAACTTCTCGACCAGCGTGTCGGGATCTCGTTCGCAGATGTGGGTGATCCCCTCGTGCATCGTATCCCCAACGACACCGATATAGGAACGTGCTCGCCCTCGAAGGTCTGGTCTTTGGTGGGTCTCGTGGTTTTCGACTTGTCGAGATACGACTATCTGGTGAGGGTACAGAGTCGTCTCCTCCTCGTGCGGCGATTGTGGATAGTAGGTATTCACCTCATTCAACCCCTCGCACTCCCATATCACCACCAGCTCGTAACCCGCCTTCCTTATCTTGGCGTCTTGGATGTTCGTCCTCTTGTACAGCGATCTCGCGTTACCTCTCCTGCAATGCCTCGAGACACCCGTGCCATTAGCATCCGTGAAACTGAAACACGGTCTTGATTTCGTGACAATAGCCGTCGACCGGATCGCCGTCCACCCACCTCTCACCCCCGTGACCGCATCTCGCATGATGTATGTGCTTTCCCACCCTCTCCTCTTCTCTGCTCAACCACTGAATCGACATCGCGCTCGCTGACCCCTTAGAACGCCTTCTCGTAGGCCGACTGCGGTCTCTACCCTCTTACCTGGACATATCACCACGGTCTTCCCACCCATGCAGGTGGTCGCGTGCCTGTGCATGTTACACGACTGTGTGAACCGTTGTTGACATCCGGTGCATCCGTACTCATTCGTTATCTTGCGGAGGTTCGTTATGAGGAACGAGTGACCTCCAAACATTCCTATCGTCATGATCTTCTCCCCAACCGCATAGTAGTTTGCCGGAGACTTCATGAGGTACCACACTCCGTCGTCTGTGGGCTCGTATACACGAATAACCAGCTTGAAGCGCTCTTCGACCTTCTTAATATCGTCCAGGGGGATTCCCTTGCTATCTGGTCCGTTATCGTGACCGAGGTATTCGTGAGCCAGAGCTTGTGCCTTCCTACAGCACCCGTCGGGTCTCCCTCCACGGTGGATGGCTATGCACCTAAACAGACACAAGTAGTCATCGTACGTGTCGACGGAATACATTCCCTTTTTCTGTCTTAACCAATCGGGGAGTTTTCCCACTCCCATGAGAAGTTGTTGAGCGTCGATGATCATCTTCACCTCGACCGATGTCCATTCGACCTTTCACTCTATCGGATATCCAACTCTCCGCTTTGGAGATCTCGTTTATCCACGGACTGCCCTTTGAGTTTTTGTGATAGATCATCGTTTCGTCGGTCTCGATGTTCCTAATACGATACGAGCACGAATACCTCAGATAAAATGCCGTTGTCATCTCTGGACGAATTTTATTCATTATGCGATTAGCAATCTCTCCTTCTACCCCCCTCGAAGGTCCAGACTATCTTCTTCCTACCCCTATCAACAGTTTCCCTAGCTTCGGCATATTCGGCGAGAATCCTTGGACCCTCCTCCACCAAATCTCTGGCGAGCTCTCTCCTACTCATAGGTCTCCCCACCAGACATTATATCTTATTGTAGTGTGCCATGTATAGTGGTTTTCTGCGTGCACTGGGATCTTCTTTTACACGCTATGCGTAAGCAGTGGCACGCAGACTGGCCGTCGTCTCGTTCTCCAATTTCTCGGAGCGTTTTTTGAGGTCGGCAGGCAGTCGTCCGGTCAAAACCGCACGCCGAATCCTCTCCTCGCGAACGATGGCCCGCGCGTCACTTATCCTATCTGCTATATAGCTTTCTTGAGTCTCAAACCTCTTAGGGAAATTCCGCAACTCTTAGCTTGCTCTCTCATTTGCTTTATGGTAGGCATTATACTTCAGTATAACCAATGGATTTCCAATGAAGTTTTCTTTTAAAAAATCCAGGCTATTGGATTGGCGAAAGCCGGGCGGGCGGCGGGCGGCGGCGGGCGGCGGGCGGCGTCCACAATCAATGTTAAGTTTTCGTGTTTGAGTCCATTTCTTTGTTACTGTACCACCTAGGACCACCAAACTTTCACAGCTTCATAATCAAGGGGTGCCCACCACATATCACTATCCAACATGTTACTTTTTTTTTTAACTTGACCCATTTTTTCCGCGTAGTCGACTTAGCCATTTTCAATGTTAAGTTTTCGCGTTTACAATGTTAAGTTTTCGTGTTTAAGTCCATTTCTTTGGTACTGTACCACCTAGGACCACCAAACTTTCACAGCTTCATAACCAAGGGGTGCCTACCACATACAACTATCCAACATGTGACCATTTTTAGCCAGGTTTTTTGGAGAAAAAAATCCAGGCTATTGGATTGGCGAAAGCCGGGCGGGCGGGCGGCTGGCGGCGGCTGGCGGGCGGTCAGCGGGCGGCGGTCGGGCGGCGTCCACAATCAATGTTAAGTTTTCGTGTTTGAGTCCATTTCTTTGTTACTGTACCACCTAGGACCACCAAACTTTCACAGCTTCATAATCAAGGGGTGCCCACCCACCACATATCACTATCCAACATGTTACTTTTTTTTTAACTTGACCATTTTTTCCGCGTAGTCGACTTAGCCATTTTCAATGTTAAGTTTTTCGCGTTTACAATGTTAATTTTCGTGTTTGTTTTAAGAAGTCCATTTCTTTGGTACTGTACCACTAGGACCACCAAACGTTCACAGCTTCATAATCAAGGGGTACCCACCACATATCACTATCCAACATGTTACTTTTTTTTTTTAACTTCACCCATTTTTTCCGCGCAGTCGACTTAGCCATTTTCAATGTTAAGTTTTCGCGTTTACAATGTTAAGTTTTCGTGTTTAAGTCCATTTCTTTGGTACTGTAGACACCAAATTTCCACTAGGACCACCAAACTTTCACAGCTTCATAACCAAGGGGTGCCTACCACATACAACTATCCAACATGTGACCATTTTTTTACCTTCACCTATTATTTCTACGTAATTGACTTAGCCATTTTCAACGTTAACTTTTTAACGTACGTCTGGTTAGAGTTTTTTGCTTAAAACTTTTTCGTTATACTATATCTCTGCAACTGCTTCGCCCATTACCTTGAAACTTCACATGGGTGTATCATCCATATTTTCATTCTAACCCCCAACCGTGCGGCCCCTGTGCCCAATGTTCAAGGTCAAATACTTTGAATTTATTTGTTAAAGTTTTTTCGTGTACTAAATCTCTGCAACTGCTTCACCCAATACCTTGATACTTCACATGGGTGTTTATCATCATTGTCGCACCTGCTTGCGGAAAGCGCGATCCTGTGCCCAATGTCAAGGTCAAATTTACTTTGATTTTTTTTGTTAAAGTTTTTTCGTGTACTATATCTCTGCAATGCTTCACCCAATACTTAATACTTCACATGGGTGTTTATCATCATTGTCGCACCTGCTTGCGGAAAGCGTGATCCTGTGCCCAATGTCAAGGTGTCAAATTACTTTGAATTTTTTTGTTAAAGTTTTTTCGTGTACTATATCTCTGCAACTGCTTCACCCAATACCTTGATACTTCACATGGGTGTTTATCATCATTGTTGCACCTGCTTGCGGAAAGCGTGATACTGTGCCCAATGTCAAGGTCAAATTACTTTGAATTTTTTTGTTAAATGTTTTTTCGTGTACTATATCTCTGCAACTGCTTCACCCAATACCTTGATACTTCACAGGGGTGTTTATCATCATTGTCGCACCTGCTTGCGGAAAGCGCGATCCTGTGCCCAATTGTCAAGGTTCAAATTACTTTGAATTTTTTTGTTAAAGTTTTTTCGTGTACTATATCTCTGCAACTGCTTCACCCAATACCTTGATACTTCACATGGGTGTTTATCATCATTGTCGCACCTGCTTGCGGAAAGCGCGATCCTGTGCCCAATGTCAAGGTCAAATTACTTTGAATTTTTTGTTAAAGTTTTTCCGTGTACTATATCTCTGCAACTGCTTCACCCAATACCTTGATACTTCACATGGGTGTTTATCATCATTGTCGACATGCTTGCGGAAAGCGCGATCCTGTGCCCAATGTCAAGGTCAAATTACTTTGAATTTTTTTGTTTAAAGTTTTTTTTCGTGTACTATATCTCTGCAACTGCTTCACCCAATACCTTGATACTTCACATGGGTGTTTATGATCATTGTCGCACCTGCTTGCGGAAAGCGCGATCCTGTGCCCTATGTCAAGTTCAAATTACTTTGAATTTTTTTGTTAAAGTTTTTTGTGTACTATATCTCGCAACAGCTTCACCCAATACCTTGATACTTCACATGGGTGTTTATCATCATTGTCACACCTGCTTGCGGAAAGCGCGATATCGTCGGCATTTTGGCATACGTTCCGTCCGTTCGTCCGTGTGTCCGGTTAAAGTTTTTTGGTTAAAGTTTTTCCATCTACTATATCTATTTTTTTAGTGTCCATGCCTCGCCCCAAGGCGCGACATGCAGGCCACGGCCATCTAGTCTACAAAAAGTGGGTATAATTATGTTATCCAAGTGTCTATGCTTGGAAAAAACCTGGCCTTCGTGGCTTTGCCTCGTTTCTTGTTTTACCTTCACCTATTATTTCTACGTAATTGACTTAGCCATTTTCAACGTTAACTTTTTAACGTACGTCTGGTTAAAGTTTTTTGGTTAAAACTTTTTCGTTATACTATATCTCTGCAACTGCTTCGCCCATTACCTTGAAACTTCACATGGATGTTTATCATCATCCATATTTTCATTCTAACCCCCAACCGTGCAGGCCCTGTGCCCAATGTCAAGGCAAATTACTTTGAATTTTTTTGTTAAAGTTTTTTCGTGTACTATATCTCTGCAACTGCTTCACCCAAACTACCTTGATACTTCACATGGGTGTTATCATCATTGTCGCACTGCTTGCGGAAAGCGCGATCCTGTGCCCTATGTCAAGTTCAAATTACTTTGAATTTTTTTGTTTTTTAAAGTTTTTTTGTGTACTATATCTCTGCAACTGCTTCACCCAATACCTTGATACTTCACATGGGTGTTATCATCATTGTCACACCTGCTTGCGGAAAGCGCGATATCGTCGGCATTTTGGCATACGTCCGTCCGTGTTCGTCCGTGTGTCCGGTTAAAGTTTTTTGGTTAAAGTTTTTCCATCTACTATATCTATTTTTTTAGTGTCCATGCCTCGCCCCAAGGCGCGACATGCAGGCCACAGCCATCTAGTCTACAAAAAGTGGGTATAATTATGTTATCCAAGTGTCTATGCTTGGAAAAAACGTGGCCTTCGTGGCTTTGCCTCGTTTCTTGTTTTACCTTCACCTATTATTTCTACGTAATAATTGACTTAGCCATTTTCAACGTTAACTTTTTAACGTACGTCTGATTAAAGTTTTTTGGTTAAAACTTTTTCGTTATACTATATCTCTGCAACTGCTTCGCCCATTACCTTGAAACTTCACATGGGTGTTTATCATCATCCATATTTTCATTCTAACCCCCAACCGTGCGGCCCTGTGCCAATGTCAAGGTCAAATACTTTGAATTTTTTTGTTAAAGTTTTTCCGTGTACTATATCTCTGCAACTGCTCACCCAATACCTTGATACTTCACAGGGTGTTTATCATCATTGTCGCACCTGCTTGCGGAAAGCGCGATCCTGTGCCCAATGTCAAGGTCAAATTACTTTGAATTTTTTTTGTTAAAGTTTTTTTCGTGTACTATATCTCAACCCCGCAACTGCTTCACCCAATACCTTGATACTTCACATGGGTGTTTATCATCATTGTCGCACCTGCTTGCGGAAAGCGCGATCCTGTGCCCTATGTCAAGTTCTTAAATTACTTTGAATTTTTTTGTTAAATGTTTTTTTTGTGTACTATATCTCTGCAACTGCTTCACCCAATACCTTGATACTTCACATGGTGTTTATCATCATTGTCACACCTGCTTGCGGAAAGAAGCGATATCGTCGGCATTTTGGCATACGTCCGTCGTTCGTCCGTGTGTCCGGTTAAAGTTTTTTGGTTAAAGTTTTTCCATCTACTATATCTATTTTTTTAGTGTCCATGCCTCGCCCCAAGGCGCGACATGCAGGCCACGGCCATCTAGTCTACAAAAAGTGGGTATAATTATGTTATCCAAGTGTCTATGCTTGGAAAAAACCTGGCCTTCGTGGCTTTGCCTCGTTTCTTGTTACAGTACTTTTACTACTCAATTTGAAAATCAATGCATATTTCCACATTGCTGTGCGTATTTTGTGCTCCCACTTTCGATAATTAATGCGTATTCTGCTATTAAAAATAAGTGCGTAAAATATGCCAATACTCGCCTTATCTGGAGCTCTATTAATGGACAAAAATGTATGATCTAATGGCGACTTGTGCAAATTTTCAGGATATATCATGAAATTAGATTTTAAGGTTCCTGATAATTACAGAAAAATACTACTAATGTTTCAATATGGGAAGCACACTTTTGCACATTTGTGGGTGCAAAAATATGTTTGTTTAGCCATTTTCAGGATTTGGCATTTTGAACTGTTCCCACCCCTGTTAGTTACTGGCGTCTGCCAGGCACAGATACTTGGCTGTGTTTTGTTGTTCGACCAAACTCTCAAAACCTATCTATAATAATAATGTCTGTTCATAATTGCAAAATGTCTGCTTTCAATCCACTGTATGTGTTGTATTATGGCTGTATGATATTGTTACAGACAAGACCAGTATGAAACCCTGCGGGAAGAGTTGAATCAGAAAGACACTGAACTGTGCGAGCTGCAGGAATTCACAACGTATGAGCGTGAAGTCGAGGCAGAAACCATCAAGGAGCTCAGACAGGTTTGCTCTCGCTGTAGCGCAAGATTATCCTGAACATCATAGTCCTTTCAGTCTATGTTGACCGTTGACTAATAACAAACTGAAATGGTGCTTCTATTTCCACTCTGAACGTTTGAGAGCACATAGTGATGACAGATATATGTGGATCAAAGCAGGCCATAAATATTATCACTATTTTTGCCGAGTTGCTTGCAGAGAGCACATAGTAATCACAATGATAAACATACATGTATCTGTCCATCCAAAACCTGCAATAATTTTTTTTTAATGTCATATCTCTGCGTCACAATTTCTTTTTGAAACTTGAAAGACATCTTTATTATCATCTATATTTAATATTGTATCCCATAAATGTCAAAGTCAATTGACTGAATTCTGCAAGCTTTGCATGAAAGCTAAAGTATGTTTGTTCTCTGAAATCATATGGTAGATTGACTTAAAGCACTGGTCCGTATGTTTCTGATTGATAAGTACCCGATATCTCTGCACATACATCCTGGGACCAGCAAATGCCTCGTGTCTTTGACATACTGGCTGATTTAGTGGTAATATTAAATGTATATTGTTGTACTCGTCATCCATTGCAGAAAGTAGAGACCTCAGTGAACAACTCTGCCAATGTGATATGGCTGGAAGAAGAGCTTATGAAGGCTCAACAGGAGAGAAATGGCCTCCGAAATCAAGTGGATAGTCTCAAGCATAACCTCTCCGCAGTTGAGGATGGAACAGGACTGTCTGAGAAATCCAAACAACTTTCAGAATCGGAAAGCAGTGTTGCCTCTTTAAGGTCGGATATGGATATTCAGAAAGCGAAGTACGAATTTCATATTGAGCAGATGAAGAAAAGAATTGAATCCTATACACAGATGCTGGAGGATAAAGGCGTCGACTCGGATATCATTAAGCAAAAACTCACAATAGACATTTGCAAAAGCGAGGAACAGTTTGAAACGGAAGTCAATTATCAGCAAACTATAGAGGATCTGCGGAACGAAGTTGATACTTATGTTCAGCAGTTGGAGCGGGAAAATATAAAAAATTGTGAACTTGTGGAGCATCATGATGAGGAGTTTGAATATAAGAAACAGCAGTTTTTAAATGATATTAAAGAGGCCAGAGAAGAAAGTGATATTTACCGCCAGTTGTACGAGGAATTGGAGAAAACGAGAAACAGTGATGGTGTTGGAGAAAACCTATCAGAAAATGTGAAATTTGTTAGAGATGAACCTGTTAGTAATGTTAATGATGAATTAGAAGCTCAAAAACTGATGTACGAGAATCAGATAAGTAACATGAAGGCAGAAATAATTTCTTACAGGGAAACACTTGACAGGCAAATCTGTGAACATTCTGAAAACAATGGTGAAGCTATTTCAGATTCACCTGACCTAGAATGCATGACATCTAAGTTGAAAAGTCAAGAGCAAGATATAACCAAGCTGAAAGCTGAAGTAGAGACCTATATTGAACTGCTAAATGTGGAAAAGGCAAGATTTGAAGTTGGTGTTCATGATGAACAAGATACTGGCAATGTTCAATCACATGTAGAAACTTTGGAATCTGAATGTTTGGCAAAGAGCTGTGAGCATAACCAAGAAGCCAGTGATTTCAAATCCAAACTAGAACAAGTTACTGAGGCATTTAATCTGTATAAGCGAAAGGTGGAACAAAATGCTGCTGTGGGAGAAAATAATGTACTGAATGAAATATTGAGAGCCGAAATGAAGGCACAAAGTGATGAACATGCACAAGAGATAGCAGACGTGAAAGACAAGCTTGAATATGTTAGTGGCCTATTAAAGACTACAGCTGCCATTGAGCTGGCCAGACATGAGAAGCAAATGGCTGAAGAGGAAATCACAACACTTAAAACTGATATTTTACATCCTAAGAATTTATTGGATACAGGCTTGAACTTGCCTACATGCAATATAAACAATACTGATACGGACATTCCAGTGCAGTTGGAAACTAAGAGATATAAAAAGGAAGTAGCCTGTCTTAAAAATGAATTGCATCGGGCTACTGTGTTGTTTAATGAGTCTACATCAGGTACAGCAGATGAATCTTCAACTGAATACAATGCTGACACGCCTGATGCAGAGGTTCTCAAGGCAATGGAATCTGAAATGTCAGAATCTGATGGAGAAATAGCTGCACTTAAATTGGAGCTTGACCGAGTGACTGGCTTGTTGAATAAATATGAGTCTGCAAATCAAACTGAAACTTCACCAACAAACAATAATGATGCACTTCAAATGGAGTTACTGAGAGCAGAAACGCAATCAGAAAAGGTCAAATCTGTTGAAGAAATAGCTACACTTAAGTTACAGCTTGAACAAGTTACTGGTTTGTTAAATGAATACAGGTCTGCAAATCAGACTGATCCTTCACCTACAGACACGAGAGATACACTTCAAATGGAGTTACTGATAGCAGAAATGGAATCTGAAATGTCCAATTCTGGTGAAGAAATAGCTACACTAAAGTTACAGCTTGAACATGTTACTGGGTTGTTGAATGAACATAAGTGTGCACATGAAACTGATACTTTACCTGTAAGCAATAACGATACACTTCAAATGGAGCTACTGAGAGCAGAAATGGAATCTGAAATGTCCAAGTCTTATGACGAAATAGCTACACTTAAGTTGCAACTGGAACAAGTTACTGGGTTGTTGAATGAACATAAGTCTGCGCATCAAACTGACACTTTACCTGTAAGCAATAACGATACACTTCAAATGGAGCTACTGAGAGCAGAAATGGAATCTGAAATGTCCAAGTCTTATGACGAAATAGCTTCACTTAAGTTGCAGCTGGAACAAGTTACTGGGTTGTTAAATGATTATAAGTCTGCAAGTCACACTGATCCTTTGCCTGCAGACATGAGAGATACACTTCAAATGGAGCTATTGAGAGCAGAAATGGAATCTGAAATGTCCAAGTCTGATGAAGAAATAGCTACACTTAAATTGCAGCTTGAACAAGTTACTGGGTTGTTAAATGATTATAAGTCTGCAAGTCAGACTGAACCTTTGCCTGCAGACACGAGAGATACACTTCAAATGGAGCTATTGAGAGCAGAAATGGAATCGGAAATGTCCAAGTCTGATGAAGAAATAGCTACACTTAAATTGCAGCTTGAACAAGTTACTGGGTTGTTAAATGATTATAAGTCTGCAAGTCAGACTGATCCTTTGCCCGCAGACATGAGAGATACACTTCAAATGGAGCTATTGAGGGCAGAAATGGAATCTGAAATGTCCAAGTCTGATGAAGAAATAGCTACACTTAAATTGCAGCTTGAACAAGTTACTGGGTTGTTAAATGATTATAAGTCTGCAAGTCACACTAAACCTTTGCCTGCAGACACGAGAGATACACTTCAAATGGAGCTATTGAGAGCAGAAATGGAATCGGAAATGTCCAAGTCTGATGAAGAAATAGCTACACTTAAATTGCAGCTTGAACAAGTTATTGGGTTGTTAAATGATTATAAGTCTGCAAGTCAGACTGATCCTTTGCCCGCAGACACGAGAGATACACTTCAAATGGAGCTATTGAGGGCAGAAATGGAATCTGAAATGTCCAAGTCTGATGAAGAAATAGCTACACTTAAATTGCAGCTTGAACAAGTTACTGGGTTGTTAAATGATTATAAGTCTGCAAGTCACACTGAACCTTTGCCTGCAGACACGAGAGATACACTTCAAATGGAGCTATTGAGAGCAGAAATGGAATCGGAAATGTCCAAGTCTGATGAAGAAATAGCTACACTTAAATTGCAACTTGAACACGTTACTGGGTTGTTAAATGATTATAATTCTGCACGTCAGACTGTTCCTTTGCCTGCAGACACGAGAGATACACTTCAAATGGAGCTGTTGAGAGCAGAAATGGAATCGGAAATGTCCAAGTCTGATGAAGAAATAGCTACACTTAAATTGCAGCTTGAACAAGTTACTGGGTTGTTAAATGAATATAAGTCTGCAAGTCACACTGATCCTTTGCCTGTAGACACGAGAGATACACTTCAAATGGAGCTATTGAGAGCAGAAATGGAATCTGAAATGTCCAAGTCTGATGAAGAAATAGCTACACTTAAATTGCAGCTTGAACAAGTTACTGGGTTGTTAAATGATTATAAATCTGCAAGTCAGACTGATCCTTTGCCTGCAGACACGACAGATACACTTCAAATGGAGCTATTGAGAGCAGAAATGGAATCGGAAATGTCCAAGTCTGATGAAGAAATAGCTACACTTAAATTGCAGCTTGAACAAGTTACTGGGTTGTTAAATGATTATAAGTCTGCAAGTCAGACTGATCCTTTGCCTGCAGACACGAGAGATACACTTCAAATGGAGCTATTGAGAGCTGAAATGGAATCGGAAATGTCCAAGCCTGATGAAGAAATAGCTACACTTAAATTGCAGCTTGAACAAGTTACTGGGTTGTTAAATGATTATAAGTCTGCAAGTCACACTGATCCTTTGCCTGCAGACACGAGAGATACACTTCAAATGGAGCTATTGAGAGCAGAAATGGAATCGGAAATGTCCCAATCTGGTGAAGAAATAGCTACACTAAAGTTACAGCTGGAACAAGTTACTGGGTTGTTGAATGAATATAAGTCTGCACATGAAACTGACACTTTACCTGTAAGCAATAAAGATACACTTCAAATGGAGCTACCGAGAGCAGAAATGGAAAATGAAATGTCCAAATCTGTTGCAGAAATAGCTACACTAAAGTTGCAACTTGAACACGTTACTGGGTTGTTAAATGATTATAAGTCTGCAAATCAGATTGATCCTTTACCAACAGACAAAAGAGTTGATGATCTTCAAATCGAGTTGCTGAAAGCTGAAGTGGAATCTGAAAAGGCCAACTTTATTGAAGAAATAACTACACTTAAATTGGACCTTGAAAATGTTACAGGATTGTTAAATGACTATAAATGTTCTGATCAAGACGATAATTTATCTACAGACAATGGTGATACACTTCAAATTCAGCTGCTAAGAGCAGAGATGGAATCTGAAAAAGCTAAATCAGATGAAGAAATAGCAACTCTAAAAAATGAGCTGGAACGTATCACCGAATCGTTTAATGAACTCAAGTTCACTATTCAGGATAAGTTTCATGTTGGAAATGAAGAATCAGTTCAGATTGAGTTGCTAAAAGCAGGAATAGAAACTAAAATCTCTAATTACGAGGAAGAAATAAGAACGCTTACATCTGAACTGGAACTGACTGCTGAAAGAATAAATGAATTGAAATCAAAATATGAAATTCTACCCGTTTTGAGTGGAAATGTTGCTGAAAGACAAAATTCAGATGCATCAGAAAATCCTAAATGTAATGAGGAAATTACAAATCTTCAACAGGAACTGGAATATGTCAGAATTCAATTTATTGAATACAAGTCTAAAACAGAATTAGAAAAAGTTAAGTTTACAGAAGAAATAACAAAGTTGAATTCAGAACCTCATTTTAGGGAAAATATTACTCAAGAAAAGTTTGTTTCTATCCAAACAGAGTTACACAGATCTGAAATGAATACAGAAAAGGCAAAACATGAAGAGGAAATGTGTGGTCTAAGAACTGAACTTGAAACATATATTCAAAGGGTTACTTCAGCTGCAACAAATGAATCGGATTTGGACATAGAGAAATATGAAACAGAAATAAATGAATTGAAAGCTAAAGTGGACACCCTCATGGATTTGCTGGATACACCTAGATCAAATGCTGATCATGAAGAAATGACAGTTAATGAAACCAATCAAACTACACATGAATCACAAAATGTAGATTATAAAAAAGAAATTGAAAATTTGAAATGTGAAATTGCTGCTTTACAGACTGCAAATGTTTCTACAATTCATGGGGATTCATCTGTGGATGAAGTAGACAATGAACACTTTCGAGTCAGGCTGGACGAAGCAGTTAAACAGAACAATCAACTGGAAGCAGAACACATGAAGGAAAGGCAGACGTTCTCCGAGGTAACTTAACATACTTTTTAGATCATCTGTGTTTTAAAAGAAAAGTGAAAAATCTATTATCACCACTGGACATCTATTATCGCCACTGGACGTTTGCCAATGTCCAGATTTTGGTTAATCCCTTCATTCAAGTCACTTTCTCATCAACCCCTTGCCTAACACAATAAAACCATTTATCCATCATTCAACACACTTCACATACTGATAGATGACCTTGACCTACTTTTTTTGCTCAAATGAATTTAAATAGCAATTTTTATGCCCCCGCCACCGAATGGTGAGGGGGGCATATAGTGTTACCGGCGTCCGTACGTACGTAACGTATGTAACGTACGTACGTCCCGAAACCTTAACGCTCGGGTAAATGGCTTATAATTTCTGTTTCCTTGCTCGGATCTGCTTCACATTTCAAACACGCATTGCTCCAATGGTCCTCTACCGCCCTGTGACAAATCCACATTCGTCCCGCCCCCACTAAGCCCAGGGTCAAGGTCACAGACTTGGTGCGTTCGAAACCTTAACGCTCGGTAAATGGCTTATAATTTCTGTTTCCTTGCTCGTATCTGCTTCACATTTCACACACGCATTGCTCCAATGGTCCTCTACCGCCCTATGACAAATCCACATTCGTCCTGCTCCCGCTGAGCACAGGGTGAAGGTCACAGACTTGGTGCGTTTGAAACCTTAACATTCAGTTAAATGGCTTATAATTTGTGTTTCCTTGCTCAGATCTGCTTCACATTTCACACACGCATTGCTACAATGGTCCTCTACCGCCCTGTGACAAATCCACATTCGTCCCGCCCCCACTAAGCCCAGGGTCAAGGTCACAGACTTGGTGCGTTCGAAACCTTAACGCTCGGGTAAATGGCTTATAATCAAATATGCCTCGTTTTCTTTGGCTGCCAGCGGGGGGCATTCGTGTGCCGACAGGCCACATTTCTAGTATGCTCTTAAATCCTGGTTAATGTTTGTGTTTAAGTCATTTTCCCAATAACCGTTTCGTTGAGCCATCATTTCAGTGAATGACTTGGGCAGTTGTTATGCTCTTAAATCCTAGTTATGCCTTGTTTTCAAGTCTCTACAAGCGGGCGGCTAGTTGGTGGCACACAAAGGGTAATTGTATCCCCCGGACTCCGTCGGGGGATACTATGGATTTGACAGCGGGCCGCGTCCGCGTGCGCGTCCGCCGCAGACACTTCTTGTCCGGAGCATAACTCGAACACCCTTTGGAATATTTTCATGAAACTTCACACATGCATAGACCACGACCCGAAGGTGTGTCGCGCACAAGAATGACAACTCTTGCATAGCTAATTTTTTAAGTTATCTCCCTTTTTTGTTTCGCCCACTGATTGACCACAACTCGACCACCCTTTGAAATATTTTTTTGAAACTTCACACATTCAATTAGAGCACGAACCGAAGGTGTGTCGTGCACAAGAATGACAACTCTTGCATAGCTAATTTTTTAGTTATCTCCCTTTTTGTTTTCGCGCACTGATTTCCTGTCCGGAGCATAGATCACGACCCGGAGGTGTGTCGCGCATGAGAATGACAACTCTTGCGTAGCTAATTTTTGAGTTATCTCCCTTTTTAGCTCGACTATTCGAAGAATAAGTAGAGCTTATGTTGTCACCCCGCCGACGCCGTCGTCGGCGTCACCGTCGTCACGCCTTGGTTAAGGTTTTTAGTCAAGCTTGTATATGGAATAATACTGGCCCTACACCCACCATATTTGGACAACTTCATCTCCTAGTGATGTACATCAATAACCCCTGACCTATATTTGACCTTGACCTACATTTCCTCTTGAATTACTTGGTTAATTACCCTTGGTTAAGGTTTTTAGTCAACCTTGGTTAAGGTTTTTAGTCAAGCTTGTATATGCAATACTACTAGCCCTACACCCACCATACTTGGACAACTTCATCTCCTAGTGATGCACATCAATAACCCCTCATCTATATTTGACCTTGACCTACATTTCCTCTTGAATTACTTACTTAATTCCCCTTGGTTAAGGTTTTTAGTCAACCTTGGTTAAGGTTTTTTTTCAAGCTTGTACATTGAATACTATTGTGCATCCAGACACCATACTTCGACAACCTTTTATCATAGGTATGTACATCAATAACCCCTGATCTGTATTTGACCTTGACCTACATTTCCTCTTCAATTACTTACTTAATTCCTTTTGGTTAAGGTTTTTAGTCAACCTTCTATATGGAATACTACTGGCCCTACACCCACCATACTTGGACAACTTCATCTCCTAGTGATGTACATCAACAACCCCTGACCTATATTTGACCTTGACCTACATTTAACCTTGAATTACTTACTTAATTCCCCTTGGTTAAGGTTTTTACTCGACCTTGGTTAAGCTTTTTACTCAAGCTTGTACATGGAATACTATTGTGCATACAGACACCATACTTGGACAACCTTTTCTCATAGTGATGTACATCAATAACCCCTGATCTATATTTGACCTTGACCTACATTTCCTCTTGAATTACTTACTTAATTCTCTTTGGTTAAGATGTTTAGTCAAGCTTGTAGATGGAATACTCATGTCCCTACACCAACCATACTTGGACAACTTCATCTAGTGATGTACATCAACAACCCCTGACCTATATTTGACCTTGACCTACATTTAACCTTAAATTACTTACTTAATTCCCCTTGGTTAAGGTTTTTACTCAACCTTGGTTAAGGTTTTTAGTCAAGCTTGTAGATGCAATACTATTGTGCATACAGACACCATACTTTGATAACTTTTTCTCATGGGGATGTACATCAATAACCCCTGACCTTTATTTTACCTTCACCTACATTTAACCTTGAATTACTTGGTTAATGTGTATAGTCAAGCTTGTATATGGAATACTTCTGGGCCTACATCAACCATACTTGGACAACTTCATCTCCTAGTGATGTACATCAATAATCCCTGACCTATATTTGACCTTGACCTACTTTTATTTTTTCCTTGGATTACTTTGTTATCTCCCCTTGGTTACGGTTTTTACTCAAGCTTGTATATGGAATACTCCTGGGCCTACAGCAACCATACTTGGAAAACTTTATCTCCTAGTGATGTACATCAATAACCCCTGACCTATATCTGACATTTACCTACATTTAACCTTGAATTACTTACTTAATTTCCCTTGGTTAATGTTTTTAGTCAACCTTGGTTAAGGTTTTTATGCAGGCCGCAGCCACCTTCTTTGTGAAGCTATGTGTACATCGACAACCCTCGTAGTCGAGCTATGCTGTTCTCCTACAGCTCTTGTTTGCTTTGCTCACTCTACAAACTGGACAATAATGCATGAAGACCCGTTTTCTCGTGTGCTCTGTACACCTTACCTGTAGAGAGAACAATAGAGACTGGGAGAACCATTCATCTGTGCATGTGCTAGCATGTGCAAATGTCCAGTCTTGACCACTCTTGACCACAGGTAATTTATACAGGTAAATTACTACATTGGATATTACATTTCCGTAAACTGTCTTGAAAATATTGTGGCATTATGTGGACCTGTGCAGATATATGTAGATAAATATAGGACTATTAAAAACAAATTCTGGGCTCCAGTAGCAAGCATTATTATTTTTAATTTTTAAACTTTTTTTTTCCATTTTTTTTTTTTCAAATTCTTTTTCAATTTTTGTCAGTAGCATAAGGTCGTAAGTGCTATATACAGACTATTCACCTGTGCATGTGCTAGCATGTGCAACTGACCACTGACCACTTACAGGTAATTTATACAGGTAAATGATTATATTACATTTCCGTAAACTGTGTTGAAAATATTGTGGCAATATGTGGACCTGTGCATATATGATATGTAGATAAATATAGGACTATTAAAAAACATTCTGGGCTCCAGCAGGGAGCATTATTTTTTTTTAAATTATCCTTTTTTTTCTCCATTTTTAGCCAGGTTTTTTGAGAAAAAATTCCAGGCTATTGGATTGGCGAAAGCCGGGCGGGCGGGCGGCGGGCGGCGGGCGGCGGCGGGCGGCGGGCGGCGTCCACAATCAATGTTAAGTTTTCGTGTTTGAGTCCATTTCTTTGTTACTGTACCACCTAGGACCACCAAACTTTCACAGCTTCATAATCAAGGGGTGCCCACCACATATCACTATCCAACATGTTACTATTTTTTTAACTTGGCCCATTTTTTCCGCGTAGTCGACTTAGCCATTTTCAATGTTAAGTTTTCGCGTTTACAATGTTAAGTTTTCGTGTTTAAGTCCATTTCTTTGGTACTGTACCACCTAGGACCACCAACTTTCACAGCTTCATAATCAAGGGGTGCCTACCACATACAACTATCCAACATGTGACCATTTTTTTACCTTCACCTATTATTTCTACGTAATTGACTTAGCCATTTTCAACGTTAACTTTTTAACGTACGTCTGGTTAAAGTTTTTTGTTTTTTGGTTTTAAAACTTTTTCATTATACTATATCTCTGCAACTGCTTCGCCCATTACCTTGAAACTTCACATGGGTGTTTATCATCATCCATATTTTCATTCTAACCCCCAACCGTGCGGCCCCTATGCCCAATGTCAAGGTCAAATTACTTTGAATTTTTTTGTTAAAGTTTTTTTGTGTACTATATCTCTGCAACTGCTTCACCCAATACCTTGATACTTCACATGGGTGTTTATCATCATTGTTGCACCTGCTTGCGGAAAGCGCGATCCTGTGCCCAATGTCAAGGTCAAATTACTTTGTTTGTTAATTTTTTTGTTAAAGTGTGTTACTATATTCTCTGCAATGCTTCACAATACCTTGATTACTTCACACTGGGTGTTTATCATCATTGTCGCACCTGCTTGCGGAGGCGAGACGTAACGATAACCAAATGTGATTCCAATGTCAATCCTTTGGATCATTACTTTGATATGTTGAATAAGTAAATTCGTGTACTATATCTCTGCAACTGCTTCACCCAATACCTTGATACTTCACATGGGTGTTTATCATCTATTGTTCAAAGCACCTGCTGTTCGCGGAATAGCGCGGGGATCCTTGTCGCCTGCTTAATCCGTCAAGTCAAGGTCAAATTACTTTTAATTTTTTTGTTAAAGTTTTTTCGTGTACTATATCTCTGCAACTGCTTCACCCAATACCTTGATACTTCACATGGGTGTTTATCATCATTGTTGCACCTGCTTGCGGAAAGCGCGATCCTGTGCCCAATGTCAAGGTCAAATTACTTTGAATTTTTTTGTTAAAGTTTTTTCGTGTACTATATCTCTGCAACTGCTTCACCCAATACCTTGATACTTCACATGGGTGTTTATCATAATTGTCGCACCTGCTTGCAGAAAGCGCGATCCTGTGCCCAATGTCAAGGTCAAATTACTTTGAATTTTTTTGTTAAAGTTTTTTCGTGTACTATATCTCTGCAACTGCTTCACCCAATACCTTGATACTTCACATGGGTGTTTATCATCATTGTTGCACCTGCTTGCGGAAAGCGCGATCCTGTGCCCATAGTCAAGGTCAAATTACTTTGAATTTTTTTGTTAAAGTTTTTTCGTGTACTATATCTCTGCAACGGCTTCACCCAATAATAAATACCTTGATACTTCACATGGATGTTTATCATCATTGTCGCACCTGCTTGCGGAAAGCGCGATCCTGTGCCCAATGTCAAGGTCAAATTACTTTGATTTTTTTTGTTAAAGTTTTTTCGTGTACTATATCTCTGCAACTGCTTCACCCAATACCTTGATACTTCACATGGTGTTTATCATCATTGTCACACCTGCTTGCGGAAAGCGCGATATCGTCGGCATTTTGGCATACGTCCGTCCATTCGTCCGTGTGTCCGGTTAAAGTTTTTTGGTTAAAGTCTTTCCATCTACTATATCTATTTTTCTAGTGTCCATGCCTCGCCCCAAGGCGCGACATGCAGGCCACGGCCATCTAGTCTACAAAAAGTGGGTATAATTATGTTATCCAAGTGTCTATGCTTGGAAAAAACCTGGCCTTCGTGGCTTTGCCTCGTTTCTTGTTTTTAACTTGACCCATTTTTTCCGCGCAGTCGACTTAGCCATTTTCAATGTTAAGTTTTCGCGTTTACAATGTTAAGTTTTCATGTTTAAGTCCATTTCTTTGGTACTTGGTACTGTACCACCTAGGACCACCAAACTTTCACAGCTTCATAACCAAGGGGTGCCTACCACATACAACTATCCAACATGTGACCATTTTTTTACCTTCACTTATTATTTCTACGTAATTGACTTAGCCATTTTCAACGTTAACTTTTTTACATACGTCTGGTTAGAGTTTTTTGGTTAAAACTTTTTCGTTATACTATATCTCTGCAACTGCTTCGCCCATTACCTTGAAACTTCACATGGGTGTTTATCATCATCCATATTTTCATTCTAACCCCCAACCGTGCGGCCCCTGTGCCCAATGTCAAGGTCAAATTACTTTGATTTTTTTTGTTAAAGTTTTTTCGTGTACTATATCTCTGCAACTGCTTCACCCAATAATACCTTGATACTTTCACATGGGTGTTTATCATCATTGTCGCACCTGCTTGCGAAAGCGCGATCCTGTGCCCAATGTCAAGGTCAAATTACTTTGAATTTTTTTGTTAAAGTTTTTCGTGTACTATATCTCTGCAACTGCTTCACCCAATAATACCATGATATTCAACATTTGGGTTGTTTATCATTCATTGTCGCACCTGCTTGCGGAAAGCGGCGGATCCTCCTGCCAATGTCAAGGTCAAATTTACTTTGGAAGGGGGATTTTTTTAGTTGTTTTTTCGGTTTGTACTATATCTCTGCAACTGCTTCACCCAATAAATACCATGATTACTTCACATGGGTGTTTATCATCATTGTCGCACTGCTTGCGGAAAGCGGATTCCTAGTGCCCAATGTCAAAGGTCAAAATTTTTTACTTTGATTTTTTTTTGTTAAGTTTTTTCGTTGTATATTTCTCTGCAACTGCTCACCAATAATACCTTGATACTTCACATGGGTGTTTATCATCATTGTCGCACCTGCTTGCGGAAAGCGCGATCCTGTGCCAAATGTCAAGGTCAAATTACTTTGAATTTTTTTGTTAAATTTTTTTCGTGTACTATATCTCTGCAAACTGCTTCACCAATACCTTGATATTTCACATGGGTGTTTATCATCATTGTCGCACCTGCTTGCGGAAAGCGCGATCCTGTGCCCATGTCAAGTTCAAATTACTTTGAATTTTTTTGTTAAAGTTTTTTTCGTGTACTATATCTCGTGCTTAAGTCTAGTTACCCATATTCTTACGTTCGTGTACTATATCTCTTGCCTGCTTCACAATACCTTACTTTCACTGGGTGTTTATCATCATTGTCACACCTGCTTGCGGAAAGCGCGATATCGTCAGCATTTTGGCATACGTCTGTCCGTTCGTCCGTGTGTCCGGTTAAAGTTTTTTGGTTAAAGTTTTTCCATCTACTATATCTATTTTTTTAGTGTCCATGCCTCGCCCCAAGGCGCGACATGCAGGCCACGGCCATCTAGTCTACAAAAAGTGGGTATAATTATGTTATCCAAGTGTCTATGCTTGGAAAAAACCTGGCCTTCGTGGCTTTGCCTCGTTTCTTGTTGTCTAGTAGCATAAGGTCGTAAGTGCTATATACAGACTATTATCATATAATAAAACAATTATTGACTAGTGAGCCATAGAATATAATCTGATATTCTATGGCTCACTAGTCAATAATTGTATAATATGTTCGGGCCAGTGAAAATTGCTTTCGGGCCCAGGCTCGAGGTCAAGGCGGGACAAGGCGAGGCATTTGATTCCGCCGAATTCTTGTTTACTTATCTCCCTTTGTTGTTTCGTGCTCTGATTTTGTATCCAGAGCATAACTCGAACACCCTTTGGAATATTTTTATGCCCCACCACGATAGTGGAGGGGGCATTTAGTGTTACCCTTGTCCGTCCGTCCGTCCGTCCGTCCGCACACACGAATGGGTACTTGTTGTAAGTGTACGGGGATCTTATTGGGTAGGGTTAGGATAGTGTTGGGTACTCTTGTTGGGTATTTTTATAGAGTAAAAACCCAACAAGTATTCATTCGTAGGAACGTGTGTTCCGTCCTCCCGTCGTCCCGTCCGTCCGTCTGTCACAAAACTTTAACACTCGGGTAAATGTCTCATAATTTCTTCATCTTTCGACCGATCTCCTTCATATTTCTTGTACACATTGCTCTAATTGTCCTCTACCACCCTGTGCCTCTACCGTCCTGCCCACGCCAAGCCCAGGGTTAAGATCACATACTTATAGTAGAGCAGCTGGAAGATGTAAATTTTGGAAGGGGTCAACCGGAATAACAACATTTGTTATCATATATCAAAATGTTCGTCTTGGCATCAGGAACCAGGAAACCAATGATGCAGTTGCCGCATTTTTGTGCGGGCTGAGATTTTTTGGGTTAAATCACCCATTTTTGTAAAGAAAATGTGGAAAACTGGAATCGTCCATTTTAGAGTGTATACTCATAAAATAGAATACAAACGGTATATATATGGCTGCAAATAATGCTGTAAAGTAACATTAAAGCTTTATTGTAAATAAAATACTTAAATATCATGTGACCGTTCCAAGACGGTTCCCATTTCTACATATTTTCAACGAAATTTAAGGAAAAAGAACGATTATTAACATATAAACAGCACGATACGCTGTTAGTATATTTTATTTATTCCCGTGTGTTAATCTGGGTCATAATATATCAAATTGCCAATTTGTGATTTATAAGATGTTGAGTTCAGTCACACCAACTAACTGGTGCAAAATCCAATATCAAATTACATACAGAAAATAGCCAATGCAGCTCAATATAAGGTAACCTAAATATCGAATATGTGTATCGAAAGAGGTGTAGAACATTACAAAGTATTATTGTACTGCCTGGTGCGGTACTTCCGTATAGAATACCATTGGTGCCGAAAAGACAGCGGAGGAAATAGTAGACAACAACAACAACAACAAATTATAATTTTCTTCATCTGCTACCCGGCGAAATGTCTACATAGCTGACTCCAACGAAGATTGTCCAAGGCGCTATCAGGGCTCTAGGTATGATATTTATTTTATCTAGGCACCCATTGCTCGAAACAGCAGGTATTGTATTTATGTACAAAAGTATGTTAATAGATGGAAGACAAACATTCCCCACCCACTTCAATTGCCATGCTTCTCGATTTTTGTATTACTAGAATACAATTGTTGCAGGTAAAAACAGTTTTTGCACTTTTGTAAGACCCCCCCCCCTGGCCATTTTTTTTTGTATGTGGATGTGGTAATTTTGGAGCCATTTTTTAGATTTTTATGGAGGAGGGGTAGGGGGGGGGGCCTTTATGTGATGCGAAAAACCTGCATTTATTGTCAACAACAGAAAGATGAGCATGATAAGTGTATGGTAATAATATGCAAACATAGAGTTATGCGTATCATGAATTTGTCTTTGTAACATCCACATCATGTGTGTCAGGATGGTGATACATGTGGCAGTAGTAACTGACATTGAGATTCATAACGATTTAATAATCATAAAATAGACTACAAACCATCTGTATATGGCTGGGACCGTTCAAGACAGTTCCCAGTTTAACATATTAAAAACAAAATTAAGGAAACATCATTATTATAGCATATCAACAGCACGATATGCTGTCAGTCAATGTTATTCATTCCCACACTCTCAAATAACAAGGTTTCGTATCATTTCAGGTATTGAAGAACCGGAGTCGAAGTACCTCGTGTTAGCGTCTCGGTACAATGGCATCGGAATTTGACATTGAACCTCAACTAAAGAGACAGAAATCCCATGATTTCGACGAGACATGGTGCGTATTCTGTGGTAACGTGTTCAATGAGGCGGATACAGCCATCAAACCGGACATCAATCGAATGAAAAAACTGTTCCATGCATGTCAACAAAGGCAAGACGATGTTGGTAAACGATTACTCGAACATGAAGCTGAAATCCGGCAACGAGAAGTATCATTCCGCTACCATAGAAACTGCCGATATGCATACACCAGCAACTACCATATACAGTGGTTGCTTAAGAAACAATCGGTTACCACCAATACGGCTGAGGCAAGCACATCTGCAAATGAGAAACATGTATCTCGTATAACACGCCAAGGAACTTGCGAATCAAAGGGACTTTGATAGGGCGATGTATGGTATCAAATTGGTGGATGAAGCATTGCATTCGCGATTCTATCACCAATTTGTACGTTGGTGCAGTCAATCGAACAAACAAGTTCCTGACAATCTACTCACATTGCTGAATCGTTTCGAGAATGCCGTTTCAGAGGAGAACGAAGATGGAATTGCGTGTTGCCTAAGTGAACTGAGGACAGACATCATCGACAACTTGGAACCACTTCTTGAGGAATTCGTCATGACAGGCCGAGCAGTTTCTCCCACATTCAGGTTTTGGAACGACCTCATGAAATGCGTACTACAACCAATCAAGTTGTTTATCAGCTCCACTAGAGTTGGTAATTGGGATGTTCAGCAGAACGCAAAGCTACAGTTGTTACCACTTCTGTTTGTGGCCAACCGCGTGAACTATGCACGCTACCTCACCGTTAACATCCTGCTAATGAACAGACTAACCGCTGATGTTGTCACGCAATTTCAAGACGTGTACTTCGTAGCCAAACTTACCTCGGGACGGTTCAACTCGGTATGGCTGGACTACACCATAGAGGCAACAGAAAACAAGGCTCTGAAAGGAACCGGCGGCATCATAGGTCTGACACTCAAGGGCCCAGCGTTAGCTAGATGGTTTCTGGCAAGACCCATTGCGTCACAATATGCGATGAAATTCATAGAGAACGTTGCTTCAACAGCCAAAGGAGTCGAACGGGAAAGCAAGGAGACACCTGCTGAGAAGAGGTGGAGTGCCGATGTTAAAAAGATGTGTGAGATGTTCGACTCATCATTCATAGACCCATTCGATGTAATTGATGCCCCCGAGCGCTTGGTGAATATTGCCACCGGTTCCATTACTCCCGCGGGTATTGAGGAGAGCCTGGTAGCTGCGATTGACAAGGGAACCGCGATGCTGAACACGTTTGTAGAGGAGAGACTTGTGGATCCAGTACCTGGCGAGGACCACGACGGGACCGGAAAAAGTATGATGCCTTGCCTCGATCGGCCTTGAAAACAATGTCTGAAATGAAAAAGTCAGTGAAAGTAAAGAAAAAGAATGTGACAATAGATGGTGAAGTCATGTACCTTCGTCTACTGGCTGTTAACGCAAACAGAAACGGGTTCCATTAGCAAGAGTTTTGTCGTATGAAAATGCACCTGTTCCGTTAAGCATGTTCACTGAAGATGGCAAGATGGTATCATCGGCCAAATCGCATCTAATGCCGTGCCTCCCGAGGGAATGGCCACGTCGAAAAGATCACATTCCTGGCTGAATGTGACGCCATAGTATTTGATGGACATGCCTGCATCCAGATGATGATTGAGCCTACCAGCACGTTGCAGTGTTGACATTTGAAGCAATGGCAAACAGCTTCTTCAACTACATTTTATGCCGAAGCAAGTTGTGCAACAGTGGTCACTCAGTCCAGCAAATACATGTTGTGTTCGACAAGTATCCTGACAGTAGCATCAAGGATCAAACACGAGAGAAACGTACAGCTGGTGTCCATGGAAGTGCCATTCAAGTAAGACCTGATATTCGAATCCCACCGAACTGGAAGCAATTCTTCAGTAACTGCAGGAATAAATCGAGCCTTGCACAGTTCTACACGACACACATGTGCAACAACGGAATGCTGCTTGATGATGGATCAAGTCTTGTTGATCAGCGGCGGCCAAGAAGACAAGATGATTGAAGTCACAAAGTCGTGTGTGACTAATCCCAGATTTAGAGACGACCCAAGAGGAAGCCGACACAAGAATAGTCCTACACACCGTTGAGGCTGCCCGGAGAGGTGCGAAAACGATTGTTACATGTATATCGAGTCCAGACACAGATGTACTTGTACTCCTGGTTCACCACCGGCTGCAGATAGTCGCAAGTAGCATCTTCATGTTGACAGGTCGGACCGGCAAATATGCAAGTTTGGTACGGTACATACCAGTACACGAGATATATGACAACATGAGTCCACCCAAGGATCCTACTTCTTCCGATGTATTGTCTGACAGGATACGACACTACAAGTTCCTTCTTTGGTCATGGAAAGAAATCTGCATTTCGCATTATGAGTCGGAAAGCTTCCGACTATGGTGCATTGGCAACATTGGGAACAACAGAGGAACTGTCCAGCACACAGTGGACTCGGTGCATGAGGTTTGTTGGGGAGATGTATGGAAAGAAAGGGTGTGTATCTCTGAACAAATTGCGATGTGAGAAAGCCGAAAGGAATATATGTGGGAAGAAGCTGCCACCTACTGAAAGCAGTTTCCATTGTCATGTGATGCGGTGTTTGTATCAGCTGATGATTTGGCGCAAAGCTAACATTCCGGATTCAGTTATGGCCGACCCTGTCTTGTTCGGGTATGAAAGAGTATCAGAAACAGGTGCGCTCCAGCCGAAACTAATAAGTCAGTCACCAGCGGCACCTGAATTATTGAACAATCTGGTATGTGACTGTGCCAACTGGTGTGCGGAAGAGTGTTCATGCCACTTGAATGAGCAGACATGTACAGTGGCTTGTACATGTGAAGCATCAATGGAGTGTTTATGGGAGAATGTGTGCTCAAACCCATTGACGGTGGAAGTGGTGGAGACTTTACGACTTGACGAAGTGGACAGTGACTGACATACATGTGACATTTAATTTTCACTGAGTAGGACAATGATATTCAGCAACCGTTTCATTTATGTACAATAAGTCATGACATATTTAGTGTAAGCTAACTCTTAATAAGATGAGGTAGTATATTTGAGTTCTGTTTTTACAGTAATTATTGGTACACTGTTAAATAATGACATTGTCAGCAATTTAATTATTTGCTGATGTGTATTGGTGCAACTTCTGTTTATCAGGTTGAAATTCGAGTCATTACTTAACGATATGAGGCATTATTTTAAGTTCAGTATTTACCGCAAATAAAAAGACACAGGCAATTTTTTAATTGGCAACAGTGAACTTATTTGCAGGTGTCCCACTATTTACTGTAAATACGGTAGGTGTATTGGTGCACTCTGTGTTTATCAAGTTAGCTGCCCATTCAGTACATAAATATTCACAACTCCAACATATAGTTATAACGAAGGTGGAAATGTGCACCACAATGGAACGGTTGGATTATAATGATATCATAATTATAATATATATGTTGCAAATTATCATATTAAAGTTAATTAATGTGATCATTAAGATAGGTGTGTATTTCCGAATACATTCAATGATTCAGTAACAATCCATAGAAATGTGCAACACCATAGATGTACTAATATAATTGTTTACGAAACGTGAATACATGCACAATTATCGCTGTTTGCAATTTCTGCTATATTAAAAATACTGATATGCCATAAAGGACTTAAAGTACTGTGAGAAATATGATACTATCAGAAGATGGATGATCGAAATAAGAATACAGATAAACACAGTGTAAAAATAGCCATACTTCACGTCGCAATTACGTGTTATATTTGCTTTGTCGCATCATTATATGTTTGAAAATTCTTAATATTGGGCGAAAAATGTGAAAAAAGTAACCGTCTTGGAACGGTCAGCCGATGTTTATGTTTTTCATGTCAAATAATGGTTTGATAATAATATGCAGTATCATTTCTATCTATAAAGACCTTGTGTGCATTACATTTGTTACCGTTTTCTCTAAATTGGAGGATTCCAGTTTTCCACTTTTTTTTTACAAAAATCAGTGTTTTAACCCAAACAATCTCAGCCCGCACAAAAATGCCGCAACTGCATCATTGGTTTTCTGATTCCTGACGCCAAGACGAACATTTTGATATATGACAACCTATGTTGTTATTCCGGTTGACCCTAATCCTTAACCAGGCCTCTTTATGACATGTAGCTGCTCTACTATTAGTGCTTCAAAAACTTTTAACTCTCGGGTAAATATCTTATAATTTCTGTTTTCTTTCACGGATCAGCTTCATATTTCATATATGCATTGCTCTAATGGTCCTCTACCGCCCTGTGCCACATCCACGTTCATCCTGCCCCCGCCAAGCCCAGGGTCAAGGTCACATACTTGGTGCTTCAAAAACTTTAACGCTCCGGTAAAAGAAAATTTTGACTTGGAATTTGGCCTCATTTATTATCAAAGCGATATGTGGGACATCCTTGTTCTATGAACACATTTTCTAGTTTATTAAACTTCACACATGCATAGAAGACGACCCAAAGGTGTGTCGCACGTAAGAATGACAACTCTTGCGTCGTTAATTTCTTAGTTATCTCCCTTTGTTGTTTCGTGCACTGATTTCGTGTTTGGAGCATAACTCGAACACCCTTTGGAATATTTTCATGAAACTGCACACATGCATAGACCACGACGCTAAAGGTGTGTCATGCAAGAATGACAACTCTTGCATCACTAATTTTTTAGTTATCTCCCTTTGTTTTTTCCGTCACTGATTTTGTCTCCGGAGCATAACTCGAACACCCTTTTTTCAAACTACTTGTGTATCTGGGGAGGGGGATACACATGCGCTTGTCGACAAGCGTCCATTTCTAGTTTAATTATGGGGTTCATCCGTACTGGAATACTGATATCCCTGCTTTGGCCCTCAAGTACATTTTTGGCTTCTTATATGTGACAGTTGAATTCAGTTATAGCCATGATAATCCTATTACTGTTTAGGAGTGGGGCTAAGTACTTGTGTGGTGAGGATCTGGCATGGGATCAGGTTATTCTAATTTCAGGGCTGGATATATATTTTATGTAAATATTCAGCCGTTAAACACCATTAACTAAATTGTCTGTCTGTTCTACAGCCTACCCATGTTGCCCCTGTACTGAAGGTCAAATGACATAAAAATTTGTCTTGTTTTTGTCTCGCCCGCGAAGCGGAAAGCGAGACAGGTTTTGCTTTTCCGGAGTTGGCAGCGGCGGCGTCATTCAATGTTAAGTTTTCGTGTTATGGTCATTACTTCAACACGTTATCATCTACAGTCATCAAACTTTATACATACCTTTACTATGATATGTACATGAATATAGGACTATTTAAAAAAATGTGGCAGGCCCCAGGGTCTTCAGGGTCAATGTCAAACTCTATTTGTTAATACATTCAATGTTAAGTTTTCGTGTTACGGTCATTACTTCAACACCTTATCAGCTACAGTCATCAAACTTTATACATACCTTTACTATGATATGTACATGAATATAGGATTATTAAAAAATATTTGCCGGGCCCCAGGGTCAAGGTCAAACTATTTGTTAATACATTCAATGTTAAGTTTTTGTGTTATGGTCATTACTTCAACACCTTATCAGCTACAGTCATCAAACTTTATACATACCTTTACTATGATATGTACATGAATATAGGACTATTAAAAAAAAGTTGGCGGGTCTTCAGGGTCAAGGTCAAACTCTATTTGTTAATACATTCAATGTTAAGTTTTCGTGCTAAGGTTATTACTTCAACACCTTGTCAGCTAGTGACAGCTACAGTTATCAAACTTTATACATACCTTTACTATGATATGTACATGAATATAGGACTATTAAACAAATTTTGGCGGGCCCCAGGGTCTCGAGGGTCAAGTTCAAACTCTATTTGTTAATACTTTCAATGTTAAGTTTTCGTGTTACGATCATTACTTCAACACCTTATCAGCTACAGTCATCAAACTTTATACATCCCTTTACTATGATATGTAGATGAATATAGGACTATTAATATATTTTTCTTGGGCCCCAGGGTTAAGGTCAAATTCTATTTTTAGCTCATGTGAGCTATTGTTACCGCAATGCTTGTGTAACCGTCCAGTGTCCGTCGTCGTCCGTTGTCGTCGTCCGTCGTCGTCCGTGAACATTTTCAAACGTCTTCTCCTCGGTAACCATTGGGTCTATAGTCACCAAACTTCATGGTCATGGTCCTTAGATAGGGGGATTACAAAATTGTTAAAATGACGCCATTACGTAATCCGAGATGGCCGCCGTCTAAAAATAGCACAATTTCTTAAAAAAATCTTCTTCTCAAGAACAGCCAACTGGATTTCGACAAAACTTGGTAGGAATGATCGATGTACATTGCTCTTTCAAAATTGTTAAAATGGTGACCCCGGGGTTAAAAATGGGCGTGGCCCGTGGGGTCAAATTTTATTTTTGACTGAATATGGTTATGTCATATATCAAATTGAAGGTATCAATGAGGTGATCACTCTGGTGCATTTTTTGTCGAAATCGGATTGTTATGTCATCCAAGATGGCCGCCGAAAGTTCAAAAGGTCGTTCTTTTATTAGAGATTTCAAAATTCTTCTTCACATGAACCGCTTGGCTCTTGGTAGCCAAACTTAAAAGTTATGGTCCATGGGTGAAGCCTTTTCAGATTTGTTAAAATGGAGGTCATCGCTAATCCAAGATGGCCGCCGTCTAAAAATAGCATAAATTCTTAAAAAATCTTCTTCTCATGAACCGCTAGCCGGATTTCGACGAAACTTGGTAGGAATGATCGATGTACATTGCTCTTTCAAAGTTGTTAAAATGGTGACCCCGGGGTCAAAAATGGGCGTGGCCTGTGGGGTCAAATTGGGGTCAAATTTTATTTTTGACCGAATATGGTCATGTTATATATCAAATCGAAGGTATCAATGAGGCGATCACTCTGGTACATTTTGTGCCGAAACCGGATTGTTATGTCATCCAAGATGGCCGCCGAAATGTCAAAAGGTCGTTCTTTTATTAGAGATTTCAAAATTCTTCTTCACATGAACCGCTTGGCCCATGGTAGCCAAACTTAAAAGTTATGGTCCATGGCCAAACTTAAATGTTATGGTCCATGGGTGAAGCCTTTTCAGATTTGTTAAAATGGAGGTCATCGTCAAAAATGGGCATGGCCCGTGGGGTCAAATTTTATTTTTGACCGAATATGGTCATGTTATATATCCAATCGAAGGTATCAATCAGGCGATCACTCTGGTACATTTTTTGTCGAAATTGGATGGTCATGTCATCCAAGATGGCCGCCGAAAGGTCAAAAGGTCGTTCTTTTATTAGAGATTTCAAAATTCTTCTTCACACGAACCGCTTGGCCCATGGTAGCCAAACTTCACAGTTATGGTCCATGGTTGAAGCCTTTTCAGATTTGTTAAAACGGAGGTCGTCGCTAATCCAAGATGGCCACTGTCTGAAAATAGCACAAATTCTTAAAAAATCTTCTCATGAACCGCCAGCCGGATTTCGACGAATCTTGGTAGGAATGATCGATGTACAATGCTCTTTCAAAGTTGTTAAAATGGTGACCCCGGGGTCAAAAATGGGCGTGACCCGTGGTGTCAAATTGGGGTCAAATTTTATTTTTGACCGAATATGGTCATGTCTATATCAAGTTGAAGGTATCAGAGAGGCGATCACTCTGGTACATTCATTTTTTGTTGAAATTGGATGGTCATGTCATCCAAGATGGCCGCCGAAAGGTCAAAAGGTCGTTCTTTTATTAGAGATTTCAAAATTCTTCTTCACACGAGCCGCTTGGTCCATGGTGGCCAAACTTCACAGTTATGGTCCATGGTTGAAGCCTTTTCTGTTGTTAAAACGGAGGTCATCGCTAATCCAAGATGGCCGCCGTCTAAAAATAGCACAATTTTTTTTAAAACACATGAACTCAATGTCACATTCTCCTCTGGTGTTCATGGAGTCAGGTGAGCGAGTTAGGGCCATCATGGCCCTCTTGTTTTAATACTTTCAATGTTAAGTTTTCGTGTTACGATCGTTACTTCAAACACCTTATCAGCTACAGTCATCAAACTTTATACATCCCTTTACTATGATATGTACATGATATATGCAACTATTAAATGTTTTTTCTCCGGCGCCAGGGTGAAGGTCAAGGCGGAACAAGGTGAGACATTTGATTCCGCGGAATTCTTGTTTACGGGTACCGTATTCTTGCGATTATAGGTCGCAAGAGTGCATAAGACGCACCCCTATTTTCAGTCCAAAACCTGGGGGAAAATGTCTACATGAGATTATAAGACGCACCCAATTTTCCTAACAAAATGAAACAAAAAAATGAAAAAAAGTCGCCAAGTTGTTGTTGTTATTTATTCCCCCACATTGTTTTTTTTATTCGTACCTTGGACGTTTTTGTCTGTATTTTCCCCATCATAGTTTGCTATGTCCGTAATTTGCCGACTCTATGTCCGTGATTACCCTGTCCGTATTTCACCGTTTTCTAGTATCTTCAATTACACCGTGAACTCGGTAGTACACGCTTCACTATAACACGTGCTCGGTTAGTAAACGTTTGTGCATTGGCTCCCGAATTTGTTTGCCTATTTGTATATCAAAATCGTGTTAAATGTGGAACAGACTATTGTCATAAATCGTGTTATATTTGCGATCATATTGCTGCCGAAAGTGGTATTATATTGTTAATTATTACCTCTTTTCAACACCATTTACGGAAACTATTTTCGAAATCAATATCGCGAAATATGGCGACAGATCTGCGTGCGTATCCAGTGTTTTTTAACCCGTTCCTTTCTGAATACACATTCACGGATATGAAATTTATTAAATATTTTATTTTTATTTTTGTTATTTCTCACTGAAAGTATAGGTTGTCACCACTCATTTGAACCGTCTCGACGAAACGGTTTAAATGGTGATCGCGGCATAGACTTCTGATTGCATAGAAGGAAAATATTTAGGATTTTCCGCAAACATAAGCGTATCCTCAGCATGAAATGAGTTACTGATTGCCCCCATGATGCAAGGATGAAAGCCGCACGTTCGCCACATCTGCGGCACACATCAAAAAGCGTGTTGACCAATCAGTGCAATTTCAAAACATAGCCTAAAGGTCACACAGTTTACAGCTCGTGCTGAATGATGACATAAGATAATAGCACCTGTTGACATGGTTGGGTGTTATCGATTTTTTTCCACAAAGCAACACACAACTTTCGCCTACAGTATGTAATATTTCAAAATCAGTTGTATCTTCCGTAAATGACGCTGAAAGCAGCCTATAGCTATGACGAATTTGCATTGTCCGCTGACGTAATTATAATTTTTTAAATAGAGATTGGCGAACATTGTAAACCATGTGCAGACTACGCGAATCCACCGCCTGATCTGGCCACTAATGCAATAAGCCGGGATTTGTCAGAGATAAAGACCCAATTCACATAAACACGTTTGCCGTGTCATAAATAGGGTCTGGTTCTCGTAGTATTGTTTCACTGGAACGCATTAGACAGGGTACCAGTTTAGTGACGAATACGAAACGGACGTCAGCAACCGCGTGTGTTGATATTTGATATGGCTTTGTGTTGTAAATCTTGACACGCGGTGTGTTTGATGTCGGCCAGCTGACTTAGGCTTGCCACTTTCATCAGCATCTTGTAAACACACAGTTTCGAAACTAATGATGGAGTTTTATAACTTTCGTGGAATTGCATTATGCATATTGGGATTTACCGCTAATGGCGTCATGCAATATTTTTCACGGCAAAATGACACCGACCGATATGGGACCGGTAAATGTTTTTCAAAAGATAATTAAAATGATAGAGGCAAGATTGTGATTCGCAGAGAAAATGTCGACCGGATCTGATCTTGGTATACACTGTTCGCATTCGGTATAGAAAATGTGTACCGAATGTGACACATGGCCGGAACGAGTAAGGCGCGAGTAAAGGCGCGAACTGTTTAGAATACGAAACCAATATTCCAATACCGGATTTTACCCCAAAGACTAACAACAACAACAAATATAGGAACGCATTTTATTTTTGGTCGTTTATGTCAATATTTCGGGTGGAAAAAAATGCTCATGTATCTACATGTATTTATAAGACGCAGGGGCTTGCTTTCTGAGATACAAATCTGAGTACAAAAAATGCGTCTTATAATCGCAAGAATACGGTATATACTATATCGGTGTTGATTAATTAAAGTTGCATATTTTCAAGGTGGGTGGCAGGTGGGAGCATGTGATGGGTAATTTAACGATCGGGGTTCATCCTTACCGGAATCCCGACTGGAGACCTGGTTTTGCCCTCACATACGTCTTTGGCATTTTGTATGTGTCTGGTTATACCCCTTATGTGAGTATTACATTATTCGTAATACTATTTTTGGGGAAGGGGCCAAGTGACTTGGTGTGGTATGGACCTGGCACTAGGTCAGGTTATTCTAATTTCAGGGCTGAATATATTTGTTCTCGATGTAAATATTCCGTTCTGATTTTGGGATTTTCCCCCCAATGCAGCAGGTTAAAATGGGATCGAACCCGCTTGCCCGGCCTTACATTACCTTAGCTGTTGATAGGCCGTTAAACACTAATAAACAAACAAACAAACATATTTTCAAGATTTAATTGACCAAATCCCACCGGTGAATTTTACATGGTACACACAGTGCGTGAAATTACTAATAACCATTTGAACCTGAAAGCCCGTTATAGCGGTTTATGCAAACAGTTCAGATCTGCACTTTTTGCAAGTATTTTTAAATTTGTTTGAACAAAAACACCTCCTTTTCATAAATGGACGTATCTGAAAATCATTTTGTGAGGATTGAAAAATTACCATATCACAGTCCATTCCAGTTACTTAGGGGCGAAAGGGTTAATCTGGATGCTGTGGTATATTTCAGCACCGGGCGCTGTACGAGACCACCATGCAAGAGACCCAGGAGGAGCTACACGGCGTGCGGGACGACGTGCAGAAACTCTCCATGGAGATAGAGCGGCTCCAGCGGCTCAGCCAGACACTGAGGAAACGCTCTGACATGGTAAGGGTCTCTGATACTCGGGTTATGTAAAAGGAAACACTCTGACATGGTATGGGTCTCTGATACTCGGGTTATGTAAAAGGAAACACTCTGACATGGTAAGGGTCTCTGATACTCGGGTTATGTAAAAGGAAACACTCTGACATGGTAAGGGTCTCTGATACTCGGGTTGTGTAAAAGGAAACGCTGTGACATGGTAAGGGTCTCTGATACTCGGGTTGTGTAAAAGGAAACGCTGTGACATGGTAAGGGTCTCTGATACTCGGGTTATGTAAAAGGAAACACTCTGACATGGTAAGGGTCTCTGATACTCGGGTTATGTAAAAGGAAACACTCTGACATGGTAAGGGTCTCTGATGCTCGGGTTATGTAAAAGGAAACACTCTGACGTGGTAAGGGTCTCTGATACTCGGGTTGTGTAAAAGGAAACACTCTGACATGGTTAAGTCTCTGATACTCGGGTTGTGTAAAAGGAAACGCTCTGACATGGTAAGGGTCTCTGATACTGGTAAAAGGCGTATGTAAAAGAAACACTCTGACGATGTAAGGCTCTCTGGATACTCGGGTTATGTAAAAGGAATCACTCTGACATGGTAAGGGTCTCTGATACTCGGGTTATGTAAAAGGAAACACTCTGACATGGTAAGGGTCTCTGATACTCGGGTTATGTGAAAGGAAACACTCTGACATGGTAGAAGGGTCTCTTCTTATTGGACTCTGAATGGTCTCTTTCTGATACTCGGGTTATGTGAAAGGAAACACTCTGACATGGTAAGGGTCTCTGGTACTCGGGTTATGTGAAAGGAAACACTCTGACATGGTAAGGGTCTCTGGTACTCGGGTTATGTGAAAGGAAACACTCTGCCATGGTAAGGGTCTCTGATACTCGGGTTATCTCTGATACTCGGTTATGTAAAAGGAAACACTCTGACATGGTAAGGGTCTCTGATACTCGGGTTATGTAAAAGGAAACACTCTGATATGGTAAGGCTCTCTGATACTCTGGGTTATTATGCCACCACAACGATAGTTGCCCGTCTGTCTGTCAGTAGACAATTTTCATTGTCCGGCGAACTACTTCTACAGTTTTTGGCCGATTCTCTTCATACTCCGTATTCATCCCAACCATCAAGTAAAGAAGTGCGTAACGTGAACATTTTCGCTGTCCTACCAATCCATCCGCAGTTATACCCATTTTTCGACGTCATGTATATCACTAATTTTTGTTGCGCCTGCTTTAGCAGAGGTGCGACAATAGTCGGCGCTTTTTCCGTCGTCCGGTTTTTTTGTAAGGCAAATGCGTTAAAAATTATTGTTTTTTCACAATATCTCTTTAACCCCTTGCCAGACTTTTATAATATTTCACATCAATGTTTGTCTAGGGATGGTGCTTCATTACACACACCCCCACATCCAAATTCTCAAGGTCAAGGTCATTTATTTACTTTTAATGTTCACCGGTTTTGTAACAGAAATGCGTTAAAGTTATTGTTTTTTCACAATATCTCTTTAACCCCTTGCCAGACTTTGATAATATTTCACATCAATCTTTGTCTAGGGATGATGCTTCATTACGCACACCCCCACATCCAAATTCTCAAGGTCAAGGTCATTTATTTACTTGTAATGTTCACGGTTAAATGCCTCGGCAGGCGCGATACCGCTTCCGTGGTGGAATTCTTGTGTTTCCTTCAAATCATCAAATGTGAACTACTTCTACAGTTTTTGGCCGATTCTCTTCATACTCGGTATACATCCCAACCATCAAGTGCAGGAGTGTGTAACGTAAAATTTAAGAACACTCAATCTCTGAAACCGCTTCGCCAATTCACTCAAACTTCACATGGGTGTTTATCATGATATTATTGTCATTCTACGCGCCACCCGTGCGGCCCCTGTGCCCAAGGTCAAATTACTTTGAAATTTACCTTGAAGTTTTTTATGCCCCCACCACCGAATGCTTAGGGGGGCATATAGTGTTAACGGTGTCCGTATGTCCCATCTGTACGTCCCAAAACGTTAACGCTCAGGTAAATGTCTTATAATTTCTGTTTTATTACACGGATCTGCTCGATATTTCACACACGCATTTTTCTGATGGTCCTCTACCGTCCTGCGACAAACCCCGAGATCATCCCTCCCCTGCTAAGCCCAGGGTCGAGGTCACATACTTGATGTGTTTGAAACCTTAAAGGTACATGCCCACTCAGCAGGCACAAAATGTTCTTTATATTGGAAACATCATCAGAGACATTTTGTAGCAAAATAAACATTAATTCACCATTTTATATCAGAGGTAAACTTTCCACACTGATATCAGGGGTGATAACCGTGTTTCTTAAAATGTTAACGGACATTACTATTTATTCTCTGTATTCATATTTTCATGTGCAATTATCATCTGTCTATAATATTATTTTTTCACGTGACACATTTAAGTATATACATAAGTAACTAAAAAATATCATGCCTCATTTGCATATGAAAACAGCTTGATACCACCGCGCGTCACTATCAGTAAAATAAATATTACTAAATGAATATATCTGTATAGCGGGCACACATGATTTTTAGAACTGGTGGAATAGTGACACATTTATACACTTATTTATTTCCTGTAAAGACCATTTTGTGCCTACTGAGTGGGCATGTACCTTTAATGCTCGGGTAAATGTCTTATAAGTTCTGTTACTTTGCACTCATCTGCTTGATATTTCACACACGCATTGCTTTAATGGTCCTTTACCGCCCTGCGACAAATGCACGATCCGCCCCCGCTAAGCTCAGGGTCAAGGTCACATACTTGGTGCGTTCAAAACCGTAATGCTCGGGTAAATGTATTATGTCTTTCCTTGATTGGATCTGCTTGATATTTCACACACACATTGCTTCAATGGTTCTCTACCACCCTGTGACAAATCCACAATCATCCCACCCCCGCTAAGCCCAGGGTCAATGTCACATACTTGGTGCATTCAAAACCTTAATGCTCGGGTCAATGTATTATAATTTCTTTTTGCTTGCACGGATCTTAATATTTCACACACGCAGTGCTCTATGCTCTAATGGTCCTCTACCGCTCTGTGAAAAATCACCGATCGTCCTGCCCCGGTTAAGCCCAGGGTCATGGTCACATTCTTGGTGCGTTCGAAACTCGGGTAAGTCTCTTATAATGGCTGTTTCCTTGCATGGATCTGCTTGATATTTCACACACCCATTGCTCTGATGGTCTGCTTTCATGCCGTGACAAACCCATGCTTCTCTGGCCCTCTGTTTTTTCAAATGTGCCTCTTTTTTTTTGGCTGCTAGCGGGGGCATTCGTGTGCTGATAGGCCACATTTCTAGTTTGAATTTAGGTTAATGTTTTTAAGAACACTATCTCTGAACCCGTTTCGGCAATTCACTGGAAACTTCACATGTGTGTTTATCATCATCCATATTTTCATATAATCGATATTCTAATGCACCGAAAATAGAAAGCACGCATCTGATTGGTCAATTGAAATCAGAGCCTATAAAATATGAAAAATCACAGCATATAAAATCTCCGTTTTACCAGTCTGTGTTTTATAACTCACAGATTTATGTAACCCTACGCGCTTTTGTAAACAATGGCCAGCGGCGGGGCTTGCAATTATTTCCAAATTAATTTCGGTACATTTTCGGTTATCCATTCTGCCATATTGACCTGTACAACCCAAAGCGGAAAAGAAAATTTAACAACGACTGACAAACGTGACTTCAGTGTGGTGGCCCTTCTACAAATTCCTAAAAATATTACCCCACCCGCCCAAAATACAGAAAAATTTAATAAAGTGCTCAAATCCAAACTCAATATGCAAGTACCAGCCTATAACTTTACAAATTTGAATGTGCACATACATGACTATACATAATAAACTGTATTGCAGATGGGTAATCACCTGAATTAGGCGTAAATCCAGGGAAATCCTAGGCCTGTTGACACAACAAGTTTGTAAAAATCACACGAACCCAATGCAGAAATGTTGGCATTTATTTAAATGAATAAAAGCAAATAACTGTTGCAACTACACATATAAAAACAATACAATTGTTAAAATAAACATTACAGTTGAATAGCTGTCGTTGATCTCTATTTGAAATGGGAATATTCTTCGGCGGAGTTACATTTATTTGGTGTGAGGCGGTTATCGATGACGACAACAACCTGCTGACGTAATGAAAAATATCACTGTTCGTGATATGCTACGACGTTGCTAACGCGTCGCCGTAAAACTGATTCACAGACCATCAAACCTCCCACATACCGCTCCAAATCGAAAAACAAAGCATGGTTATCCCCTAAGTATGTGTACGGGTTAGAGCTTTTTTGCATTAAAAATGTTTTTAGTTTAGAACTATCAAATGCCTCGGCGGATGCTACAATTTTACAAGTTTGCCTTGTTTACTATCAAAGCGATATTTGGGGCATCCGTGTTCTATGAACACACTTTCTAGTTTTCATAAGTGACGTTGAAAGTTAACAAAAAATTTCCGAGGAAATGTGGAATAGAATTCTGTATTTGCTATGAAATTTTTGTCAACTTTCAATGTCATTTACAGAAATATCACAGTTTCTGTAAATCATTTTCATGAACCTGAGAAGGTGTGAGCCATCTCACTAAATATATTGACAAAATTTACGATATTTGCCGCAAATGATGTGGAAAGATGACACAATGTTCAAGGCAATGCTGATTTGCTACGAAAATTTCGTCAAATTTCGACATCAGTTCTATAAAATATCACTGTTTCTGTAAATAGTTTGCATGAAGCACACATATTCTTAGGTACAAAAATTTAAATCGCATTGTGTCTAATCGCAGTCTGTTTATATTTTGTATATTGTAGGCTGACCAACATATACATGAGATGGAGTCAACCACGTGTGAAACAATTGACAAACTGAAGAAGGAATTTGCAGAAAAGGTGTCTACTGTGTTAGCAGAAAAAGACAATATGGAAAGTGAGTTGGAAGTACTGACTAATGCAAAGCTGGAACTGGAGCAGGAACTGTTTGAAATGAATGAACATTTGGCCCAAGTTGACGTTAAATCAGATCAATTGCAGAAAGAACACAGTGCAAACATTTCTTCTATGCTAGCTGAGCAGACTAAATTGCAAACAGATTTTGAAACTGTGAGTAAAGAACAAATTGAATTGGAAATAAGATTGTCGGCAGTGACTAAAGAGAGATTCACATTTGAACAAACTGTGTCTGATGTGCTGACTGAAAAGGCTAACCTGCAGACAGAACTACATGAGACGAGGCGAGAATTGGAAGGGAAGTTGACCGAGACGATTAATGATAAGTCTACATTAAGTGAGAATGCAACAAAACTAGCGTTGGGGTATGAAGAACAAATAGAGCAAATGGAGACGGAGAGAACACGTCTACAGGACGAATTAACATTGGTGAATAAAACAAAGGTTGAATTGGAGGACAAGTTGTCTCAAATGTCTGCTGATAGGTCCACGGTAGGCAAAGAGGCAGATAAACTTAGAATGGAATATGACGAAAGGATGGTGAAAGTGGAGTTGGAAAAGACTCATTTACTCCAGGAACTAACAGCATTGAAGGACAAACATGCTGAGGCAGACATGGTATGTATATAGAGAGTAGGTTAGTGCCGTGAATTGGAAAAAATATCTGGCAAGGCTTAGGAAACGGGATAGGCGAGGCTCTGTCGAGCATATCCCGTTTCCGCGCCACGCCAGATATTTTTCCCATTCACGGCACTAACTTACTATCTATTTATCCCGTCAACATTACAAATAGCTTTAAAAGGCCCAAAATAACCCGGGCCGCGTCTTCAAATCGGAGAATCGACTAGTATAACAACCGCACATATTCATACGCAGTGATTAGGTTGTATTGACAGGATATCAAAAATGTTTCATGGCACCATGTTTCACGCCACATACACACTGTGTTGATGGGATAAGTAGTGCTATTAGTGCTGGTGCTCCAAAATATGCCTCTGTGCTTTGTTACCATGAACAAACATCATTAGAGATAAGTCACAATGAATCCCTATAAAAACTAAATGCACTAAAGTTTTCTCGATATCTTGTCTGGAGAGGTTCTACTACAGATTCGTCTGTAGCAATGTACACTTTTTCTATGGATAATAACATGGCGGCTAAAAATAGATTTTTTAAAATATCTTTGGACCGATTTTCAAAATCTACCGTAACTTGTTTTCTTAGTTAAATCATTTCCAAGCTATCTAACCAGGTTTCGGAGTTAATGTCCAAAATTTTTCTCTTCCAAATTTGTGTTACAGTAACGACTGGGATAAAAAATGGGCGGGCCCGTGGGGTCAAGTAGGGGTCATGTTGTATATCAAATTGAAGGTATCAAGGACACGCCACTTTGGATTGTTTTGTTTTTTTAATCCAAGATGGCCACCGAAAGGTCATCATTTTATTATAGATTTCAAATGTCTTCTTTTCATGAACCGCTTGGCCGATGCTGGTCAAACGTCACAGTTATGCTGTGTGGGTGAAGCCTTTTCTTATTTGTTAAAATGGAAGTTGTCACAATATCCAAGATGGCCACGAAAATTTGGTCAAATTCTTAAAAAATTCTCACGAACTGCCACACCGATTTCGACGAAAAACTTGGCAGGAATGATTGATAGTCAATGCTCTTTCAGATGAGTTAAAATGATGACCCCGGGATCAAAAATCGGCGGGGCCTGGGGGTTCATGTAGGGGTCTAATTTCACATTTTACCAAATATGGTCATGTTATATATCAAATCGAATGTATCGAGGAAACGATCGCTCTGGAGAATTTTTTTCGAAATTCAATGAATATGTCATCCTAGATGGCTGCTGAAAGGTCAAAAGGTCCATCAAAAATCACTTAAGATGCTTAATTTAAAAATATTGGGTTAATCACCTTCATAGGTGGTAGATCTTGTGTTATTTTATTATGCCACCGGGTTTCGAAGAAACGGGTGGCATATAGTTTTTCGTCCGTCTGTCCGTCTGTCCGTCCGTCACACTTTTCGGTTAACCAATTTGTCACAGTTTCTCAAATATGCTGCAGGTGGCTTTCGCGTTCGACAGGCGCATTTCTTGTTTTTTTATATATTGCTTATGTTTTCCTTTTCGGGGCTTGAAATGCAAAACTGACCCATTTTTCCTTGTGATCCATGGACTGTACATATTGTGAGACATCCTGAACAATTTTTCAAAATGACTTTTTATGTTTATGAACTTGCAGACGTTTTTTTATGGAACTTGGTATATATAATCGACAGTCGGTGTCGTTTTTGATTTACTAAAAAAAAAAAAATATATATATTTATTTTCTTTTTAGTTACAAACATACAGATTTACTACATTTATAATGGGGATAATAATTTCAGCTGAGTGATTTTACTCCTCTCCCAGCTCTTGCACCTCCTTTTCTCCATTTATCCCAATGTTAAACTACCATAGGAAAAACAAATTTTCCCAATGAAATCAAAATGACAGGGCGAGTTCTTTGTTATTGATGAAAAAGTACTTACCTTTACATATTTTATTAAATTTATTGTGTTTCATAGCCAACAATTTGTCGGCAGCAAAACATGGAACAGACAGTAGGTGCCTATATCTATCACAGGCAGTGACACATGTACAGACAGTAGGTGCCTATATCTATCACAGGCAGTGACACATGTACAGACAGTAGGTGCCTATATCTAACACAGGCAGTGACACATGTACAGACAGTAGGTGCCTATATCTATCACAGGCAGTGACACATGTACAGACAGTAGGTGCCTATATCTATCACGGAGCAGTGACACATGTACAGACAGTAGGTGCCTATATCTATCACAGGCAGTGACACATGTACAGACAGTAGGTGCCTATATCTATCACAGGCAGTGACACATGTACAGACAGTAGGTGCCTATATCTAACACAGGCATGACACTGTACAGACAGTAGGTGCCTATATCTATCACAGGCAGTGACACATGTACAGACAGTAGGTGCCTATATCTATCACAGGCAGTGACACATGTACAGACAGTAGGTGCCTATATCTATCACAGGCAGTGACACATGTACAGACAGTAGGTGCCTATATCTAACACAGGCAGTGACACATGTACAGACAGTAGGTGCCTATATCTATCACAGGCAGTGACACATGTACAGACAGTAGGTGCCTATATCTATCACAGGCAGTGACACATGTACAGAGCTCCAGATAAGGTGTGTGTTGGCGTATTGTACGCACTTATATTAGCTGAATATGCATTGATTATCAAGCGGGTACAAAATACTCACAGCAATGTGAAAATACACATTGAATTTCAAATTGAGTAGTGGAAATACTGTAATAAAGTTTAAAATTTACTAATAGTTGAGCTGTAAAAAGCAACACTGTTTGCTTTTTTGCAGCTCAACTACCGGTAAGTAAACTTTCAACTGTATTACAGCAATGATCATACATAGTGAATAAGTAATAATACGCTCAAATAAGTCGATGCTTAAATTTGTTTTATGTTTTGATCATTTGTTCCCTATTTAATAATGAAGAAAATCAATAATCCATTGGTGTAGAACTAAAATACGCATTTAATTTGAAATCGGGAGGTACAATACTCTTTAGACACTAAGCTTATCTGGAGCTCTGCATGTGTGAGGGACTCCTTGTCAACAGGTACGGCAGAAACTTCAGCAGGAGAAGTTGGCCCTGGAGGAGGATATATTCCAGCTGGAGAGCAACCTGCCCCGACACACGCTCAAGTACAAGTGCGTGGTGCGTATATCACTCTTGCTCCACAGTGGGCATGCGCTGGGAGCAGAGCTCCAGTTAAGGTGCGTAATTTGGAGGTAATTTTGTTATTCCTCCATCAAAAATGGCAAGTTGGGAGTTCTTTAGAATCGTCTCAATGAGACGATTCTAAAGGACTCCCAACTTGCCATTTTTATTATGCCCCCGCTACCGAGAGGTACGGGGGCATATAGTGTTACCGGCGTCCGTCCGTACATCTGTCCCGTCCGTCCGTCCGTCCGTCTGTCCGTACTTACGAGAGCTACATTGTGAGGTTGCTGTGTTGTGCTGAAACCCACCCACCGCCCTATTTAAGACACTTGGATAAGTGTTTTTCAAATATAATTAACTAATGGCTAGCTCATTTGCATATTATGCGATTTATTCCGTAAGAGAATCGTTAAGGAAGAAAATAACGGAATAAGTTGCTACATTGTGAGGTTAACCCCACAGTGTAAACATCAAAGGAAATAACCTCACAATGTAGCTCTCGTAAGAACGTCCGTCCGTCCGTCCGTCCGTCCGTACGTCCTGATATTACCATATTCTTTAGTAACTTCTACATGGCTTCACATATTATGTCAATATTTATACACGTGATACATATGAACATGCCTTACACACTCCACCACCCAGTACTTCGACCTTGACCTTTGGCCTTGACCTTTTCCACTTTAAATGTTTGCTTGGCACTTTGGGACAAATCTATGTGCACGTTTCTCAATCCTACACCTAACTTCTCAATACTTTTGCCAATCGCTTAAATATTTATACACATGATACATATGAACATGCCCACCACCCAGTACTTCGACCTTGACCTTTGACCTTCACCTTTTCTACTTTAAATGTTTACTTACCACTTTGGGACAAATCTACGTGCACGTTTCTCAATCCTGCAATAACTTCTCAATACTTTTGCCAATCGCTTAAATATTTATACACATGATACATATGAAAATGCCTTACACACTCCACCCCACAGTACTTCGACCTTGACCTTTGGCCTTGACCTTTTCCACTTTAAATGTTTGCTTGGCACTTTGGGACAAATCTATGTGCACGTTTCTCAATCCTACACCTAACTTCTCAATACTTTTGCCAATCGCTTAAATATTTATACACATGATACATATGAACATGCCCACCACCCAGTACTTCGACCTTGACCTTTGACCTTCACCTTTTCTACTTTAAATGTTTACTTACCACTTTGGGACAAATCTACGTGCACGTTTCTCAATCCTGCAATAACTTCTCAATACTTTTGCCAATCGCTTAAATATTTATACACATGATACATATGAACATGCCTTACACACTCCACCCCACAGTACTTCGACCTTGACCTTTGGCCTTGACCTTTTCCACTTTAAATGTTTGCTTGGCACTTTGGGACAAATCTACGTGCACGTTTCTCAATCCTACACTAACTTCTCAATACTTTTGCCAATCGCTTAAATATTTATACACATGATACATATGAACATGCCTTGCACACTCCACCACCCAGTACTTCGACCTTGACCTTTGGCCTTCACCTTTTCTACTTTAAATGTTTACTTAGCACTTTGGGACAAATCTACGTGCACGTTTCTCAATCCTACAATAACTTCTCAATACTTTTGCCAATCGCTTAAATATTTATACACATGATACATATGAACATGCCTTACACACTCCACCACCCATTACTTCGACCTTCACCTTTGACCTTCACCTTTTCCACTTTAAGTGTTTACTTCTATGTCTAAATCTATGTGCGCGTTTCTCAATCCTACACTAACTTTCACACACGCATTGCTCCAATGGTCCTCTACCGCCCTGTCACAAATCCACATTCGTCCTGCCCCCGCTAAGCACAGGGTCAAGGTCACACACTTGGTGCATTTGAAACCTTAACATTCAGTTAAATGGCCTATAATTTGTGTTTCCTTGCTCGGATCTGCTTCACATTTCACACACGCATTGCTACAATGGTCCTCTACCGCCCTGTCACAAATCCACATTCGTCCCGCCCCCACTAAGCCCAGGGTCAAGGTGTGTTCAAAACCTTAACGCTCGGGTAAATGGCTTATAATCAAATATGCCTCGTTTTCTTTGGCTGCCAGTGGGGGCATTCGTGTGCCGACAGGCCACATTTCTAGTTGATGAAGAATTAACAAAATTTCACCCCAAGTTGGTGAAATTACGCACCTTAACTGGAGCTCTGTGGGAGTATGCGAAGGGTAACTTTAATGATGGCATTCATCCTTGAGAGAATCCCGATATCCCTGGTTTGACCCTCAGGTACATTTTTGGCTTTCTGGTATGTAAGAGTTGAATCTCATAAGATTAGTTCTAATTCCTATTACCTTTCAAGTTGTCGGGAGTGGTGCTAAGTGACTGGTGTGGTGAGAACCTGGCACCAGGTCAGGTTATTCTAATTTCTGGGCTGAATATATATTTATTCTGTAAATATTCAGTTCTGATTTTAGGATTTACCCCCATCACAACAAGCAACATATGGGATTCGACCCCATTAATCCTGCCCAGAATGACCATAGCAGTTGACAGGCTGTTAAACACTATTAAATCAAATCAAATATTGCTTCCCGATTGGGACATTGTGTGGCCAGTGAAGCTCCTGCTCTGGGCTCCATAGATAGTTTAATATCACCCTCCAATAATATATTGTGGTTCATGAAATCACTTTGTCCGTCTGTTAGCCTGTTTGTGGATGACCATAGGTTGCTGTATTTAGATCTGTGTTAATTTGTTTGACAGACATCTATCTATGTTGTGGTATAGTCTAATAGTGGATTAATAGCACATTGTTCTATGATCCGCATATACATGCATTTGCAAATCTATGCACATCACATTGCTGTAGTATCAGCTAATTTAGCCTTCATGGTTGCTCTTTGATATATACTTGTTCTATTTCATGTTCTATGTAGTTCCCACTATAGACGGTACAATTGGTTTAGGATTGATTGTGTGTCGTGTTTACAGGGTGCCAATGCTGAGTGGGAAGCTAAGTGGGAGGAATATGTCCGCGAGGAGAAAAAAAAGGTACACTCAGTGTTTATAACGTAACAATTATGCAGTGCTCCAGATAAGTTTTGTGTTTAAAGAGTATTATATCCCCGTATTTCAAATTCAATGCAGATTTTCTTCCTTATTAAATAGGGTACAGATGATAGAAAAAAATACAACAAATTTAAAACATTCACTTACAGTTTACGCTCGTTTACTCAGTCTGTCGGACTGTGATAAATACTTCTAGTAAACCGAAGTTCGACTTAACGAAATCTGAACAGGACCTCGAAATATTGCCATACACGTTACGGTACGCAACTCCCATATGACCTGTGACACACGGAGTTACACTTCTGCAACTCTAATGTGTTTACTTGCGTTTGCCGATACACGCATTAATTAGTTATTGATCACTGGTGATTAAATCAGATGAGCTAAGTTTCAGATGAGCTAAGTTTAATTGGTGTCAAGGAAATCACCTTTAACACTTATTCAAAGTTTGTTTACACGGTAAACAAGTCCAATCTTTGCGTATCAAAGACTGGACTTGTTTACCTGTGTAAACAAACTTTGAATAAGTGTTAAAGGTGAATTCCTTGACACCAATTAAACTTAGCTCATCTGAAACTTTGATATCTGATTAAATTAAATTGGCGCTGGCAATTCGCACTTCGAGCACAAACTGACACTTTGACTTAACGAGAGTGAAATACCACACATTTCTGTTTTCAGCGTAGCGAAATTCGACTTAAGGGTAGCCAGTTACATTGAAAATAATAGGATCTGAAACGGGACTTGGACAAAAATTCGACGTAGCAAGGGAATTCGACTTAACCGACTTAGTAAACGAATGTAGACTGTATTTGAGCTGCAAAAAGCAAACACTCAACTAAGTAAATTGCAACTGTATTACAATATTTTCACTACTAAATTTGAAAATCAATGCATATTTTCACATTGCTGTGAGTATTTTGTACTCCCACTTTTGATAATCAATGCATAAGTGTGTAAAATACGCCAATACACACCTTATCTGGAGCTCCGATTATGGCTGTGATATGAGACATGGGGCTTATGAACGTTGTGTCCTGGACAAGTGGTTATTAAACTGAGTCTGTAATTGATGCTCATGCTCAAAATCAGGAAGTGTTTTATGAAACACCTAATCTTGGTCACCAAGTCACTTTGTGATTTATGCAGAATATGAATGTTTTGGTTACTGATTATCACAAGCAGTTCGATAGATACATGTATGTTTTTGAAAAATATGGCATAATTATTTGACGTCATTTTTTGAGTGACATCCCCATTGACGTCGATGGGAACAGCATTTCCAAAAAAAATCCTATATGTTTAACTGCATGCATCTTGTAAGCTACTTTGAATATTGACTACACATATGAATCAAATTCTGCGAAAATTTATTGGCTACTCAATGCATTTTATTTCATTATATTATGTACAGTATATTTGAAGTTACAAGCACGTGTACATGTAAGTCTATGGAATTTCAATGGGTGGAGATTCTTCTGTCCAACATCTGTACTTGGATTGTTACTTCTTGTTATACATTAAATCATCCTTTGCGTCTTACCTCCTTTCCCAAGTGTCTAAAAATGTTATGCACGTTAAGTAATTTTTGGTGTATTCATTGTGAAGCTTACCCATTATGTGAGGTGAAGCTTATAACCATTGCATGGACATTTTTAAAATGGACACACATCCTGGTTATTGTACACGTCACTGTGTTGATTGTGTTTCCAGAGGGTTGTGCTGATCAGCCGGGTCCGAACCCTCAACCGGCTGGTGGAAGACGAGAGGCGGCGACGCACAAACGCCATAGAGGAGGCCACAGAGGTAACACTCACCCATCTGTGACTCCAGCCATCTATCTCTCTGTCTGTTTCTCCATCCATCTGTTTCTCCATCCATCTGTCTCTCCATCCATCTGTCTCACTCTCTGTCTCTTCATCCATTTGTCTCTCCATCCATCTGTCTCACTCTCTGTCTCTTCATCCATCTGTCTCTCTCTGTCGCTCCATCCATCTGTCTCTCTCTCTGTCGCTCCATCCATTTGTCTCTCTGTCTGTTGCTCCATCCACATGTCTCTCCATCCATCTGTCTCTGTCTGTCTGTCTATCCATGTCGCTCTCTCTGTCTCTCTATCCATCTGTCTCTCAGTCTGTCTCTCTGTCTTTACATCCATCTATCGCTCTGTTGCTCCATGCATATGTCTCTGTCTGTCTCTACATCCATCTGTCGCTCTCTTGCTCCATCCATCTGACTCTTGCTCCATCCACATATCTCTGTCCGTCTCTCTATCCATGTCACTCTCTCTGTCTCTCCATCCATCTGTCTCTCTGTCTCTACATCCATCTGTCGCTCTGTTGCTCCATCCATATGTCTCTCTGTCTGTCTTTACATCCATCTGTCGCTATCTTGCTCCATCCATCTGACTCTTGCTCCATCCACATATCTCTCTGTCTGTCTCCCTGTCCGTCTGTCTATCCATGTCACTCTCTCTGTCTCTCCATCCATCTGTCTCTCTGTCTACATCCATCTGTCGCTCTGTTGCTCCATCCATATGTCTCTCTGTCTGTCTGTCTTTACATCCATCTGACTCTTGCTCCATCCACATATCTCTCTGTCTGTCTCCCTGTCCGTCTCTCTATCCATGTCACTCTCTCTGTCTCTCCATCCATCTGTCTCTATCCATGTTGCTCTCTCTGTCTCTCCATCTATCTGTCACTATGTACATCTGTCTCTCTCTCTGTCTCTTCATTCATCTATCTCTCCATCCGTTTGTCGCTCCATCCATCTGTCTCTGTCACTTCATCCATCTGTCTGTCACTCCATCCATCTGTCTCTCTGTTTATTTTCCTTCCATCTGTCGCTCGGCTAGTCTCTCTCTGTGTCTCTCTGGTGCTGTAATGGTGGCGTCTGCTACAGAATGTGAGCAAGGAGGTGCGCGCGACCATGTATCAGCAGCTGCAGGCAGACTGGCGTGCGGCTGACAGTGACGCGAACCGCCTCCACTCGGAGCTGCAGGACGAGAGGGTCGTCATGAAGCAACTCCGCGCTGACATTGCCGACATGCAGACGAAACTACAAGCAAAGTCAGGTGGGTGCCAACTGTGTCTCGCCACAAACTCGGGGCTATTAAGTGTGACTAGTGTAACTCCTTATTGTCTAATGCAGTCATGCAGCCGGATACAGTTTTCATTATACACAGTAGAAATGCTTCCTGTACCTTATACAGAACTGTAGGCCATGATATGGGGCTACATTGGTCACAAAGTCATGGTGGTCACAAATATTAAAGCGTAGTCTGCTGCTATCTTGGTGTTAACACATGTCTGTTTGGATGCATTTGCAGTCTTCTTTTGTAATCAGTATCTAATTCATTATACCCCATTGCAACAAGTTGTGGGGGGTATACTGGAGTCAGGTTGTGCGTCCGTCCGTCTGTCCGTCCGTCCGGGCATCAGAGAAATATTGTTATAACCTCTATTTCATTCATCTAAAATGCTTAATATTTTGCACATGCATTCCTGTAAGGCTCTACTACCATGCGTAGCCAAATCATGACCTCAACCCCCGTGATCCCAAGGTCAAGGTCACTTAGTCTCTTTACAAAACTTAACATCAGAGAAATATTGTTATAAAAACTTCTATTTCCTTCATCCAAAATGTTTAATATTTCACACATGCATTCCTGTAAGGCTCTACTACCATGCTGTGCCAAATCCACGACTGTCCAACCCCTGCTGATCCCAAGGTCAAGGTCAAATACTTAGTCTCTTTACAAAACTTAACATCAGAGAAATATTGTTATAACTTCTATTTCCTTCATCCAAAATGCTTAATATTTCACACATGCATTCCTGTAAGACTCTACTACCATGCTGTGCCAAATCCACGACCGTCCAACCCCCGCTGATCCCAAGGTCAAGGTCAAATACCTAGTCTCTTTACAAAACTTAACAGCAGACAAATATTGTTATAACTTCTATTTCCTTCATCCAAAATGCTTAATATTTCACACATGCATTCCTGTAAGGCTCTACTACCATGATGTGCCAAATCCACGACTGTCCAACCCCTGCTGATCCCAAGGTCAAATACTTAGTCTCTTTACAAAACTTAACATCAGAGAAATATGTTATAACTTCTATTTCCTTCATATCTAAAATGTTTATTATTTCATGACTTGCTTGAACCAATAAAGAAAACTAAACATATTCAACTTTTATTATGCCCCCGCCACCGAATGGTGAGGTGGGCATATAGTGTTACCAGCGTCCATATGTACGTACGTTGTACGTACGTACGTCGCGATCTGCTTCACATTTCACACACGCATTGCTCCAATGGTCCTCTACCGCCCTGTGACAAATCCACATTCGTCCCGCCCCCGCTAACCCCAGGGTCAAGGTCACAGACTTGGTGCGTTTGAAACCTTAACGCTGGGTAAATGGCTTATAATTTCTGTTTCCTTTCTCAGATCTGCTTCACATCGCACACACGCATTGCTCCAATGGTCCTCTACCGCCCTGTGACAAATCCACATTCGTCCCGCCCCCGCTAAGCCCAGGGTCAAGGTCACAGACTTGGTGCGTTTGAAACCTTAACACTGGGTAAATGGCTTATAATTTCTGTTTCCTTGCTCGGATCTGCTTCACATTGCACACACGCATTGCTCCAATGGTCCTCTACCGCCCTGTGACAAATCCACATTCGTCCCGCCCCCCCCCCGCTAAGCCCAGGGTCAAGGTCACAGATTTGGTGCGTTTGAAACCTTAACGCTGGGTAAATGGCTTATAATTTCTGTTTCCTTGCTCGGATCTGCTTCACATTTCACACACGCATTGCTCCAATGGTCCTCTGCCACCCTGTGACAAATCCACATTTGTGCCGCCCCCGCCAAGCCCAGGGTCAAGGTCACAGACTTGGTGCGTTCGAAAACCTTAACGCTGGGTAAATGCCTTATAATTTCTGTTTCCTCGCTCGGATCTGCTTCACAATTCACACACGCATTGCTCCAATGGTCCTCTGCCACCCTGTGACAAATCCACATTCGTGCCGCCCCCGCCAAGCCCATGGTCAAGGTTACAGACTTGGTGCGTTCGAAACCTTAACGCTCGGGTAAATGGCTTATAATTTCTGTTTCCTTGCTCGGATCTGCTTCACATTTCACACACGCATTGCTTCAATGGTCCTCTGCCACCCTGTGACAAATCCACATTCAAATATGCCCTGTTTTCTTTGGCTGCCAGCGGGGTGCATTTGTGTGCCGACAGGCCACATTTCTAGTTTTGTTTATACTGCCATATACAGTACAGCTCCGGCTGAAAGAGCAAATGTCGTTTGCCGCTAGCGGAATTCCGTTTTTATTCGGCATGAATGTCCGTCACGAATGAAAACGGACAGATTGACGAAAACGGACAAAGACTGAATTACTTACATGCCTGTGGCAAAGTACCCCTGCAGCTCAGCAGGTGGTCTTACGCGCCCGATAGTTTAATGTTCGTGGCGATCCGTGCCGACTGGAGAATATTCGAGAGGATACCTGTTGTCTAAAGTGGATTTATCTTTTACATCTGTATCGTAATATCGGCCTATACACATGCATCACGTCACGTTTATATCTATATAATATTATAGTTTTACAATCGAAATTTGCAGACATCGTAAATACGGTATAATTATCCATTGCCAACAGATCGGTAAATCGAATGTGCGATTATTACTTTAGAGATAGTTAGAAATCGTATCGGTCCCGTATTATTCGTTGATTTTACGACCGACCTCCGTTTCGCCCTTCGACCAACTCGTCCGTCAGCCAACTCAAAATAATAAACAATAGCGACATGTTCAATGCCCATCAGCTGACAGTTGACAGGTTATGGCAGGCCTGTATGTAGCGGGGGGTGGGGGGGGTGTGTACTCAAACACATATTTCTCAACAACAAAACATGATAATCGTCTCGCGATCTCGCATTACGCTTTTCAAAATGCGTTTTGCTCTAACCCAATTTTTCTGTCTGTAACTTTGGGTGACTATCTTGGCGTTACAGCAGAAAATTCGGGTTTGTTTTGCTCATGCATGTGTCGAAAGCATGCATGTTGAAATTGCACTTTGCGCATGCGTGTGGGTAGACTACTTCCAACACGCATGCGAGATCGCAAAGCAAAAACGCGAGATAGCGCGGCGAGGTTGCGAAAATGCGAGATTGAATACATGTATGATAGAATCTCGCGTTTTCGCGATCTCAACCTATACGAGAAATCGCGAAAACGCGAGGTTGTCACATGTCCCTAACAGGACACCATACACATTGTCTTAGGAGACGATTCTCGTGTGCTGCGAAAACTTTTTTTTATTAAGTAATATAACAAATGTGGACAACACAAAACATAATTTGACAAAACATGATAATCGTCTTAGGAGACGATTCTACATCTTTATTGGATTAAAAAAACATATTTCGATACGTTATTGGTTACTGCATCGCATCGTCGATATTATACACAAGATCGCGAAAACGCGATACCAAATCGCTTGACTGCGAAATCGCGAGGCGAAAACGTGATATTCTATTGTATTCAATATCGTGTTTTCGCCTTGCGATCTCACGTTTTCGCGACTGCAATGTTGGCGTTTTTGCCTCGGCTTTTTCACGATGTGTTATGGCCATATCGTAGTATCGTACATGTAATATCGTAGTATCAACTCCATAGCGATATTACGATGGCCTAAATGGAACACCGTAGTGGAGGGTAGAAGATTGGGTGTGTGTGTCAATGCCTACGCTGTGATAGTCGTCCGCCGCCCATACAGCGTGGATACATAATACTCCGGTTTTCAAAAGGGTGTATAAAAAATATGCCCATACTCACCCATCCCCAACTAGCACATTTGCGACATATCATTTTCGGTCTAGCTGCACACCTGATGGTGTTTACAATCATCAGTCGGTAATCCAGTTTCACGTGCAAAGTGTGACCGACATTTAGTGTTCGGCTGAAACAAACATATCAAAACCATGGTATGCACAGGTTGAAGTAACGGACCGAGGTGTATAAATACATTAAATATGCCTAAAAGCATCAATAAATGAAGAAAAGAAAAAAAGCCATATAATTCTGAATTATATGGAGGGGATAAAAAAAAAAAATGTTAGCTTTTTATTTTTATGCCACCGGGTTTCGAAGAAACTGGTGGCATATAGTGTTTGGACCGTCCGTCCGTCCGTCCGTCCGTCCGTCCACAGGGTTATGGACTTGTTAAAGGATAGGGTTGGTTATAATTAGCCACCTAAAAAATTGTTTTATGTGGCTAAAAATCGTTTTATGTGGCTAATATTTAACATGTGATAAGCCACATAAGTACCCTAATGTAAGAACGTCCGTCCGTCCGTCCGTCCGTCCGTCCGTCCGTCACACTTTTCGGTTAACCACTTTGTCACAGTTTCTCAAATATGCTGCAGGTGGCATCCGCGTTCGACAGATGCATTTCTTGTTTCATTTATTTCATTTATCGATGCTTTTAGGCATATTTAATGTATTTATACACCTCGGTCCGTTACTTCAACCTGTGATGGTATGTAGTCGCTCACGTCATCGCAGATAAATTGATAATTACGCATTAGCTTGACATAGTGCATTGTTTGATTTCTTGATAAAGCAAGATTTGGCAGCACATGAGGATCGTCTCCAAAGACGATTCTCCTATTTTGTCAAAATATGTTTTGTAAAGAAATACCAATGTAATCATATTTTCTTTTCACATTTGTTGATTTCGTAATAAAATAGGTTTGGCAACACATGAGAATCGTTTCCTAAGAAGATTGGCCTAGCGTTTTGCGATCTCGTCTAGAGGTCGAGATCGAGTAAATGCGAGATTGTTACACGACACTAACAACACCATTATAATTCTCGTGTTTTAGGAGGCAATTCTCATGTTTTGTCAAAAAAATAATATTTTTTCTAATAAACATGTTTTGGCAGCATATGAGAATCGTCTCCTAAAACGATGTACGTGTCCTGTTAGGAACATGTTACAATCTACTGATGGTGAACACGTGTTGGTCTTCGCTAGTCACATATGCCATAAGCCCGGTTTTGTCCGATCACGTCATACATCATCATAAGCACATAAGCACGTGCGGTGACCTACTGGGACGTGTGTCGGTGTTGGAAAGTGAGACATCAAAGGTTACAAAATGACATCTAAAAGTTAAGTTTTGTCGATCGGACCTTTGAAACACGCCGACACAAGAGCAGCACATTTACGATAAATTACTCTACATATATTTATTAATGGAATGGAACTTATCTCTTATAGAAAAGCGGTTTTGATAAAAAATATTTCTTCCATTTTATTGGTCGGAGAGAATGTGCAGAATCTCAAAAAAAAGGTAACGGAATCTTTATTTACTCAAACCATGTTTTTATTGTGAAAAATATTGATGTTTGTACACATTTGTTCCATTTCTTAATAAAAACATGTTTTGGCAGCACATGAGAATCGTCTCCTAAGACGATTTGTACATGTCCTATCAGGGACATTTTACAATTTCGCGAAACATATTCTCAACAAAACATGTTTCACGTTTTCGCGATCTTGCGCATACGCCGAGATCGCGAAAACGCGAAGGGTGATGGATCGCGAAAACGCGAAACGAAAATTTAACATATTCACAACTAAACATGTTTTGACAGTACTGTGCATATGATAATCGTCTCCTTTCGCGATCTTGTGCATAGGTCGAGATGGCGAAAACGCGATCGCGAGAGCTGAAACTCGAAAATGTAACATATTCTCAACAAAACATGTACGCGAGAGCTGAAACGAAAATGTAACATATTCTCAACAAAACATGTTTTGACAGTACTGTGCATATGATAATCGTCTCTTTAGACGATTTTCAAGTTTTGTCAGAATATGTTTTTTTGCAGAAATGTTTTGTTGAACCGGTAGATGTTTTTCCTGTTTTTAATTTCTTGATAAAAATATATTTTGGCAGCGCACGAGAATCGTCTCCTAAGACGATTATTGTGTGTTGTCAAAATATATGTTGATAGAAGAAATATTGATGCTTTAATATTCATTTTATTCCCTTATTAAAACAGGTTTGGTAGCTGATGAGAATCGTCTCTATTTCCGCGAAATATGTGTTTGTATGTTTTATGTATTGGCTGGATTTGGATGTGATTCAACCAATCGGTGTCACGGTTTCAAACAGAAAACGTGTTTTTAGCAGCACATGAGAATCGTCTCCTTAGACGATGTGTATGTGTCCTGTTAGGGACATGTTAGAATCTCACGTTTTCGGCATTGGTTGAGATAGCGAAAACGCGATGCGCAGTCACGAGAGCGCCAAATGAAAACGCGACTTATTCTTTACAAAACAGGTTTTGACTGCACTGTGCACATGATAATTGTCTCACTTCGTCTCCTAAGATGATTATCAAATTTTGTCAAAACCTGTTTTTGTATGAAATATAAATAGTTATTTTCATATTTTTAATTTCATAATAAAACTATTTTGGCAGCACACGAGAATCGTCTACTAAAACGATTGTTATCATCTCCTAAGACGATTAATTCTTATGTGTTGTCAAAATATATGTTGATAGAATAAATATTGATGCTTTTATATTCGTTTTATTCCTTAATAAAAACAGATTTGGTAGCATATGAGAATCGTCTCTATTTCCGCGAAATGTGTGCTTTAGTGTGCTTTAGTGTGCTTTAGTGTTGGTTGGATTGAATGTGATTCAACAAATCAGTGTTACGATTTCAGACGTCCTGCGTGCGTGCGTCAGTGTGTTCGTCCGTCAGAAATCTGCGTTTTTAAATACCTTATATCTCTGCAGTCCTAAGTCACATTGACTTGAAACTTCATATGCTTATTAGTCATCATTCATATATTCATTGTATGTCCCACTCATGCGGCCCCTGTGCCCCAATGTCAAGGCCAAATGACTTAGAAGTTTGTGTTATGTCAGAACGCGGCGTCAGAATGCGACGTAGATTTGCAAAACAAAATCGTGTGGAGTGGGGATGCCCAGGACCCCCATACCACGCTCCGCTACATCGACAAGGACCAATGTTATTGCTGAGTCATTTTGTCGATGTATAAAGTAGTAACAGTGATAGAATTCGCACTGTTGTATATATTTCTCAATAAAAACATAGATCAACTGCACTTTAGAAGCATTTCCATTAGAAATGATTCTAAAGGGCTGTAAAACTATGTTTTTGATGAGAAAAATCAGCAGACGACAAAGTTTAATTCATCATTGTGAGGGTTAAATGACGATCGGAAAATGACCACTGTACAGGTATTATTCCGTGCTGGATCGGCACGAACGCGCTATAAACATTCGTGACGATCCGTGGCGGACGTATTGGATTGTCCGTCGCGGACCAACAATCCTGTCCGCGACGAATGTCAGAAATTTCGTCACAACGCGCGTGAAAATAGCAATTCCGTCATCAGTACCGACCAGCTCGACACGCGGATTTTGTTTTTTCCGCCTGAGCTGTACTGTACTGGCATTAAATTAATAATGTGGAGTGAAATGGCTGCAACTAAGATTCATTATGGGATACGCTCAGGTATTAGCCCGAGAAGCCCAAAAGGAATCATGATCATGGGTAACCATGAAAATTCATTCAGCCGAGTGACGGTCGTGTACATGTAACCAGTTATAACTTATACTTTATAATATAATATGTAAATAAATAAAGCCGGAGTGTCACATGATTGGCGCGAACTATCTCAAAAACACACACTGCCAAATCGTTAACAAGAACTGATTATTTTAGTATTTTAGCGGCCTAGTATACTACAACACGTGGAGCCACTAAATACTACCGGTACTAGCGATTTTTCAGTTTTCGATGTATAAAACAAACGATTACATGCGCCAATATCAGTATTTTTGTAGCCTCGACAACCACAATTATTGGGCTACCAATTATTACTTGCTTTCTAGCACATCATGAACAACTACTACTTATTGTGCTGCTGCCACTGAATATTACTACTTACTTTTTATGTATAAAATATTCCTACGGTCCATAATTATTATTCGTTCAAGATAATTACTTTTTTGTTTGTACCAATAAATACATAAATTATGTATCCATTTGTACAACCCAAAAAAGTGTACACGATCGTCCCTCGGCTGTCAGAATTTTTTCCGCCACAAAATTTACCAGCGAATTAGCCAAAATTTAATGGTAAATTCCCCCAAAAAATTCAGATTGAAACATGGGAGCGAAAACAAGCGGCCATCCTGTCCAGATACAAATCCAAACCCACTGCCGCCAGGTGAATCCCATCTGGGCGGAACAGGCTTGGTGTATTGAGGTCGATTCCTAACTCCAGGATATCGCTGTTAGGTAACCGCCTCACTTGCTGACGACCAAACCGATTGATCCGAAGTCTCTTCTCTCTTCTGCCCGCGACCACTGGGCCCTTTGCAGAATATTCACCCAAACCACTACCGCTTCAGGACAAGCGTCTGCCAAATGTTTTAGTCCCGCTTTTATTCTCCGGAACAGACTATAATTTGAAGACGGGAGGTCGTAATTGACTTGTGATTTACAATATGGCGCCGTTATGAAAGACAGACATGTGCTTATTAACATACAATAAACGCAGAAAGCAGGGGTGTTTCGAATGACACGGAAGTCACAGAGCGCATGACCGACATTTAGTGAACCCGGAAGTTTTTTTCACAACAAAAACAAATCAGCTGCCCAGAAATAATTACGAGTTATTTGAAAATTCTTTAAAATAATCGAGAATATTTTACACATGGATTGCTGTAAGGCTCTACTACCATGCTGTGCCAAAATCCACGACCACCCCCCCCCCCCCCCCCCACCCCCCCCCCCCCCCCCCCCTCCCCACCCCGTTGGTCCCTAGGTCAAATACCCCATGCTGTGACAAATCTACGACCGTCCAACCCCCGCTAATCCCAAGGTCAAGGGGTGACATAGTTGGTCTCTTTACAAAACTTAACATCAGAGAAATATGTTATAACTTCCATTTCTTTCATCGAAAATTCTTAATATTTCATGCATGCATTCCTCTAAGGCTCTACTATCATGCTGTGATAAATCCCCGCTGATCTCGAGGTCAAGGTCACATACTTAGTCTCTTTACAAAACTTAACATCAAAGAAATCGGTTATAACTTCTATTTCTATCTGCTTCACATTTGACACACGCATTGCTCCAATGGACCTCTACCACCCTGTGACAAATTCATGTTCGTGCCTCCCCCGCTAAGCCCAGATTCAAGGTCACAAGCCCACATTCTTGGAATTCTTTTTACATATTATGGGGTACCTGGGCCCACGCGGGGGGTATTCCGTAAGCCGCTCTTACTGACCAATCTAGTTTATTCTGTTTCTATATGTACTAGAGTCTGGACATGGACCAGGAATTTACCATCCCTATCTACCCTTATTGTTTCTGCAGCCTATCTGATCATTTCATTGCTGTATGCACTTTATTAAGTTAATACTTAACCCTTACACCGCTACTCACAACAATTGTCGTCTGCTCTTGCTTTTATATCTTGCCTTATTTCTCAATAAAAACATGCTTTGACAGCACTTTATAATAATTTACAACATTCTCTGAAAGCACTTCAGAATCATTTCCATTGATTCTCAGAGCATGTTGTAAATTATTATAAGGTGCTGTCAAAGCATGTTGTTGATGATAAAAATGGAAAATAGAAAATAAACAGCAGAGGACAAAAAAATAAGATAGCGCCAGCGGTCTAAGGGTTAAACGTATCGGAGTGTGAGAGTGTATGTTTCTCATAATGATGTATCCCTACTTAAGAAGTCCTATTTTAATGATGAATTTTACTGGGATTAACACCTGGGGTCAGTTGATTTTTTTTTGTAGTGAGAGTACCTGGCACCGGATCAGGACACTGTCTGAAAGTTTTTATTGTAAGTTTAGTGCTGAATGCTCTACACATCCCGCATACAGATGCATTCCATCTGTTGGACAGACATAAAACCTGAATCATACAAGCAATGTAATGGTGATATTTATATGTGGCTGTGACTGTAGAAACGGGGCTTATGGCTCTTGTGACCAGTGCACACTTCCGTAACCTGATAACGATCTATATTGCTGGTTAGAAACATGATGGGTGTTCATTGATGGAATGGCGGACGCTGCAGATCCTTATCAAATTGTACAGATGCACAGACTGATCTGAATCTACACTGGTCACAATACCCATAAGCCCATTTCTCCAGTCAGAAACATGCATGATGTTTCATATACTGGTTGAACACATCTTAAGGTCACATCAACAAGACAGCAATTATTGAATAGTTTGCGCTTAAAAATGAAAACATGTCCTGGCGTTTCATTAGAATTGTCTCCTTGGAATATTCTAATGAAATACCAAGATGTGTTTTCATGGAAAATAAGAAAAATATGCTATATTTGTGGTATGTTTATTGTTTTCTGCAGCATGATAAAGGTACCACAAAATTGTTGTTGCTTTTTGATACTCGCTACTTCTGATTTCTATTGGGTTTTTGGCAATTTTAATTGGGTATTTAAGCAAATCCGCAGCTTATCTGGAGCTCTGCTACCGCTGTATGTTCCAGTGAGTGGGAGTGTGTATGGGAAGGACCACTCGTGTCAGTACAAGCTAGACCACTTCAGTGTACAGCGACAGCTGCAAGAGGCCAAGGAGGAACACCTGAAAAGGTAAGATATCGGCGCGCTCGCTCATTGTGTAATTGTCACATGCTCAGGCCATGAAGTATCCTATTTTTTCCTGTTTTCTGAGCAATTCCTATTTTTAGCAAGAGCTTATGGCATACCCCCGGCGTCGTCGGCGTCAGCGTCGTCCACAAACTTAACGTTGGGTAAATGTCTTATAACTTCTGTTTCCTTTCATGGAACACCTTGTTATTTCATACGTGTACATGCATACCGTTCCCCAAGACAAATGCATTCCCTCAATGACTCATGCTGTAGCAAATCCATGACCCACCACCCAGCCCTTACCCCAAGGTCAAGGTCACAAACTTAGCACATTCATAAACTTAACGTTTGGGTAAATGTCTTATTACATCTGTTTCCTTTCATGGAACGCCTTGATATTTCATACATGCATTCATCTGATGATACTCTATCATGCTATAGCAAATCCATGACCCACCGCCCACCCAACCGTTACCCCAAGGTCAAGGTCACAAACTTAGCATATTCATAAACTTAACGTTGGGGTAAATGTTGTGTAACTTCTGTTTATTTACAGGGAACGCCTTCATATTTCATACATGCATTCATCTGATGATACTCACCAATTCATGACTCACCGCCCACCCCTTTCCCCAAGGTCAAGGTCACAATCTTAGCACATTCATAAACTTAATGTTGGGGTAAATGTATTATAACATCTGTTTCCTTTCATGGAACACCTTGATATTTCAAATATGTATTCATCTGATGATACTCTATCGTGCTAAAGCAAATCCATGACCCACCGCCCATCCCTTACCCCAAGGTCAAGGTCACACACTTAGTACATTCATAAACTGAACGTTGGGGTAAATGTCTGTTTCCTTTCATGGAACGCCTTGCTATTTCATACATTCCTCAGATGACCCTCTGTCATGCTGTAGCAAATCCACAACCCACCACCCAACCCTTACCCAAAAGTCAAGTTCACAAACTTAGCATGTTCATAAACTTAACGTTGGGGTAAATGTCTGATAACAACTGTTTCCTTTGATGGAACGCCTTGATATTTCATACATACATTCCTCAGATGACCCTCTAATCCACAACCCACCACCTAACCCTTACCCCAAGGTCAAGGTCACAAACTTAGCATGTTCATAAACTTTACATTGGGGTAAATGCAGGGCTTAAAAATATTCACTTTTTGTACTTGCCCGGCCAGTACAATTATAATCTACTCGCCCAGACCAAAAAGCTACTTGCCCAACATATTAGGAAAATGTAAGAAGTAGTAATACCTTTTCGAAAAAGGTTAGGCAATTAACTTGTTTTAGAACCATCCAATAGAATAGTACATAACATGTTTATATGCTTTCTGAAATTATTTTATGCAATAAGAAATATAATGAGAACAAGTGTTATTTGTGGCTGGGACTGGAGAAATGGGGCTTATGGGTTCTGCGACCAGTGTAGATCCAGATCAGCCTGTGCATCCGCACAGTTTGATCAGGATCTGCACTGTTCACTATTCCATCAATGAAACACTCATCATGCTTCCAACATGCAATATAGATTATTATCAGACTACAGGAGCTGGAGGGTGTGCTATTTGATCAAGACAAAACTGGCTTAACGATTGGGTTCATACTTTCCGGAACCCACTATACCGGATTTGGCCCTCGTGTACATTTTTGGCTTTCTTGTATGTGAGAGTTGAGTCAGGCTATGCCCCATATATAAAAGTAAGATTAGCGCTAATCCTATTACTTTTAGGGGATGGGATAAATGATGCTGGTGTGGCGAGGGCCTGGCACCAGATCAGGTTGTTCTAATTTCAGGACTGAATATATATTTTGATTGTAAATATTGAGTTCTGAAGTTGGGATTTACCCCCCTCGGACAGATGAATACGGACACGACCCCGTTGACCCATCTGCGTGTAGACTCCCTGAGGCTTGTACCTCTATGTCAGAAAAGCTGACGTTAAACCCTATTCACTCACTCACTTAATTGATCAAGACATACACTGGTCACAAATCTCATAAGTCCCATTTCTCCAGTCACAACCACAATTTTAATTTTAAACACTAGTGCATCATTTCGAAGACGATCTACGCATCAATTGTCCAGATGCTTTGTAACTTTATTAAGCGTTTCCAATACACAGATTCATTTTGCAGTGGCTATGTATGCAGCGTCTTGGAAACTATTTTAATTCAGAATATTCGCTGATTATTATTAGCGCAAGTGTACACTGACCATCGTAAAAAGTGTGTAGTTAATGCAGTACACTTCCAGCGACACGCCCTGCACAAATTGCATCTGGTGATAATGCCCTCACTAACACACACTGTCAGCAGAACGAGACCGTGGTCTGTTTTAGGAGTGAGTAAAAACTACCCGCCGAGCGCATAGCAACTGTCTGGACGTCCAATTGTCTAGTACAGGGATGCTGTAATTGATCAATATCCCGGTTTCTAATGTAAACATTAAAAACATCATTTCCGGTTTTGAGATCGCTGAAAGCGTTAGGAAAACCAATAAAAGAATGGAACTTAAGATGCAAATTTTGTCAGTTCCGTAAATTTTCGGAAAATACAGAATGGCCTTTCCCGATTTGTCACTCGCCAAATCGGGCCAGTGACAAGAAAATCCTCTCGCCAACACGAAAATTGACTCGCCATGGCGAGCAGGGCGAGTGAATTTTTAAGCCCTGAAATGTTGTGTAACGTCCGTTTTTTTACACTTTGAACGCTTTGATATTTCATACATGCATTCATCTGATGATCCTCTATTGTGCTACAGGAAATCCATGACCCACCCCACCCCTTTCCCCAAGATCAACATCATAAACTTAACGTTGGAGTAAATGTCTTGTTATAACTTCTGTTTCTTTACAGGGAACACCTTCATATTTCATACATGCATTCATCTGATGATACTCTATTGTGCCACAGCAAATCCATGACCACCCCCCCCCCCCCCCCCCCCCCCCCACCACCCCTTTCGCCAAGGCCAAGGTCACAAACTTAGCACATTTATGCATGCATTCCTCATGTGGATAGCTATCATGCTGTAGAAACTTAGTGTGTTCATAAACTTAACGCTGGGTTAAATATTTACAGGGAGCGCATTGATATTTCATACATGCATTCATCTTAATATGCTATATCAAATCCACGACCCACCTTCCACCACTGACCTCAATGTCAAGGTCCACCGCACACCCCTTATCCCAAGGTCAAGTTATATAATATTCATGTTTTTATACAACTGTGCCAAGTTTGAATGAAAGCTGCCAACAGGTGAGCTTCGTTGTCTTCTGACAACTCTTGTTTCCTATTTTCTGGCCAAATGTTCCTATTTTTCCTATTTTCTGGCCTTTTTGAAAAGCCGCACACATTTTTTGCCCCAATTTAACTATGAGCATGACTGAAATTGACTATATAGATAAATATTGTACATTGTAACATAACTACACAACTATTATTGCATAACACTAGTACATGTATTCAACTGCGTTAGATGGCTATGGCAATTTCCTGTGCCAATTTCCAACAGTTCATCGTTCAAATCATAAATAAATGTTCAACCAATTCATCAATGATGATTATAATGTGATTGCTGCTAATGTCTGCCTGGTTGTAAGCTGCTTTAATACTACCCTTTTGTCATTTTGTATAATTCTGTCATAAAGCACGTATTATCATTCTCAAAGTTGCTGAGAATGCAGGCAATGGCTCCTTTCACTCCTCTTAGATTCTTAGATTTCAAAGAAATTTGGGGGAACATGCCCCCGGACCCCCGACCACCCCACCCCCCCCCCCCCCCCCCCCCTAGCAACATCCAGGCCCCCCTCCCACCCCCACCCTAGCAACATCGCATTTGGGCCCTCAAGACTGGGCCCTGAAGATGCAGGAAATGGTGTTTCACTCCTTAGATTTCAAAAAAATTTGGGGGAGCATGGCCCCGGACCCCCTAGCAACATCTAGGCCCTTTGGGTCCTCAAGACAGGGACCTGAGAATGCAGGAAATGGCGTTTCATGCCTCTTACATTTTCAAAATTTACCGTGGAGCATGCCCCCGGACTCCCCTAGCAACATCGCATTTGGGCCCTCAAGACTGGGCCCTGAGGATGCAGGGAATGGCGTTTCACTCCTTACATTTTCAAAATTTACCGTGGAGCATGCACCCGGACCCCCTAGCAACATCGGGCCATTTTACTGGGCCCTGAGGATGCAGGAAATGGCATTTCACGCCTCTTAGATATCAAAAATTTCCAGGGGAGCATGGCCCCGGAACCCCCATGGCAAAATCGGGCCCTCGTGATTGGTTCACCCCCACCCCCCCAATAATTTTCCCATTCCGCCGCCTGTGATGGTTATGGTTCATATATTTAATTTTTAAATAAATAAAAATTATGACTTACTTATTGATTGCCCCGCCTTCTTCGTCTACACATGTTTGCTTCAATGCAAGTCTCACCCATTCGCACTTTCGACTTAGGATACTACTACGTTATTGGCTGTTTGACACCGCAGCACACATGTATATGTCACAACATGATGCATGCTATGTGCATTTCTGACAACAAGCCGTGATCTAAATATAACTACATATTGGAAAATTTAATTAATAAATTTAGTGGATATTGGAGAAAGAGTCGCATGTGATTAATTGAGACATAATGCTATTCTTTCATTGGTCGAGAAACTAGGGCAAACAATAAATATTAAAATTGCTTATTGTTTCTGTATTAATACACCACCACATCCAGCATGCTCATTAATAAAAAAAATATATATATATTTTCAAAACATAATAAAAAGCAAGGGTGGATTGGGTTGGCTGAAGGTATGGCGGCCAACATATATGTACATTACTTTAACTAATATAGCACAAGTAGTGTGTCAAAATCTTGTTTTTGGATCTTGAAGTAATTAATAACTTAAAAGTTATAGTCTTTGAGCAATACAACACCAATTATCAATACAAATATTAAAAGGTCAGGTTGGCCATAAAATGTGTTTGGAACAAATCTTAAAATAATATTTTAGACTATATTTTCCTATTTTATTCCTATTTTTTCACCGTCTGAATTCCTATTTTCCTATTTTTGTTTACCAATCCCTCACTTGACCTGCATGCTGTATCAAATTTGGTATACATGTTGAACATTACAAGAGGAGGAACCCTATGGTTTTAAAAAAATTAATGTTTGTTATCTCCCTGTGGTGGCCATGTTTTAGTTTTCTCATTCTGTATCCTTGTCCTCACAATTGCTGTAGTTCTTGAGTTCTTAACCAAATTTAGTGTACATAACAAGCAAAAAGTCACATCGGGAGCCTGTGATTATAGAACTGTCAGAGCATTTACTCCACTCAAAAACTCTAAATCAGCTCAGTCTCAACCAGTCAAATTATGAATACAAATACTATAAACCAACTAATATTCGCGCGCGACATACCTTCGTGAGGGATTGAAAATCGCGAATGTAAATCTCTGCGAATATTTCCACATTTCCTAGCAGATTGTTAAAACTATTTTGCTAATAGATGTCGGGCCTCTTTTTAATTATATTTACCTTTCCCATATATCTCGGTGTCATTTGGTGACACTAGTTAATCGTAAATCCTGGTTGTTTTGAATGAACTACATTGTATATTGATACGTGTTCTGTGTCGTGTATTCCAGTAGACATATGATTCTATAATATATGAAAAGTTTGAAAACTCGTACAAAACAGCTTCGAGATAAATTTACAACACCATTACATGTATCATCTATTGTTTAACTGACTCTGATTGGTCTAAAGTGACACGCCTGTGACAAGTCAGCTTATTGTGTTGTCGAGTTCAAAGAGATGTCGCGGTGTCAATTTGAAGCAAGTGTAAAGTACACGCCGTGGGCACTTAGTCATACCGATAATTCAAAGATTAATACACACGATTGCTGACGTCATTCGCGCATACACCACAGCTTGTGTTTTCTGAATGGGACCGCTATCCTGACAAATCTAGAAGACCAATTTGCGGATTATCGTCAAGGTTAACAATGTTCGAAATAACCTCAATAAAATATTGATTAATACATCAGCGGACAATGCGAATCGGTACTAGCCCGTTTATATAACCAGGGTGAACATATCTCACACGCAACTGTTTTTGATTTACTTGAAAGTTAAATGGGGGATTATGATTGACACAGCGAGGTTAGCCCAATGTACAGTGTATACCGTTTCGTTCACCGACAAACTCGTCCACTATTTGGAGTTGGTTTGCGGACGAGTTTATCAAAGGACGAAATTGATCCAGCAGTTCTGTTTCCAAGTCTAAAATGGCTATGAAAACATATTATCCAAAATCGGTCGCGAAAGTTAATAGCGCACGTCGTCATACCGCGAACGATAATCGTCGCGAATATGGCCAGGTACGAAAATCGCGAAATTTAGTTGGTTTACAGTATTGAGAACATGCTCACAAAGTTATAGAATCACGGGGCGCATGTTTATCTCCTACCACTGGTTTCTGTGTTTATGTGCATTGTATTTGATTGTCTGTGTACAGAGTGAGCCAATATGAGGAGACTGTACACAGCTACCAGGACAGGCTCACTCGCATGAAAAACGAGATGCGGCGACTCCAGAACCTCAACTCTTCCAGTGAGTCACTTTCTTGTTATCCCCTCGCCGATAGGTAGTGTTAGTCTATGTGCGTGCATCTTACAAATGACATACTTATGTTAGTAACACCTTTCGTTTTTCAATAACTTATGAACCACTTCAGGATTGCCCTCGTAATAATGATGCCCTTCTTACTCTTTGGAATATTTTTATGATATTCACACTTTCATAAATTCATTACCCAAAGGTGTGTCTCGTGCAAGAATGACAACTCTCACCTTACTAACATATTTGTTATCTCCCTTATTATGCCCTCACCGATAGTCAAGAGGTGATCACATAGCTTTAGTCCGTGTACATGCGTGCGCACGTTAGTAACACCTTTCAATTTTTGTCATGCCTGCTTTAGCAAAAGGCGCGACTATAGTCGCCACTTTTTTCGTCGTCGTCCGCGTCGTTCAAACTGTCAAAAAGTTTTTACAAGCTTCGTCATCATGGTATAACTTTCATATTGCTTGACGGATTGCTTCAATATTTGGACACTCGATACATTATGTGAGCATTTGAGACACACTCGTGCCAACATTATCATGACCTTTACCTTTTTTACCTTCACATTTTTGCGGAAACACATAGCCATTTTTTTGCATCAAAAAGTTTGTACAAGTTTCATCATCATGCTATAACTTTAATATTTCTTGACGGATTGCTTCTATATTTGGACACTTGATACATGTGATCAATCGGAACACCCTAAGTTATGCCGCCATTAACATGACCGTGACATAATTTACTTTTACATGGTTTTTTTAAGCATGCACTTCTTTGACAGTTTTTGTGATGCTTAACTTTAGCACATGCCCATGATAATTTTATTGGCAGGCGCGACACCACTTCCGTGGCGGAATTCTTGTCTACTTAAATTGAAGTCCAGGCACTGTATGAGCTAAGTATCAACGGTTATATAAAACAGTTTCTTGGGCTTTTGTAATTTGCGACCAGTGTAGACCCAGACCAGCCTGCTCATCCGCATAGTTGGGTCAGGTGCTGCACTGGCTGCTGTCAACTCATTGAAACACTAATGATGCTTCTAGCAAAATATATATGCCAAATCAAGTGATCAAGAGTTCAGCAACAGATCAGGAGCTACACTGGTCGCATCACTGATTAGCCCTTCCCTCCAGTCACAGCCACATATCCCACATTTTCCAGTCGACATTCAGCAACAACAGTTCAAAGAGCCGGAGAAAAAGTGCACCCCGAACCACACAGAGAACCCGACTGGGTCGAACAGTTCCGGCTGTGGGTCCATGTTCGGTGGCAACCCGAGTGCAGGGATCGTCGACCACTACAAGGTGGTCTTCATGGAGGGAGAGAACCAGAGGCTGCAGAAGGAGGTGGATAAATACTCAGGAAAGCTGGGAAAGGTCGAAAAGGAGAATCGCAGTCTCAAAGACGAACTGAATAGGTATTACTGATTTAACCCTTTCACCCCTATAAAGTAACTGGAATGGATTTTGATATGTTAATTTTGCAACCATTCCAAACGTCATAAAATGATTTTCAGACTAGTCCATTTATGAAAAGGGGGGTATTTTTGTTGTAAAAAATATGAAAATTACTTTCAAAAAGTGCAGATCCTGACGAGACGGCTCTGTTTGCATAAACTGCTATAGCGGTTCAAAGGGTTAATCATTTCACCACAAAGTCACAAATGGACTTTTCTATGTTCATTTTTAGCCAGGTTTTTTTGGGAAAAAATCCAGGCTATTGGATTGACGAAAGCCGGCGGACGGGAAAGCGGGCGGTGGGCGGGCGGGCGGTCCGGCGTCCACAATCAATGTTAAGTTTTCGTGTTTGAGTCCATTTCTTTGTTACTGTACCACCTAGGACCACCAAACTTTCACAGCTTCATAATCAATGGGTGCCCACCGCATATCACTATCCAACATGTTACTTTTTTTTTAACTTGACCCATTTTTTCTGCGCAATCGACTTAGCCATTTTCAATGTTAAGTTTTCGCGTTTACAATGTTAAGTTTTCGTGTTTGAGTCCATTTCTTTGTTACTGTACCACGTAGGACCACCAAACTTCCACAGCTTCATAATCAAAGGGTGCCCACCACATATCACTATCCAACATGTTACTTTTTTAGCCAGGTTTTTTAAAAAAAAATCCAGGCTATTGGATTGGCGAAAGCCGGGCGGGCGGGCGGGGAGGGCGGGCGGGCGGCGGCGTCACAATTAATGTTAAGTTTTCGTGTTTGAGTCCATTTCTTTGTTACTGTACCACCTAGGACCACCAAACTTTCACAGCTTCATAATCAAGGGGTGCACCACCACATATCACTATCCAACTTGTTACTTTTTTTTAACTTGACCCATTTTTTCCGCGTAGCCGACTTAGCCATTTTCAATGTTAAGTTTTCGCGTTTACAATGTTAAGTTTTCATGCTTAAGTCCATTTCTTTGGTACTGTACACCTAGGACCACCAAACTTTCACAGCTTCATAATCAAGGGGTACCACCACATATCACTATCCAACATGTTACTTTTTTTTTTAACTTCACCCATTTTTTTCCGCGCAGATCAACTTAGCCATTTTCAATGTTAAGTTTTTCGCGTTTACAGTGTTAAGTTTTCGTGTTTAAGTCCATTTCTTGGTACTGTACCACCTAGACCACCAAACTTCACAGCTTCATAATCAAGGGGAGGGGTACCCACCACATATCACTATCCAACATGTTACTCTTTTTTTTTAACTTCACCCATTTTTTCCGCGCAGTCGACTTGGCCATTTTTCAATGTTAAATTTTTCGCGTTTACAGTGTTAAGTTTTCGTGTTTAAGTCCATTTCTTTGGTACTGTACCACCTAGGACACCAAACTTTCATCACAGCTTCTTTTATAACCAAGGGGTGCCTACCACATACAACTATCCAACATGTGACCATTTTTTTACCTTCACCTATTATTTCTACGTAATTGACTTAGCCATTTTCAATGTTAACTTTTTAACGTACGTCTGGTTAAAGTCTTTTGGTTTTAAAACTTTTTCGTTATACTATATATCTGCAACTGCTTCGCCCATTACCTTGAAACTTCACATGGGTGTTTATCATCATTGTTGCACCTGCTTGCGGAAAGCGCGATCCTGTGCCCAATGTCAAGGTCAAATTACTTTGATTTTTTTTGTTAATGTTTTTTCATGTACTATATCTCTGCAACTGCTTCACCCAATACCTTAATACTTCACATGGGTGTTTATCATCATTGTCGCACCTGCTTGCGGAAAGCGCGATTCTGTGCCCAATGTCAAGGTCAAATTACTTTGAATTTTTTGTTAAAGTTTTTTCGTGTACTATATCTCTGCAACTGCTTCACCCAATACCTTGATACTTCACATGGGTGTTTATCATCATTGTCGCACCTGCTTGCGGAAAGCGCGATCCTGTGCCCAATGTGAAGGTCAAATTACTTTGAATTTTTTTGTTAAAGTTTTTTCGTGTACTATATCTCTGCAACTGCTTCACCCAACAATACCTTGATACTTCACATGGGTGTTTATCATCATTGTCGCACCTGCTTGCGGAAAGCGCGATCCTGTGCCCTATGTCAAGTTCAAATTACTTTGAATTTTTTTTTGTTAAAGTTTTTTCGTGTACTATATCTCTGCAACTGCTTCACCCAACAATACCTTGATACTTCACATGGGTGTTTATCATCATTGTCACACCTGCTTGCGGAAAGCGCGATATCGTCGGCATTTTGGCATACGTCCGTCCGTTCGTCCGTGTGTCCGGTTAAAGTTTTTCCATCTACTATATCTATTTTTTTAGTGTCCATGCCTCGCCCCAAGGCGCGACATGCAGGCCACGGCCATCTAGTCTACAAAAAGTGGGTATAATTATGTTATCCAAGTGTCCATGCTTGGAAAAAACCTGGCCTTCGTGGCTTTGCCTCGTTTCTTGTTTTTAACTTGACCCATTTTTTCCGCGCAGTCGACTTAGCCATTTTCAATGTTAAGTTTTCGCGTTTACAATGTTAAGTTTTCGTGTTTAAGTCCATTTCTTTGGTACTGTACCACCTAGGACCACCAAACTTTCACAGCTTCATAACCAAGGGGTGCCTACCACATACAACTATCCAACATGTGACCATATTTTTTACCTTCACCTATTATTTCTACGTAATTGACTTAGCCATTTTCAACGTTAACTTTTTAACGTACATCTGGTTAAAAATTTTTGGTTAAAAGTTTTTCGTTATACTATATTTCTGCAACTGCTTCGCCCATTACCTTGAAACTTCACATGGGTGTTTATCATCATCCATATTTTCATTCTACCCCCCAACCGTGCGGCCCCTGTGCCCAATGTCAAGGTCAAATTACTTCGAATTTTTTTGTTAAAGTTTTTTCGTGTACTATATCTCTGCAACTGCTTCACCCATTACCTTGATACTTCACATGGGTGTTTATCATCATTGTCGCGCCCGCTTGCGGAAAGCGCGATATCGTCGGCATTTTGGCATACGTCCGTCCGTACGTCCGTGTGTCCGGTTAAAGTTTTTTCGTTAAACTTTTTCCATCTACTATATCTATTTTTTTAATGTCCATGCCTCGCCCCAAGGTGCGACATGCAGGCCACGGCCATCTAGTCTACAAAAAGTGGGTATAATTATGTTATCCAAGTGTCTATGCTTGGAAAAAACCTGGCCTTCGTGGCTTTGCCTCGTTTCTTGTTAGACTATTCCTCCTGTTAGAGAAATTCAGAAACAATAAAAATGGGGGCTCCTGATGAGGTGGGGCACAACTTTACATGGCTCCTAAACAGATCTCTGGTCAATCTGTATCCCCTCGCCGATAGGCAAGAGGGGATATAGCGTTAGTCCGTTGTGTGCGTGCGTTAGTAACACCTTTCTTTTTTGTCTGACCCACTATAGTGCAAAGTGAGACACATCGGTCACAATTCCGGTGATCCATCCAGTGCTATTCGGGTGACCTTGCCCTTCACCTTGGTGACCTTAACCTTTGTGGTGAACATAGCCAAGTCTCCCATATCTCTTGATCCATTAGTCGGATCATTACCCAATGTCATCAATTGCTTTCTCACATTGATTGCTATCCACCCACTGTCATTTGTGTGACCTTCACCTTGGTGACCTTTATCTTTGTGGGACGTAAATTTTGGACGTAACCAAATTTCCCATATCTCTTGATCCGTTAGTTGGATCGTTACCAAATATCATGACTAGCTTTCTCAAAATGATGGCTATTCACCCAGTGTCTCATTCGGGTAACCGTAACCTTGACCTTCATGTCAATAATTTTGGACGTACACCCAAATGTTGAATATCTCTTGATCCGTTATCTGGATCATCTACAAACTTCCATCAATAGCTTTGTCCAGTGTTATTCGGCTGACCTTGACCTTGGTGTCAACACTTTTGGATATACATGTACGTCCAAATGTTGAATATCTCCTAATCCGTTAATAATATCATTACCAAACTTCATCAATAACTTCCTCACTTTCATAGCTTGACCATCACCTTGACTTTCGTGTCGATAATTTGAATGTATGTCCAAATGTTGAATATCTCCTGATCCGTTAGTCGGATCATTACCAAACTTTGCTAATAGCTTCCTCACTTTGATGGCTATCCACCCAGTGTCGTGTGTGTGACCTTGCCCTTGGTGACAGTGACCTTCGTATCAATAGTTTTGGACTTCCTCATATTGTGATCTTGACCTTGGTGACCTTGACCTTCGTGGCGATCGCCTTGTTTAGTGGATGAGACACTCCCCGGGGATCGCCTTGTTTAGTGGATGAGACACTCCCCGGAGATCGCCTTGTTTAGTGGATGAGACACTCCGATCGCCTAGTGGGGAGGTGACACTCCCCGGGGAGGGGACGCCTTGTTTGGATGAGACACTCCCCGGGGATCGCCTTGTTTAGTGGATGAGACACCCCATCGCCTTGTAGTTGGATGAGACACTCGATAGCCTTGTTAGTGGATGAACATCGATCGCCCCTTGTTTAGTGGATGAGACACTCGGGGATCGGGGACTAGGGGTCCTTTTGGATGAGATCCGTCCCCGGGGATCGCCTTGTTTAGGGATGAGACATCCCGGGGATCGCCTTGTTTCCGTGGATATGGAACACTCCCGCCGGGGATTGGAACCATCGGGGATCGCCTTGTTTAGTGGATGAGGGAAACCTCCCCGGGGATCGCCTTGTTTAGTGGATGAGACACTCCCCCGGGGATGCTTGTTTCTGGATGAGATACTCCCAGGGGGATCGCCTTGTTAGTGGATGAGACACTCCCCGGGGATCTATCCCCACTACCGGGGATCGCCTTGTTTAGTGGATGAGACACTCCCCGGGGATCGCCTTGTTTAGTGGATGAGATACTCCCCGGGGATCGCCTTGTTTAGTGGATGAGACACTCCCCGGGGATCTCATCCACTCCCCGGGGATCGCCTTGTTTAGTGGAGAGACACCTCCCGGGGATCCTGGATCCAAACTCCCCGGGGATCGCCTTGTTTAGTGGATGAGACACTCCCCGGGGATCGCCTTGTTTAGTGGATGAGACACTCCCCGGGGATCGCCTTGTTTAGTGGATGAGACACTCCCCGGGGATCGCCTTGTTTAGTGGAAGGAGACACCCCGGGGATCGCCTTGTTTAGTGGATAAGATACTCCCCGGGGATCGCCTTGTTTAGTGGATGAGACACTCCCCGGGGATCTCATCCACTCCCCGGGGATCGCCTTGTTTAGTGGATGAGACACTCCCCGGGGATCGCCTTGTTTAGTGGATGAGACACTCCCCGGGGATCGCTTTGTTTAGTGGATGAGACACTCCCCGGGGATCGCCTTGTTTGCTTTATTGCCTGTGAGTGAATAATTCACTCGTCACGGTTGTCCAATGTAGCAGAGCAATACACTAGTTCCTCGCCATTTTTGTCCACTTGGTACCACATCTTACATACTATTTTATTATTATTTTCTTCATCTAAATTGCTTGGCCCTAAATGATACTCTTTTGTGTTGGTGGGCCATTACAATGCTAAATTAAAATTTGTCGTCTGCTGTTTTCTTTTTATTTTCCAATTTTTCTCATCAAAACCATGTTTTGACAACACTTTAGAAAATGGAAATGATTCTAAATTGTTGTCAAACCATGTTTTTATTGAGAAAAAAAGACAAAACATAAATCAATCAGCAGACGACAATTTTCGTTTCCCGCGTTCTAAGGGTTAAGCACCATTCTATTCAACAGATCAAGGAAGTTGAAGGAAGCCAGTTGTGAGCCGAGTGAACCGTCGCAACCTGCTGCACCAAGACATCCACTGGGAGGTAGGCCCCGCCGCGAATTATACAACTGGCTGAGCATCTACTCGGTTCTTGTACTCAAAATCAAGCAAATTGATTGGCCGACTCTGAATTGTGCTCAAGTTTAGCCAATCAAAATGTTTGATTTAGAGTACAAATTTTGAGAACATGCTCAGAAATATTTCTAATCGGAATAACACCTGGGGCCCGTTTCACTAAACTTTGTACCACTAAGATGTTCGTAAGTGCAAATTTAGGATCGTTTGAAATTTCAAATGATGAATTTACATTTATTGATCATAGGCTGCGGGCCTCTGGACTTTGAGTAAAAAAATGTCATACCCACTATTGTTTGTAGGATACTGCCACGGGTACTTGTATTTGAATGTCAACTAGCTGTTGGATGAACAAAAGATAATTAACTTTTCACTTGTCATAATGTGGTGTATGACCTGCCACAAGCATACATTAACCCTTAGACCGCTACTCACAACAATTGTCGTCTGCTGTTGCTTTTATATCTTGCCTTATTTCTCAATAAAAACATGGTTTGACAGCACTTCAGAATCATTTCCAATGGAAATGATTCTGAAGAGCTGCCAAAGCATGTTGTAAATTATTCTAAAGTGTTGTCGAAGCATGTTTTTGATGATAAAAATGGAATATAGAAAAGAAATAAGATAGCGGTGTAGAGGTTAAAGTTGGTGTCCAATCTATTCGGCACAACATTTTCTGTATAGGACTCAAATAAGTGTATAATAGTCGACGGATACTATGGATTTTACACCGAACATCATCCGTGTCAACCGCAGACACTTCTTGTCCGGAGCATACCTCGAATACCCTTTGGAATATTTTCATGAAACTTCACATATGCATAGATCATGACCCAAAGGTACACACAAGAATGACAACTCTTGCCTCACTGATTTGTTAGTTATCTCCCTTTGTTTTTTCACACCGTTTTTCTTGTCCGAAGCAGACCTTGAACACCATTTTCGTGATTTCTCCCCCATCCGCGAGGGATGCATTGTGGGATAGTGATTGGAACACCAGACTTCCAATCCGAATGTGTGGGTGGTTGGTCGGGAGCACGCGACGGGTAATTCAACGATCGGGGTTCATCCTTACCGGAATTCCGACTGGAGACCTGGTTTGGCTCTCATATATGTCTTTGGTATTTTGTATGTGACAGTTGAATCTGGTTATACCCCTTGTATGAGTATTACTATTATTCGTAATCCTATTTTAGGGGAAGGGGCCAAGTGACTTTGGTGTGGTATGGACCTGGCACCAGGTCAGGTTATTCTCATTTCAGGGCTGAATATATTGTTTCTCGATGTAAATATTCAGTTCTGATTTGGGATATACATGTACATCCAAATGTTGAATATGGGATTGAACCCGTTTGCCCGGCCTTACATGACCTTAGCTGTTGATAGGCTGTTAAACACCAATAAACAAACAAACAAACAAACAATCTGGATGTTGTGGGTTCAAACTTGGCCTTAGGCATCAAAAAATACTTCCATAATATTTCCAACCCTCTGGGGGCCATTTCACTAAACTTTGTACGACTAAAATGTTCGTAAGTGCAAAATTAGGACCCTCTGGACATTTTAATTGATTGATTTACATTTATTTCAAACATATGCAGCCTATGTTCAATAAATGTAAATCCAGTAATTATTTACAAGAAAACATTGTTAATGTGAAATTTACAGACTGTTATAATTGTGCCCTTACAAACATTTTAATCGTACGAAGTTTAGTGAAACGGCCCCCTGGTCTTTCGGAGGAGATTTGGAACCGAGGTGCCGCCCCTGAATGACCTTAGATGTTGATGCACCGATTTCTCGACATTAATTTCAGTGTTTCCATCGTTCTGGTTGTTCGGATGAGACCTGTCACCAGCTCCCATCTCTCACCTTTAACCCTTTCACCCCTAAGTAACTGTAATGGATTTTGATATGTTAATTTTCCGACCAATCCAATCGTTACAAAATGATTTTCAGAATAGTCCATTTATGAAATGGGGGTGTTTTCTTTTTCTGAAAATATGAAAATTACTTGAAAAACGTGCAGATCCTGATAAGACGGCTTGTTAATGAAACGAGCCGTCTCATTTGGATCTACACTGTTTGCAAGCACCACTGTATCGGTATGTAGTGTTGAAAGGTTTAAAAGCTATTGCTGTGACGGTAAACCCTTTCACTTTGCGACACATAACAATTATTATTATTATCCAATGTGCTGTTGTACCTGCAGGCATTAACAAGGCAGCGGAGTGTGATGTTCCAGAGGTGTCAACGTCATGTGTATCTAAGGAACCAAGGTTCAATATTCCCGACTTGAAGCCGAGGAAAGACGACAACCAGCTGATTGTTGATGGCATAAACATGCAGGAAGAGGCAAACAACTGTAAATCTCAATAGCTTCACAGCTATAAAACTACTACCAAACTGTCCAAGATGGTCCATTTATTTAACTTTACTTGTATAATTTTTAGCTCGCCTGCACGAAGTGCAGAAGAGCTTATGGCAATCCCCCGGCAGCGGCGGCAGTTTCCTTTCATGAAACACCTTGTTATTTCATACATGCATTCATCTGATGATACTCTATCATGCTGTAGCAAATCCATGACCCACCACCCAACCCTTACCCCAAGGTCAAGGTCACAAACTTAGCACATTCATAAACTTAACGTTGGGGTAAATTTCTTATAACATCTGTTTCCTTTCATGGAACGCCTTGATATTTCATACATGTATTCCTCAGATGACCCTCTATCATGCTGTAGCAAATCCACAACCCATCACCCAACCCTTACCCCAAGGTCAAGGTCACTTATCATGTTCATAAACTTAACGTTGGGGTAAATGTTGTATAACTTCTGTTTCTTTACAGGGAACGCTTTGATATTTCATACCTGCATTCATCTGATGATCCTCTATTGTGCTACAGCAAATCCATGACCCCCCCCCCCCCCACCCCTTTCGCCAAGGTGAAGGTCACAAACTTAGCATATTCATACATGCATTCCTCAAATGAATAGCTATCTTGCTGTAGAAAATCACCAACTTTGTGCGTTCATAAACTTAACGTTGGGTTAAATTTTAATTTACTTCTGTTTTCAGGTAGCGCATTAATATTTCATACATGCATTCATCTTAATATGCTATATTATGCTATAGCAAACCCACGACCCACCTTGCACCACTGACCCCAATGTCAAGGTCCACCGCATGCCCCTTAACCCAAGGTCATGTTATATAATATTCATGTTTTTTTATGCAACTGTGCCAAGTTTGAGTGAAGGCTGCCAACAGGCGAGCTTCTTTGTCTTCTGACCACTCTTGTTCAATATTTTATGTACCCTCAAAGCTAAACTGGACATCCAACAAACGTTGGTATGCATAATGTTGATGGGATTTAATTGTCACTTTCACTGATTATAATGCATTTTCGTGATCGTACAGTACACATGCATGTCTTGGAGTGCTCGTCTGTCTACAGTGGAGCATCTCTAAGCCGGACCTCCACCCTGGGGACCTCCCAGCCTGGGGACCTCCCAGGGTGTCCGGTTTAGAGAGGTTCCACTGTGCTATCTTCGTTGCTGTGTGTCGGATTGACTTGAAACTTTTACTTATTTGTTAAAATTCATATTTTCATTCTATTGCCCAGTCATGCTGCCCTCATGCGCAAGCTCAAATAACTATTTGAGAGGTACATCGATGGGTGTTACTGATGGCTACTTCTGAGACTGACAACATTAGCAGCAGGTGCGACTATAGTGGGCGCTTTTTCCATCATCAACATCCGCATCCACAAACTTAAAATTGGGATAAATTTCTTTATGACTTCTGTTTCCTTTCACAGAACTACTTGATAGTTCACAATAATGGTCCTCTTTCCTTCTGCTGTGGAAAGTGCACAACCAACCATCAAGTGCCTCAGCAGGTGCGACACTGCTTCCGAGGCGAAATTCCTCTTGGTCTCGTAGCTTGTTTTGTGTTTAACTCTTCAAAGGTAGGAACCGAAAATGTCGTCTGCTGTTGTTTCATATTTTGAATTATTTCTCAGTGAAACATGGTTTCACAGCTGAAGTACTGTCAAAGCATGTTTTTCATGAGTATAATGGCTAATAAAACATAAACAGCAAACAATAAAATCTATTTTAGCGTTAAAAGCATTTATGTTCCATGACACATTCATTTCAGTCATTTTGTATGTTATCTATTTCTTTTATTTGGTAATCAAAATTGTACACATGATCCGATAGCAACCAGTGTAGCTCATGTAATCATGTAGCGACGTTACAATACTTAACAAATGGCGTGAGTGGTAGGTGGGAGCATGCGATGGGTATTTTAACAATCGAGGTTCATCCTTACCTGAATTCCGACTGGAGACCTAGTTTGGCCCTCACATACTTCTTTGGTATTTTGTATGTGACATTTGAATCTGGTTACCGGGTGTACCCCTTATTATTCGTAATCCTATTTTAGGGGAAGGGGCCAAGTATCGAGTATATCGGACTGGTGACAACCATAGATTACACTTGTTACCGATTACACTGGACAGTTTCCAGGTGAAATATGCCATGAAATGAAAAAGACTGACCTATAGCCTTTTATTTTATTTTGTAATCAGTGTGACCCAGATCCACCTGCGCTGTGTGAACCTGTCATTGAACCCGAACACTGTTTATCGGTATGCTCCCTGTATTTCTGACTGGGGAAATGTGGCTTATGGGATTTGTGATCCTGTTGCCTGCTAACAATCTATGTTGCTTGTTAGAAGCATACTCATTAATGGGTGTTTCATTGATGGAATGGTGAACAGTGCAGACCCGGATCAGACTGCGCAGATTCTTCAGTCACCGCCACATTTGATGAATCATCTACACTGGTCAGAAATCCCAGTGTTGTTAGAACATATACATGTTTCAAGTGTGCTTGTAAATAATTATTTATTGTGTACATGTAGTTTGTATTAAAGTTCAGTTGTAGACAGATAAAAATATATTAAAGTATTTTTGTTGTAATACTTATATTACTTACATCCCCGGTGATGCTTTAACCCACTGTCGTCTGGAATACCAAAAAATCTCATTATTTTGTTTATATCTCCATAAAAGTATACATTGTTATCACTCACTTGAACCGCCTTGTCAAGATGTTCATATGAGTTGTAGTGGGTGGCAGGTGGGAACATGCGATGGGTATTTTAACGATCGGGATTCGTCCTTACCGGAATCCTGACCAGAGACCTTGTTTGGCCTTCATGTACGTCTTTGGATTTCTTGTATTGGCCCTGCCTTAAATGACCTTAGCTGCTGATAGGCCATTCCATTAAGCAAGAACAAACAAACAAATATATTACTGATAACAACATATACTTTCGAACAAAAACAGAAAAACCGAAAAGAAAATCCAAAAAGATTCATAATGCTGTATTGTATACGACCTATAATGGGCTAACATGAAGGTCTGACCAGTGTCTTATGACACACGATGGGTGTAGTACATCATGGGCACCTGCTATTTGGACGCGATTAAGCGCAGATACCCTGGAAAATTGATTAGCAACACTATCGGATCCAAAATATGCCCCGAAATCCGTTGAAAATGCAGTTTATAGCCACCAAAAGAGACCCACTCACAGGCCCTGATAGAGTTGCGTTGACACACAATAATACTGCACATTTGCCAGTTCATCAGGAAAACACTAATTTTAATCACTAATGCACCCCATCTTTCCTTATTTCCAGCAAAAGGTAGGTTTCTTGAAATAACTCCTAAACAGTGGGTGGCAGGTGGGAGCATGCGATGGTTAATTTAACAATTGGGATTCATCCTTACCGGATGGGTGGTTAATCTGGCAAATGCGACAGCATAAATTGACGGTAGGTGTTCCTCTTTATAGGAATCATGATATGCCTGGTTTGGCCCTCAGGTACGTTTTTATATATGCGTCTTTTGTTAACTGGGAGTTGAATTGGGTTATTTCCCATTATAAAAGTAGTAAGATTATTACGGATCCTACTGCCTTTGGGAGGGGGCAAAGTGATTCTGGTGCGGCAATCACATCAGGATTATTTTGATTTCAGGGCTGAATATATTTTTTTTGTCGAGCCCGCTTGCGGAATGCAAGATTTAGTGATCACAATGACGTCCGGGTGTCCGTCCGTCCGGGCAAACGAGAGGGCACTTGTTGGGTACAAAGTATCCTACCGTAGGAACGTCCGTCCGAAATCTGTGTTAATGTTTTTAAAAATGCCTCGGCGGGCTCGACATTCGGGCCGCGGCCATCTGGTTTATTGTAAATATTCAGTTCTGATTTTGGGATTTTCCCCCCATTTGTACAGGTAATATATGGGATTTAGTACTAAACCCATTGATCAGGCTTTAACTGACCTTAGCTGTTGATAGATCGTTAAACCCCAACAAAGAAACAAACGGACCTAGACAGCTAAATCTACGAGGGACATTGGCAGGTGTTACGAGTCAATTGTCCAGGGTATCTGCGCTTCATCGCGTCAAAATCGCTTCAGTAGTTGCTGAGATATTATATAAAGTATGGTCTGAAGTGGAGGATTTTTCTCGCCCAATACAGTGCACCCTATCCAAATAGTAGGTGCCCATTACGTACTATACCCATTGTGTTACACCTCCTTCAGCATGATCTGTGTAGGTCAGATAGTGCAAATCGCTTCCACTGATTTTTACAAATGCAACACATTTTAATGAGGTACAATTAACTGCATGCTAGCGGCAAAAATATCTGCCAAACGAATTAGGAGTACATGTATAAGTTTGATTTCTCTCTGTAAATATGTCTTGAAATTTCATTAGAATTGAGTCATCGGGACTCGATTCTAATGAAATTCCAAGACATATTCATGATATTTACGGGGAGAAATATAAGAAAATATGATGAATTTTTGTCCGCTAGTTTCGAACTATTTATAGCCCACAAGTTTCCCAGCATGCAAAGAGTTAAAGCATCCACAGTGCTTTATATTATAGGCAGGAGTAAGCAGATGAATTGGTAAATTTTCACATCCTGGGGGCCGTTTCAATAAACTTTGTACAACTAAAATGTTTGTGAGTGCAAAAGTCTGTAAATTTCATATTAACAATGTTTTCTTGTAAACAAGTATTGGATTTACATTATACGTTTATTGAGCTGCAGCCTATGTTCAATAAATGTATATCCATCAATTGAATGTTCAGAGTATCTTAAATTTGCACTTACAAACATTTTAGTCGTACGAAGTTTAGTGAAAGTGATGTGCAGCGTCTTCAGTAAACGGGCCAAGTTCTAGCTTGTCCTTCGTAACCAGTATAGACCCAGACCAGCTAAATGACCCATGACAAGTATGTGAAAATTTCAGAACCACCAGTGAAGCGCCAATCCTGTTACCAGTCTCATCAGTGTCTCCACTGTTTGTAATTGCTGGTGAAGATAAAAAGTGATGTAATCACCAGGGGGCCGTTTCATTAAACTTTGTATGACTAAAATGTTCGGAAGTGCAAATTTAGGATCGTCTGGAATTTTCAATTGATGGATTTACATTTATTGAGCATAGGCTGGTAAATCCAATAATCGTTTACAAGAAAACATTGTTAATGTGAAATTTACAGACTATCATAAGTTTGCACTTGCGAACATTTTAGTCGTACGAAGTTTAGTGAAACTGCCCCCAGAGGAATAATTTGATCTGGCTGAATGAATGGAGGCCGGCTGGTCAGGATCTGTAATGGGCACACATTAACGCTCTTCAAGTGCGATACCCATTCACATGTATCTAAATTTACATTTTTATTAGCTCGACTATTCGAAGAATAAGTAGAGCTTATGTTGTCACCCCGGCGTCGCCGTCGCCGTCACCGTCACGTCACGCCTTGGTTAAGGTTTTTAGTCAACCATGTATATGGAATACTACTGGCCCTACACCCACCATACTTGTACAACTTCATCTCCTAGTGATGTACATCAATAACCCCTGATCTATATTTGACCTTGACCTACATTTCCTCCTGAATTACTTACCTTAATTCCCCTTTGTTAAGGTTTTTAGTCAACCTTGGTTAAGGTTTTTAGTCAAGCTTGTACATGGAATACTATTGTGCATACAGACACCATACTTGGACAACCTTTTCTCATAGGGATGTACATCAATAACCCCTGATCTATATTTGACCTTGACCTACATTTCCTCTTGAATTACTTAGTTAATTCCCCTTGGTTAAGGTTTTTAGTCAAGCTTATATATGGAATACTCCTGGCCCTACACCCACCATACTTGGACAACTTCATCTCCTAGTGATGTACATCAACAACCCCTGACCTATATTTGACCTTGACCTACATTTAACCTTGAATTACATAGTTAATTCCCCTTGGTTACGGTTTTTAGTCAACCTTGATTAAGGTTTTTAGTCAACCTTGGTTAAGGTTTTTAGTCAAGCATGTACATGGAATACTATTGTGCATACTAACACCATACTTGGACAACCTTTTCTCATAGCGATGTACATCAATAACCCCTGATCTATATTTGACCTTGACCTACATTTCCTCTTGAATTACTTACTTAATTCTCCTTGGTTAAGGTTTTTAGTCAAGCTTGTAGACGCAATATTCCTGGCCCTACACCAACCATACTTGGACAACTTCATCTCCTAGTGATGTACATCAATAATCCTTGACCTATATTTGACATTGACCTACTTTTATCCTTGGATTACTTTCTTATTTCCCCTTGGTTAAGGTTTTTAGTCAAGCTTGTATATGGAATATTCCTGGGCCTACAGCAACCATACTTGGAAAACTTCATCTCCTAGTGATGTACATCAATAACCCCTGACCTATATCTGACATTGACCTACATTTAACCTTGAATTACTTACTTAATTTCCCTTCGTTAAGGTTTTTAGCTATGTCAAGCTATGTGTACATCGACAACCCTCGTAGTCGAGCTATGCTGTTCTCCTACAGCTCTTGTTATTGTTGTCTATTTTCTTAATTTCTCAATGAAAGTATATGTTGTTACCACTCATTTGAACCAGCTCGGCGAAACAGTTCAAATGAGTGGTCCCAACATATATACATTGTATATATATATTTATACTTTTCTTTTTTCCACATATATATATATATACACTTATATACACACTTTTTAGCTCACCTGAGCGAAGCTCGTGTGAGCTATAATTGTTACCGCAATGTGTCCGTCCGTGAACATTTTCAAACGTCTTCTCCTCGGTAACCATTGGGCCTATAGTCACCAAACTTCATGGTCATAGTCCTTGGGTAGGAGGATTACAAAATTGTTAAAATGACGTCATTACGTAATCCAAGATGGCCGCCATCTAAAAATAGCACAAATTCTTCAAAAAATCTCTCAAGAACCGCCAACCGGATTTCGGCAAAACTTGGTAGGAATGATCGATGTATAATACTGTTGTTAAAATGGTTACCCCGGGGTCAAAAATGGGCATGGCCCGTGGGGTCAAATTTTATTTTTGACTAAATATGATCATGTCGTATATCAAATCGAAGGTATCAACGAGGCGATCACTCTGGTGTATTTTTTGTCGAAATCCGATGGTTATGTCATCCAAGATGGCCACCAAAGGTTTTATTAGAGATTTCAAAATTCTTCTTCACATGAACCGCTTGGCCCATGGTAGACAAACTTAAAAGTTATGGTTAGGGATCTTCTTGGGTAGGGTTAGGGTAGTGTTGGGTACTTTTTTATACAGTATAAACCCAACAAGTATCCATTTGTGAGAACGTCCGTCCGTCCACGGATTTGCCGTCCATCCGTCCGTGTCCGTCCGTCCGTCCGGGCACACATTATGGTACTTATGTGGCTAGCCCCACAGGGTTATGGACTTGTTAAAGGATAGGGTTGGTTACAATTAGCCACCTAAAAAATCGTTTTATGTGGCTGAAAATCGTTTTATGTGGCTAATGTAAGAACGTCCGTCCGTCCGTTCCGTCCGTCCGTCCGTCCGTCCGAAATCTGCGTTAAAGTTTAATATAAATACCTTATATCTCTGCAGTACTAAGTCGCATTGACTTGAAACTTCATATACTTATTAGTCTTCATCCATATATTCATTCTGTGTCCCACTCATGCGGCCCCTGTGTCCCTATGTCAAGGTCAAATGACTTAGAAGTTTGCGTTCACATACCTACAGATTTGCTTGAAACTTTGTATGCTTATTGGGCATCAGACTTCAAATAAATACACTCTTGAGACCATCAAATGCCTCGGCGGGCTCGACATGCGGGCCGCGGCCATCCTCGTTTATTAGAGATTTTAACATTCTGCTTCACACGAACAGCTTGGCCCCATGGTGGCCAAACTTCCACAGTTATGGTCCATGGGTGAAGCCTTTTCTGATTTGTTAAAACGGAGGTCGTCGCTAATCCAAGATGGCCGCCATCTAAAAATAGCACAAATTCTTAAAAAAGCTTCGTCTCATGAACCGCCAGCCGGATTTCGACGAAACTTGGTAGGAATGATCAACGTAGAATGCTCTTCAAAGGTGTTAAAATGGTGACACCGGGGTAAAAAATGGGCGTGACCCGTGGGATCAAATTTTGTTTTTGACCAAATATGCTCGTGTCATATATCAAATTGAATGTATCGATGAGGCGATTGCTCTGGTGCAATATTTGTCGGAATCGGATGATTATGTCATCCATGATGGCCTCCAAAAGGTCCATTTATTCGATATTTTGAACGTCTTTTTCTCAGGAACCACATAGCCGATGCTGGCCGATGCTGGCCAAACTTCATAGTAAGTTAAGATCCTTGGGTGAAGCATTTTCAGATTTGGTAAAATGAGTCATCGCCCCCGCTAAGCCCAGGGTCAAGGTCACAGACTTGGTGCGTTTGAAACCTTAACGCTGGGTAAATGGCTTATAATTTCTGTTTCCTTCCTCGGATCTGCTTTGACATTTCACACACGCATTGCTCCAATGGTCCTCTGCCACCCTGTGACAAATCCATATTCGTCCCGCCCCCGCTAAGCCCAGGGTCAAGGTCACAGACTTGGTGCGTTTGAGACCTTAACGCCGGGTAAATGCCTTATAATTTCTGTTTCCTTGCTCGGATCTGTTTCACATTGCACACACGCATTGCTCCAATGGTCCTCTGCCGCCCTGTGACAAATCCACATTCGTCCCGCCCCCGCTAAGCCCAGGGTGAAGGTCACAGACTTGGTGCGTTCGAAACCTTAACGCTGGGTAAATGGCTTATAATTTCTGTTTCCTTCCTCGGATCTGATTCACATTGCACACACGGATTGCTCCAATGGTCCTCTACCGCCCTGTCACAAATCCACATTCGTCCCGCCGCCGCTAAGCCCAGGGTCGAGGTCACAGACTTGGTGCGTTTGAAACCTTAACGCTCGGGTAAATGTCTTGTAATTTGTGTTTCCTTGCTTGGATCTGCTTCACATTTCACACACGCATTGCTCCAATGGTCCTCTGTCACTTTGTGACAAATCCACATTTGTCCCGCCCGCACTAAGCCCATGGTCAAGGTCACAGACTTGGTGCGTTCGAAACCTTAATGCATCAGTCAATGTGAATCCCCGCACCCCCCCTCCGGGGGAGGGGCGGGGCTTTACCGGGGCATACACCGGGGCTTTTACCTTTCATGATGCCCCGCAGTGCGGGGACTTTACCGGGGCTTTTACAAATGGGCCGGGACACACCCCGGGGGCTTTATCGGGGTTTTAACCGGGCTTTACCTGGGCATACCCCGGGGCTTAACATTTCATGATGCCCCGCAGTGCGGGGATTTTACCGGGGCTTTCACAGCAGCGAAAATATAAGCCCCGCTATTCCCCCGGAGGGGGGGGGGGGGGGGGGGTGCGGGGACTTACATTGACTGATGCATAACGCTCTGGTAAATGGCTTATAATTTCTGTTTCCTGGTTCGGATCTGCTTCACATTTCACACACGCATTGCTCCAATGGTCCTCTACCGCCCTGTGACAAATCTACATTCGTCCCGCCCCCGCTAAGCCCAGGGTCAAGGTCACAGACTTGGTGCGTTCAAAACCTTAACACTCGGGTAAATGGCTTATAATCAAATATGTCTCGTTTTCTTTGGCTGCCAGCGGGGGCATTCGTGTGCCGACAGGCCACATTTCTAGTTTTAAATATTTCTCAAGAAAACCTTTTTTTGGCACCGCACGAGACAATTCTGCTGCTAAAAGGTTTTGGTATAACAAGACAAACAAAACACAACACATAACATTTGTTTCCAAGTGTTGATGGCTAAACAAAAAACCTCTTCGTGTGCAAATACATCGACACGTAACTCTTTTGATAAACTGAAGAAATGGGACGTATGGGTTTTGCGACCAACATCTAGACAGTCTGATCAGGATCTTAACTTTTTGCCATTCCATCAATGAAACACCTGTCCTGCTTTTAGCAAGCGATACAGATACTTATCAGGCTACAGGAGTGTGCTAATTGATCAGGAGCTACACTGGTCACAAATCACATAAATGGGTGGCAGGTAGGAGCATTTAACGATCGCGGTTCATCCTTACCAGAATACTGACTAGAGACATGATTTGGCCCTCACATACATGTACGTCTGGCATTTTTGTATGTGACAGTTGAATCTGGTTATACCCCTTCTGTGAGTATTATGATTATTCATAATTGTATTACTTTTAGGGGAAATGGCCAAGTGACTTTGGTGTATATTCTACTTTCTGGGCTGAATATATGTTTTGCGTTCTGATTGTGGGATCCCACCTCAATGTAGCAGGTTAAATACGGGATCGAACCCGTTGGCCCGGCATTACATGACCTTAGCTGTTGATAGGCCGTTACACGCCAATAAACAAGTCCCATAAGCCCCATTTATCCAGTCACATCCAGCCACAATTAGGATTGAAAATGTTTGAACAATTCATTTGCAGTGTCCGTGTTCCAGCCCTGGAGCTGTGGTATTGTGGTAATGTCTAGCACCTGTCTGCCTATAGTTCTGGAGAGGGACGGTGAATTCCATCTCACTGCCGTGTTTAATGTACCAGTGACAGACACATCTCGCCAATGTACATCCGTGCCAGCTGATGGGCGTCGCTGTATATACCTGCAATAGGAATCAGTCGCTGTATATACCTGCAATAGGAATCAGAACAATTGGGGAAGCTGAGGTATAAAATACAAGTCAATTGACGGGGTCAGTAAAAGAAGGGGGTATTAAAGTCCCTGATATAGCCCCCTTCTTCTCTGTACCCTTCCATTTGAATGTATTGTTTTATTATATATTTGTTCTTCAATTAATGTCATTTAATATGTACTTGTCAAGCCAGAAATAAAGTTGGCAATGTAGCTATTAGTTGGTTTAAAGGAGTGTCACTAGTGTCCGCGAGTTATTTCCGGGTGCTGGAAGTTCTCCTTGGTTTTGGACAGATGAGCAGATCAACTAGACTTCGTAAACAGATATTTCAATCAGCAATACTGTTGAGTGTATCCCCCGGACGAAAGTTAGGGGATACTATGGATTTGACACCGAACATCATCCGCGTCCTCGACCGCCGCAGATACTTCTTGTCCGGAGCATAACTCGAACACCCTTTGGAATATGTGCATGAGACTACACACATGCATAGACCACGACCATAAGGTGTGTCATTCGCAATAATAACATGACTTAATTGCCTCGCCGATTTCGAGTTATCTTCCTTTGTTTTTTTCGCGCACTGATTTCTTGTCCTTAGCATAGCTAGATTACCCTTCAGAATATTCTCATGAAACTTCACACATGCATAAACCACGACTCAAACGTGTGTTACGCGCAAGAAAAACAACTATTGTCTCACTAATTGTTCGGGTTACCGCCCTTTTTTTTTTCGCACACTGATTTCCTATCTGGAGCATAACTCAAATACCCTTTGGAACATTTTCATGAAACTTCACCTGCATAGACCACCACCCAAAGATGCGTTACGCGCTCCATATATTTTGGAAGTCCTATTACATCGTGTGAATAACGATTATTGTGTTATTTATTTATTAAGTGGCTTTTGATAGTGTGTTCTGTACGAATATCAAACGCCCAACGATTCTTGGGAGGGGTCAAAGACGGGACTGCTTCTTCCTGTATTTTAACATGCAATACCTCCACCTGAGTTAAGTTATCTGTTTAGTTGACATATGCAGTACATAGGACACCATATACAAAACTACTAAAATAATTCCGTCATTCCTCCGTGTTAAGCCAATACATAATATTATTATATACAAATGTCCATCTTCCGAAGTTTAAACGGACAAAAGACTCCTACCACTGCATGTTGAACTCCTAAAGACTGATAGGTCTTTTCCAACAAGGGGCTTATCATACCTGTGTCAATGACCAATAATCTGGATTAATCAGAACTAATTTAACGGTAGGGTTCGTCCATACTGGAATCGTAATATCCATGGCCCTCGGGTGTGTTTTTTGGGGCTAAGTGACTGGTATGGTTATGACCTGACACCATATCAGTTTATTCTACTTTCAGCGCTGAATATATATTTCTGTAAATATTTAGCTCTGATTTTGGAGCTCCACACCACCCCCCCCCCCCCCCCCCCTCCATCATCATAGTTGGAATGTGATATTCGACCCTGTTAACCCACACGTGGAAGACTACTGTATATTGTAAGGAAATGGCTGGGTTGATATCGTTTTTCAGATGAGCCATTTATTTGGTCCTAGGTCCGAGTCTTCCACCTACGTGTTAACCCAGCCTAAGATGACATTGACTGTTGACAGGCATTAAAGAAATGAATATCTGCAAATGTATGCAATGTTTAAGAACTTTGAAGAGCTTAGTATACAATAAACACATTAATGGGGGAAATCTTGAATATTTGCCGCAGACGGACATATTAAGTAGTATTATATATGTGTTCTGCCATTTTCACTACGATACTGTGACTGCAATAAATAACACGAGGAAATTTATAAAATGACGACATTTTGTCGGCCATATTGCATTTATTACTTAAATGTATTTAGTTCAAGTTTCGTGCATAATTCAATGAGACGACATAAGTATGCAATGATGAGTACTACAGTCATTTGACAGTAGATATGATATGTGGTATATATCGGCAGCCATTAGAATTACACTATCTGTAACCATTTGTCCCGGTTTATAGTATAGCACCAATATATATTATTGATTGATGAAACATACGTGTATATGCACTTGCAAACAACATCAAAATAATGTTTGAGTCACTTGAACATGCAGTACCACTAAATAAACACTTAATTGTTTATTATGGTGGCCATTTTGAATGTTTTAAAGTATATCATGTTACATATATTTACTATTTAGTAAAAGTGTTCTTATATAATAATAACAACATAAATAGTGTTTCATACAAGTATGTACCATCATTAAGGACGAGAAACGCTGAATTCTTTAAAAACGTACCAATATATACTTATCATCTTGGCGGCCATTTTGACATACTGTATGGTTATCGTTTGGCATTACTTATTGCTTGTTTTAATAACACAATATTTGCAAACAGTAGCAAATAAACTATTTGTTGGAAAATTACAGTGCTAGCTATTTTTTTTTTTGTTTCCCACAGAATCAGATAGCTTCTCTATGACAAAAACAAATCTGGATCCTAAAAGAGACCCTTCCTAATTCGCCACTGAATAATAATAATAATATTACTACTAATAATAATAATGATCGCAATGAAAAGTATACAGAATTCACGTAAACGACGTTCGCAGATAACGTTGCCCCTTCCAATGCCGGCAGCACGATTTACCCAAATCTACCCAAATCTTACCTAAATCTTCATTAAAAACAACTTGTATTATTATATTATATACTATTTCTACCATATATCGTTAGTATGTCACCTGATATGAAGTTTTTAGATGAAAAAACGAAGAAGAAAGCACATATTTCCGCGATAAAGCGACCGATATAGTATTATTAGAAAGGGAGACTACCGTGATCGTGCCTCATTAAGTATGCCTGAGTTGTCTAACGTTCAATGTATCATTGCTTTAAAATCGACTCTGACTGAAGAAATGGAGTTTATGTGCTTTGTGACTAGTGTAGATGAGGCTTGGCTCGCAAATAGTATGTTAATATCAGTGTGGATCCAGGCCGTGCATCCGCACAGTTTAATTTCGATCCAATACGAGTTTGCTATCTGATCACAAAACTCCAAATTAAAGCTATTGAACAAACCAGGTTCCTAACGTATCATATATTTAAGAGAGAACGGTAATGTCCCGTTTATTGTATGAATAATTGAAATTGCAAATTTAATTTTAATTTATACTACTAAATACCAACTTAGTATTGTTTAGTAATAGTTTTAGATATAATCCGAAAGAACATGAAGAATTAAGCAAAAATAATACAAGAATAACATTGTATCAAATAAAATATAGTTTGCCCTTTCTTAGAGAAAATCACAAGAATAATATTATAATATATGTTAATATTATTAAATGTTACTTCTAATTGATTTGTAAGTCTGATTTCTGTGATGATTGACAGACTTTGTACACTAGATCAAAGGCAAGTATGTGCATGTGATTTAGACCGATAATTTGATCGTAATTATAAGTACGGTAATAAGATTAGCTGTCGCTATTTACTTCTAACAGTATTGTCCTTTAATCATAATAATTATATAATTATTTACAAATAGAATGATCATGATGATAGACGATTAATCACTAATTCGTGATATGTGTTCTATTCGCGGCCCTATTTCTGGTTTAATCACGGTCTACACTGTTCGCCGTTGTAAATGCCAAAAAAAAGCATGCGATTTAACTTGTACTATATATGATTACTTAGTGCTAATTTAAACATTCCTGATCTGATCACGGTCTACACTGTTCGCCGTTATAAGCCCCGTGCAGGCACCGGGGCGGGATCAACTGATCCTGAGAATAGTGCTGCAGTAGCCATTGCTTGTCGTAAAAGTCGACTAAACTGGCTTAACGATTGGATTCATACTTTCCGGAACCCACTATACCGGATTGAGTCAGGCTATGCCCCATATATAAAAGTAAGATTAGCGATAATCCTATTACTTTTAGGGGATGGGATAAATGATGCTGGTGTGGCGAGGGCCTGGCACCAGATCAGGTTGTTCTAATTTCAGGACTGAATATATATTTTGATTGTAAATATTGAGTTCTGAAGTTGGGATTTACCCCCCTCGGACAGGTGGATACGTGACATGACCCCGTTGACCCGTCTGCGTGTAGACTCCCTGAGGCTTGTACCTCTATGTCAGAAATGCGGACGTTAAACTCTATTCACTCACTCACTCGCCGTTATAAATAATTGTGGAATGTTGCTATTTCCGGTTTAATCACAGTCTACACTTTTTTCCGTATGAAAGTATGTTTGTAACTTATTACTAATTAAACATTCATGATCTGATCACGGTCTGCTATGGCAGTAGATCTGTTACTATATTCGATATTTAAATATTTGTTCAATAAAAAAAATATTCATTCGATTATCGAATACATATTAACGTATTCTAACATTTATATTTGGTTTTAAAATATGTATTTGATAATCGAATGCATATATTTATTATTGGACACACATTTAATTGTAACAGATTATTTTTATAATTGTGTTCGATTCGCTTTATATGTGTTTGATAATCGAACAATAATGAATTCAGTTGTAATTTTATATGTTCGATTCGAATATATTTTTATTTGATTTATTGAACGTATATTAATATTTGAAATAAAAATACGTTTGATAATCGAACAAAAATGGATTAGTGTCTTTTTATAATTGTGTTCGATTCGCTTTATATGTGTTCGATTTTTTTTTTAAATGCGTTTGATAATATTTTTATATGTTCGATTCGATTGGTCGATTGGTGTAGCATTTGTCTGCATTGTTCGCCGTTATAAATACTTGTGGAATGTTCGCCGTCGTAAATAAACATAAACATAAACATTCATGGTCATATTGATAAATAAACATTCATGATCTGATCACGTTTTCCACATGTATCGGTATCGAGATTAACACATTGTGTATTTGATGCGCTACGCGTGACACACGTCACAACTACTTAAGCGATATAATATGTTGCTATTTCCGGTTTAATCACGATCTACACTGTTTACACTACATGTAACTTATTACTAATTAAACATTCATGATCTAAGCACGGTCTGCACTGTTCGCCGTTATAAATAATTGTGAAATGTTGCTATTTCCGGTTTAATCACCGTCTAAACTGTTTTCCGTTGGAAAGTATGCAACTTATTACTAATTAAACATGCATGATCTAATCACGGTCTTCACTGTTCGCCGCTATAAATAATTGTGAGTAAAGCGTAAAGTAGGTATCGATATCGCGGTCAACATTAAGTCTGAACCAGTCACACCAGTCAAGCGACCAGGGTCTCCGAAAGGCAATCAACAGAAAAAACAACGGTCTGAACCGACTAGTTCTACTCCAGACAAGATACAGTCACCCCAAAATGAAATGTAAACATGTATTTATTATTATGATGATTTAGAAAAGAATACAAATGATCCCTGAACATTGTTCTGTTATCGAATCCCATAAACTCCATTTCTCCCGTCACAGCTTCAAATATGCATGTTGAATAACCGAATAATGCAGTGTTTTCCCTGATACAAAATTCTGTACACACATATTATTATCAAAACACACACACTGTCGCCAAGGATGTCAATATTAGAGAGGTTCTGCTTAATTTTTATTTAATTTTATTTAAATAGAAAATAATCCTTCCCATTTAGCCATTTTAAAGTGGATTATCTTCCTTGGCTTCCTAGTAAAAGGAAATTACGGTAATCTCCCTTTGTTTCGAAATATTTCAAGTTTGCACCAAAACATTAAAATGGGCCATGGTACGAGCAAATTAATGACAGATATTATGTATGTACACTACAAACATCGTTATTATGATGTATATAGCTGTATTTATTAACACATATAGTAATTACATGAAGATTTGGGTAGATTTGGGTAAATCGTGCCACCCAATGCTATATATTTGGAATGCTTCTGATGTAATCGTTGTTAACATCAGCTGTTTCTGAAATTAAATAGATTGTATATAGTTCACAATTTCTCACCGATGTAGCAACATCAGCATAACTATTTAGATGATGGAGGGCCCTTCAAACAGGGTATGCGTTTGTCATGCAATGTCACTTTCATAAGTGTGAATAAACCTTGATACATATTAGGTGTACTGTACCCCACCCACTAATTAAGGCACTATCATAATCATAACCATGCATTTACAAGTGATCACATAGTAGACATAGCACTATGGCTTTACTACTATAGCAAAGTAAATAATAAATGATAAAAGTCAGATAATAAAAAATAGAAGTTAAACATGATATATATATGGGCCGCGCCATACGAAAACCGGGCTTAATGACAACGTCATGAAAAGCGGTAAACGACGTCGGAAAAAGGACGTTTCAAATTGTCTAGCGTCGCAGTAAAAGTTCACAGTTTGCCCTCCCATTTACGTTTACTGGTGTTAGTTAACATTAAGTGTGAACAGAAAACGGAACATGATAACTTACTGAAACTTTCACTAATATGAGACGCGATACCTTGTACCTCGGTACACATATTATGACGTCATGACTTGACGTCACGTACTTGTGACGTCATTGGACGTGAATACATGTTTAACGTTATGGCCATGGTATCGTGACAAAATATTATAGCAAGGATACTTGCACGAGTTCCTCGCAGCATCAATGACTTAGAAATACTTCAGGCGCTGTACATTGTCGCATAACTGTCTTTCTTTGACATTTTTACTCTTTTTCGTCGGTTGTCCTTATGAATTCAAAATGGTGAACTCATAATTTAACTGGCTACGTATCAGCGAAGTATTCGCTTACACTGCACTTTGATTCCTAAATAATCTTAAATATGAACAACCTAGTGTATGCCAACGATATTACCATCTATTATCTTGGTAAATTGAGACTTTTGAACAATTATATCCAGTACTTAGCGAATGATATGCCATTTAATGCCACTCATTTTATTATAAATGGAGGTAGACACGCAGCTATATAATGACATAAATATCCGGGGTTTGTATTGAATTTAAAATAAATGCATCAACATAGTAATTGGAAATGTGATGGTCATAAACTTGCTTTTGTAGTCGAAAGTGCTTGTGTAGTATCAACTTATCAGTTTATCACTTGACTGCATACTAATGTAGACCAGGCGGTGCCTCAAGAAAGACACACGGCGACAATTATAAGGTATCCCGCTACCAAATCTGCCCGGTATCGTGTTTTATCACAAAGTTAATGTTATAAGCAGCCTACTGTCTACTTTAAAATATGTCGTCGCATACGAAATGTTAAATGATGTCGCTATTATTCCCCAAAATTATTTCAGACAGCAACAAACAACAGGGAAACGCCTCACTCTGCCTTATTTTAAACTTATTCATACGAAATTACGTTACTTGGGCCGCAATCCAAAACATAACGTTACATTAGCAACTGCAACACGAGCCATAAACATTATTTTCATACTTTGTCTTGGCCTAGTGGGAGACACTTGGCCAGGCTACGAGATATCCAAATTTGGTTGACATGCGATCAAAGATGACAAATATATAGGACTTGTCCGGACCAACACCCCATGTATACGCCGTTGATAAAAACGTCGTAATTTCGACGTCATTGATCTAAAACGTCATATAAGTTTTTACCACACGTCATAAAACTACTTAAAAAATGAAACATAATTGGGATACATTGATAATTTTGGCGGAATATGGCTTTTAAAAGATGTACAATTCAGAATACGCGAAAAAGTAAAAACTGAAAATGTTGTCATTAAGCACGGGTTTCGCACGGCGCGGCTCATATATTTTTGGCGTTCGTAGTTGTGCAAAAAGTACACACAAGATAATGTTGACTTTGCCCAAGGTTACGTGTCGTTTGTCAATTATTCACTAATAGTATAAAATTATACATACACTACTTAAAATCAACCTACATGGTAGGTTTATTCGTTTACTACTCCATTACGCTTAAACGTTCTTATTGACGTTGAAGTCGCCCGTTAGTGTTAACGTCGTAATTGCGACGTCATTGAGCTAAAACGTCGTTTGCGATTCTACCACGTGTTACAAAAATACATGTAACATGAAAAATAATTGAGATACAGTGATAGTTTTTGTGGTATATGACTTTTAAAAGATGCGGTATTCAGAATATGCAAAAAAGGGAAAAATGATTGTTTTGTTATTAAGCCCGGTTTTCGCATGACGCGGCCCATATATATATGACATGGCATGTTACAATAATTCGCCTCTGATTTGCACAAATCAGCCTCGAACAAGCACACGTCCTGATTTCAACCATGGAGTAGTTACTCAGTAAAGATAACTACTTGGCCAAGGCCCATGCTTTTAAGACTCCACAGGTGTACTCAAAATCAGGCAATGCGATTGGTGGTCGTAACTGCATGACTGTCTTGATATAGTCGATGAAAACATGACTCGGAATTCAGACTGAAGTCACGATTAGTCTTGATATACAGTCATGATGGCTTACTCTTGTAAAGTGGCATTTTCCTGTAATTAAATAACTTGTGGGTTATTTCAATGTGCATGTCAATAGTAGTTCTGAAAAATAGTTTAAGCTTTTGTTCATAGAAATAAAAAAAATCATTTTTATTGACGACATTCATGAATATCTGAGAAAAAAAAAGTTAACAATATAATGCTGGTGTATGTTTGTAAATGTAAACTAGGGTTCAATCCAAGTGTTTATACAGTTCGATGCTGTATGTGTTCAGTTATATTGAAAAATATATAATGCCAATAAACAAACAGCAGCCATCACGACCCAACTTGATTGGGTCGGTGATGTTCTCGACTATGCGATTGGCTGAGACTGAGCACAGCTCATCGTCAACCAATGACACTTCCGAATATTGAGAATGGAGTACATTGTAATATGCAGAGAAAGTTTCATATTATTGTAACAGGAAGAGAAAAATATGCACCCAACCCGGGGCTGTAACCTGGTACCTCCCGCTTACAAGGCTGAGCTAACCGGGCACAGATACATATCTTCTCTCCTGAGTTACTAGAGCCGTACTGTGAGACATTCTCGGAGTATAAATATCAGTCACGGTCCCTCGTTGGGCGCCAAATGTAACGGGAAGATAAAAATATGCGCCCGACCTGCACTGCTGTCTCCTGAGTTACTAGATCCGTACCGTGACATTATCAAACTATGATGCTCAGCTCAGTCTTGGCCAATCAAGCTAACTGATTCGATTATAAGAATGGAGTACAATGGCGTCTGCTAATTGTGCACACCTAAGGCTTTCAAAACAGATTTAAATGTCATTACCATGCCTATATTCAGTTCAAATTTCCTGAATATTCAAGTCAGTTCAAAGAAGTCTATACAGGTTAAATACCATAACGTTCTGACGTCAGTAACTGTCGTAAATTGTGTATTTCATGACGTCATCTGTGTGTGATTGCAACATCACAATTTTCTGCTACTTCTACGCATCTCATAGTGAAAACAAAAATGGTGAACATCATACTGCATCAGTGTAAACCTGGAGCAGTACTATCGAGTGACATGTTAGTTTCTCTGTTGAACTAGTTATTTAGTTAGTTAGCAAGACCGCTATTCCATTAACGGTGTTCAACGATTTTGACCATATTCTACATAGCTTTCACTGCACTCAAAATCAAGCTTTGTGATTGGCCGAGACTAATCATAGATAACCCTTGGTCAATCAAAACTTCGATTTTGAGCATGAAGTACCAGTACACATACAGTAATTGTAACCAAATGGGCAGGAACCATGCTTATAAAACTTACTTATCAAGTTCTCAAAATCAGGCAGTGTGTTTGGCTGAGACTGAGCTGAGCATCGACCAATCACACTTCTGATTTTGACTATGAGAATGGAGTACTAGAAGCAGTTTTATTGGTTGTAAAGCAAAGCAGTTTTATTGGTTGAAGCCGAGCTGTGCTCGGTCACGGCCTATCTAGCTGCTTGATTCCTGACTTTGAGCATGAACATAGATTAGCTCAGTAAAGATAAGTACATTGCCAAGATAAGACTTTCTGAGCAGGTTATCCGTATTTGTTCTCAAAATCAAGCAGTTTAATAGACTGAGAACAGCTTAGCCTTGATCAATCAAACGTACTGATTTTGAGCATGCAGACAAAGTTCCATAATCTTGAATTTTGCATGCAAAATCAAGCAGTTTTCCAACCCCGTCCTCAAAATCAGCTAGTATAATTTTCCAAGACTGAGCACAGCTCAGCCTCTGCCAATCAAACTTCCTGATTTCATGCAGGAGTACATGCTCGGGGAAGGTATATAACCATGCAAAGATAATACTTTGTAAATGGTTCTTGACAGTTGTGTTCAAAATCAAACAGTTCAGCCTCTGCCAATCAAACTTCCTGATTTTGAGCATGAGTACATGCTGATGAAGGTATATATAACCACATGTGCAGGTGATGCAGCTGAAAGACGTGTACCTGCTGATGAAGAGGGACTATCGTATCTCGCGCAATATCCGCGCACTCTGGTTCTTCTCCCATCTCAACCAGACGTTCCCGTACACACCACAGGATAAGCTGGTAATGTGCAGAGCTCCAGATAATATTTTTTTATCTTAAGAGTATTATACCCCCAAATTTCAAATTCAATGCATATTTTACTTTTACAAATGTAGTATTGATTTTCTTTCTTATTAAATATGGAACAAATGATCCAAACAAATTTTTCTCACTTATTTGAGCTGCAAAAATGTTTGCTTTTTGTAGCTCAACTTCAAGTAAATTTTCCACTTTATTACAGTATTTTCACTACTCAATTTGAAAATCAATGCGTATTTTGACATTGCTGTGAGTATTTTGTACTTCCACTTTTGCTAATCAATGCATATTCAGCTAAAATAAGTGTGTAAAATACGCCAATACGCACCTTATCTGGAACTCTGAATGTGTCACATTATATGTGGCTGTGACTGGAGAAATGGGGCTCATGGGATTTATGACCAGTGTAGATCCTGATCAAATAGCACACTCATGTAGCCTGATAATGATATCTATATTGCTGTGCGGATGCACAGGTTGATCTGAATCTACACTGGTTGCAAAACCCATGAGCCAGTCACAGCCACATATACATGTACTCTCATCAGGGCTCCAGATAAGGAATTAGTAATTGAGTATTTTTACTCCATCATTTCTGAAGAAATTGGGTAGTTCAAAATTTTTAAGTGGGTAAAATAAAATCACACTACTGTTTACACATCAACAGACAGCAATTATTGAATAGTTTTCTTCTAAATGAAACATGTCTTGGCATTTCATTAGAATTGTCTCCTTGGAGACAATTCTAATGAATACCAAGATGTGTTTTCATGGAAAAATAAGAAAATATGCTATATGTGTGGTCTGTTTATTGTTTTCTGTAGCATGATGAAGATACCACAAATTTTTCATTGCTTTTTAATACTCACTGATTTCAATTTGGTTTTTGGCAATTTTAATTGGGTATTTATGCAAATACGCATCTCATACAATGGAGTGGGGGATGTGAGGGTATATGTATGCGTATACTAATGATGAATCTTTAGCAGAAGGCGTGACAAGTCCCCGCTTTTTCCGTCGTCATCCGCGTCAACAATGTCAAAAAGTTTGTACAAGTTTCTACATCATGATGTAAATTTAATATTCTTGATGGATTGCTTCAATATTTGAACACTTGATATATGTGAGCATTTTCGAACACACTCATTCTCCGATTAACATGACCGTGACCTTTTTCGTGTTTAAAGCATGCACGTCTCTGATGGTTTTTGTGATGCTTTCTTTAGCACATGCCCGTGATCATGTTACGGTCAAATGCCTCGGCAGGCTAGACACCTCTTCCGTGGCCAAATTCTTGCGGTGCATCTCACTTGGATTCACACCTGTGGCCAAGTGGTGTGGTAAGGGTGATCCTGGAACCACATTTTGGCACTGTTGCACTGCCTGAAACCCCTCTGACCCCAGGGATTTTGACAAATTTCCATGCTCTAGGGGTGGGATTTAGACAAAATAAATTGCAGTATGTCTAAATCTTTGGGTGTGGGCGCCGTTCCTCCTGTGGGACAAATCATTGATATGTGCATGTCTTTTAATGCTGAAAGTTGCTTTTGTGCCCAGAAACATTATATTTTAGTCATCATTCTGTCCATCTGTCTGTCCGAGAATGAGATTTGCGTTAACGTTTTGGCTGCCTATTTGCACTCTCTGTTTCCATAAAGTCAGATTAGCTTGAAACTTTATTATAATATAAATTTATTTTGTCATCACCCATATATCATTCTATAACCAGCCCCTGTTCAAGGTCAAATTACTTGTAAATATGAGTTAAATGTGTTGAGGGGTATATACATCAATGCTACTGATTTCTTGTTATTCAATGCTTGTTGTATGTTGGTCAACCTCATTGTTATGTATTTGCTATTTGTAACTGGTACAGAATACACAACAATATAATCCGAGTTCTACTCATGAACTGTTTTATTTCTCAAGCTGCAGTGCTATCAGAGGGACAGTGATAGAGGGTAGTATATACCTACATATATGTTTACATCTGTGTCTACTATGATACATGTTTGGCTAGTATACAACATTACCTCCCCTTGAGATTTGTAGTTGCTACTGTAAAATGATTACATTGGTTACAATTGTCTTGCATGTATCAACATCTAGACAAATCCAAACAAACTGTCTCAGGTTACTGCAGTACAGAGTACAGAGTACAGAGCAATGAAATGGTCATTATCTGATAACATTGCTGCCAGTAAACAGCTGTGGACTGTTCCATGCATAATTAGGATAATTTTACTGCTGAAGTGGTTTGCTTGAAATTATCCCGACTTCACAATCCCTAATCAGAGAAAAGAGGTGATCATTACTCTAATCTCGTCATAAACTTTGTGTGCAGAGATTATTGTGCTCTGTTTACCCACACAAAGTTCCCAGAACGGTAACTTTCATTCATAAAGTAATCCATTCAGCGGAATGCACTTGTAACTGATACCTCAGTTATAGGTCAGTCTGTCAGGTGGTTTTCTGTTTCTCCACCGGATACCGGGTTGCAGAAACCACAGGCGCATGTGGCACAGATTGGTCACAATGGAGCTCTGGTTCCGGATCGGAATTGTTTATGATTTCTGGTTCAATTTCAGAAGACTGTATTTCCACTGATATCTTCGTCATTTGGTCAGCATGACGTCGCCATGTTGCCTTGTCGCTGGTCACGACCTTGTACGACAGTGGACCGGTTTTCTCAGATATTGTAGCGTTGGCCCATTTGTTGGAATTGTCACGGTAATCGCGCACCATAACATTTTCTCCAACACCGAACTGGCGGGTTCTACTGTTACCGAGAGTGGAGAATTGCGTATTCTGCACGGTATCTTGCACATTTGGTTTGATGAGATCCAAACGTGTGCGCAGATTTCTGCCGAGAAACAACTTCGCAGGGGTTTCCTTTGTTGTGGAATGTGGCGTGTTCCTGTAGGCTAACAAGAAATTTGCGATTTTCTTGTATACTGTACCTCCCTCTGGAGTTGCCGATTTCATTGCCATTTTGAATGTTTGCACAAAACGTTCAGCCTGTCCGTTGCTGGCGGGGTGCCAGGGAACTGACCGTTTGTGAGTAATTCCATTGCGTTTGACAAATTCCTGGAATTCCTCCGAAGTAAACTGACTTCCGTTGTCACTGACGATATACTTCGGCAAACCGGTACGTCCAAAGATGGTTCTAAGAACTTCGACCGTGTTTAAACGCCGTCGTTCGTTTCATCACCTGGATTTCTGGCCATTTGGAGTGTGCGTCGACCATAATTAGGTACATGTAACCCATGAATGGTCCGGCAAAGTCGATATGTATGCGTTCCCATGGAGCGGAGGGCCATTCCCATGGATGCAGTTCTACTTTTGTTGGCTCGTTCTGATGTACTTGACAGCCTGAACACCGTTTTGCTATCTGTTCAATTTCATTGTCAAGACCTGGCCACCAGAAGTAACTTCTGCTGAGTGCTTTCATTTTCACAATACCGACATGGCCTTCATGTAATTCATCGAGAATTTTGCTTCTCAACTTTGGTGGTATGATGACGCGTATTCCCCACATTAAACATCCCTGATGAACTGATAGTTCATTTCTGCGAATGTAGAATGCATTCAATGTAGCGTCACCCGGCTTATGCTTCCAGCCGTTTTGTGTTAATTCCAACACATTTGATAGCACTGTGTCGCACCGCGTTTCACGTGCTATTTCCATTGCGGTTACGGGTAGATTTTCAATTTGTGACACATTGAAAAGTTCTACTGGGTCAGTCTGTGACTCTTTCTCTTGCTCTGGGCATGGTAACCGTGACAGTCCATCAGCATTTGCGTTTGCTGTGTAACTTCTGTACTCGATTGTGTAATCGTAGCCTTGCAATTCGATTGCATATCGCTGTAGTCGGGCGGCTGTAGTCGCTGGTATCCCTTTCTTTGGACCAAGTATGGTAAGAAGCGGCTGGTGATCAGTGACTAGTACAAATTTCCGCCCATACAGGTAACAGTGGAATTTCCTTACTGCCCATATGATTGATAACGCTTCCTTGTGGATTTGCGCGTAATTTGTCTCAGCTGTGCTCAGGGAGCGCGATGCGAATGCGATTGGTCGTTCCTCGCCAGTGGTCATAATGTGTGACAGTACACATCCTAGTCCATAGGATGATGCATCACACGCAGTCTGATCGGCAGATCTGGGTTGTAATGTGTTAACACAGTGTCTGACGTGATCAGTTCTTTCACTTTCATGAACGCATTGTCCGCAGAGTGTGACCATTCAAATGTCACATCTTTTCTCAACAGCTTGTTCAATGGGTGCACAATAGTTGCCATGTTTGGAATAAATTTTCCATAGTAGTTGACAAGTCCTAAGAACGCTCTTAGTTGTGTCACATTTTCTGGTTTCGGCGCATTCATCATTGCGTGAACCTTTTCTGGTGTCTTGTGCAGTCCATCTGCATCAATGATATGCCCACAGTATGTAATTTTCCAAGTTTGCACGGAGGTTGTAGTCCTGTAGACGTTGCAACACTAATTGAAGAGTGTGGAGGTGCTCTTCGTCCGTTTTGCCTGTTATGATCATATCGTCGAGGATGCAGCTTGTGTTTGGTATTCCTTTCAATACCTGATCCATGGTGCGTTGCCATATAGCGGGGGCAGATGCGATTCCGAACACTAAGCGGTTGTACTGATACAGTCCTTTGCTTGTGTTGATTGTCAGATACTTTTTGCAGTCATCGTTCAATTCCAACTGTAAGTAGGCTTGACGCAGGTCTATTTTCGTGTATTTCTGTCCACCAGCCAGTGACGCGAAAATATCTTCTATTTTGGGCAGCGGATACTGGTCCACTTGCAGCTGTGGGTTAACCGTCACTTTGTAGTCGCCGCAGATTCTGACGGTGCCATCAGATTTCGGTATCTGGACTATCGGTGTGGCCCATTCGCTGATGTCCTTCCTTGAGATAATTCCATCTTTTTTTTTCTAGCCTGTCCAGCTCAGTGTCAACCTTATTTCTCAATGCATACGGTACTGGCCGTGCCTTGCAGAAATTTGGCTGTGCATTTTCGCTCAGTGTAAGGCTTGCCTTGACACCTTTAACACTTCCTATTTCCTGTTTGAACACTGTGTCATATTTCTGCAGTATTTCATTTAGCTTATCTGGGGCACTGGCTTGTGACTGTAGCATTTTGATTGCATTCCAATCAAGTTTTATCTGTTTCAGCCATGAACGTCCAAATAATGGGGGACTGTTTGTTTTCACAACATACAAGCCTAAATTACATTCCTGGTTCCCATATCGGACATTGACCTGGATTGTCCCAGCTGGCTTTATCACTTCGCCAGAGTATGTCCTTAGTACGGTTGTTGTTTCAGCTAATTGCCTGTTATTAAACAACTTCAAGTACAGGTCGTGGGAGATCACTGATATCGCGGACCCAGTGTCTAATTCCATCTGCAGCTGTTTTCCATCTACAGTGGGTGTAACGGTAATTGGATCTGAGCTGCCTGAGTTAATCCGTAAAACACTGATAAATTCCTCAGGATCGCGTGTTTCCGACTTTATAGAGTATATACTGTTTTTGTTGACTTTTGCTGTTGGTTTCTTTAGTTGTCCTTTCTTGGAGAGACAAGCAGATTCAATGTGTCCCTTTTTCTTGCAGAAATGGCACTGTGCATCTTTAAAGTGACATTCTCCTGGAGTATGCCCTTTTCTGTCGCATCTGAAACATGGTTTCAGCGGCTGTAGTTTTTGTGCGGCAGGCGTTTTCTTTACTTTATGCACAGGTTCTGGCCTGTGCTGCTGCTGAAGCTCGGTGGCGTCCTTGGCAGCGCTTTCCATGGCGATGGCAATCTCTGTGGCTTTGGCCAATGTGAGGTCTTGTGTGGAGAGTAATTTCTTCTGAAAGTTCGCATTTCGAAGTCCACAAACCAGCCGATCACGTAGAGCGTCATTGAGCATTGTCCCGAAGTCACAATGCTGGGTCAACTTTCTCAGTTCAGCCACATACACGTTTAACGGCTCCCCTTCTCTCTGCTCGCATTTGTGAAAACGAAATCGCTCGGCAATCACCAATGGTTTTGGTGATAGATGGTTGCTCAATAACTCCACAATTTCATCATATGATTTTGATTTCGGCTCATCTGGCGCAGTTAAATTCCGAAGCAAACTGTATGTGCTAGCTCCAATTAAGGTCAGCAAGGCTGGTACCTTTTTATCATTTGAGATTACGTAACTGCTCCAATTTTCACTATTTTCACTGAACTCCCCAATAATTCCAATTTTAAAATTTGCCATTGCCAAGTAGGGTATAAACCATTAAAAATCCTCGTCGCCAAAACGTTATGTATTTGCTATTTGTAACTGGTACAGAATACACAACAATATAATCCGAGTTCTACTCATGAACTGTTTTATTTCTCAAGCTGCAGTGCTATCAGAGGGACAGTGATAGAGGGTAGTATATACCTACATATATGTTTACATCTGTGTCTACTATGATACATGTTTGGCTAGTATACAACACTCATGGAGATATATTCCCATCTGTATGTGGTCTTGGCTTTTGAACATATGTAAATGCCAATCAGTCAATGAATCAGTCAATGAATTCCTCATTATTATTTGCAGGTTGAGACCAATGAGGAGTTACAGATCATGTCTGTGGTGCCTGACGATGGTCGGGTGTGTGCCCCGGGTCATGGGTACAACTGCACTGTGACCCCAACCACCCTGGTCACATTCCTCGGGCAGCGGTACCGCTTCGTGTTCATCCTCGACCTCAGTCCCTCCGTCAGCTCTGTGGTAAGGAATTCTGGGGGCCGTTTCACTAAACATCGTTTGACTAAAATGTTTGTAAGTGCAAAATTAGGATGGTCTGTGAATTTCACATTAACAATGTTTTCTGGTAAACAATTATTGGATTTACAGGCTGCATATGCAGCCTATGTTCAATAAATGTAAATCCATCAATTGAAATTTCCAAACGATCATCAATTTGCACTTACGAACAGTTTAGTCGTACAAAGTTTAGTGAACCGGCCCCTGCTTGTTATCCCCTTGCTGATAGGCAGGAGGGGATATAGCGTTAGTCCATACGTACATTGTAACACATTTCACATTTCATTTTTAGCGCGCCTTCCGAAGGAAGAAGTGCGTATGGCATACCCTCGGCGTCGTAGGCGTCCGTCCGTCTGTCTGTCTTCAACAATTATAATGGCCTATATTTTCCTTTCCTTGCTTGGATTTGCCTCATATTTCACACACGCATTGCTCCCAGGGTCCTCTACTGCGCTGTGGCAAATCCACGTCCGTGCCGCCCCTTCTAAGCCCAGGGTCAAGGTCACATACTTTGTGCATCTCGAAACCACAACACTCGGACGCTCGGGTAAATGGCCTATATTTTCTGTTTCCTTGCTTGGATTTGCTTCATATTTCACACACGCATTGCTCCAAGGGTCCTCTACAGCGCTGTGGCAAATCCACGTCCGTGCCACCCCTTCTAAGGTCAAGGTCAAATACTTTGCATGCTCGAAACCTTAACACGCTCTGGTAAATGCTTCGTTGTCCTCTGATAACTCTTGTTCAATAACTTATAAACCGCTTCACCGATTTTGATAATATTCGGTCACAATGTGTGTCTAGGAATGGTGTTTTGTTTTGCATACGACCCACATCCTTCCGCTCAAGGTCAAGGTCACTGAGGACTTATGTTCACCTTTTTTTGTAAGGCAAATGCGTTAATTTTTCTTTTTTTGCAAGCTGCCATCGAGGCGATTAGCTTGATAATAATGATTCCCTTGTTTTGGGTGAAAGAGTGGTTAGGAGATTTCTGATCCTGTTTGTTGGTGTCAAGTGTGAATCTGAGCAGTCTGTATATACAGTATGTAATCTCTGACATACAGCCAGCTTCATACAATGCTGTGTGTATTGTCTTACCCCCTGCAACAATTTGTGGTGGTTTGGAGTGATATTCTGGAGTTGGTTTTCCATCACAAAACTTATTGGGTAAAATAGTCCGTATTCTTGCGATTATAAGACGCATTTTTCTTACTCAGATTTGTATCCCAGAAAGCCCCTTCGTCTTATAAATACATGTAGATAAATGAGCATTTTTTTCCACCCGAAATATTGACATAAACGACCAAAAATAAAAAAAATAAAATGCGTTCCTATATTTGTTGTTGTTGTTAGTCTTTGGGGTAAAATCCGGTATTGGAATATTGATTTCGTATTCTAAACAGTTCGCGCCTTTACTCGCGCCTTACTCGTTCCGGCCATGTGTCACATTCGGTACACATTTTCTATACCGAAGGCAAACAGTGTATACCAAGATCAGATCCAGTCGACATTTTCTCTGCCGAATCACAATCTTGCCTCTATCATTTTAATTATCTTTTGAAAACATTTACCGGTCCCATATCGGTCGGTGTCATTTTGCCGTGAAAAAATATTGCATGACGCCATTAACGGTAAATCCCAATATGCATAATGCAATTCCACGAAAGTTATAAAACTCCATCATTAGTTTCGAAGATGTTTACAAGATGCTGATGAAAGTGGCAAGCCTAAGTCAGCTGGCCGACATCAAACACACCGCGTGTCAAGATTTACAACACAAAGCCATATCAAATATCAACACACGCGGTTGCTGACGTCCGTTTCGTATTCGTCACTAAACTGGTACCCTGTCTAATGCGTTCCAGTGAAACAATACTACCGAGAACCAGACTCTATTTATGACACGGCAAACGTGTTTATGTGAATTGGGTCTTTATCTCTGACAAATCCCGGCTTATTGCATTAGCGGCCAGACCAGGCAGTGGATTCGCATAGTCTGTACATGGTTTACAATGTTCGCCAACTCTATTTATTATATAATTACGTCAGCAGACAATGCAAATTCGTCATAGCTATAGGCTGCTTTCAGCGTCATTTACGGAAGATACAACTGATTTTGAAATATTACATACTGTAGGCGAAAGTGTGTTGCTTTGTGGAAAAAAATCGATAACACCCAACCGTGTCAACAGGTGCTATTATCTTATCATCATTCAGCACGAGCTGTAAACTGTGTGACCTTTAGGCTATGTTTTGAAATTGCACTGATTGGTCAACACGCTTTTTGATGTGTGCCGCAGATGTGGCGAACGTGCGGCTTTCATCCTTGCATCATCGGGGCAATCAGTAACCCATTTCATGCTGAGGATACGCTTATGTTTGCGGAAAATCCTAAATATATTCCTTCTATGCAATCAGAAGTATATGCCGCGACCACCATTTAAACCGTTTCGTCGAGACGGTTCAAATGAGTGGTTACAACATATACTTTCAGTGAGAAATAATAAAAATAAAATATTTAATAAATTTCATATCCGTAAATGTGTATTCAGAAAGGAACGGGTTAAAAAAACACTCTGGATTATACGCAGATATTGATTTCAAAAATAGTTTCCGTAAATGGTGTTGAAAAGTGAAAATACATACCGCAATCAATAATTAATAATATAATACCACTGTAATACCACTTTCGGCAGCAATATGATTGCAAATATATTAACACGATTTATGACAATAGTGTGTTACACATTTAACACGATTTTGATATACAAATAGGCAAAAAAATTGGGAGCCAATGCACAACCGTGTACTAACCGAGCACGTGTTATAGTGAAGCGTGTACTAACCCTACCCAGATACTAATCCAGCGTACAACAGAAGTAATTGAAAACAAATAAACATGGTGAAATACTACAACCGGGGAATCACGGACATAGAAGTCGGCAAATTACGGACATAGCAAACTATGATAGGGAAAATACAGACAAAAACGTCCAAGGTACGAATAAAAAAACAGTGTGGGGGGATAAATAACAACAACTTTGCGAGTTTTTTTTCATTTTTTTTGTTTCATTTTGTTAGGAAAATTGGGTGCGTCTTATGATCTCATGTAGACATTTTCCCCCAGATTTTGGACTGAAAATAGGGGTGCGTCTTATGCACTCTTGCGACCTATAATCGCAAGAATACGGTAGTTCTATTCAATCCATGGAATGTCTTGATATCTCACTGATGCAATCCTCTGGTGGTCCTCCATGTTATGACAAAGTCTATACACTCTGGCTCGCAGGTTGATTGTAACAGACCAATGTCTCTAAATACATTAAATATACCTAATATGTATATTTAATGTATTTACCTTTGTTCTCATGTCAACACTGCATTATATAAGTCCAGCACAAAAATATGTACACAATTCCTTAACATTTGATTGGTCCGTAGCAAGTCTCTGTCCAAAATTTATATCCCAGTAAACTCCCATGCCAAACTACTTTCCGTAACCGTCAGGCGCAGTTAAAATAATTCTTAACAAAACGGAAAATAAACACATTTTCTTGGTGAATTTATTTCAAATGCTGGAATTATAAGGAATGAACTGCCTTTTTGTGGAATTTATCGGGGATATAAACTTGGAAAAGTCGCGGGAATACTGGACGAGGCCTTCTGGCCCTCGTCCAGTATTCCCGCGACTTTTCCAAGTTTATACCCCGATAAATTCCACAAAAAGGCAGTTCATTCCTTATAATAAATGCACCCCCAGGGCTCCAAGTTTTGTATGTAAAGAGTATTGTACTCCCAGATTTCAAATTCAATGCGTATTTTACTTTTACAACAAATGTGTTATTGATTTTCTTCCTTATTAAATAGGGAACAAATGTTAAAAAAAATATTGTAAAAATTCACTTATTTGAGCTGCAGCAAACACTGTTTGCTTGCAGCTCAATGAAGTAAATTTTCAACTTCATTACTGTATTTTCCCTGCATATTTTCATATTGCTGTGTCAGAGTAGTTTGTACTCCACTTTTGATAATCAATGCGTAGTCTGCTAAAATAAGTGCGTAAAACACGCCAATACGCACCTTATCTGGAGCCCTGCACCCTCAATCACAGCTCAGCCTCATCCATCAAGTCTTATCTGGAGCCCTGCACCCCCAATCACAGCTCAGCCTCATCCATCAAGTCTTATCTGGAGCGCTGCACCCCCAATCACAGCTCAGCCTCATCCATCAAGTCTTCCTGAGTGTAAGTATGAGAATAGAATAGAATACATACTCGCAGACAGTTTTATAAGCACATGCCCTGCAGACCTGGGGCCCGTTTCACTAAACTTCTTACGACTAAAATGTTCGTAAGTGCAAATTTAAGATCGTCTGTAAATTTCAATTTATGGATTTACATTTATTGAGCATAGGCTGCATATGCAGCCTATGCTCAATAAATGTAAATCCAATAATTATTTACAAGAAAACAATGTTAATGTGAACTTTACAGACTATCATAATTTTGCACTTACATACATTTTTGTCGTACGAAGCTTAGTGAAACGGCCCCCTGGGGCCCATTTCACTAAACTTCATACAACTAAAATGTTCATAAGTGCAAATTTAGGATCGTCTGGAAATTTCAATTGATGTATTTACATTTATTGAACATAGGCTGCATATCAGCCTCTGCTTAATAAATGTAAATCCAATAATCGTTTACAAGAAAACATTGTTAATGTGAAATTTACAGACTATCATAAGTTTGCACTTACAAACATGTTAATCGTACAAATTTTAGTGAAACGACCCCCTGCTTTCTTTGTTTTAGGACACAGTGTCGTGTTCTGTGCTGTATGAGAAGATACACGAGACGCTCTCCAACTTCCTGAACGGACTGGTTCTACCTGTAAGTACCGGTACCAAGTTACCAACATCTTCATACTTGAGAGAAGGGCCGTGGACGAGGGGATATGACATTTTATTATATACCTACCCATGAAATACATAGTTATATGATGTAAATAAAAGTCGTATGTTCTCATCGATGAAATAAACAACTTCTGGTGAAAATACGACTACTTCCGCTATCTATATTCATAACGCGCACATGAAAGAAAACAGCGCAAATAGGCTGCAAATACACATTCATTACTGTATACATTCTAAAAAACTGTTAATTTCCATGGAGCGTTATATAATAAATAGAATATTCATATTTTTGCAACGAATATGACATATGTTCATCTCGTGGTGTGAAATGTCCATATTTCACTCGTGCCTAATGACACTCGTGAAATATGAACATTTCACACCATAGGCGAGGAGCTACTTCTCAGAAAGGCTATAATTAAGGAGTTCGCTCAACACCCCCCACATAAAAGGTTTGACCCGTGGATTTGATAGATATATCATTGTGGATCATCGCTAGGTACAGTGTACGCCTATCATGTGGTGCCATTTCAAAATATGCATATTTTCAAGATGGCGCCCAATTATTTCAATAATATTTCTGTTGAAGCACACACACCAACGTAACGTTCTTTCAGGTGAACATAATGGCAATAACATCATTGGTAGTTAGTTAAGAATGGTTAATGATGGTGTTGATATCATTCTATGTCGTATAAATCCAATATGGCTAATAAAAAATCCAAAATGGCCGCCATATTATAGCAAAAAAACACTCATATAGTCATTTACATCTGAATTTGGGAGTTAATCTCAAGGAATTAAGACATTTACCACATTTATGGATCTCTGAACTGCATGTATGACACGCAGTTGCAAAGCTAAGGCGGTTATGTGAGACCCATATGTCTACCGGTATTTCATGTGACAAACGGATGAACATCGATCTCAATGAATGTAAACATTTCATTACCGTTATTTCTGTTATTCAACGGTTAGTCATCAACTTAACATATACATAGTATGTATTCCATTTAAAGAACCTTCTATTTGTCACAAGCAATGATGCAATTACTAATATGTAGTTCTTTTTAAAGACTTCCGTTCATTTAGTTTAATGTTATTTGACTGTGATGTGCGGGACTTTGAATTTGAACTCGTTGTACTGAAGAGCTAATTAAAACTATACACAGTAACTGTATTGATTATTGTGCACATGGCAGACATGAACCAGCTGCCAAAGAGACACCCTGAAGTGTACGACAAGTTTGTCAATGGGAACCATGCAGTGAATAGATCGAAGCAACCATTCGCACGAGTGTGGACCGATATGGCATTGGAGCAAACCATCAACCGAGACAGTAAGAACAGCGGTGGGATAATATGCATCAGTCAGCGACCGGAAGCTTTAGAACGGTGGTTCCTGACATCGCATGAGCGAGCGGCGATTACGACAGCATTGCGAAATATGTGTGGAATCGGAGAGTCTGAACGTGTTGGGACACATAAAGACTGTACAGTCAAGAATTGAACGTGACGAGTCGGATGTTCAGAAGTTAGTTGAAGTCATTACATCTAAAGTGATGGCAAATCCATTCCAATTTGATAAACTGCAAGCTGATGATAATGACATATCGCCGCTGACGAACATCGCAACAGGACTCGTCGCTTCCCAAAACGTCAGCAATAGCCTTTTGGGTGCCAAGACAATAGGAGACATTACGCAAACACGTCTTATTTGGAATTAATAAATATGTGAACTACTTTCGGCAAGGGAGATAATCAATATCACGCGAACTATTTTCATGCGAGCCAAGCGGATTGTTCTGTTTATTAGTATATATAGTTTTAATCTATCTCCTGTGATATATAATGATACATTACTTCGATATGTTATGGGTACTAATACATGTTGTTTCAATAGCGTATCTCTGTAACGGTATCGTTGTAGATGGAGTTGCAAAATAATTTAATAATTATTACGTTCAAATGGTTGCGTAATACTGATAGCACTTCTATATAAATATAATCGTCGTAAATGGCGCAATAGTCGCGAGGTTAAGGTTGCCGACTTTTATGATTTATTTACCGATTCCCGAAAGGTCGTGGGTTCGAACCTCGACTTGGTATATATTTTTTTTCTCCATATATATTATTTTTCTGATTTTGAATATATTCTTCACAATTTTATGATTTTAATACAAATAGCTATAAATATGTTTTTTTAAGTTTGAGGTACTGTCTATACCATATAATTTTTTACTGTCCCAAAATCTATTTTTTTGGCTGTCACAATTAATTAATTTTCGGACAGCAAACATTTTTTTATGAATTTGAAATAATTATTGTACGTCCTCCATCTGATCACAACACTGTTGGAACTGCGCATGTGGCTACCACGACCAGAATTCACTGACCGCAAACACAGATTTCGGCGTCTATTTATTAAATTATTATTTTTTATTTTATTTGAATTCCGCGTGAGCGCTGAATTTTGTGTCTACACCATTTACCGAAAATATTGGTGATTTTCTAAACAAATATCGGAGAAATGCGGCTATATATTTTGTGTCAATTATCAACACCATTTACGGAAAAAAAATACTGATTTTTTAAAACAATATCGGCACAACTAAATACGGTGATAGAATTTTTGTCGACTTTTCAACACCATTTACGGAAATTATTACTGATTTTCTAAAAACAATATCGGCGAAGGTGTACTGAACTACTTGCGGCACACATCAAAACGACACGTCAATTTCAAAACATTGCGTCAGTCAACATTTACAGCTGTGTGGTGTCATCAGATCAACACCTCGTCACACACGACTGCATTATCGATTTTTTCCACACAAAGCGACGTGTATTTACAACTAGATCTGTGTAATGTGTCGGGTGTAGCCAAAGACCATACATAAATTCGTAATTAGTCACAGATGAAGCCTTAAAATATTATCGATTTCCTTAAATTACGTCCGCAAGTTGACTGATATTTCAGAGCAGACGTCATCGTAATTTGCCGTTATTTATTTCCAAAATTAGCCGTATATTCTGTAAATGGCGTTGAAAGTTGACAATAAATTAAGACCAGATTAGTACGTTAAATCGCTATATAGACGACAACTGACGATCCGATGAGAGAGAGTAATACCGTTTACGCGTATCCAATGTTAAATATACATCGTTATTTTTGTATGACTTTCGTAGTTTTTACCGAGAAATTCAAACCGTTTCTATTATTGGGGAACATAATATCATGATTAGCACACCGTTTCACTAAGCTGGGGCTACTCAGGGAATGGGATTACACGGTATATTGTTTACACTGGATTAATGGCGGTCCCCATGAGGTATCGGGTAAATCTTATTTTTCAATAATATGACTGTGGTTTATTCCTTTTAGTGATGACCATGTTCCAGCCGCTAACACTTATTTAGCAGCATTACTTATGTAGTTAGTCTGAACATTCTGCAGAGAAATTTGAATTGGACGGAATCGAGCGTTTTAGTCCGGTTCATATGCACAGGCCAAAATATGAACTGAAAATGGCGCTTTGTGTGACAGAAATCCGTACGCGGACGAATAAAAAAAAAATATTTGTTATAAATATCACATATAGCGAAACAGCGGTAGCATCTACTGTTTTAATAATATGCATACATATTGTAATTAATGTTTAATAGTGATATACGATACTATGGTTTATACTCCAGCACTATGTTTTAAGGCTGTGTGATTTGCCTCAATATAAGCTGGATTAATTAATACTTATATTCATGCGCTTCATGAGAACATCAATACATTTAAAATATACAAATATTACTTAAAGGGGTACCGATATGATACATTTTAATAATATAAATATTGAAAATACACATTACAATCGCTTACAACATAAGTTATTGATCGAAAATAGTCACTGCATCGTGACCTATTTGACCGCATTACCTATTGCGCGGGTACCTCATCATACCCACTGTTTACATAGGTAACTGGGGGTATTGTGAGGTATGCTCGCTAATACAATGTTTGCGTAATGGCTAAAACTAATGGAGTTTGTTACCACAAGACTTGAGAACAGTGAACTAAAGTTCTGGAACACACTTAAGAAGACGAAAATCTCAACCTTCGCCAGCATGATAAAGAAACGGAAAACTAAGGCTGTGGATGAGAAGATAGTCAGCATATCCGCAGACAGGGACCTGTTCGGAAGGCTGGTTATTGTGGCTAAAACGAGATCTGTCAACCTGAAGGAGGTATTGAGCTATGAATTATCGGCTGTTCCATATTCACTGGCACACAGGGATAGTACTATGAGAACGACTGACAAGAGTGTGCTGATGAAGGTACTGGAAAGCAAAGTTGAGGTAATGCCAAGGCTGCCCGTATCTGAAAGTAGCGTTCCTACCGCTGTCATTGTTGATGGAATGTCTGTGTTGCACATGATACAGTTTGGCGGAGCTGCGACATTTGGCGAATTGGGTAAAGTGTATTATAATCACATCACAAAGGCGCTTGGTGTAAATGGGTGTAGACGAATTGATGTTGTGTTTGACAGTTATAGAGATATATCTATCAAAGCCGGCGAACGAGTGAAACGCGGATCCGTCTCTGAAGGTCATGAAATTCACATTCACAGCCCATCCACACCAGTACCATGCAGATGGAACAAGTACATTGCAAACGTGGATAATAAGAAGAATCTGTGTAACTTCCTGGCGCAAGTATTGTGCGACCTAGGTGTGGCGAATCTTGAAGAAGGTCATGAGCTAGTCATTCATTGGTGGACGCTTTGTTGACAATGAACAAGCAATCAGTGTGAAAAAGGGACAAACGGCTGATATCGATGTGCTGAAATGTGATCATGAAGAAGGTGATACAAGACTGCTATTACACGCGGCGTATGATGCTTCTAGCTATTCACGAATAATAGTTAGCTCGCCAGATACGGATGTAATGGTGCTGTGTATTGCCCATTTCGATGAAATTGCCTGTGATCAACTCTGGTTTAAGACCGGTACTCAAGACAACCTCCGTTTCATTCCAATTCACATACTTCGTGAAGTACTTCGTGAAGATCTGTGTCACTCACTTCTCGGGTTCCATGCTGTAACAGGTTGTGACTCGATATCATCATTCTTTGGAAAGGGCAAGAAAAGGGCATTTTCTGTACTTGAAGACAATGATGATCTACAGCTGAGTTTCCAGAAGTTTGGTGAATGTGAAACTGTATCAGAAGAACTACTTGCATCCTGCGACAAATTCGTTTGTAAACTGTATTCGGGTTCTACAAAGACAGGCATGGGTGTCAACGGGCTGCGATATTGGCTTTTCTGTCAGAAACGACAAACAAATGAAAATCTGCCCCCGACGTCTGACAGCCTCCGCCTTCATGTGGCCAGAGCGAATTACCAAGCATTGATTTGGACAAGGGCCCTTGTAGCGAAACAGGATCTTCCATCACCTCTGGAGAGCAGCTGGGAGAACACGACAGCTGGATTGAGACTAGTCTTCATGAAAAGCTTCATGAAAAGCAAATTTCAGTAAATTTATGGCGGCCATCTTGAAATTATCATTTCATGAAACGGCACCACATTACAACCGTACACTGTAGCCTAATATGTTACATAGTGTCCCAGGAATACAATAAAAGTGTCAAACCTTTTATGTGGGGGGTGTTGAGTGAAAATATTTTTTTCATGGGCCAGCTGCCCGTCTACATGCCCGATGAACATATATGTCATATTCGTTACAAAAATATGAATATCCTCTATGGACTTCAGCTCAGTCCTCACCCTAGGCTTACATAGTATTTCCATCCCACTGGTCTGTTGGGTGAGACTTTAAACTGTGGTCCCGTCTCTATATGATCTTAGCTGCTGCTGAGACATTAACCTCATTCACTTTCACTTTTTTCTTCACACGTGGCTGTGCTTGGAGAAATGGGGCTTATGGCATTTGTGACCAGTGTAATTCTGGATCAAATATCACATTCATTTAGCCTGATAACTATCTATGTTGCTTGTTCGAAGCATGACTTGTGTTTCATTGATGGAATGGCTTGTGGCCTAGGGGTTAGAACACCTGACTTTCAATCTGGAGGTTGTGGGTTCAAACCTCGCTTTAGGCATCAAAAATACATTCATAGTATTTCCATCCCACTGGTCTGTCGGATGAGACTTTAAACTGTGGTCCCGTCTCTATATGACCACAGCTGTTAGTGGGACATTAAACCCATTCACTGTCACTTTTTTCCCCCATTTCAACCGGTTAAATATTCAGGATCGAGCCCTTAAATGACCTTAGCTGATAGGGTGTTAAACACGTATCAATCAATCAAACCTTGCACTTACAGTTCTGCCTGCCGGACAGTCCCATTGTGCTCACACCAGAAATCCACATCACCATCCTCGGATACAGTCCCCTGAAAACCTTCACGTCAAACCAGGTAAGAACATCGTTCTGACAGGTGATTGCGGATTATTTGTTGATATATCAGGAAACTCTGACTTTCGTTAACAATGCAGTGGAACCTCTCTGAACCGGACACCCTGGGTCCCTAGGGTGTCCGGTTTAGAGAGGTTCCACTGTAAATCAGGCATATGGGCACCGCAAATCAGGTATATGTGGTTTGCGATCATGAACAGACGTTGTCAACATTGAGAGATGACAATAAACGCATACCATTAAGCAGCCATAGATTGTATGGGTGTCCAGTTTAGATAGGTTCTACTGTACTTTTAATAAAATTAGGTTATGATTGTAAAAACAAGAATACAAATCAAATTCAAGAAATCCATGATAATCGGCAAATACAAATGCCAGAAAAAATTTACCGGTAGAAGTTTTATTGCACATATTCATGTGTATCAAGGATGGTTACAAGGCGTTGAAAGTGTTGTAGAGGATGGGCTGTGTGTTGCTCAGGGGAAGAATATAGGACTTCAATGTCGAAGCTTGTGAGTTCAAAACCTAGCCTAGGTACGAAATATGCTTTCGTAGAATTTCCATTCCACTGGTGAGTCAGATGAGACTTTAAACTTTAGACTTTAAACTGTGGTCCCGTCCCTATATGACCTTAGCTGGGACGTTAAACCCCATTCATTCCATTTCATTCGACTATTGTATGTGCATGATCTACACATAATTTGCTTTAAATAGTCCCGGCATTACTTCAGTAAGGGTGTTTAGTACTAAACCCATTGACCCGACCTTAAATGACCTTAGCTGTTGATAGGCCGTTAAACCCCAACAAACAAACAAACAAAACAAACAAACAAACTTCAGTAAGTTCATTAATCACATGGAACATATTCATGCATGTTGTATGGATGGGCTGTGGCCTAGATGTTAGAGTACTGGGGCCTGTTTCACTAAACTCCGTAAGACTAAAATGTTCGTAAGTGCAAATTTAGGATCATCTGTAAATTTCAATTGATGGATTTACATTTATTGAGCTTAGGCTGCATATGCAGCCTATGCTCAGTAAATGTAAATCCAATAATTGTTTACAAGAAAACATTGTTAATGTGAAATTTACCGACTATCATAAGTTTGCACTTACGAACATTTTAGTCGTACAAAGTATAGTGAAACGGCCCCCTGGACTTCAATACCAGAGGTTGTGGGTTCAATCCCTGCCCTAGGCATGAAACATACTTACATAGTATTTCAATCCCACTGGTCTTTCGGATGAGACATGAAAGCGACATCTCGTCTCTACATGATGTTAGCTGTTGCTGGGATGTTAAAGCCATTCACCTTCAATTTCATGCATGTTTATGGTTAAGTAATTTCTATGTTACTTAATATGTTGAAAAGAAAACTGTGTCCTTGCCATTATATTTAACCCTTCAACACCACAGGCCTGTATAGTGGTATTGGCAAAATGTGTATATCCTGATGAGCCGGCTCGTGACAAGCCGTCTCATCAGGATCTGCACTTTTTGCAAGTAATTTTCATATTTTTGAGAACAAAAACACCCCCTTATCATAAAGTCGGAAAATCGTTTTGTGACGGTTGGATTGGTTGCAAAAATCTAATCCATTCCAGTTACTTAGGGGTGAAAGGGTTAACGTTGAAATCTTCTGTCACAAAATCTTCCAGGTGCTTGCACAAGGGCTGGTTGTCAATCAAGACAACATTGACAAGATACTGGCCTCCCTGCAGGCGAAGCTCGAAGCTTTTGAAACAACCCTCGCTGATAACTTTAGCAAGCTGGTGCAGAATGATTCCGTCAATTTAGGAAGTGTAAGTAACCTCGGGCCCTCGAGTATGGAATACTCCGCGTTGTGCTCGAAATTCCACCTTGCAGTCTCGCAGTTGGACGGAGTCCGCAGAACATGTAATTGCATGATTTAGAAGCGAGTTCTGATGCATTGAACTGACAACACTGGCATCATTCCATTGCTTGGAAACTTTAGCATGTCTAATTTGTAGCCGGTGAAATGAGGTTTATGGCCTGTGTTACATATCTAGCTTCTGATCTTCTAGCACCCTACTGTAGCCGGATTACGATCTGGGGCCCATTACACTAAACTTCGTACGACTAAAATGTTCGTAAGCGCAAATTCAGAATCGTCTGGAAATTTCAATTGATGAATTTACATTTATTGAGCATAGGCTGCATATGCAGCCTGCATAGGTTTGGACCTTAGCTGTTGATAGGCCGTTAATCACCAATAAACAAACAAACAAACTGTGCAATTTATTAGAATAAGGACAGGTGTTTCACTGCCTTAATGGCAAACAGTGCAGACCCAGATCAAAATGTGCGGACTAGGTCACATATGCCATAAGCCACATTTCTCCAGTCACAGGCACATTTCTAGGCTGTACAATTATTATTTACGCCCACAACGGTGTTACAGCTTCTAATTTAATGAGAAATGGGATTTATGACGTCCATGTGTGTGTCCCAAAAAAACAGACGGCAGGTTGGACATAGAGACCACAACCACAACCACAACATTTATCATGACCTTCATCTCCATAGAGCTGGGAGGCATATAGTGTTTGGACTTGTGTCTCTGTTTGTGTGTCCCGGAGCATGATCAACATGTACCACCTAAGGGTTGTATCATACAGGCGTCCGTATGTGTGTCCATGGATTCAGTAACCTCTAGCTGCGTACCCTGGGATTCAGTGACCTAGCTGTGTATCCTGGGATTCAGTGACGTATCCTGGGATTCAGTGACCTCTAGCTGCTATTGCATGTTACAGAGCTACTGTGATGTGCGGCAGGAGATGGCGGACTTCCCTACCAGCCCCATGCCCAAGAACACGGACGTGATAAACAACCCTGAGGCCGGGATCGTCAACATGCTGCGCTGTGGCATGCTCGCTATACAGCTGCTGCCCGAGAACTCCAGTGCAGGTAGAGCAGAATACACCAAAAATAGGTTACTCAACTTGGAAACTCAATTTATTTATTATTTCCCTTAGAATTACATCAGAGCCCATTAGAATTGGATTAAACATTTGATTTCACATCATGTTGCTTAGTTTAACGCAAATTTAGGCAATTCTGCGATCCAGTAGGCCGCAGGGGGCCGTTTCATTAAACTTTGTACGACTAAAATGTATGTAAGTGCAAAATTATGATAGTCTGTAAATTTCACTTCAACAATGTTTTCTTGTAACCAATTACTGGATTTACATTTATTGAGCATATGCTGCATATGCAGCCTATGCTCAATTATGTAAATCCATCAATTGAAATTTCCAGCGGTATCTAGATTGGCACTTACGAACATGTTAGTCGTACAAAGTTTAGTGAAACGGCCTCCAGAAGTTGTTCTAAGGGAGGTTACTAGTGATTTTCCAAGTTCGGTAACCTACTTGTAAGACTGGTATATTTCGCCTTCAGTATTATCAACTGTGCCAAGTTTACCTTAAACTAAAATACAGAAGACAACTTTGCACCAATACAAAGTTTAGACACGATAATGATTACCTCGTAGCCGATGCTGTCAACCCTCGGCGAACTGCCACTTCTCTATACCTCTCTTTTATCAGGCATTATTTTGTGGCCAAATTTGTCAAATCTCTATTAACAGCCACATCTCTGCTACAGCCAGTGTTGTATCTACCCAGGACTGAGAGTTGTAGAAGGCTTGCACTGTAGTATACATGTATCTTCATGAAAGTATGCATTGTTACAACTCAATGAGACGCTTCAAGTGAGCTATAACAATGTAACTTAATAATAGAGAAACAAGAAACAGCAGGCAATTGTCCGATGTTTACCAGGTAGGGATGTGTTAGGCTGGCTAGTGATAGAGCATTGCCCTCGGTATGACAAAATGCTTCCGCCCCACTGTTCTCTAGGATGAGATTTGAAACTTCGGCCCCATCTCCATACCACCTTAGCTGTTGCTGTCATGTTAAACCATTTCACTCTTTCCTGAAATTATATGCTATTACTATTCATTTGAGACAGTCCTATCGTTAGCCTGGGGGACATTTTCCCACCTCAAACTGCCCATGTCCCTGAAAATATGCGATTCTGATTGACTTATAATGGGGCAGGGGCCCAAAACCGGAAATTGTCCCATTGCAACTATGCCATAGGCTTAACAATTGTTCCCCAGGGCTGGTGGTGATAACGGACGGGTTTCTGGGCGTGCCCGAGGCGACTCTGTTCGAGTTTCTCCTCTCCCAGCTACGTACCAGCACGATCGCGTGCACGTTCCTGCGTATCGGCGAGACTCACGCCCCGTCCGGCCACTTCGGCCACATCCCACACACAGAGATTATGCAGTTTATCGCCACCGCGACCTTTGGATCGTATTTCGACACATGTCCCAACGTGGTGAGTTTACTGTTGTAGCGCAGGATGTGGCTGTGACTGAAGAAATGGGGCTTATGGGTTTTGCGACCAGTGTAGATTCAGATCAGCCTGCGCATCCACGCAGTCTGATCAGAATCTTCACTGTTCGCCATTCCATCAATGAAACACACATCTGGCTTATAACAAGCAACATAAATCATTATCGGGCCACTGGAATGTGCTACAGGAGCTACAATGGTCACACATCACCATAAGCGTTCTCTGGGTACTCTGGTATCCTCTCACATTATGTACCACCATTACTGCTGCCATTGCTGCCAATGGTAAGTAATCTAGATTTTTAATCCTTTCACCCCTAAATAACTGAAATGGATTTTGGTATGTTAATTTTGCAACTAATCCAATGATCATAAAATGATCTTCAGACTAGTCCATTTATGAAAAGGGGGTGTTTTTGTTCTCAAAAATATGAAAATTACTTGCAAAAAGTGCAGATCCTGATGAGACGGCTCGTCCCGAGCTGTCTCATCTGGATCTACACTGTTTGCAATACCACTATACAGGCCTGTGGTGTTGAAATGGTTAAGTAATCTAATTTATAAGTGATCTCGCTTTTGTTTATTTATTGTTGTAAAATAAATGAAGTTTAAATTTAAAACATATCGCCAGACTGGCTGTGAGAAGAACTCGTTGAATGCGTACCACCGGGCGATGTTCATGTGGAGTTTCCAGCGTGGCCTTGAGGGGTTCCGCTTCGACCTTCACGACATGGAGGACAGTGACCTCATAGAGCAGTCATCCTCCCCCACACAGCTCGTGCAGAAGTGAGTACACATTCTCCGCATTATCGCTGTATCATTGTCAGAGCTTTGTTTTGTATCTAAAGAGTACTATACCCCCAGATTTCAAATTCAATGCGTATATTACTTTTACAAATGTACTATTGATTTTCTTCCTTATTACATAGGGAACAAATGATACAAAAAAAACATTTAAAAATTCATTTATTTGAGCTGCAAAATGCAAACAGTTTCCTTTTTGCAGCTCAATTAAGTAAATTTTCAACTTTATTACAGTATCTTCACTACACACTTTGAAAATCAATGCATATTTTCACATTGGTGTGAGTATTTTGTACTCCCCACTTTTGATAATCAATGCGTATTCTGCTAAAATAAGTGCGTAAAATACGCCAATACGTACCTTATCTGGAGCACTGCATTGTTCCTTAGCCCGATTGCTTTAAGCATGTTTATACCATTCATACCGGAGACAGATCTTAGCTTTTTGTTGCTGCCAGAGTATCACCCTGATACAGGTATCATGTGTAATAATAATACCACCTGTATCATGTTGTGTGTACACATTGCATATCCGTGAGACATGAATAAAACATTGTTCTCACTAATATATCATGTAGCTAGCTGCATATTAGTCAAATACATACAGAACAATAACGCAAATTGTTTTTCTTTCGTTTGTTTATGCTCCCGTAAAAACTGTCGAGGGCGGGGGCGGGGGGCATATAGTTACGGCCTTGTCTGCACTATCCTTATGACCATGATAACTCAAAAAGTTTAAGTCAAATTTCCACCAAACATTGTCAACATGCTTGTATTGACAATATCTTGGATGTGTTCTTAAACCATGTATGTCACATGACCGGTTTCAGAGTTTGATTTTTCTGATTGGCTGAGCTTGTGACCGATAACTCAAAAGTTTTAAATTTGATATCCACCAAACTTTGTCAACACGCTTATATTGACGATACCTCAAATCAGTTTGTAAACCACATATGTCATATGACTGTGTTTATATTGCCCTTTGATTTTTCTAAAAGGCTGAGCTTGTGAACTTGATAGCTCAAAAAGTTTAGTCTCAATGTTAAAAGTTATGTCTGCATCAGGGAGCATCTGTCGGGTTTTACCGACTTTATAGTTTATTATTGCCAAATTGTTTGTATGCTTTGTAGTCACTTTCTTGTGAGGGATGGGCCATAGCCTAGGGGATGTGGCAATGCACTTCAATACAGGATGTTGTGAGTTCAGTCCTCAGCCTAGGCATAAAAACTACTAACATAGTATTTCCATCTGACTGGTCTGTCAGATGAGACTTTAAACTGTGGTCCAGTCTCTATATGACAATAGCTGTTGCTAGGAGGTTAGACCCTTTCACTTTCCTGTCAATGATACCCAGGCTGCTGTCCCATCCTATCCATGGCAAGCTGGCGAGTGTGATGCCCAACATCCGCAAACGCAACTCGGAGATGAAGCTGTCCACGTCATTGTTCAGTATACTGTCTGTCCGTCTCCGGGAAGGCTACACTATCCGGGATATCGCCATCACCAAAGGTACGGTATCGCCCTCCTTATACTGTACCTGTATAGCTGCACTGGGCTCACATATGAGCCGCGCCATGTGATTTTGTACCTGAAAATGTGTGATAGTTACAAAGTTTATTATATTTTCCGTAAATGACATCGGAATTTGATGAAATTTTCATAGCAAATGCAAAATATAATTCCGCATTTGCAATGAACATTTGATCAACTTTCGACTCATTTACAGGAAATACCACTGTTTCTGTAAATATATTTCATGAAAAATCACAGATATTTTTCGTAGCAAAATTACATAGCGTGGCTCACATTATCACGTTGATTAATAAACAATTGTGCATGCCATTGTGAAAAAAAAAATGGTATGTACAGTGGTACCTCTCTAAACTGGACATCCTGGGAGGTTCCCAGGGTGTCCGGTTTAGAGATGTTCCGTTGTAGTCCAGGCATGTGGGCATTCCATGACATTGTCACTGTGATTTACAATCATGAACATACATTCTCTTGGGATGTATTTGATCATGAAACTAATCAAACTAACACACCAACATGTTCTGGGTGTGGTTTAGAGAGGTTTTACTGTATTTAAATGTTATTGTAAGAAATAATTCTCTGACTATATTGCTGACCCGAATCTACACTTGGGGAATAGTGGTAAACCCAGTGTTCATGTTTGTTCCAGGCTGGGCTGTGGCCTAGGGGATATGGCATTGGACTTTTATACATGAGGTTGTTGATTCAATCCTCGCCTTAGGCATGCAAAATACTTACATAGTACTTCCATCCAACTGGTCTGTCGGATGAGACATTAAATTGTCGTCCCGTCTCTATATGACCTTAGCTGTTGCTGGAACGTTGAACCCATTCACTTCACATTTGTTCCATTGCAGATGACAGCCAGATCGAGGTGAAGTTGGTATTACCGTGGCGGGAGTATACGCGCTTCGAGTATTCCATCCGGGCCGCCTGGCCCCTCGATAAGAACAAGTGAGTACCATATTTAGGCGTGTATTACGCGCATTTTTTCAGCCCCATTTTTAATCCAGAAGTCACCCTGCGCGTTATAAGTAGGAACATAAATTTCAAACATTTTTTCCAACTGATTTCTGCCAGTTTCACGCAAACAAAACAAGCCCGGAAACGGAAATGTCAATTTTTGACAGACGTTTAAATACGCATAGTGTGAAACAAGAGAAAATGAATCAATCGATATGAATGGGTGCGGTAAGTATAGATTGATGGTAAATTGGTATATTTTGGGATTTAATATAGCCAGGCTCGTAACATAAGAGGCTACGTGTATTAGAGGAAATTTACGTATTTTCTGTATTTACGTTGGTGTATCGATCTCATATCGGTCAAATGTTGCCTGTCGGGTATTGTTTGGTTGTACATTTTCAAAGTGACGTCACACGTCTGCCATTCTGTGAATAATTAATGAGGACAGATCATCTCAATCCCATAAGCGCTTGATGTAATATTTTAGATGCTAAATCAAGCGTCGCGCACATTCAGATCGCATTCGGTAACACTCGGTAATGGTCGTTTTTCGTTGCTAGGTGCCGACTGACTGTGTTTCTATTTTTGTAAAGTATTGACAAGTATTCACGCATCAATACCTTATGACATGTGCGACCAGCATAGCCCCTGATTCATCTGCGCATACACTGTATGGGCTATGCTGGAATGTCGTGTATTCAGGTAGTACCTATGTATATTGTTAAACCTAATCAATAAACAGTTAATACACACTATCTGTACCTCCGTATATCCACGGTGGTTCACAGTGTCAATATTTAGCTGGGGGGAATTGTTTAGGGCCCATTTCTCGTGTGCAGGTCACTAGTAGGGAGTTATTATCGCCTTGGGAAGAAGTTTACACTGGCTAGCCTGCTGTGTGTGTGCGATTACGGGTAATTATGTTCTACACGAATGGCAAATATGGTGGAATTATATAAAACAAATTTCTTCGTAAGTAGGTTCAATAAGTTTATTACATGCATCATGAATTTTTATTAAGTATATTAATGAGTAAATAACAATAAATATAACATACTTTTAGACAATATAAAGTTTAATTTATGCCACAAAGCTGACCTTTGGCGATATTTTTCTCTTCGAGAGAGCCTAACAGCACACGTTCAGCATTGTGGATGTGAACTCGGAATGCAATTTTCTTATACGTGACGGAATTTCCGCTGATTTTTTTTTTTATTATTATTTTTTTTTTGTTGCGCGCTATAGACGCGAACTATTTTTCCCCCCAAAATATAGATGCGCGTTGTACACCAGTGCGCGCAATACACGGCTAAATACGGTAGCCAGGAGCCTATTTCACCAACATTGCAAAGTATACTTATCTTGCTATTAAAGTACACTTTGAGGGAGAAATTTTCAATTTAAGGATAAATTTATTATTTTGTATTACACTGAATTTATTAAATTATCACAGCCATTTTGGCTGTGATAATGTAATAAATTCAGTATAATAATTCTGCATACTTGTGATCATCAAATATATGCAGCCATTAGTTGTATATGAAATAATCATTCATTTCGGGAAAAATTAATGATTTCTCCATCAAAGTATACTTGGCTAGATAAGTATGCTTAGCAATTTTGGTGAAATCGGCTACAGGTACAGCTTACACTCATAATGTCTGCTTTATGAGGTAGTTATTTGTGGCTGTGACTGGAGAAATGGGGCTCGTGAGATTTGTGACTAGTGTAGCTGCTGATCTAATATCACACTCGTGTATCCTGATAACCATCTATATTGCTTCTTAGAAGGACAACTGCTGATTCATTGACAAAATGGCAAACATTGCAGATCCTGATCAGAGTGTGTGGATGCAGAGGCTGATCCGGATCTACACTGGTTGCAAAACCCATTTCTCCAGTCACAGCTACATTTATGTTGCGATATGATTATATTGTTCTTTTTGATACAACAAAAACATTCCTAGTGTCGCGACAAAGCAATGAGGTTTTGATGTTGATTTCATCATGTTGTAAACGTCATTAGAAGGGTCTCTGACTTGGTAAAATTACTATGATTGTTAGGCTGTGCTTCCATTTGGTTCCAAGTGCTTACAAATAACAGTAACCTATAATAAGGTATATTCTTAATGCATGTTGGTTAATTGCTAGTAGTAAAACTATTTTTCTCAGTGGAGATTTTCAACCAGATGCGAAATTAGTCGATCGCGTCTGTCCACAGAATCGTATTGGATATGCCCCAAGTATTCTTCTATTTGGCATATCAAATGGAAACATCCTCAATAATGCGTATTAGAAACATGAAAGTGCTGATCCTGATAAGATGGTTGGTTGGTTGGTTGGTTGATTGATTGATTGATTGGTTGGTTGATTGGGTTTGTACGTCCATTCAGCAGCCTGGTTATACAGACGGAAATGCAACTGTACCACATTGAGCACTGACAGATAGTGACCAGTAGCCTATTTCACCAACATTGCAAAGTATACTTATCTAGCAAAGTATACTTTGAGGGAGAAATTGTCAATTTAAGGATAAATTTATTTATTTTTATTATACTGAATTTATTACATTATCACAGATAATGTAATAATTCAGTATAATAATTCTGCATACTTTTAATCATCAAATATATGCAGTGGTTAGTTATATATGAAATAATGTATTTTGGGGAAAATAAATGATTACTCCCTCAAAGTATACTTTGCTGGATAAGTATGCTTTGCAAATTTGACGAAATCGGCTGCAGGTGCCATGCGCCCTTCCTACACTGCACTGGATCCAGGTGTCAATACCAGTCAGATTCACGTCTAAGATGTGTATCTACAAGGACAGGTTCATCATGAAGACAAGCATAACCTCCCATCTTGTGTTGTTATCCCCAAGAATGTCTACAGTCTCAAAAACACCATTTTGTCACAGTGTATTCCATTTTCCAGTATTTAGGATGTCATGTATTTAGACACGCCATGATTTTATACCTTCGGACATCGGCGTAATTTCATGACATATGTTTACAAAATGAAATTACGCAGATGTCCGAAGGTACAAAATCACATGGCGTGTCTCTATTAACCTTGTATGACGTTATCCCCAGGAACGTCTGCCACACGGAGATCACCATTGAGGGGAGCTACGATTTCCTGCATGACATGACATGTACACAAATTGACTCGCGCCTCCTGAGTCCATTCCGCTCGGCCAATGTGAAGAAATTCTGGCATGCACTACAAGGGTAAGCTGGCAACGTACAGTGGAACCCCTCTAAACCGGACACTCTGGAAATTATAGATGTTTACCTTAGATGTGTTTCGCTCTTATGTATCTCTGATTACAGTGACTTCATGATTGAAAAACACTAGAATATGTCATGAAGTGCTCACATGTCTGATTTACAGTGGAACATCTCCAAACTCGACACCATGAAGATCACAAGGGTGTCCGGTTTGGAGAGGTTCCACTGTATATGGGAATAAATAGCTTTTTTTGAGAATTTTTCCGGGTATAAACTATACGGATGGCTCTGAACCAGCATTGTTGAACGTTTCAAAGTTTTATATCCCCCCAAAAAAGTCACCAAAAATGTTTTTTATTCCTTATTACTCCAACCAAATTCTAGTTCAAAGAGATAAAATGATTTTGTATCCTATTTTTCATAATTGCACACCAATATGCATTCATTTTAAGACGTTTTGCCTCAAAATCAGTGACATAATGTCCAATAACAATATGGTGGATAACACAAAGTCGGTCAAAGCAAATGAAAAGTTAACGAATGTAAGTATTTCTTGTCCATCCTGTGTTTTTCGCTTTTGAAATTTCGAATTGACGCAAACTTTCAACCGTACTGGGTCCCGCTTCACTAAACTTTATACAACTAAGATGTTCGTAAGTGCAAATTTAGGATCGTCTGGAAATTTCAATTGATGGATTTACATTTATTGAGCATAGGCTGCAAACGCAGCCTATGCTCAATAAATGTAAATCCAATAATTGTTTTATACAAGAAAACAGTGCTAATGTGAAATTTACAGACTATCATAATTTTGCAATTACAAATATTTTAGTCGTAAAAAGTTTAGTGATACGGCCCCCTGGAGTTTTTTGATATATGAACTCTTGAGTTTGTTGATATTTGCCCGGATGTGGCTACTCTCGGCCAGTGAAAGTGGCCAGAATCGTGTCCATCATTTTCAGTTGGAATTATTTGCCATTAAACAATAGGAAATGGGAAATAAACAAAATGTTGCCTGCTGATTTTTGAAAATTATCAACAAAACATAATTTGTGAATCATCTCCCATGAATGGGACAAGACTGCTTCTGAAAACAGGCAAGGCGACCAGTACAGCTTTAATATATGATGATGTGCTAATAAATAGAATCTTAACATTTGTGATGGTTTAATATGATAAGTAATAAGCTAGTTGCTTGATAAGAAGCATGCTAGGCTGTTATTTGATTTGTATGTAGATATATGCCACTCGTTCCGCCACGCAATTATATTGTGCTCCTAAAACCGCGCAATATCACACGTTACGGAAATTATGCATATACCCACAGACAAATAGAATAACCTATAAATATTGCTACCATTATTGTGTTGTGTCAGGTTGTCACAGACAGACCAGCTGATGGTGCATCTACAGACCTTCTCCACGAACCCCATATACTACAGCCTGCCCGAGAGCATCAAGATTGGGGTTCCCCTCTTCTACCTACCCCAGCCCAACTCCAGTGTGCCCGAACTCAGTACACAGCTCAACGCCAAGTATGTACAGTGCGACCCCGTTAGTAGACGGAAGTCCGGCGACATACAACCTTCCGTGTTACTTATCCGAACCGTGCTATATCCGTTCTCGCCCAACACGCGTCATAATGTCAAAAAAAAATACATGTACACTGTACACTGTGACTGCGAATGAACGACGTCGCCAATGCCTATAATATGCCATAAGTTTTCACTTATCTTTGCATGTAATAAATATATTGATCCAAGAATTGTTAACGTCATGCTTTATTTATTCATCATGTTCTGTAGAATTTAGATCTACGCAGGTCCGTGCAATCCATTATTGTAAACGCGTGTAGAAAAAAGTGTAGTAATGATGACGCAATGACCCAATGACTGATATCCTGTTCCATCAGCTGCAACGCCACGGACAAGCTCGTGCGTTGCAATCTGTGTTTACTCATATGGTGAGCACAGGTGGAAGACTCGGACCTATGACACCAAAATAAATGCCTATTAAAAAAATCCCATTATCCCACCCACCTAGTATCGTACTGTACATGACGTTAATAATAGAGCGAGATCAAGTGGGTGGGGTAATGGATATTTTTGTAATGGTCATTTTCTTTGTGTCACACGTCCGACTATTCCACCTGTGGGTTTGAGTACAGATCTGTATAGACATGTTTTGCCCGACGTGTTATAATATTGCGCCAGTTCATGAGGTAATCAGGCTTATCACGTGAGATTTTCGACGAAGATGAATCTGATGTACATTTTCTGTAAACGATATCGAATGTTGACGAATATTAAATTAGTAATTATTACGCATTTGCTCTGAAAATGTTATCAACTTTCCGATAATATGGATATATTTGCAGAAAAAAGTCAAATCATTCTCGGCGAAAATCTCAGTTATATAATAAAGTTGATTATCTCATGCACTGGCTCAATATGATGTAGCGAAACAAGGCCAGTTGTCGCGTACACATTTGTGTACATGCGCCGGGGGCGTGGGCAGTGCTGTAACAATTTAGTTAATCTGGGTCGAGTTAATCTGCGTGACTGATACGCGATCTCCGATTGGTCAGCCTTTACACCTAATTAATATTCCACCAATGGTGAGCGCGAACGCATGCTGGAAAAATGAAATCGAGCATGGAATTGTTTACATAACACTTAGCACTGCTTTGTTACTGGGACCAATAATTGATCTTATTCCCAGTTTGCTCGGATTACTTTACGAAATGTGCAAACGTGATCAGCTGCACATTCACATCGGTGAGATAAAAGGAGGCTATGCGTCCATAAAAAAAAAAAAATCGTCCATTTTGGGTCTAATTTGGGAAAGAATCGCAAATTTAACACGATTTCTGACAATAGTCGTGTTACAAATTTAACACGATTTTGATATACAAATAGGAAAAAAATTCGGGAGCCAAGGCACAACCGTGTACTAACCGAAATCGTGTTATAGTGAAGCGTGTACTAACGGGGTCGCACTGTATTGTCACCACTGTACAACTGAACGTTTTCCATTCTGCTATAACTTCTTTACCATATTACCGATTGGCTTGAAAATTCATGTGCATGTTTCAATTTCTGCCCCACCCATGCTCCATCCACCCCCAAGGTCAAGGTCAAATAACTTTGATATTTCACATTCAGTAGCTGTGTGCATGTTTTGCCATTCCTCTATAACCACTTTACTGTACAACTGATTGGCTTGAATGTTCATGTTCATGTTTTCCATCATTACCCCCTCGCAGATGGGCAAGACAGGATAAATCGTTAGTCCATGTACTCCTAAACCACTTCACTGATTTTGATATTTCAAGGAAACTTGGCAGGAATGATTGATAGTCAATGCTTTTTCAGATTTGTCAAGTAGACGGTCAGATTTCACATTTGACCGAATATGGTCATGTTATATACCAAATCGAAGGCATCGACAAGACGATCACTCTGGAGTATTTTTTGTCGAAATCGGATGATTACGTCATCCAAGATGGCTGCTGAAAGGTCAAAAGGTCATCCTTTTATTAGAGATTCCTTCTTCTCGTGAACCGCTTGGCCAATGTTGGTCAAACTTCACAGGGATGATCTATGGTATGTCAGATTTGTAAATTTGGAGGTCGTCGCCTAATCCAAGGTTTCCGCCGTGGAAAAGTAGGTCAAATTCTTGAAAAATCTTCTTCTCATGAACCGCCGGACAGGTTTCAACCAAACTTGACAGGACAGTCAATTCCTTTTCTGATTTGTAAAAATGGTGACCCATGGGTCAAAAATGGGCAGGGCCCCAACTATGGGTCAAATTTCACATTGGACAGAATATGGTGATGTCGTGCATGAAATCAAGGTATGGAGGAGACGAGGATTGAGCATTGATACATGATTGAGTGTTGATACATGATTGAGCATTGATAAACATGATTGAGTGTTGATACAAAATTGATTGAGTGTTTTGATACATGATTGAGTGTTTTGATACATGATTAGAAGCGTTGATGAGTTGATACAATGATTTGGGAGTGTTTGATGACAATGGATTGAGTGTTGATACAATGAATTGAGCATTTGATACATGATTGAGTGTTGATACATGATTGAGCTGTTGATACATGATTGAGTGTTGATACATGATTGAGCATTGATACATGATTGAGTGTTGATACATGATTGAGTGTTGATACATGATTGAGTGTTGATACATGATTGAGTGTTGATTACAAGAGTTGAGCAATTGGATACATGATTGTAGTGTTGATATGATTGAGATGTTTGATACATTGAATTGAGCATTGATTTACATTGATTGAGCATTGATACATGATTGAAGTGTTTGATACATGATTGAGTGTTGATACATGATTTGAAAGCATTTGATACAATGATTGAGTGAGATTAACATGATTGAGCATTGAGACATGATTGAGCGATTGATAACGATGATTGAGTGTTGATACATGATTTGAGTGTTGATACATGAATTGAGCGCTTGAATGACATGATTGAGCGTTGGATACATGAATTGGAGTTGAAAGTGTTTGATACATTATTGAGATGTTGATAAACATGATATTGAGCATTGATACATGATTGAGTGGTTGAATACATGATTGATTGTTGATTGACAAATGATTAGAGCAATTTGATACATTGAGTTGAGGCATTGATTACATTGATTGAGCATTGATACCATGGATTGAGGCAGTTGATTTACATTGATTGAAGTGTTGATACATGAATTGAGTGTTGATACATGATTGAGTGGGGGGTTGATTACATGATTGGAGGCATTTGATACATGAATTGAGCATTGATAACATGATTAGAGCATTGATTACATGATTGAGCATTGATTAACATGATTGAGCAATTGATACATGATTGGAGTGTTGATACAATTGATTGAAGCATTGATACATGATTGAGCATTGATACATGATGAGCATTGATACATGGATTGAGTGGTTGATACAATGAGAGGCATTGGATACATGATTGAGCATAATTTTGATTACCATGATTGAGTGTTGATACATGATTGAGCGATTGGATACATAATTTGATTGTTGTTTGATACAATGATTGAGCATTGAGACATGAATTGAGCCATTGATACATGATTGAGTGTTTGATACATTGATTGAGTTGTTGATACATGATTGAGTGTTGATACATGATTGAGCAATTGATTACATGATTGACATTGAACATCAATGATTGAGCATTGATACATGATTGAGTTTTGAGTGTTGATACAAATGATTTGAGTGTTGATACATTGATTGAGATGTTGATATCATGATTGAGCATTGATAAACATGATTTGAGACATTGATAACATGATTGAGCATTGGATACATGATTAGAGTGTTGAAACAAAATGATTGAGCATCTTGATACCATGATTGAGCATTGATACATGATTTGAGCATTGATTAACATTGGAATTGAGCATTGATACAAATGATTTGAATGCATTGATACATGATTAGAGCATTGATACCCTACAATGAAAAATTGAGTGTTGATACATGATTGAGCATTGATACATTGATTTGAGTGTTTGATACATGATTGAGTGTTGATACAGTGATTTGAGCATTGTATACATGATTGAGCATTGATACATGATTGGAAGCATTGCTAAACATGATTGAGTTTGTTGATTACATGATTGAGCATTGATAACATGATTAGAGCATTGATACATGGTTGAGCATTGATTACATGAATTGAGCATTGATTGAACAATGATTGAGCATTGATACAAGATTGAGTGTTTGATACATGATTGAGCCATTGATACCATGGTTGAGCATTGATACCATGATTGAGCCATTAGATACATGATTGAGGCATTGATACCATGGTTGAGCATTGATACATGATTGAGCATTGATTACATTGGTTGCAGTCTAATTCCCATTCAACCCCCCAACCCCCCCCACCCCCCCCCCCCCCCCCCCCCCCCCCCCCCCCCCCCCCCCATTTTTTTTTTGTTTTATTCTATTTGAGCTAATTTTTTGAAGCATTGATACATTGATTGGCATTGAATAAACCATTGGTTGAAGGCATTTGATACATGAATTGAGCATTGATACAATGGTTGAGCATTGATACATGGTTGAGCATTGATTACATGATTTGAAGGCAATTGATACATTGGTTTGAGCATTGATACATTTATTGAGCATTGATTACCATGATTTGAGCATTGATACATTGATTGGAGCATTGATACATGATTGAGCATTGATACATGGTTAGAGCATTGATACATGATTAGAGCAGTTGATACAAAAAATGATTGAGCAATTTGATTTACATGGTTGAGCATTGTTGATACATGATTTGAGCATTGATACAATGATTGAGCATTGATAAACATGATTGGAGCGTTGATACATGATTGAGCAGTTTTGAGCATTGATAAACCATTTGGGGGATTGGAGCATTGATAACATGATTTGAGCATTGATACAAGAATTGAGCCATTTGATACATGGATTGAGCATTTGATACATGATTGAGCGTTGATACATGAATTGAAGCATTTGAGCCTTGATAACTTGATTGAGCATTGATAAACTGATTTGAGCGTTGATACATGATTGAAGAGTTGATACAAATGATTGAGCGTTGATAATCATGATTGAGCGTCTTGATACTGATTGAGCATTGATACATGATTGAGCATTTGATACATTGATTGAGCATTTGATACAATGAATTGAGCATTGGAATTACATTGATTGGAATGATTTGGAGCATTGATAACCATGATTGAGCATTGATACATGGATAGAGCATTGGTTACAAAATGATTGAGCATTCATACATGATTGAGTGTTGATAACATGATTGAGCATTTGATTACATGATTGGAGCCATTGATACATGATTGAGCATTGATACATGATTGAGCATTTGGATACATAGATTGAGCATTGAACACTTGATTGAGTGTTTGTTTACAATGATTGAGTGTTGATACATGATTGAGGAGTGTTGATACATTGATTGAGCATTGGATTAACATGGTTGAAGCAATTGAGACCATGAATTGAGCATTGGATACATGAATTGAGGCATTGATACATGATTGAGAGTTGATACATGAATTGGAGCGGTTTGATAACCATGGTTGAGCAATTTGATTACATGATTGAGCATTGATACATAGGGTTGAGCAATTGATACATTGATTGAGCCACTTGATACAGTGGATTGATGCATTGGATACAATGGTTGAGCATTGATACATTGATTGAGCATTTGATTACATGGTTGAGCCATTGATACAATGATTGAGCATTATTACCATGGTTTGAAGCAATTGATTACATTTGATTTGAGCATTGATACATGGTTGAGCATTGATACATGGTTGAAGCATTGATTACATGAATTGAGCATTTGATTACATGATTGAGCATTGATACATGGATTGAGCATTGATACATGGTCTTGAAGGCAATTGATACATGATTGAGCATTGATACATGGTTGAGCATTGATTACATGATTGAGCATTGATACATGATTGAGCATTGATACATGGTTGAGCATTGATACATGATTGAGCATTGATACATGGTTGAGCATTGATACATGGTTGAGCATTGATACATGATTGAGCATTGATTACCTGATTGATTGGCAATTGATAGCATGAATTGAGCAATTGATTCACATGATTGAGCTAATTGATACATTGAGATTGAGGCATTGATTACATTGATTGAGGCATTTGGAATACATGGTTTGAGTCATTGATTACATGATTGAGCATTGATACATGATTGAGCATTGATACATGATTGAGCATTGAGACATGATTGGATGCATTTGATACAATGGTTGATGCATTGTTGATACATGATTGAGTGTTGATAACATGATTTGAGTGTTGATACATGATTGAGCATTGATAAACATAGGATTAGGTAGCATTGATAACATTGATTTGAAGCATTTGATACATGATTGGAGCTAATTGATACATGATTTGAGTGTTTGATACATGATTGAGCATTGATACATGATTGAGCATGATACATGATTGAGGCAATTGGATAGACATGATTGAGCATTTGATACATGGTTGAGCATTGATAAACATGGTTAGAGCATTTGATACCATTGATTGAGCATTGATTACATGACTTTGAGCATTGATACATGATTTGAGCATTGATATCATTGATTGAGCATTGATTACTATGATTGGAGCATTGGATACATGATTGAGCATTGATACATGATTGAGCATTTGATACAATTGGTTGAGCAATTGATACATGATTGAGCGTTGATACATGATTTGAGCATTTGAATACATTTATTGAGCATTTGATTATCCATGATTGATTTGAAAGGGGGGGCTTGTAAATGGATTGGAGCATGTTGATACATGACTTGATCATTGGTTAAACACGATTGAGCATTGATACATTGATTGTACATTGATTACATTGATTGAAGTGTTGATACATGATTGAGCATTGATACATGATTGGGAGCAATTGATACCATGATTTGAGCATTGATCACTTGATTTGAGCATTGATACATGAGTGACAATTGATACACTGATTGAGTGTTTTGATACATGATTGAGCATTGATACATTCATGTTTTGAGTTGTTGATGACATGATTGAGGCATTGAGACCAAATGATTGGAGTGTTGATACATTGATTGAGCATTGATACATGATTTGAGTGTTTGATACATGATTGAGTTGTTTGATACATGATTGAGCATTGATTACGATGATTTAGAGTGTTGATACAATTGATTGAGCCATTGATACATGATTTGAGTGTTGATTACATTGAATTGATACATGATTGAGCATATTGATACATGAATTGAGTGATTGATACATGATTGAAGCATTGATTACATGCCGTTGGGCAGGGTTCATGTTTATTTTTATGTAGATTGTTGCTCAAGTTTTTTATTTGGGAATTTACAGGTGGTGAAATATTCGAAGTCCTTCAAAAACCACATTAACCTCTTCCTTCTACGCTGTTGACCTGAAATTTGGCCGTCTGCTGTTTTTCATTTTTTGCTTTATTTCTTAACAAAAAACTGGTTTTGACAGCACATGAGGAAAAAATCGTCTCTTCTCCACTGGAGGACGATTCTTTTCATTGTGCTGTTTCAAAATCCAGGTTTTATTTTTGTTGAGAAATATTGAAAATAAAACATTTCCAGCAGACGACAGAATTTAATTCAGCATAGTAAGGGTTAACCTGACCAAAATTACCATAGCTGTTGATAGGCAGGCTGTTCAGCACAATTAAATAAGTAAATAAGTAAATACAACAAATTGAAAACTGACATTTCATTGGTCGAACGGCGTCATATGATGTTGCCGAATGACGTCAGTGTAATGACGAAACATAAACAAGTCTGCATTATGTTCAATGAAAGCCGTGTTATATTTGACCGTTGTGAAGCACGTTACTAGATAAATAATAACCATGCTAGTGTCTTTTGATATGAAGTTTATAAGGCTCGGCTTGGAAGTGGTATTAATTTGTTGGCGAGCCTTGGAATTCCTCATAATGCTTTTCACAGCCTTGATCTCAAATGACACTGCCTGTTATTCTCCATATATGAAGTCCCCCATACTCACCAACCAGTCAACTAGTCCAAGAATATACTTCATTTCTCCCCTACATTCTATATTGACAGAGACACGACTTTGAATCAGTTTGCTGCCTTCTGGCGACCTGTGGTCAACTTAGACATCAAAGTCTGGTAAGTTCCTTCAGTGTGATATTCTGTAAGGCACTTTCACTGTCCCAACAGACAGCAGAGCTCCAGATAAGGTGTGTATTGGCGTATTTAACGCACATATTTTAGCAGAATACGCATTGATTATCTAAAATGTGGGTACAAAATACTCACAGCAATGTGAAAATATGCATTGATTTTCAAATTGAGTAGTGATAATACTGTAATAAAGTTGAAATTTACTTAGTTGAGCTGCAAAAAGCAAACAGTGTTTGTTTTTACAGCCCAAATAAGTGATTTTTTTTAATTTTTTATTATACCCCCCGCAACGAGTTGTGGGGGGGGGGGTATACTGGAGTCAGGTTTTCCGTCCCGTCCGTCCGAACCCGTCCGTCCGTAGGCCGTCCGGATAAACTTAACATCAGAGAAATATTGTTATAACTTCTATTTCCTTCATCTAAAATGCTTCATATTTCACACATGCATTCCTGTAAGGCTCTACTACCATGCTGTGCCAAATCCACGACCGTCCAACCCCCGCAGATACCAAGGTCAAGGTTCAAATACTTAGTCCGTAAACTTAACATCAGAGAAATAATGTTATAACTTCTATTTTCCTTCATCTAAAATGCTTAATATTACACACATGCATTCCTGTAAGGCTCTACTACCATGCTGTGCCAAATCCACGACCGTCCAACCCCCGCTGATCCCAAGGTCAAGGTCAAATACTTAGTCTCTTTACAAAACTTAACATCAGAGAAATATGTTATAACTTCTATTTCTTTTTCATCTAAAATTCTTAATATTTCACACATGCATTCCTGTAAGGCTCAACAATACCATGCTGTGCCAAATCCATGACCGTCCAACCCCCGCTGATTCCCAATGTCAAGGTCAAATACTTAGTCTCTTTACAAAACTTAACATCAGAGAAATAAGTTGTAACTTCTATTTCCTTCATTGAAAATTCTTATTATTTCACATGTGCATTCCTCCAAGGTTGTACTATCATGCTGTGGACAAAACTAACGACTGTTCCAACCCCCGCTGATTCCCAAGGTCAAGGTCACCATACTTAGTCTCTTTACAAAACTTAACAGCAGAGAAATATGTTATAACTTCTATTTTCTTTCATTGAAAAATTCTTAATATTTCATATGCTGTGACAAATCCCCGCTGATCTCGAGGTCAACGTCACATACATACCGTATAACCTCGAATTAATGCCCCCCAATCACCTAATAAACGCCCCCCCCCCCCCCCCCCCCCCCCCCCAAATTTAAAAAAAAAAAAAATAATAATATTTTTTTTTTACCAATGACCGCCAATTTCAAACACTTTTCCGTCTGTCCAACCCCCGCTGATCACAAGGTCAAGGTCACATTTACAAAACTTAACATCAGAGATAGTTATAACTTCTACTTCTTTCATTGAAAATTCTTAATATTTCATATGCTGTGACAAATCCCCGCTGATCTCGAGGTCAACGTCACATACATACCGTATAATCTCGAATTAACGCCAACCACCCACCTATAAACGAACGGTAAACCGCCCCCCTCCCCCCCCCCCCCCCCCCCCCCCCCCCCCCCCAAATAAAATAAAAAAAAAAATAATAAAAAAAAACGTTACCAATGACCGCCAACCAAACCACACAAATAATCCTTAAAATTAAAAAATCCTTAATTTGTCGTTTGCAAATTGGCGTCCTTGGTAATTTTCAAAACTTTTCTTTTTTTTTACTGGCTAATAAACAAGCCCCCCCCCCCCCTTTTGTAAAATGTAATGCCTCCGGGGGTGTTAATTCGAGGTTATACGGTAGTCTCTTTACAAAACTTAACATCAGACAAATCGGTTATAACTTCTATTTCCTTACACATGCATAGACCACGACCCGGAGGTGTCGTGCACAAGAATGACAACTCTTGCATAGCTAATTTTTGAGTTGTCTCCCTTTTTTGTTTTGCGCACTCTACACCTTTTCTCGTGTGCTCTGTACACCTTACCTGTAGAGAGAACAATAGAGACTGGGAGAACCAATAAAGCATTATTATTTTTAAACTTTTTTTTTTTCCCATTTTTTTTTTTTGTTTTTTTTTTTTTCATTTTTATTTTTTTTTTTTAAATTATTTTTCAATTTTTGTGCTAGTAGCATAAGGTCGTTAACACAGGTGGAAGACTCGGACCTATGACACCAAAAATAATGCCTATTAAAAAAAATCCCATTACCTTACCACCACCCACTTGGTCTCGTACATTACCATCTTCATTTATAGAAGGTGTATGAATATGGCAATTATAGAAAGAGCCCTCTATTTTCCTCCGATTCGCACAAACACAATAAACATCGATTAAATGTATTAAATAATGTCCTCTGGCAATCGATAAAGGTATTAGTGTGTGTAATATGCTCACTTCAAATCGCTTTTTCAAGATATTTTATTGAGTTATTCGCGTTTTGATTACCACCATCCCAAAGCGAAAGTTGCGACAAATCCCCGCTGATCTCGAGGTCAACGTCACATACATACCCGTATAACCGTCGAATTAAACGCCCCCCTCCTAATAAACGCCCCCCCCCCCCCCTCTCCCCTCCCCACCCCAAAATAAAAAATAATTGTTTTTTACCAATGACCGCCAATTTCAAACACAAATAATCCTTAAATCCTTATTTTATGTTTTGAAATTGGCGGTCCTTGGTAATTGTTTTCTTTTTTTTTTTCTTTTTTTTTTTCTTTTTTTTACTGGCTAATAAACGCGCCCCCCCCCCTCCCCCCCCCCCCCCCCCCCCCTCCCCCCCCCCCCCCCCCCCGCCCCCCCCCCCCCCCCCCTTATGTAAAATGTCAACGCCCTCCGTGGCGAATAATTCGAGGTTATACGGTAGTCTCTTTACAAAACTTAACATCATAGAAATCGGTTATAACTTCTATTTCCTTGCTCGGATCTGCTTCACATTTCACACACTCATTGCTCCAATGGACCTCTACCACCCTGTGACAAATTCACGTTCATGCCGCTCGCGCTAATCCCAGATTCAAGGTCACAAGCCCACACACTTGGAAATTTTTACATATTTTAGGGGTACCTGGGCCCACGCGGGGGGTATTCCGTAAGCCTCGCTTACTGACCAATCTAGTTATCATTAGTTCCCTATTTAATGAGGAAGAAAATACATTTGTAAAAGTAAAATACGCATTGAATTTGAAATCTAGGCGTACAATAGACACAAAACTTATCTGGGGCTCTGAGATAGTCCCATGTATTGGATGGAAAGGAGAATCTGACAATGAACTAGAGATCCAATCACAACAGCTAGAACCATGTTGGCAGAGATAACCTAGAAGCGCCCAGTCAATTATTTGGCACAATGCAGCCGCTTTACACACCTGGAACTGACTGTTGTAGAGAGGTGAATGTTATTGAGAGGTCAAATATGGCTGTGACTGGAGAAATGGGGCTTATGGGTTTTGCGACCAGTGTAGATCCAGATCAGCCTGTGCATCCGCACAGTCTGATCAGGATCTGCACCGTTCGCTATGAAACATCCGCCGCGCTTATTACAAGTGATATACATCCTTATCAGGCTACAGGAGTGTGCTGTTTGATCCGTAACTTCACTGGTCACAAATCCCATAATCCCCATTTCTTCAGTCACAGACACATATGCTGACTAGACCAAAGTCACAACCTCATATGAGACACGCCATGTGATTTTGTAGCTTCGTACATCTGCGTAATTTCATGAAATATGTTCCTGTACTCTGAAAACTTTTGTATTTATTTATGAAAAATATTGTAAATTTTGTAAACACATTTAATGAAATTCCGCAGATGTTAGAAGGTACAAAATCACACGGTGTGTCTCATTATGACTAGCTCTTGCTGGGACGTTAAACCCGTTCACTTTCACTTTGTTACAGGCAGAAGTGGATGCACACGCACCGTATCGGCATTGTGTTGGAGCACGACATCCCGCTGCACAAGAACATCCATATCCCGAACTCGAGCGGGCGATTCAGCATGGTGATGTGTCGCCAGGCGATGACCTCGCTCAACATCTCCCTCAAGGAGTGGAGCACCTTTGTCCTGCTCGACAACCAGTCGTACATCAAGCTCATGTACGAGTATGTGTCTCCTACTGATTAAATCTATTGCTGACATTTCAGACAATCTCAGTGCAGTGGAACCTCTCTAAAGCGGACACCATGGGATGTCCCCAGGGTGTCCGGTTTAGAGATGTTCCACTGTAAATCGCGTATATGACCATTCTGATACGTATGTGTGTGCTTTGCAATCATGAACATACATTAACATCTGAGATAAATGGCCAAGAAACCCATCAGAAATAGGATCAGAGATGTTGTGTTGGTGTTCGGTTTAGAGACGTTCCACTGTATGTGTTATTCTGACATCTCAGTCTGGGAATAGGGCTGCGATAACAGATTTTTTGGGGGGTTCTTGTAAGCAGCATTTGGCAGCGGATCATCAGCCTTTTGTAGATGAAGTGATGAATTCAGGAAATTGCCCAGGGTTGTGTGTATGTTCTTCCCAGTTACGAGGAACACTATTCATTTTCAAACTTTCTGTGATGACTTATCTCTCCTTGGCGGCCATTTTTAATTTTTGCATTCTGTGTTCTGTGGCAGGGAGGGTGAGGAAGGGACAGAGGGGCCACCATCGTCCTTCCTGCTGCTCCGCATCACGTCCAAGACCCCATGCCTCGTGTTGAGGGTCGCCTTCCTCGGGGGCACGCCCGGTTACCAACGCTACGCAGTCGTCAAGGAGCTCAAACGCACCGTCTCCCTGCTCAAGGTAACACACAGCACCCGACCTGGGATGGATCTTGACCCTGTGATTTTACAATGAATCCTCTCTAAACCGGACACCCTGGGATGTTTAGAGAGGTTTCACTGTAAAAAGGGCATTTGATCATTCTGAGCAATTGTTGTGTGCTATGAGATCATGAACAGACATTATCACCGGGGATAAATGACTTAAGAAGCTCATCAAAAATAAGATCACAGGTGTTGTCTTGGTGTCCAGTTTAGATAGGTTCAACTGTATAACTTTTGTACTCCACTCGGAGTCGTGCGCAACTCGGCTGATGAGACTTGCAAGAGTTGTGCATGAAAACGTGCTCTGAAAGACTTCCTCACCTCAGGGATGAGTCATTATATAATTAAATACAGTACACATAATTTGTAACAAACATTACATGTGACTGTTACTGGAGAAATGGGGCTTATGAGATTTGTGACCAGTGTGGATGCACAGGCTAACCTGGATCTAAACTGGTCGCCAACCCCATAAGCCCTATTTCTCCAGTCATAGCCAAGTATACACACAGGTAGACCACATATTCTGTAAATAATGTGAAAAGATTGTTCAAATTTCTCTGTATGTGAAATGTTCAATGCCAGGTATGGGAAATTTGGTAATGCAAATTTAACCTTATGACGGCTGCAACCAGCATAGCCCCAGATCAGCCTGTGCATATGTTGCATATTTCGTAGGTTTCGGAATTATTTGTTAGTTTAAATAACCGGTGGGTAGATGTTTTAGAAGAAAAAAAAACATTTATCACCATTATGTGCAAATTGATCTGGTTTACTCTCTTTGCCATGCGTACTACAAAAAAACATCCATTTTATGTGTTGTACATTTCTAAGGCTTATCATAGTTGTGACCAGTGTATACCCAGACCTAACTGCACAGATCAGGGTCTACACTGTTTGCTATGTGACTCTATCCACAGTTCCCCCAGCGTGGGGCGAAGGCCGACAAACAGCGGAGGGCGGCCCTCGTGAAACGGTCAGAACTGAGAAAGGCAAACTTAGGAAGGTACCGCTACTCCGGGAATGGTCCGAAATATTCTGCTGTGTTCTACTTGCCAAGCCCGTTGAAAGCATTCTTATAAGGTAACTGGCATTCAATTATATATATAATTGTTGGGTGTATATAGGAGTCGGCTTGTCGGTCGATTTGTCGGTCTGTCGGAAATTCCCTTCCGCTCTATATCTTCTACACCGATGCATGGATTATCAAATGGCTTGGCACAAATGTTTCTCATGATGAGAAGGTGTGTCGCAATCAATAACCACGCACCTACGTCCAAGGTCAAGGTCACAGTTGAAGGTCAAAGGTCAAACCTATTGAAATTCCCTTCCGCTCTATATCTTCTACACCGATGCATGGATTATCAAATGGCTTGGCACAAATGTTTCTCATGATGAGATGGTGTGTCACAATCAATAACCACGCACCTACATCCAAGGTCAAGGTCACAGTTGAAGGTCAAAGGTCAAACCTATTGAAATTCCCTTCCGCTCTATATCTACACCGATGCATGGATTATCAAATGGCTTGGCACAAATGTTTCTCATGATGAGATGGTGTGTCGCAATCAATAACCACGCACCTACGTCCAAGGTCAAGGTCACAGTTGAAGGTCAAAGGTCAAACCGATCGAAATTCCCTTCCGCTCTATATCTTCTACACCGATGCATGGATTATCAAATGGCTTGGCACAAATGTTTCTCATGATGAGAAGGTGCGTCGCAATCAATAACCACGCACCTACGTCCAAGGTCAAGGTCACAGTTGAAGGTCAAAGGTCAAAAATATTGAAATTCCCTTCCGCTCTATATCTTCTACACCGATGCATGGATTATCACACTATGCCCAGGGTCAAGGTCACAGACTTGATGCGTTTGAAACCTTAAGCTCGGCTAAATGGCTTATAATAAAAAATGCCTCGTTTTCTTTGGCTGCCAGTGGGGGTATTCGTGTGCCGACAGGCCACATTTCTAGTTTATCTCTGTTCTTGACTTTACTTGACACTGCGTCTTTGCTTAGCGACTTTCCAATTTCATTGTGATATGATAAACATATATATATATAAATGTATACTGGGTGTGAGATCACGTATTTCCAAACTGTGTAACATCATGTTTTTTAGATGTGTTTACAGTAGATTATTTCCTTTAATGCAAATGCAGTACACGTTTCCCTTTATTGTTTAGGCGGCTTTAATCTCATAATTCTGTTGTTTTGACGACGTTAGAGTAAATATAGATGAAAACTAGAGCATGTGAATGTAAGAAATGAACGGTGTACTCGATTATTTGTGAAAGTTATTGTAAATAACCTTAAATAACTTTCAGAGCACCCATAAAACATCGTATTTGGTGTGCTACATATCATACAAATCTGTCCGTTTGTAAGGAAGATTTTAAAGAAAATCTACTGTAAAAAATGACGTCACAGATTATGTCACGTCGGAAAATTGGGTTCGGAAACCACGTGATCGCACACCTTTGTATAGCAAGTATAGTATAGTAGTAACAGCAACACAGGATCTTCATCAGAGTCTGGCATATATTCTGCAACACTGAAATGTCAGTTTTCTGTAGCCTATTTCATCAACATTGCAAAGTATACTTTAGTAGCAAAGTATACTTTGAGGGAGAAATTTTCAATTTTATGATAAATTTATTAATTTTTATTATACTGAATTTATTAGATTATCACAGCCAATTTGGCTGTGATAATGTAATAAATTCAGTATAATAATTCTGCATACTTTTAATCATGAAATATATGCATTTGTTAGTTCTATATGAAATAATGCATTTCAGGAAAAATAAATGATTACTCCCTCAAAGTATACTTTGCTAGAAAAGTATACTTTGCAATTTTGATGAAATCGGCTACTGATCATTGAGCAAACTTTTCATATTCTGAATTTGATGTACTCAATATTATTCAAGTATGGTAACAGAGACGTGATGTCCTGAAGCTCCCATATTTCTGGATTTCAGTGGAACCTCTCCAAGCCGGACACCCGGGGAATCTCACAGGGTGCCTGGCTTAGAGAGGTTCCACTGTACATGGAAAAACAGAATTTTCACAAACATCTATCATAACCTGGTAATGGTAAATACATAAATAGTTATCTGATTAGTTGGATTGAAGTGGACCTGCCAGGGTGTCCAGTTTAGAGAGGTTTCACTGTACATAGAAAATCAGAATTTTCACAAGTCTATACCTTAACCTGGTAATGGTAAATACATTTTTACCAGATTTAGTTTAATTGCAGTGGAACCTCTCCAAACCGGACACCCTGGGGACCTCCCAGGTTGTCCGGTTTATAGAGACTCCACTGTACATCGAATGCCAGAATGTTTCACATATGAGACACGCCATGTTATATTCTACCTTTGGACATCTGCGTAGTTTCATGAAATATGTAATTTTTTCCCAGTAAATGACTTCAAAAGTTGACAAAACTTTTGACTTTATTTACTAAAAATATTGTAAATGTTGAACCGGTAAACGTATTTAATGGTCCAAAGGTACAAAATCACATGGCGTGTCTCATATACGTTAACCCGGCAGATACGAGCGCGTGCCAAGTGACATGACGAAACTAGAAGACCAGCTGAAGGACAGTAGCTCCCTTGTCATGTCACAGAGCCAGGCGAAGAACAAGTCGGCTGTGAACCTGTTCAACTCGCTATCTCGCTACCTGCTGCACTGGCGATGGGTGTGGACTGTCCAGCAGCCATCTGTCACCAGTGTCTCCATGCAGGGAATCGGCCGTATACTGTCCACTCTCGCAAAGTACGTGAACAACATCCGAATGGATTGGTGTGATCCGGTCTTTGTCACATTTACATGTACATTCATATCGACCTTGGGAAGAGTCCTTCTGACTGTGAGCTTTGTCCTTTCAAGGTCACATGTGCTAAACATGATTATTTATTACACACTGTCTTTGTTTGTGTGCAATAAGGTCTTCACACTACATTCATATCAAATATGAAAAGCACTGAATGTCAAGGTCAAGGTCATGAATATCGGCTTTATTGCTACAGTGCAACCTCTCTACAACAGCCACCCATGGGATGATGCAAAACTGGCTGTTGTAGAGAGGTGGCTGTTGTAGAGAGGTGGCTGTTGTAGAGAGGTGGCTGTTGTAGAGAGGTGGCTGTTGTAGAGAGGTGGCTGTTGTAGGGAGGAGGTTAATGCTGAATTAAATTTTGTCGCCCTCTGTTTATTTATTTTCTTCGATAATTCTAATCAAAAACATGCTTTGGCAACATTTGAGAATCATTTCCAATGGAAATTATTCTAAAATGCTGTCAAAACATGTTTTTATTGAGAAAAACAGCAAAAGCAGACAACAATTTTCGTGCTCCGCTCAGGTTAGATACAGAGTGTATTTTACAGATACAGACTGTATTTTGTTCATATGCTTACCAGTGGTGGAGTTTTGAACCGATTTACAATGTTCTACTCCATGTGTATCATTTGCTGTACTTGATTGTAGGGTTACAGGACACGAGACAGATACATGTTGTTTTTCTGATTTGACAACTGTCTCGGGTAACTGTATACACCCTGTGCCACATGTGCTGTACTTGGTTGTAGGATGAGGGTGCAGCAGGGGTTCCACTTCAGCCAGACAAGCCAGGGCATTGTCAGCATGGTGCTTGAAGTCGAAATGAAGGTACGCCTACAAATCAACTATGTTGGTTTCACTGTGACCCTCGGAAGGACAACATTTTCTTCTCTGTCTATAAAACTTACTGAGAATGTACTTCGTTCTTATGCTCAAAATCAGGAAGATTGATTGGCTGAGACTGATGCTCAGTCTCGGCCAATCAAACTTCGTGATTTCGAGTACAATATGGAGAACATGCTTAGAAATTGTTAAAGCATGGACCATGGCAGTGATGCATCTAGGCCATCTGTTTTCACTTGAACTTCATTGTATTTCATTTTCTTAGAGATCAATGACGTGGCAAAATTGTGACGCAGAAAATATTTGATCTTGGCTATCTTGAATATCTACAGTGGTTTAATTCAATTTTCTGTGACCCTAATACACTTTCATATCAAAGGAGTCCTTTGCACCATGTGACTTGAAGTGAACGCCTTATTTTATGCAACATGATTTGAGAAATTCTTAACACTTGGACCGCTACTCGCAACAATTGTCGTCTGCTGTTGCTTTTATATCTTGCCTTATTTCTCAATAAAAACATGTTTTGACAGCACTTCAGAATCATTTCCAATGGAAATGATTCTGAAGTGCTGTCAAAGCATGTTGTCAATTATTCTAAAGTGCTGTCAAAGCACATGATAAAAATGGAAATTAAAATAAACAGCAGACGACAAAAAATTAAGATAGTGGTGTAATCACTGTAATGGTTAATGATGCTCTTCTGAGCTTTTTCTTTATCTTATTAAATTAAATCATAATCACTGTATCCCCTGATGGACTGATTTTCCATTCTTTCAAACATTCTTAGGCGTTCTCAAAATTAGTTTTTACTATTATCAATGAAACTTGCTGATTTAAAGCATGAGATTTAATTGTGTGCTCAGAAGGGTTTGCTATCACGGCACGTGGTCTCGATGATTTCAGGACCCGGAGAGTCGGATAGTTTACCCGAAGACCCGCCAACGCCCCACCTGTGTTGTGCAGTATATTCTGTTCCCGCCGTATGTGAAAACGGCCGTCGACAGGTATATATCCTGGATGTCAGTGGTACACTATCGCTGAAGTTTCCTTGGACAAGCTTTCTAACATTTATAAAATGTCCTTTGTCATACTGCAGATAAATATATAAAATGGAGGTGGGTCGAAACTGCCTTGGGTGAATATACCAGTAGGTATAGATGGGCAGTATGACACAATGTTGACTGCAGAGTCGCAATCATTTATAATATTGTTATGTACCCCGAAAGAAATTTCAGTATATTTTTTGTCGCCACCCTGTTCATCTGTTCGTCAGTTCGTCTTTCTGTCCAAGATTTGCATCTAGTTTTTCAGCTACCTACCATCTCTGTTACTGCAAGTGGGATTGGCTCGAAACTTCATATATTTATAGCCTGCCCGTGTGACCCCTGTGCTCAAGGTCAAGGTCAAATAACTTAAACATTTGCGTTAACGACTTTGAGAAGTATATCCATCAATGTTGCTGATTTCATGTTTTCAAGATTCCAACAAAAAGTGTTCATTGTACTGATGTGCATTCTGTGTATAACATTTTCAAGTCAATAGCAGTGATGTAACACAACAATATGGTGGAAAGCAGAACAAAATTAACCCTTAAACCGCTACTCGCAACAATTGTCGTCTGATGTTGCTTTAATATCTTGCCTTATTTCTCAATAAAAACATGTTTTGACAGCAATTCAGAATCATTTCCAATGGAAATGATTCTGAAGTGCTGTCAAAGCATGTTGTAAATTATTCTAAAGTGCTGTCAAAGCATGTTTTTGATGATAGAAAATGGAGAATAGAAAGTAAACAGCAGACGACAAAAAATTAAGATAGCGGTCTGAGGGTTTAATGGAATGTTGAACAAATGTAATTTTGGAGTGTCCGCTCTTGCCATTGGCTGTGACTACTCGTGCCAATGCAACTATTCAGAACGGAGAAACTCATTTGGTATAAAAATCATTGACATTTCTTGTGTTGGCCAAATATGGAGCAATGAATCAGTGACGTCACAATGATACGTTTCCTTCAACCAATCAAATGATTTTCTCACACACATCTGAATCGGAAGACAGACGCCTTTACTAGACCCGCCTCTGGAAATTAATTTAAACAACTCTTTATCATATTTTAGCTTGATTCACTTTCTTCTTATCACAAATACTGTGTGAAATGTAAGAAATGTTTTTTATTTGACCAGGTGTGATTATAGTGAAATCTGACTGTGACTGGAGAAATGGGGCTTACATAACCTGATAACAATCTATGTTCCTTCGTAGACGCATAACCGGCGTTTCTTTGGTGGAATGGAGAACAGTGCAGATCCTGCGGATGCACAGGCTGATCTGAATCTACATGGTCGCTAAACCCATAATCCCCATTTCTCCAGTCATATATTTCCGTGCTGCAGTTTCAGTGATGACGAGGCTGATGATGAGATGGAGTCGACAGATGATGACGGGGAACTACAGATCGTTACGGAATGCTGGGTGGAGCCGCAGCATGGAGTCAGCATCAATAACACGCCCGAACGCCGCCAGTTTGATGGCCTCACCTGCTACGAGATGGCACAAACCGTGAGTAATTGTATATAGTTGTCTCCCCTGGGTGGGTATTGTGACTTCGCTCATCCTGTCCATTAACCTGTAGAATGTAATAGTTCAACAACATGCCCGAACTTCAGGTAGTTTGACGGCCTCACCAGCTACGCGATGGCCCAAACCGTGAGTAACTGTGGATAGTTGTCTCCCCTGTGTGGGGATTGTAACCTCGTTCATTCTGTCGAGTCCATTAACCCGTAGAATGTGAGAAACGTTAATTGTCCTCCGCTGTTGTTTTATATTGTGTCTTCTTTCTGAATAAAAACATGGTTTGACAGCTCTTTAGAATCATTTCTGCTGGATATGGTTCTAAAGTGTTGTCAAAACATGTTTTGAGGAGAAAAATAGAAAAGAAAGTAATGCTCGCAGTATGTACCCTTGTCCAACGCTGTCATAGTTCAACAACATGCCCGAACACAGGCAGTTTGATGGCCTCACATGTTACGAGACGGCCCAAACCGTGACTAACAGATGGTAGTTATTATATGTAATGTTCAGAATCTGTATCCTTGCCCATCTGTGTAATCTTGTTCATCAACACACCCGGACACTGGCAGTTATATGAACTCACCTGCTACAAGATATTACAAACTGTGATTAACTGTTGTTTGTAGACACTCGTTGGTTACAGTGGAACCCCTCTAATCCGGACACTCAGGAAATTATCATGTGTAACTTAGATGTGTTTCGCTGTTATGTATCTCTGATTACTATGACTTGTCATGATTGTAATACACTAGAATGTGTCATGAAGCACTAACATGTCTGATTTACAGTGGAACCTCAGGGTGTCCAGTTTGGAGAGGTTCCACTGTATTTGTAACGTTTATATTCTGTATCCTTGTCCAGCCGTGTAATACGACATCACGATGAAAAAGCATATCCTATTGTAAATCGTACTCTTTGGACTGTACATTTATGACCATAGTAAATGGATATAAACCTCCAATCAATTACCCCCTATAGTCGGTGTTGAATAGTGAACATGCTGACATGTGTTGGTGTTGGTTGAAATATGAACAAATGCTGACATGTGTAGGTTGTTAGAATATGAACATACTGAACATGTGTTGGTGTTGAATGTGAACATGCTACCATGTGTTAGGTGTTGAAATAGTGAACCTCGACATGTGTTGGTGTTGAATATTGAACATGCGACATGTTTGGTGTTGAATAGTTGAACACAATGCTTGAACAGTGTATGTTGAATGAATAGTGAACAATGCTGAACATGTGTTTGGGTTGTTGAATAGTGAACATGCTGACATGTGTAGGTGTTGAATAGTGAACATACTGACATGTGTTCGGTGTTGAATAGTGAACATGCTGACATGTGTAGGTGTTGAATAGGTGAACCAATACTGACATGTGTCGGTGTTGAATAAGTGAACATGCTGAACATGTGTTGGTTGGGGTTGGATTAAGTTGATGCTAAGGACATTTGTCTTAGTGTTGAATTAGTGAACATGCTGACATGTTGTTGGTGTTGAATTAAGTGAATGCCTGGAACATGTGGTTAGGTTGTTGAATAAGGTGATACTGACATGTGTTCCGGTGTTGAATAGAGAACATGCTGACATGTGTAGGTATTGAATAGTGAACATGCTGACATGTGTGGGCCGGTGTTGAATAGTGAACATGCTGACATGTGTGTGTTGAATAGTGAACATGCTGACATGTTGGAGTTGAATAGTGAACATGACTGAAGTGTAGGTGTTTGAATAGTGAACATGCTGAACAGTGTCGGTATAGGAACCTGCGGACAAGTGAAGGGAGTTAGAACTAGTGAACTGCTACATGTGTCTTTGGTGTTGAACCAGCTGAACATGTGAGGTCATGAATAGTAACTGCTGAATAGTGAACGGTTATTGAAACTGAACATGCTGACATGTTTGAAATTGAGTGAACATGCTGACATGTGGTTGGTGTTGAATAGTGAACATTGCTGACATGTGGTTCGGTGTTGAATAGTGAACATGCTGACATGTGTAAGGTGTTTGAATAGTGAACATGCTGACATGTTTGGTCGTTGAATAGAATGAACATGCTGACATGTGTCGGTGTTGAATAGTGAACATGCAAGACATGTGTAAGGTGTTGAATAGTGAACATGCTGACATGTAGTCGGTGGTTGAATAGTGAACTGCTACATGTCGGGTGTTGAATAGTGAACATGCTGACATGTTGATAGGTGAATTGACAATAGTGAACATGCTGACATGTGTCTGTGAAGAATAGTGAACATGCTGACATGTGGTTGGTGTTGAATAGTGAACATGCAGACTGATGTTGGTGTTGAATAGTGAACATGCTGACATGTGTCGGTGTTGAATAGTGAACATGCTGACATGTGTCGGTGTTGAATAGTGAACATGCTGACATGTGTCCGGTGTTGAATAGTGAACATGCTGACATGTGTAGTAGTTGATAGTGAACATGCTGAACATGTGGTCGGTGTTGAATAGTGAACATAAGCTGACATGTGTAGGTGTTGAATAGTGAACATGCTGACATGTTGTCGGTGTTGAATATGGAACATGCTGACATTGGTCGGTGTTGAATAGTGAACATGCTGACATGTGTTGGTGTTGAATAGTGAACATGCTGACATGTGTTGGTGTTGAATAGTGAACATGCTGACATGTGTCGGTGTTGAATAGTGAACATGCTGACATGTGTCCGGTGTTTTGAATAGTGAACATGCTGACAATGTGGTCCGGTGTTGAATAGTGAACATGCTGACATGTGTTGGTGTTGAATAGTGAACCATGCTGACATTGGTGTTGGTGTTGAATAGTGAACATGCTGACATGTGTAGGTGTTGAATAGTGAACATGCTGACATGTGGTAAGTTGAATAGTGAACATGCTGACATGTGTCGGAGTTGAATAGTGAACATGCTGACATGTGAACGGTGTTGAATAGTGAACATGCTGACATGTGTCGGGGGTTTGAATAGTGAACATGCTGACATGTGGTCGGGTTGAATAGTGAACATGCAGACATGTGTTGGTGATTGAATAGTGAACATGCTGACATGTGTTGGTGTTGAATAGTTGAACATGCTGACATGTGATTGGTGGTTGAATAGTGAACATGCTGACATGTATGGTGTTGAATAGTGAACATCTGACATGTCGGTGTTGAACAGTGGACAAGCTGACATGTGGTGGATGAGAATAGTGAACATGCTGACATGTGTTGGTGTTGAATAGTGAACATGCAGACATGTGGTTAATGTTGAATAGTGAACATAGCTGACATGTGTTGGTTGATGAACAGTGAACATGTGCCAAGTGTTGAATAGTGAAATCGTGAACATGCTGACATGTGTCGTGTTAAATAGTGAACAAGCTAGACAGGGTGTGTTGTGTTAATAGAGAACATGCTGACATGTGTTAGGTGTTGAATAGTGAACATGCTGACAGTGTAGTTGGTGTTGAATAGTGAACATGCAGACATGTGTTGGAAGTTGAATAGTGAACATTGCTGACATGAAGATGGTGTTGAATATGAACATGCTGACATGTAGTGGTGATATTGAATAGTGACAACAATGCGAACATAGTTGTTAGTGTTGAATAGTGAACATGCTGACATGTGTTAGGTGTTGAATAGTGAACATGCTGACAAGTGTTCGGTGTTAAGAATAGTGAACATCAGACATGTGGTCGGTGTTTGAATAGTGAACATTCTGACAGTAGTGTATTGGTGTTTGAATAGTGAACATGCTGACATGAGTTGTTGTTGAATAGTGAACATGCTGACATGTGTTGGTGTTGAATAGTGAACATGCTGACATGTGTTGTGTTTGAATAGTGATGCTGACATAGTGGGGGGGGTCAGTTACAAATAGTGAACATTGCTGACATGTGGTAGGTGTTGAATAGTGAACTGCTGACATGTGTCGGTGTTGAATAGTGAACATGCTGACATGTGTTGGTGTTGAATAGAGAACATGCTTACATGTGTCCGGTGTTGAACTAGTGAACATGCTGTGACAAGTGTCCCGTGTTGAATAGTGAACATGCTGACATGTGTTTGGTGTTGAATATGAACATGCTGACATGTGTTGTTGTTTGAATAGTGAACATGCTTGACATGTGTCAGTGTTAAATAGTGAACATGCTGACATGTGTTGGTGAATAGTTTAATAGTGAACATAACAGACATGTGTTTAATGGTGTTGAACTAGTAGAACATGCTGACATGTGTCGGTGTTGAATAGTGAACATGCTGACATGTGTCGGTGTTGAATAGTGAACATGCTGACATGTGTCGATGTTGAATAGTGAACATGCTGACATGTGTTGGTGTTGAATAGTGAACATGCTGACATGTGTTGGTGTTGAATAGTGAACATGCTGACATGTGTTGGTGTTGAATAGTGAACATGCTGACATGTGTAGGTGTTGAATAGTGAACATACTGACATGTGTCGGTGTTGAATAGTGAACATGCTGACATGTGTCGGTGTTGAATAGTGAACATGCTGACATGTGTCGGTGTTGAATAGTGAACATGCTGACATGTGTTGGTGTTGAATAGTGAACATGCTGACATTGTTGAGTGAATAGTGAACATGCTGACATGTGGTCGGTGTTGAATAGTGAACCATGCCTGACCATGTGTAGGTGTTTGAATAGTGAACATGCTGACATGTGTAGGTGTTGAATAGTGAACATGCTGACATGTGTAGGTGTTGAATAGTGAACATGCTGACATGTGTAGGTGTTGAATAGTGAACATGCTGACATGTGTCGGTGTTGAATAGTGAACATACTGACATGTGTAGGTGTTGAATAGTGAACATGCTGACATGTGTAGGTGTTGAATAGTGAACATGCTGACATTTGTCGTGGTTGAATAGTTGAACATGCTGACATGTGTAGGTGTTGAATAGTGAACATGCTGACATGTGTAGGTGTTGAATAGTGAACATGCTGACATGTGTCGGTGTTGAATAGTGAACATACTGACATGTGTAGGTGTTGAATAGTGAACATGCTGACATGTGTAGGTGTTGAATAGTGAACATGCTGACATGTGTAGGTGTTGAATAGTGAACATGCTGACATGTGTCGGGGGGGGGGGTGGAGTTAGAATAGTGAACATGCTGACATGTGTAGGTGTTGAATAGTGAACATGCTGACATGTGTAGGTGTTGAATAGTGAACATGCTGACATGTGTAGGTGTTGAATAGTGAACATGCTGACATGTGTAGGTGTTGAATAGTGAACATGCTGACATGTGTAGGTGTTGAATAGTGAACAATGCTGACATGAGTAAGGTGTTGAATAGTGAACAATGCTGACATGAGTAGGTTGATTGAATAGTGAACATGCTGACATGTGTAGGTGTTGAATAGTGAACATGCTGACATGTGTAGGTGTTGAATAGTGAACATGCTGACATGTGTCGGTGTTGAATAGTGAACATACTGACATGTGTCGGTGTTGAATAGTGAACATGCTGACATGTGTTTTTATGACACAGTATGTGACATAGTACGAAAACTCTTTTTAGGTCACGCATTGGCCATCTTGAATTTCAACATGGTATCCATTCTATTTTCTATTAGTGGATGTTTCATTTTGTTATCATGTATGCATTTACATGTAATAACCCTTTATGTCTACTTAGCCGATCTTAACCCAATTCAGGGAATGTTTGTGGTCGGCTGTTAGATCATTGAACTTCAATACTGGAAATTGTATATAATAAGTTGCGAGTTATCCAATGCCAATCGTAGTCATGAAAGAACACCTACTCTCATAGTATTTCCATCCCACTGGTGTTTCGGATGAGACTAAATCGAGGTCCAATCTGTACTACGACCTTAGCTGTTTACTTACCTAAATGTTCCCTGTGTCAATTTAAGCAAATACAATCTACACTTGTTACCTCAAACTCTCTTATGTCAAACTACTGATAACTCTGTCAAATTCTGTCAAGCTTTCTTAATATGCAATAACTCTCGTTAACTCATTTTTTCGTTAACTCGAAGTATTTTCGTCGCTCCCCTGGACTTTGAGTAAACAAGTGTAGACTGTATTTGGTTTTGGTGGCAGTTTTTATGTTTGCGAATCTGTATCAGCTCCAAATGACATTGAAGACATTAACAAAAGCTACCATGTAATGTTTATTAGATTCCTGAAAAAAAATTTGGGGGAGCATATATTTACCTCCTTGTCTGGCCAACATCCGGCAGCTAGACTATCCTTGTGACCACGAAAAGTCGGAAAGTTTTTAAGACCAATTTCCACCAAACTTTGTCAACATGCTTATATTGACAATATTTTGGATGAATTCTTAAACCACGTATGTCACACAAACGGTTTCAGAGTTGTTGCTCTTTGATTTTTCTAAGCTGATCTTGTGACTGCGATTAACCGAAAATGTTAAGTCCGATTTGCACCAAACTGTGTCAACATGCTTATATTGACGATATCTCGGATGAGTTCTTCAACCACGTATGTCACATGGCCGGGTTCGGAGTTATTGTCCTTTGATTTATATATTATTTACTGTTCTTGAGACAGCGATAACTCGAAAAGTTTAAGTCCAATATCCACCAGACTTCGTTAACATGCTTATTTTGACGATATCTCGGACTAGATCTTAAACCAAATATGTGACATGACCGCTTTCTGAGTTCTTTCCGTTTCATTGTTCTGATTGGCTGACCTCTCAATATGAAAAGTTATGTTTGCATCAGGGAGCATCTATCAGTTTTACCGACTCTCTAGTTATATTGAGTGGAAGAATCTTAAGTTTGGCAAATGGCATTCTTCTGGACTGATGCTCCATTGACGCTTACAACATTGAAGTAAATTTGGTTGTCTGCAGTTAATCTTTCACACCTATAAAGGAACTGGAATGGATTTTGATATGTTAATTTTGCAATAAATCCAATAGTCACTAAATGATTTTCATACTAATCAATTTATGAAAATGGTGTGTTTTTGTTTTCAAAACATATAAAAATTACTTACAAAAAGTGCAGATCCTGATGAGACGGCTCGTCACAAGCCGGCTCATCTGGATCTACACTTTTTGCCAATACCACTATACAGGTCTGTGGTGTTGAAAGGGTTAATGTCTTTGCGATAGCTGGAGAATGTTACAACTGTTGTCCCACGTATGACAGTTACAACAAAAGTTGTTTCAAACACATAGAGAATACCTTGATTTGTGGCTGTGACTGGAGAACTGGGGCTTATGGGATTTGTGACCAGTCACTCCTGATCAAATTGCACTCCCCTGTAGCCTGATAATGATCTATATTGCTTGTTAGAAGCATGAATGGTGTTTCATTGATGGAATGGCAAACAATGCAAATCCTGATCTGACTGTCAGGCTGATCTGTATCTTCACTTGTCGCGAAACCATAAGTCCCATTTCTCATAACCACATGTTTCTCTGGAGACACTAGTATATGATGCTACAAGCGAAGATAAACTTTATATCAAATTTCACACGGCTGTAGAAACCACTATGGCAGCCATAGCGTGCCATGGCACTGTTTTGGCCATAGAATGTAGCAAACGGCTTTCTGAGAGTTGTTAAGTTGAAATTATTTTTGTCCACTGCGGCATTATTTTAGGCACCACTATGGGCCTGATAAGCAAGCTGTGTATTCTAATTATCAGGTGATATTAATTGCTATGGTATGAGAAATATTACATCAATTTTATTATACGCCCATTTGAAAAAACGGGACGTATTATGTATTCATCTTGTACGGGCGGGGGGGCGGGCGGGCGGGTGGGCGGGTGGGCGGTGGCGGCGGGCGGGCAACGGGCGGGCGAGCACAGCTTGTCCACACAATAACTAGAGTCTACTTGACGGATTGTAACCAAATTTTGTATACATGTTTATCACGGCAAGCCGAAGAAGCCTATTGATTTTCAAAACCTTCCGATGACTTATCTCCCCTTGGCGGCCATTTTTATTTTTCGCACTGTATCCTTGTCCATGCAATAACTAAAGTTCTACTTCACCGCTCGTAACCAAATTCGGTACACATGTTTATCACTGCAAGACGAAGAAGCCTATTGATTTTAAAAAATTTCCGATGACTTATCTCCCCATTGGCGACCATTTTTAGCTCACCTGCACGAAGTGCAGAAGAGCTTATGGCATACCCCCGGCATCGTCGGTGTCTGCATCGGCATCCACAAACTTAACGTTGGGGTAAATGTCTTATAACTTCTGTTTCCTTTCATGGATCACCTTGTTATTTCATACATGCATTCCTCAGATGACCCTCTATCATGCTGTAGCAAATCCATGACCCACTACCCAACCCTTACCCCAAGGTCAAGGTTACAAACTTGGCACATTCATTTATACTTAATGTTGGGGTAAATGTCTTATAACTTCTGTTTCCTTTCATGGATCACCTTGTTATTTCATACATGCATTTCTCAGATGACCCTCTATCACGCTGTAGCAAATCCAGGACACACTACACAACCATTACCCCAAGGTCAAGGTCACAAACTTAGCACATTCATAAACTTAACGTTGGGGTAAATGTTGTGTAACTTCTGTTTATTTACAGCGAATACCTTCATATTTCATACATGCATTCATCTGATGATACTCTATCATACTATAGCAAATCCACGACCCACCTCTCACCCCTTTCCCCAAGGCCAAGGTCACAAACTTAGCACATTCATAAACTTAACGTTGGGGTAAATGTCTTATAACATCTCTTTTCTATCATGGAACCCCTTAATATTTCATACATGCATTCCACAGATGACCCTCTATCATGCTGTAGCAAATCCACGACTCACCACCCAACCCTTACCCCCAAGGTCAAGGTCACAAACCTAGCACATTCATAAACTTAACGTTGAGGTAAATTCTGTTTATTTACAGGGAATACCTTCATAGTTCATACATGCATTCATCTGATGATACTCTATCGTACTATAGCAAATCCATGACCCACCTCCCACCCCTTTCCCCAAGGTCAAGGTCACAAACTTCGAACATTCATAAACTTAACGTTGGGGTAAATGTCTTATAACATCTGTTTCCTTTTATAGAACACCTTGATATTTCATACATGCATTCATCTGATGATACTCTATTGTGGTATAGCAAATCCATGACCCACCCCTTACCCCAAGGTCAAGGTCACAAACTTAGCACATTCATAAACTTAACGTTCGGGTAAATGTCTTATAACATCTGTTTCCTTTCATGGAACGCCTTGATATTTCATACATGCATTCATCTGCTTATACCCTATCGTTCTATCGCAAATCCATGACCCACCCCTTACCCCAAGGTCAAGGTCACAAACTTAGCACATTCATAAACTTAACGTTGGGGTAATTGTCTTATAACATCTGTTTCCTTTCATGGAACGCCTTGATATTGCATACATGCATTCCTCAGATGACCCTCTATCATGATGTAGCAAATCCACAACCCACCACCCAACCCTTACCCCAAGGTCAAGGTCACAAACTTAGCATGTTCATAAACTTAACGTTGGGGTAAATGTTGTGTAACTTCTGTTTCTTTACAGGGAATGCTTTGATATTTCATACATGCATTCATCTGATGATCCTCTATTGTGCTACAGCAAATCCATGACCCCCCCCCCCCTTTCCCCAAGATCAACATCATAAACTTAACGTTGGAGTAAATGTCTTTTTATAACTTCTGTTTCTTTACAGGGAACGCCTTGATATTTCATACATGCATTCATCTGATGATACTCTATCGTGCTATAGCAAATCCATGACCCACCCCCACCCCATTCCCCAAGGTCACGGTCACAAACATAGCACATTCATAAACTTAACGTTGGGGTAAATGTCTTATAACATCTGTTTCCTTTCATGGAACGCCTTGATATTTCATACATGTATTCACCTGCTTATACCCTATCGTTCTATCGCAAATCCATGACCCACCCCTTACCCCAAGGTCAAGGTCACAAACTTAGCACATTCATAAACTTAACGTTGGGGTAAATGTCTTTATAACATCTGTTTCCTTTCATGGAACGCCTTGATATTTCATACATGCATTCCTCAGATGACCCTCTATCATGCTGTAGCAAATCCACAACCCACCACCCAACCCTTACCCCAAGGTCAAGGTCACAAACTTAGCATGTTCATAAACTTTACGTTGGGGTAAATGTTGTGTAACTTCTGTTTCTGTACAGGGAACGCTTTGATATTTCATACATGCATTCATCTGATGATCCTCTATTGTGCTACAGCAAATCCATTACCCACCCCCCACCCCTTTCCTCAAGCTCAAGGTCACAAACTTAGCACATTCATACATGCATTTCTCATGTGAATAGCTATAATGCTATAGAAAATCACCAACTTAGTGCGTTCATAAACGTTAAATTTTGTTTTACTTCTGTTTTCAGGGAGTGCATTGATATTTCATACATGCAATCATCTTAATATGCTATATTATGCTATAGCAAACCCACGACCCACCTTGCACCACTGACCCCAATGTCAAGGTCCACCACACGCCCCTTAACCCAAGGTCAAGTTATATAATATTCATGTTTTTTTATGCAACTGTGCCAAGTTTGAGTGAAGGCTGCCAGCCAACAGGCTAGCTTCGTTGTCTTCTGACAACTCTTGTTAATTTTCGCACTTTTTTTCCACGCAATAACTCAAGTTCTACTTCACCGATCGAAACCAAATTCAGTATACATGTTTATCATGGCAAGACAAAGAAGCCTATTGATTTTGAAAAATGTCCGATGACTTATCTCCCCTTAGCGGCCATTGTTAATTTTTGCACTCTGTATCCTTGTCCACGCAATAGCTCAAGTTCTACTTGACCGATCATAACCAAAGTCGGTATACATGTTTATCACGGCAAGACGAAGAATGCTATTGATTTTGAAAAATTTCTGATGACTTATCTCCCCTTGGTGGCCATTTTTATACGACCGTTTTTAAAAAACGTGCGGGCGGGCGGCTGAAGAAAAAGCGCATAGTTCGTGTACACAACTCCTCCGAAACCGTTCAGTCGATCGATCTGAAACTATACACACGTCTTCTACACATATTGAAGATGTGCACCTTGGTATTTTTATGGCAAATTTTTTTTAACAAAAATATCACCTTTTTAACTTAGCCATTTTTTGGACATTTTTCTATACAATTCTATATACGGTACAGAGTTTGTGTACACAACTCCTCCGAAACCGTTCAGTCGATCGTTCTGAAATTATACACACGTCTTCTACACATATTGAAGATGTGCACCTTGGTGTTTTTATGTCGAAAAAATATTTTTTAACAAAAATATCACCTTTTTAACTTAGCCATTTTTTCTACATTTTTCATAACAATTCTATATACAGTACAGAGTTTGTGTACACAACTCCTCCGAAACCGTTCAGTCGATCGTTCTGAAACTATACACATGTCTTCTACACATATTGAAGATGTGCACCTTGGTGTTTTTATGCCGAAAAAATATTTTTTAACAAAAATATCACCTTTTTAACTTAGCCATCGATACTTTGCTTTGTTACGTTTACATGTGAACTGAAGCTATGGTATCTTACTAAATCATTTTTAACACATATAGTGTTTGGACCGTCCGTCTGTCCGTCCGTCCGGGCACACATTAGGGTACTTATGTGGCTAGCCCCACAGGGTTATGGACTTAGTAAAGGATAGGGTTGGTTACAATTAGCCACCTAAAAAATCCTTTTATGTGGCTAAAAATCGTTTTATGTGGCTAATATTTAACATGTGATAAGCCACATAAGTATAGTATTGTAAGAATGTCCGTCCGTCCGTCCGTCTGGGCACACATTAGGGTACTTATGTGGCTAGCCCCACAGGGTTATGGACTTAGTAAAGGATAGGGTTGGTTACAATTAGCCACCTAAAAAATCCTTTTATGTGGCTAATATTTAACATGTGATAAGCCACATAAGTATCCATTTGTAAGAACGTCCTCCGTCCGTCCGTCCGTCCGTCCGTCCGGGCACACATTAGGGTACTTATGTGGCTAGCCCCACAGGGTTATGGACTTAGTAAAGGATAGGGTTGGTTACAATTAGCCACCTAAAAAATCCTTTTATGTTTGCTAATATTTAACATGTGATAAGCCACATAAGTATCCATTTGTAAGAACGTCCGTCCGTCCGTCCGGGCACACATTAGGGTACTTATGTGGCTAGCCCCACAGGGTTATGGACTTGGTAAAGGATAGGGTTGGTTACAATTAGCCACCTAAAAAATCCTTTTATGTGGCTAAAAATCCTTTTATGTGGCTAATATTTAACATGTGATAAGCCACATAAGTATAGTACTGTAAGAACATCCGTCCGTCCGTCTGTCCGGACTGACATTCGGGTACTTATGTGGCTAGCCCCACAGGGTTATGGACTTGTTAAAGGATAGGGTTGGTTACAATTAGCCACCTAAAAAATCGTTTTATGTGGCTAAAAATGGTTTTATGTGGCTAATATTTAACATGCGATAAGCCACATAGTTACCTGAAAGTAAAGACGTCCGTCTGTCTGTCCGGGCCAACGTCCGTGGTTAGGAACAAAAGATTCCTTTGTAATATTCCGTAAGCTCATAAACTCTATTGTTGTTTAGGGGTTTTTTCTTTGTTCTTCAAACAATGGAAATACCCCATGAACCCAAAATGTTGGAACGTCCGTCCGTCCGTCCGTCCGTCCGTCACACTTTTCGGTTAACCACTTTGTCACAGTTTCTCAAATATGCTGCAGGTGGCATCCGCATTTGACAGACGCATTTCTTGTTTCTACTTTTTTCTATACAATTCTGTATACGGTACAGAGTTTGTGTACACAACTCCTCCGAAACCGTTCAGTCGATCGTTCTGAAACTATACACATGTCTTCTACACATATTATTGAAGATGTGCACCTTGGTATTTTTATGGCGAAATAATATTTTTTAACAAAAATATCACCTTTTTAACTTAGCCATTTTTTCTACATTTTTCTATACAATTCTATATAGGGTACATAGTTTGTGTACACAACTCGTCCAAAACCATTCAGTCGATCATTCTGAAACTATACACACATCTTCTACACATATTGAAGATGTGCACCTTGGTATTTTTATGCCGAAAACATATTTTTTTACAAAAATATCACCTTTTTAACTTAGCCATTTGTTCTACATTATTGTATCCAATTCCCTATCATTTCTACTTTACACTCTACTTTTCTATCTCTGCCTAAATTAGTATACATGTTTAGCACAACGAGATGAAGAAATAATGCTATAGACTTTCAAATTCTCATTAATGTTTCTTGCCTTGGTGACAGCTTCACATTTCTGCATCTTCGCTGTCTGGCCCATATTCGACAGGCGTATTTTGTGACTCTTGTTAATTTTCGGATTGTATCCTTGTCCACGCAATAAGTCGAATTCTACTTGACGGATCGTAACCAAATTTGGTTTACATGTTTATCATGTCAAGATGAGTTATCTCCCCTTGTTGACTGGCCTTGCCTCGACGACGGGCGTATATTGTGACCTTCGGCACTCTTGTTAATTTTTGCACTCTGTATCCTTGTCCACGCAATAACTCAAGTTCTACTTCACCGATCGTAACCAAATTCGGTAATCATATTTATCACAGCAAGACAAAGAAGCCTATTGATTTTGAAAAATTTGCGATGACTTGTCTCCCCTTGGTGGCCATTGTTAATTTTCGCACTCTGTATCCTTGTCCACGCAATAACTCAAGTTCTACTTCACCGATCGTAACCAAATTCAGTATACATATTTATCACAACAAGACAAAGAAGCCTATTGATTTTGAAAAATTTGCGATGACTTATCTCCCCTTGGCGGCCATTGTTAATTTTCGCACTTTGTATCCTCGTCCACACAATAACTCAAGTTCTACTTCACCGATTGTAACCAAATTCGGTATACATGTTTTATCACGGCAAGACGAAAAAGCCTATTGATTTTGAATTATTTTCGATGACTTAACTCCCCTTGGCGGCCATTTTTATATTCCCATTTGAAAAAAACGGACGTGTTATGTATTCACCTTGTCAAACTTTTCAGATGGCTTATCTCCCCTTGGCTGCCATTTTTAATTTTCGCATTCTGTATCCTTGTCCACGCCATAACTCTACTTCACCTTCTACTTCAAGTTCTACTTGACAGATCGTAACCAAATTCGGTACACATGCTTATCACGACAAGTCGAAGATCCCTATTGATTTTTAGAGTACTCTCTCTACCCTTTGCGGCCATTTTGAATTTTCGCATTCTATATCCTTGTCCACGTAATAACTAGAGTTCTACCTGATGAATCGTAACCAAATTCAGTATACATGTTTATCACAGCACGATAAAGAACCATATTGATTTTTAAAATTTCCACGCAATAACTCAAGTTCTACTTGTCACATCTGAACCAAATTCGGTATACATGTTTACCATGGCAAGACGAAGGACCCTATTGAGTTTCAAAATTTTATGATTATCTCCCATTGGCAGCCATGTTCGCCGTCTGCATCGTTGTCTGCGCAATAACTCTAAAATAATAATAACAAGTTCTACTTGACAAATCGTAACCAAATTTGCTACACATGTTTATTATGGCAATAGGAAGGTCCTATTGATTTTCAGTGGGTTATCTCCCCTTGTTGACTTGCCATGCTTCGACGGGTATATATTGTGACCTTCGGCACTCTTATTAATTTTCACACTCTGTATCCTTGTCCACACAATAGCTAGAGTGCTACTTGATGGATTGTAACTTGGTATGACTAAAATGTTTGTAACAATGTTTTCTTGTAAACAATTATTGGATTTACATTTATTGAGCTAGCAGCCTATGCTCAATAAATGTAAATCCATCAATTGAAATTTCCAGTCGATCCTAAATTTGCACTTACGATCATCTTAGTCGTATGGAGTTTAGTGAAACTGCCCCATGGTATACATGGTCTTAGATGGTAATATGTAGGTCACATTGAGTTTCATAAATGTTTGTGTCGCTGTGTGCCATTGGTGGAGACATACCTACATGATATAGCAAGCAAGGAATTTACCCTGGGGGTAACAGAAACTCGGCTAACTAACCGAGAATGGGAAACCATACCGACTGTTTCATGACTTTACAAGAAATATTGTAAGAATAATGAAACATGGGGGAGTAAATATGTCCTGACATTTGTGTTATAGTAATATACATATTGGCCTTACTACTCAATGAAGTCCTATGCAACATTTGGGTACCGTACATATATTCGCCACCCTGTTCTGTCCATCTGTTCATCTGTCTATGAAAATGACGTTGTTAGGGCCCCGCCTAGAATCGGTTATTATGCCCCACCACCGAATGGTGAGGGGGGCATATAGTGTTACCGGCGTACATACGTCCCGTCCGTCTGTACGTCCCAAAACCTTAACACTAAAGTAAATGTCTTATAATTTCTGTTTCCTTACGCATAATTTTATCTGCTTGATATTTCACACACACATTGCTCTAATTGTCCTCTACCGCTGTGCGACATTCACAATCGTCCCGCCCCTGCTAAGCCCAGGGTCAAGGTCACATACTTGGTGCATTTGAAACCTTAACGCTCGGGTAAATATCTTATAATTTCGGTTTCCTTGCATGGATCTGCTTGATATTTCACACCCACATTGCTCTAATGATCCTCTACCACCCTGTGACAAATCCATGATCGTCCTGCCTTCACTAAGCCCAGGATCAAGGTCACATACTTGTTGCGTTTGAAACCTTACCTCTCGGGTAAATGTCTTATGATGTCAGTTTCCCTGATTGGATCTGCTTGATATTTCACACATGCATTGCTTTAATGGTCCTCTACTGCCCTGTGACAAATCTACAATTTTCCCGCCTCTGCTAAGCCCAGGGTCAAGGTCACATACCTGATGCATTTGAAACCTTAATGGTCTGGTAAATGTCTTATTATTTCTGTTTCCTTGCATGGATCTGCTTGATATTTCACTCACACATTGTTCTACTGGTCCTCTACCGCCCTGTGAAAAATGATCGTCCTGCCCCTGCTAAGCTCTGGGTCAAGGTCACATACTTTGTGCGTTCCAAACTCGGGTATGTGTCTTGTAATGTCTGTTTCCTTGCATGGATCTGATTGATATTTCACACACCCATTGCTCTGATGGTCTGCTTTCATGCTGTGACAAATCCACGCTTCTCTGGCCATCTGGTTTCAAATGTGCATCGTTTTCTTTGGTTGCCAACGGGGGCATTCGTGTGCCAACAGGCCACATTTATAATTTTTGTTAAAGTTTTTCTACCCAGTATCTCAAATCACCTATAATTTCTGTTTGCCTTCAGCTAATATCTTCATATTGCACACATGCATTACTTAGTAACAGTACTATACATCCTTCCACATTAATACAATTACTCTCGCTACTGATTGTATGTCCATCCGTCTGTCTGTTTATTTATTTGAAAACATTTGTAAGAGTTTTTCAAATCATCTATAATTTCTGTTTGTCTTCAGCTAATATCTTCATATTGCACACCTGCATTACTTAGTAACGATACATCCTTCCACATTAATACAATTACCCTCGCTACTGATCGTACGTCCGTCCGTCTGTCTGTTTATTTTCAAATCACCTATAGGGGCTCTATGTGTATCGACAGACCACAATTTCTAGTTTCCATTGGAAATGATTCAAAAGTGCTGCCAAACCATGTTTTTGATGAGAAAAATAGAAAATAGAAAATAAACAGCAGACGATAAAAATTAATTCAGCTTTGTATGGGTTAACCCTTAGATGGCTATCTTAATTTTTTTGTCGTCTGCTGTTTATTTTTTATTTTCCATTTTTATCATCAAAACATGCTTTGCAACATGATTAACAACATGCTTTGACAGCACTTCAAAATCATTTCCATTGGAAATGATTATGAAGTGCTGTCAAAGCATGTTTTTATTGAGAAATAAGGCAAGATATAAAAGCAACAGCAGACGACCATTGTTGTGAGTAGCGGTCTAAGGGTTAATACCAACATAAAACCAGCTACCATCATCTATCTACCATTGTTCCTACTTGGAGCAACGTTTACAGCTAATCTGCATGGATTGGTCAAACGTGCTGTAACACTTGTCACTACTGGCTTTGTCAAGAAAATGTATAACATAGCCGACTTATAACCAGTCTATTTGAAGACCTCACTCGATGCAGTCTGATCAGGGTTTACACTGTGGAAAATAATCATTATTCCTATTGTACCATTATTGATGGATTCTCTGATCTGATTCTATGAGTGCACATAGGCAGATATGGGTCGTCAATCGTTGTAGAATTAGTTGATTTTTGTAGATGTTTGCGGACTTAAGAAATTATCAGATACATCAACATCTATAGTGTAATCATGTGCACATATTAATCAAGTCCTGGTAGATGTGTCTGTACTTATAATCAGATTTCAGGGCACAAAGTCTTGTTTTACCGTCTCGTAATCTAGAACAGCTCTTCATTGATGTGAAAAATGGGGGTAAGCCTCTCAAGTGCAGATTGGGATGTTTGCCCGCCGAGATACACTATCTTCTGGCTCCGATTGTACCATTCGGGATATAGGCGAACTCACATGAGAAAATATGTATCTTGATATGAATGCAACCATTGTAGACCCAGATTAGAATGCACATCTGTGTATGTACATGGCTGTGTCTGCACTGTTTGCTGACAGCAGCTAAATCAGCCATGGGAATGGGGAATGTGGCCTAGTAAGTAGTGACTGATTAAAGGCTAATCCTTTCAATGTGGCATCAAATTGTCTGCAGATTGGTTTTTATTTTCCAATTTTTCTCTACTATAACATGTTTTTGTTGAGCAATAATTTTACCACACATCCCCCCCCCCCCCCCCCCCCCCCCCCCCCCCCCCCCGCAACGAGTTGTGGGGGGGGGTATATGGGTATGTACTGGAGTCAGGTTGTCCGTCCATCCGTCCATCCGCGTCCATCCGTCACTAAATTAACATCAGAGAAATATGTTATAACTTCTATTTCCTTCATCTAAAATGCTTAATATTTCACACATGCATTCCTGTAAGGCTCTACTACCATACTGCACCAAATCCACAACCATCCAACCCTCGCTGATCCCAAGGTCAAGGTCAAATACTTAGTCTCTTTACAAAACTTAACATCAGAGAAATATGTTATAACTTCTATTTCCATTTCGCTTTGGATGGGGTATACAAAATGCGAATAACTGAATAAATGCTGGAAAGAGCGATTTGAAGTGAATATATTCACACACCTAATATCGATTGCCTTTATCGATTGCCAGCGACAGAAATCATACATTTAATCGATGTGTATTGTGTTTGTGCGAGTCGGAAACGAGAGGGCTCTTTCTATAATGGCCATATGACCGATAATCCACGCCGGACTGCCTCCGATTCTGTGTGAGATTCTTTCGTACACGCAACTTTCACTTTGGATGGGGTAATCAAAACGCGAATAACTCAATGAATACTTGAAACAGCGATTTGAAGTGAGTATATTCACACACCTAATACCTTTATCGATTGCCAGAGACATATTTCATACATTTAATCAATGTTTTTTGTGTTTGTGCGAATCGGAAAAGAGAGGGCTCTTTCTATAATAGCCATATTTATACCCACCTTCTATAAATAGAAGATGGTAATGTACGAGACCAAGTGGGTGGGGTAATGGGAGTTTTTTAATAGGCATTTTTTTGGTGTCATAGGTCCGAGTCTTCCACAAAACTTAACATCAGAGAAATTGGTTATAACTTCTATTTCCTTGCTCGGATCTGCTTCACATTTCACACACTCATTGCTCCAATGGACCTCTACTACCCTGTGACAAATTCACGTTCATGCCACTCGCGCTAATCCCAGAGTCAAGGTCACAAGCCCACACACTTGGAAATTTTTACATATTTTAGGGGTACCTGGGCCCACGCAGGGGGTATTCCGTAAGCCTCGCTTACTGACCAATCTAGTTGTGTTTGTGCGAGCTGGAAAAGAGAGAGCTCTTTCTATAATAGCCCTATTTATACCCACCTTTATATAGCATATATGGTACTGTACGAGACCAAGTGGGTGGGGTAATGGGATTTTTTAATAGGCTCCAATTTGGTATATAATATGTATGTTTATGAAGGGTGTAATTAATGCACCTCACAGCAGATGAAGACTGTTATAAAGGCCTACTTTTTGTTTGTGGCAATACAGTTTCAGTTCTTTCAGTACTTTGATTATAAATGGACTAGTCTGAAAATCATTTTGTGACAGTTGGATTGTTTGCAAAATTAACGTATCAAAATCCATTTCAGATACTTAGGGTTAATGTCTGACTGGCTTTGTGCCAGGAATATGGCTTCTATATACACTGGTTGAACATGTGTGACAATCTTTATTACAGTGGAACCTCTCTAAACTGGACACCATGGAACATGTGTATGTGTAATTTGGATGGGTTACACTGTAATGCATCTTGCTTTATAATGTATGTTCATGATTGCATAGCAATGCAATGTGTCACAAGTGCTCACATATATGATTTACAGTTGAACTTCTCTAAACTGGACACCCTGGGCACCTCGGGTTTGGAGATAAAAATATAAATATAGCCTTCTTTACTGGTTATAGATGTAAAGTTGTGCCCTTTCAAAGTCTCCAGTTCCCCTATCTAAAGATGCTACCTTTGGCTCAATATGGCAGGCCATGATAACATGTTATACAATGGGGATTATGTGACTTCAGTTGTCTTTGCAATGTGAAACCATACTGAGTAGAGCACAAAGTTGAGCCCCGTGTCCCTGTGTGCAGGCATTACATGTGTTTTAGGACCTATTCTCCAATAATCCTTTTGACCTTAACCCTTTCACCCCTAAGTAACTGGAATGGAATTTGACATGTTAATTTTGCAACCAATTCAACCGACACAAAATGATTTTCAGACTAGTCCATTTATAAAAAGGGGGTATTTTCACACCGTTTAGTTAGTATCGTGCACAAAACCCTGGTAGAGGACATAATAATAAATGTGAAAACATAGTCAGTTTAAATTGAACTTCCTTCGCCATTCTATGATTGTGACTGTGACCTGAGAAAATGGGGCTTATGTAATTTGTTGCCTATCAATTCATCACTCATGGGGGCGGTTTCACTAAAATGTTCGTAAATGCAAATATAGGATTGTCTGGAAATTTCAATTGATGGATTTACATTTATTGAGCATAGGCTGCATATGCATATGCAGCCTATGCTCAATAAATGTAAATCCAATAATTGTTTACAAGAAAACATTGCTAATGTGAAATTTACATAATCATAATTTTGCACTTACAAGCATTTTCGTCCCCGAGGTGAGAATTTGTTCTGTGTTTCAGACGCATTGATTGAATAGCAAACAGTGCAGTCCCTGACTAGACAGCGCAGGCTGGTCTGGGTCTACACTGGATGGTGGTGTCCTTATAGTCAGATGGAGATCACATGTGTGAACTTTCAATATCTCGTGTCCCGACATTCAATAATTTTGTTTCACGCGAGATAAGAAGACAGCGTGTGGAGGGGTGACCTTTGCCAATTTTCATGTTTGTTCTAGTCAAGATTACAACGCTTCTCTATCACTAACATATGTACTCACATATTTCACGACATTCTCGTGATGTTGTGTAAGTTATGTATATTTATGGCATATAATGGTCGGTCGTTAAACAATGTATTAAAATTTACTCCAGTGTAATAAATATGTATATGAGACTGATACAGAAAATGTCATGTGATATGTACAGCTTCCATATCTGATGCTGTGCTTACACCTAACTTTCAGTCCGGTGGTTGTGGGTTCAACAATACTTTTATAGTATTTCCATCCCACTGGTCTATCGGATGAGACTGTGGTCCCATCTCTATATGACCTTAGCTGTTGGTGGGATGTTAAACCCATTCACTTTCAATGTCCGAAGAAACTTGGTATAGCCTCGTTTCTTTGTTTCTTATGAAATCAGTAAACAAGGTTAATAGACATTATATTAACCCATTTCAGTCTAAGGATACAACAATTATTTTGTTTATTTACCCATAAAGGTATATGTTGTTACCACTCATTTGAACCGTCTCAACGAGACCGTTCAAATAAGTGGTAACAACATATACTTTCGAGATGAAGTAAAGAAAATAGATTTCCCTAAGAAGTTTCATACTACTATATTAAATTGTATCACATCTTTAATTGGTTAATTTCAATGTAATGGAGGACAAATGTCCAGAATAGAAATGTTACAAAATGTCTCCTTATGTAAGCTTCATCGATGAACGTCAGGCACATATAGAGAATACACAAATGTAGTAGGTTAGTGCCGTGAATGGGAAAAAATATCTGGAAAGGCTTAGGAAACTGGATGGGCAAGGCTCTGCTGAGCCAATCCCATTTCCGTGTCGCGCCAGATATATTTTCCCATTCACGGCATTAACCTACTATTCTATTTATCCCGTCAACACCTACAAATGGCTTTAAAATGCCCAAAAAAAATAACCCCAGCCGCTTCCTCAAAATCGGAGTCGACTAGTATGACAACCGCACAAATTCATACGCAGTGATTAGGTCGTATTATCAGGATATCAAAAATGTTTCACGGCACATACACACTGTGTTGACGGGATAAATACTATTGGTATGCAATGTATATTTGCAAGTATATTTAACTGGTAGTTGTGTTCGGTGATTATGATGGATCTCCTGACTTTAACCCTCACTACGCAGGAGACGAAAATTGTCGTCTGCTGTTTTTCATTTTTGCCTTAATTCTTAACAAAAAACCTGTTTTGACAGCACATGAGAATCATATGCAGTGGAGACGATTCTCATGCGCTGCCAAAACATGTTGAGAAATATTGAAAAGAAAATATTTGCAGCAGACGACAAAATTTAATTCAGCGTAGTAAGGGTTAACGGTACATGTCCACTCAGTAGGCACAAAATGTTCTTTATAGGAATTAAATAAGTGAATAATTCTGTCACTATTCCACCAGTTCTAAAAAGTACAAGTGCCCGCTATACAGATATATTCATTTAGTAAAAGACTCACGGTGGTATCAGGCTATTTTCATATGCAAATGAGGCATGATATTTTTTAATTGTATCCCCCGGACTCCGTGGATTTGACAGCGCGCCGCGTCTGCGTCCGCGTCCGCCGCAGACACTTCTTGTCCGGAGCATAACTCGAACATCCTTTGGAATATTTTCATGAAACTTCACACATGCATAGACCACGACCCGAAGGTGTGTCACGCACAAGAATGACAACTCTTGCATAGCTAATTTTTTAGTTATCTCCCTTTTTTGTTTCTCGGACTGATTTCGTGTCCGGAGCATAACTCCACCACCCTTTGGAATATTTTCATGAAACTTCACACATGCATAGACCACGACCCGAAGGTGTGTCGCGCACAAGAATTACAACTCTTGCGTAGCTAATTTTTGAGTTATCTCCCTTTTTTGTTTCTCGGACTGATTTCGTGTCCGGAGCATAACTCCACCACCCTTTGGAATATTTTCATGAAACTTCACACATGCATAGACCACGACCCGAAGGTGTGTCGCGCACAAGAATGACAACTCTTGCATAGCTAATTTTTTTAGTTATCTCCCTTTTTTGTTTCGCGCACTGATTGACCATAACTCGACCACCCTTTGGAATATTTTTATGAAACTTCACACATTCAATTATACCACGAACCGAAGGTGTGTCGTGCACAAGAATGACAACTCTTGCATAGCTAATTTTTTAGTTATCTCCCTTTTTTGTTTTCGCGCACTGATTTCCTGTCCGGAGCATAACTCGACCACCCTTTGGAATATTTTCATGAAACTTCACACATGCATAGACCACGACCCGGAGGTGTCGTGCACAAGAATGACAACTCTTGCATAGCTAATTTTTGAGTTGTCTCCCTTTTTTGTTTTGCGCACTCTACACCTTTTCTCGTGTGCTCTGTACACCTTACCTGTAGAGAGAACAATAGAGACTGGGAGAACCAATAAAGCATTATTATTTTTAAACTTTTTTTTCCCATTTTTTTTTTTCATTTTTGTTTTTTAAATTATTTTTCAATTTTTGTCTAGTAGCATAAGGTCGTAACACAGGTGGAAGACTCGGACCTATGACACCAAAATAATGCCTATTAAAAAAATCCCATTACCCCACCCACTTGGTCTCGTACATTACCATCTTCTATTTATAGAAGGTGGGTATGAATATGGCAATTATAGAAAGAGCCCTCTATTTTCCGATTCGCACAAACACAATAAACATCGATTAAATGTATTAAATAATGTCTCTGGCAATCGATAAAGGTATTAGGTGTGTGAATATGCTCACTTCAAATCGCTTTTTCAAGTATTTATTGAGTTATTCGCGTTTTGATTACCCCATCCAAAGCGAAAGTTGCGACAAATCCCCGCTGATCTCGAGGTCAACGTCACATACATACCGTATAACCTCGAATTAACGCCCCCCTCCTAATAAACCCCCCCCCCCCTCCCCCTCTCCCACCCCAAAATAAAAAATAATTGTTTTTTACCAATGACCGCCAATTTCAAACACAAATAATCCTTAAATCCTTATTTGTGTTTGAAATTGGCGGTCCTTGGTAATTGTTTTGTAAAATGTAACGCCTCCGGGTGCGTTAATTCGAGGTTATACGGTAGTCTCTTTACAAAACTTAACATCATAGAAATCGGTTATAACTTCTATTTCCTTGCTCGGATCTGCTTCACATTTCACACACTCATTGCTCCAATGGACCTCTACCACCCTGTGACAAATTCACGTTCATGCCGCTCGCGCTAATCCCAGAGTCAAGGTCACAAGCCCACACACTTGGAAATTTTTACATATTTTAGGGGTACCTGGACCCACGCGGGGGGTATTCCGTAAGCCTCGCTTACTGACCAATCTAGTTATTTATTTTTTTTGTATATTACATTTCCGTAAACTGTGTTGAAAATATTGTGGCATTATGTGGACCTGTGCAGATATATGTAGATAAATATAGGACTATTAAAAAAAAATTCTGCGCTCCAGTAGCAAGCATTATTAATTTTAATTTTTAAACTTTTTTTTTCCATTTTCTTTTTTCATTTTTTTTTTCAAATTCTTTTTCAATTTTTGTCTAATAGCATAAGGTCGTAGGTGCTATATACAGACTATTATCATGTAATAAAACAATTATTGACTAGTGAGCCATAGAATATAATCTGATATTCTATGGCTCACTAGTCAATAATTGTATAATATGTTCGGGTCAATGTCACATACTTGGTGCTTCAAAAACTTTAACGCTCAGGTAAATATCTTATAATTTTTCTTTCCATTCACGGATCAACTTCATATTTCATATACGCGTTGCTCTAATGGTCCTCCACTAACCCCGCCCTGTGCCATCAATTCCACGTTCGTCTGCCCCCGCCAAGCCCAGGGTCAACGTCACATACCTAGTGCTTCAAAAACTTTAACGCTTGGGTAAATATCTTATAATTTCTGTTTTCTTTCATGGATCATCTTCATATTTCATATACGCATTGCTCTAATGGTCCTCTACCTCCCTATGCCAAATCCACGTTCGTCCTGCCCCCGCCAATCCCAGGGTCAAGGTCACATACTTGGTGCTTCAAAAACTTTAATGCTCAGGTAAATATCTTATAATTTTTCTTTCCATTCACGGATCAACTTCATATTTCATATACGCGTTGCTCTAATGGTCCTCTACCGCCCTGTGCCAAATACACGTTCGTCCCGCCCCCGCCAAGCCCAGGGTTAACATCACATACTTAGTGCTTCAAAAACTTTAACGCTCAGGTAAATATCTTATAATTTCTGTTTTCTTTCACGGATCAGCTTCATATTTCATATATGCATTGCTCTAATGGTCCTCTACCGCCCTGTGCCAAATCCACGTTCGTCCTGCCCCCGCCAAGCCCAGGGTCAAGGTCACATACTTGGTGCTTCAAAAACTTAAAGGTAAAAGAAAATTTTGATTTGGAATTTGTCCTCATTTATTATCAAAGCGATATGTGGGACATCCGTGTTCTATGAACACATTTTCTAGTTTATTAAACTTCACACATGCATAGAAGACGACCCAAAGGTGTGTCGCACGTAAGAATGACAACTCTTGCGTCGTTAATTGTTTAGTTATCTCCCTTTGTTGTTTCGTGCACTGATTTCGTGTCCGGAGCATAACTCGAACACCCTTTGGAATATTTTCATGAAACTTCACACATGCATAGACCACAACCCTAAAGGTGTGTCACGCAAGAATGACAACTCTTGCATCACTAATTTTTTAGTTATCTCCCTTTGTTTTTTCCGTCACTGATTTTGTCTCCGGAGCATAACTCGAACACACTTTTTTCAAACTACTTGTGTATCTGGGGAGGGGGATACACATGCGCTCGACAAGCGTCCATTTCTAGTTATTTATACTACATTGTAATTAAATGTGTCAACTGAAAAAATAATATTTTCGACAAATTATAAAGTATGATCATTGCACATCAAAAATAAATACGGAGAATAAATAGTAATGTCAGTCAACATTTTAAAGAAACATGATTATCGCCCCTGATATCAGTGTGGAAAGTTATGTCTGATATAAAATGTATAATAATACCAATCAGTATGTGGGGTAATGGAGAATTAATGTTTATTTGGCCAGAAAATGTCTCAAATGGTATCTCTGATGAAAGAACATTTTGTGCCTACAGAGTGGGCATGTACCTTTAAACTGACATCAGCGAAGTATGGAGCAATGTGGCCGCTGTAGAAAGTCTTCATGTAAATTCTTCTGGTTGTGTTAGTTTTTCTTGGTCATTGAGCATGTCTGTTATGTCGACAATTGTGCACAGTTTACCTATGAGCATATTTTGGTGTCTGTGTCCCGTTTAAATGAGTTTGCCGTATGCTGGTGCCAGGAGGCATTTGTGTTATGGACAATTTTCTTGAAGCTTCACACATGGGTAGATATCTACGGAGCCCCGCAGGGGACGTAGATTTTTTTTTTTTATTAATTACCTCGAAATAACAATTCGTTCCCACGAAATAACAATTTGTTCCCTCAATTTAACAATTCGTTCCTACGAATTAACAGTTCGTTCCCTCAATTTAACAATTCGTTTCCATGACAAAACAATTTGTTCCCATGGGAACGAATTGTTAATTTGTCAGAACGAATTGTTATATCTTGGGAATAAATTGTTAATTTGAAGGAACAAATTGTTAAATTGAGGGAACAAATTGTCATTTTGTAGGAACAAATTGTTAATTTGAGGGAACAAATTAATATATCGTGGGTACAAATTGTTAAATTGAGGGAACGAATTGTTAAATTGAGGGAACAAATTGTTATTTTGTGGGAACAAATTAATAAAAAACATCCATGTCCCCTGCGGGGCTCCGTAGATATCGACCCAATGATGTGTTATATGCAAGAATGAAAATTATTATTATGAAAGTTATTGTCCTTTGCCATTTTCTAGAATTCTTGTCCACTGTATATCTTGAATATACTATGGAATATTTTATTGAAACATCACTCATGGTTAGATGTCAAACCTAGGGTGTGTGTTGTACACAAATGACAACTCTCACAGGCCAGGTTATGGAGTTATTGCCCTTTGATGTTTAGACCAACACTCAAACAATTGGTGCATTTGTTCTGTGACTGGGAGTGGTCGGATTAGCTCAGTAGGTAGAGCGTTGGACTGGGGATCTCGAGACCCCGGGTTCGATTCCCACCTTGATCTGCTACCAGTGCCCGATTTGGCGTGTCCTTGGGCAAGACCACTTCATGCTAGCCTAATTCTATCGGATGGGGACTTGAATAGTCGGTCCCGACATGCACGGTCATCGAGCCAGTGCCGTCGTTAAATCAATGGAGAATGGGGCTTATGGATTTTATGACTAATGTAGCTCCTTATCAAATAGCACACTTCGGTAGCTTGATAACGATCTGTATTTCATGATGTGTGCTTCATTGATGGAATGGCGAACAGTGCAGATACTGATCAGACTGTGCGGATGCATAGGCTGATCTGGATCTACAGTGGTCGCAAAAGCCATAAGCCCCATTTCTCTCAGTCACATCCACATTGTACTTCATTCTACTTTGTACGTACGTATGAGGGTCCGGGTTAAAGTTTTTATGCCACCGGGTTTCGAAGAAACGGGTGGTATATAGTGTTTGGACTGTCCATCTGTCCGTCCGTCCGTCCGTCCGTCCGTCCATCCATCCGTCCGTCTCTGTCCGTCCGTCCGTCCGTCCGTCCGGGCACACATTAGGGTACTTATGTGGCTAGCCCCACAGGGTTATGGACTTAGTAAAGGATAGGGTTGGTTACAATTAGCCACCTAAAAAATCCTTTTATGTGGCTAAAAATCGTTTTATGTGGCTAATATTTAACATGTGATAAGCCACATAAGTATCCATTTGTAAGAACGTCCGTCCGTCCGTCCGGGCACACATTAGGGTACTTATGGGGTAGGGGGCGTGGCCTAAGACAATAGAAGACAATGGAACTTATTCCGTACCCCGTAAGCCTATTGTGTCTTACGGGGTATTTCCTTTGATCTTTTATATAGCAAGTACCCCCTAAGGTCCGAAATGTAAGTTCGTCCGTCCGGGCACACATTAGGGTACTTATGTGGCTAGCCCCCCCACAGGGTTATGGACTTAGTAAAGGATAGGGTTGGTTACAATTAGCCACCTAAAAAATTGTTTTATGTGGCTAAAAATCGTTTTATGTGGCTAATATTTAACATGTGATAAGCCACATAAGTATAGTACTGTAAGAACGTCCGTCCGTCCGTCCGTCTGTCCGTCCGTCACATTTTTCGGTTAACCACTTTGTCACAATTTCTCAAATATGCTGCAGGTGGCATCCACGTTCGACAGACGCATTTCTTGTTCGTTACACTATCAAAGCCTTGATGGGCCCAACATGCGGGCCGCGGCCATCTTGTTTTATAATTGTTTGTATTTTTAAACAGAAGGATGGACAGAATGACAGAATGAACAAAGTCATATAACCCTCGACATATATACTTATAAAAGACAGATCTCATTGTGTTGGTCCAATGGAGTGACTAAAACATATTATGTGGCTGTGACTGGAGAATCCCATAAGCCCCATTACTCCAGTCACCGCCACATATATTTGATGTCAAATGTGGAATTTATTGAAAACCAATCTTCACATTCTTGACACCTTCAAAGATGGTTTCCCTGCTTGGGTGAATCAGTGATACATGTTTGAAATTAAAGTCACATATGTGGTGAATTTGTGGTCATTTTGGAGCAAAACTTTTTGATCACTATTGAATGAGTGAAGACATTGAGAATGTCATGTCTTTATGTAGTTCACATATGACTTCAGTATGTTAGTTGAGAGTAGATAGGTCTTGTTTGGGTAAGGTATGTGTATGTAGTTATAGATGGTATATAATATAGATAATATATCCCCTTATCTCTAAACTTGAGGGGCTTACGCTGGACGATATAACCATATAGACTTTGCTCCAGTACAATGTTTTGACAAGTTTGATTATCGAATTTGGATGGTCCATTATGAAGAATGGGAAAAGCAAATAATTTGTGACTGATAATTTAATAAAAAATTAATAACAATATTCATTTAATTACAAATTAGTTTAGCAGTAACTTTGCTTTTTTTCTCAATATTTGTGTGATTTGAATATGTAAATGAGTTGGTGCTATATCTGTCCACTGCTAGTTACCTGTACATAGCGAGGTTACCTGTCCAACCCCGAGATAAGACATGGATCAGTCTTGAGTGTGTCATATCCAAAGTGCAAGGTTGAGCACATGTGAGCCGGCCATAAAATCACTCCGTTCACCTGGCCTGGCTCACTGCACTCAGACTACCAGTCGACTCCGGGTACTGGGGCATAGACTCAGTCAAATGGCCGGGTCACATGGTAGGGGCGGCTGCCTCGTACATCGTGTACACATGGACATCACTTGCAGTGTGGTTTGGATTCTCACATCAGGAGTTTACGAGTAACATATCACAGGTATAGTTTCTAAACTGTCAGAAATAGATGATGAAATTAATTAATGCAATATAAATTTAAGATGACAAGTGATATTTAAAAATAGTTTCTATTAAAGTTGAAACTTTCTGATACATATTAATTCACTTTCATTGACTGTTGCATTGCTTATATTTTGATAAAGTTATATTATTTCAAACCACACACCTTTTATAAGAAATTGAATGAGTTTGATCTCTTAATAATCTTGTCTTAATAAATCTCACATTTTCAGAAAACACTTTTCATGGATTATTTGTGGCTCTGACTGGAGAAATGGGTCTTATGGGATTTGTGACCAGTGTAACTCCTGATCAAATAACACACTCTTGTAGCCCGATAACAGTCGAAATTGCATGTTAGAAGCATTACGGGTGTTTCATTGATGAACTGGCGAACAGTGCAGATACTGATCAGACTGTGCGGATGCACAGGCTGATCTGGATCTGCAATGGTTGCAAAACCGAAAAGCCCTATTTCTCCAGTGACAGCGACATTTACATGACAAGTACACACTAGCAGTGGAGAGACAGCGTGTGGCCATGCGCTGGGAGATTGGGTCTTCGCAGACTCTGATTGCCAGATCTAACTCTTCCAGCTCATGGCCATATTGCGCACCATCAGTTGGAGCAGTTCAGGAGCTTCTATAGGATCGTCAATAGCAGGACTATACTTCTTCTCTCCTGTCGCATTTCCTCTTTCCAATTTGCTTTATTTCCTTCTCGTGTATTCACCATCAACCCTTATAATGCTGGACATGGATTTTGTTGTCTGCTGTTACTTTTCTTTTTTACTTTTTCTCAACAAAAACAAAAAACATCGCTTTTGAATCATTTCCTTTGGAAATGATTGAAAGTGCTGTTAAAGCATGTTTTTTATGACAAAAATGGAAAATAGAAAATAAACAGCTGATGGCAGAATTTAATTGTGTATTGTAAGGGTTAATATTCCTTGGGAGCAAAGTCTATATTTATTGTAAAATTCAAGTTTTTTAGAATATAGATAATGTAATTACCAATAACCTGCGAAGAGAAATACATTAATACATGTACATTACATTAAAATTACCACTCATTTATTGAATTTTCAACCACATGATCTTTTCAATCAAAGTCGTGATGTGGTCAAAAATTCAATGAAAGACCATGTGGTCAAAAATTCAATGAAAGCCCATGTGGTTGAAAATTCAATAAATGGCGTCAATAAATGAAGTGAATATTTAAATATAATATTGAAATATATAGTTCTCGTAAGTTAGTCTAGTGTTGTAGCTGTATAGCATAGTATATTCTTGGTACTGTATTCATAGGTATTTTGTTGGAGATTTAAACCATGTAGCACTGCAGACCTCGGTTCAAATGTTTGCAAACAGTGTAGATCCAGATGAGACGGCTCGTAACGAGCCGTCTCATCTGGATCTGCACCGTTTGTAGGTAGTTTCAGAACTGTAAAAAATCACCAATTTTCTGGTTAATTGAATAGTCTGAAAATTAATGTGGAATAGTTCATTAGAGAGGGGTTACATGGTTTTATATTTTGGTATATCCTCTGTGTCATTGTGTAGTTGATTCTACAGTTGTGTGTGGGTGTCGGATTGTTACCGTCTATATTCTATACATTGTGAAACATCAGTAATGATTCCATCTCAGATGAAGGTCACCGGACGTTGAAATTGGATTCCAGTTTCTCCATTGGTTCATCTCATGTCTACTAATTTAACTAAATGTGTTATACCCGATGCATATATGCAGGATTTCAACCTCATATAACCCTACTCTCCATGGTATTTCAGCTTACTAGTATATTTCTGTTAAGAAAAGTATTCTTCTACACCATGTACCATACCATTCATAAACATGTTCATGAAAACATATTTAATTTGTAGGCCATTAGGGCACGGTACCCACACAGACACATGTCACTACTTGTACGTTATTCATGTACATCAAGATTGGGACATGTCTGACCTCCGGCTCAGTGCTGGTCATTAATTCCAGTCAGACAATGGTGAGACTGATGGAGACATCATTATACCCCATTGATATGCATCTGCACATGTGGAGTTATACATATATTGTTTGGATAGTTTGTGACAGGTAGCTTCGCTTGTTTGTGTCATTGCTCTGGAGATTGTTGTTTGGTTCTGTCCGGTGTATTAACCTTTTCACCCCTAAGTAACTGGAATGGATAAATATTATATGTTAATTTTGCAACCAATCCAATTGTCACAAAATGATTTTCAGACTAGTCCATTTATGAAAAGGGGGTGTTTTTGTTCTCAAAACTATGAAAATTACTTGCAAAAGGTGCAGATCCGACGAGCCGGCTCATCTGGATCTACACTTTTTGCCCATGCCACTCACTATACAGGCCTGTGGTGTTGAAAGGGTTAAACCCTTACCTTGCTGAATTAATTATTGTTGTCTGATATTTATTTATTTCTCTTTTTATTATTAACAAAAACATGGATTGGCAGCATTTTAGAATCATTTAAATGTATCAACTGACTGTATGACAAAATGTGTCTCACTCTACATGTATCTTGCTATGAAAGATTCCGGAACCTCCAAAAACAGTCATCAAGTTCAACTACCCTTAAAAGGCGAGAACCAAATATTGTTGTCTGCTGATTTTCATTCATGGCTTAATTATGAACAAACTAAACATGCTAGGGCAGTACGTGAATCGTCTGCATACGGTCACATAGTATAATTAGTTGTATATGTTAATTATCAACTTGAAGGTTGTAACGGTGGCTCGGCATGTGTGTGCCAAGGAATAAATGTTATGCATTTATGGATGACCATTGAGTGCCCATTAGAATTTGTGGTTCCCCAATTTATTAACCCTTAGACCGCTACACACAACAATTGGCGTCTGCTGTTGCTTTTATATCTTGCCTTATTTCTCAATAAAAACATGTTTTGACAGCACTTCAGAATCATTTCCAACGGAAATGACTCTGAAGTTCTGTCAAAGCATGTTGTAAATTATTCTAAAGTTCTGTCAAAGCATGTTTTTGACAATAAAAATGGAAAATAGAAAATAAACAGCAGACAACACAAAATTAAGATAGCGGTGTAAGGGTTAGCAGGAAACACAAAGTGGGTGAAGTGTCATGTTTAATTGCAGGACAATTGACCGTCTGAACAATAGGAGTTCATATTTTCCTGCCATTCTATTTACCGTATTACAAATATCATACATTAACATGATTAGCATGGTGTGTATTGCCCGAGATGAGAATAACTCAGTTGTCTAAAGTTAGTTTGCATTATGAATTGATTTACTGCTGTCCCGATATATAGCTGTGTAAATATCATGTAGATATTGACATTGCTTGTAAATTTGTTTCATAACTACCTCCAACTATACCTGTAATTTATAAGCTCAAAAGTATCCTGTGTTTAGTTTTATGAATTAATTTAGAGTTCTGAGTAGTAAAACTTCACTATATGTGTTTATTGTGTACATGAAATGCGATATTTCCAATTCATTGAGAGTAATTAATGGGTTTGTATGGCCGGCAGACTTTGATGGTGTCAAAAGTTGACAATATTTTCAGAGTACGCATTTACTCTGAAAATTTTGTCAACTTTTGATTTTATTTGTGAAAAATATTGTAAATTTTGTAAACGTATTTAATGAAATTACGCAGATGTCCAAAGGTACAAAATCACATGGCGCTTCTCATATGTGAATTGTCTCTATAATAATACTCTATATTGTGTTGAGGGTACTCACACTCCGTTTACACAGAATTACCGTGTTGCTTGTACATATTTGTACATGATCATATTGATGATCTTCATCAAATATCCGATGTACATCATCAGCATTGTACTGGCCATACTGACTTTACTTCGTGTCAACATGGACTGTTTGCTCAGTTATGTCGTCAACACACATGGTGAATCTAGACTGTTGTAATCACCCTAACTGTGACAATTATGGCATATTGGAAATTCTCGCTGTACCAGGCAAGTCCATAATGGACTTCAATTGCACAGACTACATGTATGGTTTAGGCCAATGTCGGTCCCGAACATAAAATGGTGCTCTATTTTCCATGTCAATCTGTAGCCGATTTCATCAAAATTGGAAAGTATACTTACAGGCGCGGATACAGAAATAATTGCAGGGAGGGGGTCTGTAATTACAATTCGGCATAGCCGACCTCCGCGAACGTGAAATCGTAGAGTAGGGGGGTGTGGGGGTTCTCCCCCAGGAAATTTTTAGATGCCAGATCGCCGCAGATGCGATTTCCTGACACCTAGGCCACGAAAAAAGTCATCCAACTATTCGAGTATTGTAGATTTTCGACTTATTTTTTTTTTTTGCCGGGAGCAGGGGGGAGGGGTCCGGTCCCCCTGGACCCCCCCCTGTATCCGCACCTGACTTATCTAGCAAAAGAACTAACGAATGCATATATTTGATGATTAAAAGTATGCAGAATTATTATACTGAATTTATTACATTATCACAGCCAAAATGGCTGTGATAATGTAATAAATTCAGTATAATAAAAATTAATAAATTTATCCTTAAATTGAAAATTTCTCCCTCAAAGTATACTTTGCTAGATAAGTATACTTTGCAATGTTGGTGAAATAGGCTACTGATTGATCTGTTGTGTGCTTGGATTTCAACCTCTGGCCCTGTGTAAGTGACTTTTGAGAGTTAAGTTATAAAATAATGATTTCACGATTGAAATTTATATTCCAAACTGATTTGTCTATTTGGTTTAGGACTCATACTCGTTCAGCAATCATTACCTCCCACAGTGATTTGTATATGGTTCATTATATGGAAGTAGTCTGGTCAATCGTGATCATCACACATTCCATTCTGCTATATCTACTTTACCGTATGAACGATTGGATTGAAACTTCATGTACATGTTTATCATCATTCATATTTTCATTTCCCACTTCCCCACCACACCCATGCTCCCCCTGTGGCCAAGGTCATGGTTAAAGGACTTTAAAATGTTCAGTTCAGTATATCAGTATATACGTGCGTGCTTCTCCATTCTCCTATAGCGTCTTTATCAATGATTGGCTTGAATTTTTTCTTATCAATTTATTTAGTTGGAATATCTGCATTGTTGAGATTTCTCGCTAAACAGGAAATAGAATTATCATAATCACTTGAAAAATTGATAAAGAAATCGAACACATGGGACGAGTGTATTGCATTTTGTAAAATTAATGTGCTGAGATTTTACCGCCATTCTTGACGTAGTGGGTTATCGTTTTGATGGTATCGCTTTTGTTTGCGTAGCCAATATTGTTGCCGAGGGAAACAAATATTCTGTTATAAGATTTTGCTGAGCTAAATGATAAAGTAAATCATGTCTTCATGCCTGGATGTATACAAGTTATAAATACATTATATATTTTACTAAATATCTGATGTGTAAATCATTGAAGTCTTTATGGTTCAAGTCAGTTTGAGTATCATTTGCTTCATTATGGCGGTTACAGACGTCAACACTTATTTGGATTTTTCACCAGATGTTCATGTACCTTTTGCTGGTATTACTGCAGATTGAGTAACTGTAATAGTTTGTATATGAATTCTGACAAGCATGTAAACACTGACCACTGACATTGTATACAGTGTGCTTTACTTGGCTGTATGCTCCGCTTAGTACATACCGTAATAACCCTAAAATAACCCTAAATATTCAGACACCATTTATTTGGGAAAACACATAAAATATATGGTTTCCCTACAACAGCAAGTGTGCCACTATTTAGGGTTAGTATAGCAGTACTGGTTTAATAACAATAACAATGTATTTGGATACAATTTGTTTTGGGAAACCCCTATTTAGGGTTATTATGGTAGTTTGTATCATCGGCATTTCATTGGTCTCCATGTACAGTATTCCTCTGGTCCTTATGACTGTGAGATAGCACACGTGTAGGTCAGACCAGGAATGTAGGTCAGTGACGATTGCCGTCGTAGATAGCCGTGTCTCATTGCAGTTGATAGAAGTGTCGCTTATTTAAGTCAAAGTTTACACATGCTACTGTTACCATTCCCTTTGTAGATGAATGCTCTCTCGGTTTCTTGGGCAGCGTAACTATTTTGGTAATTTCAAATAGCTTGGTAAGCTGTATGCACCCTTCGTTAGAGAGAAGCTACATTTCAGGCAAACATTTAGATTATCACTCTAGGGTCAAAAGGTACCATACCACTATTCGGCAGTTTGTATTGTTGAGTTTGTGACATGTCTAGAGATGTCCAGATGTGTGTTTTGATCACGGCTGATGTTGTGTCTGTCTAGTCGTCTAAGAAGTAATAGTTTGTCCGGCAAACAATGTAGATAACCTTCAGGCTTTGCGACTGATCTGGCTGATGAGAATCTACACTGGTCAGAAGTACAGTAATCCTGGGTAGATAAATTGTCCTGATCATGTAATTATTACCATGCTCGTCATCATGGAGTTTGAACTCGGTGATTACAGGCATGACAATGGATTACATGCTCAGAAAGTTTTATAGACTTGCAATGTATAAACACAGGCCCTGGTCAGACTGTCGTCATTATGATCAATATCACGCCTCATCAGCCAGATCAGGACCTACACTGCATGGCACTTCATTGTTGAAGTATAAATGTATTTCACTCTGTGATTGTGCCTGATGATAAGATCAACACTGGTCATATTGAGTCCGCTTTTAACCTTTACAATGCTGAAATATTTTTTGTTGTCTGCTGTTTTGTTTTCTATTTTTATCATGAAAAAACATGTTTTGACAGCACTTTAGAATCATTTCCCATGTAAATGATTCTAAAGTCCTGTCAAACCATGTATTTATTGAGAAAAAAGGCAAAATATTAAGCAACAGCAGACACCAATTTTCGGTTCCCGCCTTCTAAGGGTTAATTTGCCACTGTCCAACTTTATCATGCCCAATGGTGAGGCACTTGACAATCTCTGAATTATCTGGCTGTGTTGATTCAGTGATTTGATGGGGTAGGAGGCGGTCATTGTGCAGTGATCCAGATAAACTTGTCCAAAAACGTGTTTCTAGTTTTCCTTTAATCATCATTTCATATTGTTCTGATGGTTTGAATAATTCTACAAGTCAAATTTAATGTATTTGGCATTTTAAACTTAAAACATATTTGTTTTCTCTACAAGGATATACTTATTGAAATGTTTGAAAAATTATATTTTTATAAACTAATGTAGACTTTGCTCCCATTCTCTCTCATTTCCCACCTCTTCCCCTTCACTTTACCCCTGTACCCTTCGCTTGCCTTTCTCAAACTTGATGATGTCCATGGATGGCATTGGAATTTCTCGGAACTGGACAACTGATGAATGTTCTGCCATGCTGCATGTGGTGCCAAATGGGGACATTTGGATGGCCGGGATGATTGGTTACGGCGGGACTCACACAACATCAATGACAATACCAACGACTAGACAAGAGTGTCCAGTGAAGTGGAGAGAGTTTTATCTCATCCATCAACCTGAATGGTTGGTGAGATTCAACTCCTCCAACTGCACGAAACACTCACAGCAGCTATATATAGAACTGTGACCTTTACATTGTGGAACCCTAGCAACCTGGTCGTACTGGTGAAGATGTCGTTGGTATGCAGATCGTGTGAGTATATTCTTAATGCTAGTTAAATTCATATGACTGATTTTGTGTTCAAGTGCTGAATCAGATTAGGGAAAAATAGTTTACTTCTAGATTTGTATCATATTTCTGAACCATACTGTACCTATAACTAGCCTGGAAAGAAAGTGTTAAACGAAAACAAGTTTTCAGTATCATAAGTATGTTTTTCTGTTGATGATTACTAATTTATGATCCCCTCGACGTTAGTAACACCTTTCATTTTTCATTAACTCATGAACCTCTTCACCGATTTTGATTATAGGAATGAATGGCCTTTTTGTGGAATTTATCGGGGTATAAACTTGGAAAAGTCGTGGGAATACTGGACGAAGCGATACAAAATTACAATTTTCAAAAAAAAATCCAAAAAAATAAAAAAAAAAAAAAATTTTGTATTTGTTTTCTTGAAAATTGTAATTTTTTAAGGCCTCGTCCAGTATTCCCGCAACTTTTCCAAGTTTATATCCCCGATAAATTCCACAAAAAAGGCCATTCATTCCTTATAATTCCAGCATTTGAAATAAATTCATCAAGAAAATGTGTTTATTTTCCGTTTTCTTAAGAATTATTTTAACTGCGCCTCACGGTTATGGAAAGTAGTTCAGCGTGGGAGTTTACTGGGATATAAATTATGGAGAGAGACTTGCTACGGGCCAATCAAATGTTAGGGAATTGTGTAAATATTTTTGTGCTGGAATTATAACATTATGTTCACCTTGTTTGTAAGGCCAACAATCAAGGCTGCCAGTAAAACCCACGTTCGACCACCCATGGTCAAGGTCACTGAGGACTTGTGTATTTTTTTAATTTTATTTTTTATTATTGTTATCAAGGCTGCCAGCGAGGAGATAAGCTTCATTTAACGATGCCATTTCTTGTTGATAGTGTTAAAAATGTTAGTCACACAAACAAAAATCCAATGAATGAAGAGCGTGACATATGACGTCACTAACGACATCAACTACATACAATTTCAAGTTATTGTAGACAGCGTGGACACCACTGCACAGTCACTGATCTCTTATACTTAATTTCTGCGTACAAATTCTTTGAGCTGATATGGATGGTTAATGCTAATATTCTTATCTATCTGTTAATATACATAACACCTACCAACTGCAAGTAATACATTTGTGTTATCAAAATAAAAAATGATTTTATTTTCAGGTAGGGGGTCATTATAAATGCAAGCCGTTTCAGATTTTAATCCAATAAATCAGACAGTATGCTGTAGGAAATATAAGACCATAAGTGTGGTAATGTTTTGCCAACATATTGTGCATTTGTATGGCGGTATTCTTGGCGAAAACGCCATGTGTTTACCAAAGTACTTTTCTTGTCGCCCATGATGCTTGATGTATGTGATGATGACATCACATGATGATGATTTCATAAAACATAGTGACGTAATACAATGTTACGTCATTGACAAAGTGTCAATATAGCAGTATGCCAAATTTCATTCAGATATATGCACTGTATATCAACTTACATATTCGTTTTCACTATTTACTCCCCATTTATCACAGTTTCTGGTAGTATGTATGTGAATATAACGCATGTTTTTGGAAATGTCATCAAATAAGATGATGTGATTGATTGATATATGTCATTTACTGTGCATGAAGCGTTAAGAAATTGGATTTCTTGTCCGTTATCTCACACTGTATCCTGATAAAGATATATGCGGTTTATGGGAAGGATGTCACATGTTTGACTGATGGTATAGTGGTCAATTTTGTTACTAATTTTCATCAGATATCGCACATTATTCTAGGTACACAAATCACATGGCATGTCTCGTATACAACTGTACTGTACAATGGTAGGTGGATGGTGTCATGCAATTGTTTATGCCGCACCCCCCAGTCTCTGTAGTGTGTACGTCCGTGGGTCCCTGACTTCAGGTTAGATGTTTGCCAGAGTTTCTCCACTCTGCCATCGGGGGTATTTGTGTGCCCGTATTTGTGTGCCCGTATTTGTGTGCCAACAGGCCATATTTTCTTGTTTAACCCTTAGGTGTCTGCTGTTTATTTTCTATTTTCCATTTTTATCATCAAAAACATGCTTTGACAGTGCTTTAGTATAATTTACAATATGCTTTGACAGCACTTCAGAATCATTTCCATTGGAAATGATTCTGAAGTGCTGTCAAACCATGTTTTTATTGAGAAATAAGGCAACATATAAAAGCAACAGCAGACGCCAATTTTTGTGGGTAGCGGTCTATGGGTTAATATGCATTTTGTTTTGTATTCCACCTGTGGTATTGAGCATCGTCATCAGGATGGCCAAGTAAGTATCACATTGCATGTAACCAGATAGAAGACGACTGTCACTTTACACTTCTATCTTATTCTCCTATCTGGGTGAACGCAGTACTCGAGTCAAGGGCAATCAGAGCAGGCAACATGTGATCTGTCTCCTCATGTATTGTTGGGTCAATCAGCAATTTCTGCAAGGTAAGTATGATCTGTTATAATTCGCAATTATCATTGACAACTGATAACAAAGATGTTTGATAGACTTTGTATCATCTTAAGTAATCGTACACTGATACTGTGTTCTATATGTCTGCCTCCTGGGTGTTATCTGACAGACCAGCCTGTTCATGTTGTGCCGGGATGTGAGCCTCTCCGTGATCACATGGTAGATATGACATCTAGGACATATCGGGCACATGATCAGGACATCTGGCTGGGATTGCAGAATGGTGCTTATTATACCCCCGGCATATGGACTATGTCGAGGGGTATATATTTTTTGTTGTTACGTCCATCCGTCGGTCCATTCGTCCGTTCGGGCACACATTAGGGTACTTATGTGGCTAGCCCCACAGGGTTATGGACTTAGTAAAGGATAGGGTTGGTTACAATTAGCCACCTAAAAAATCCTTTTATGTGGCTAAAAATCGTTTTATGTGGCTAATATTTAACATGTGATAAGCCACATAAGTATCCATTTGTAAGAACGTCCGTCTGTTCGTCCGTAAGATTTGTGTTAAAGTTTTTGAGGTACCCATTATCTCTGCAACTGTAAGTGAGATTGACTTGAAACTTTATATAATTTGTTTTCTCTCATGGGGCTTTCATGCCAAATGTCAAGGCCAATTTTGTTGGTCGGACAAGGCATCGGCCGGGGCATCCGTGAGCCCCTGTATAGTGGTATTGGCAAACAGTGTAGATCCAGATGAGCCAGTTTTTTTGCAAGTAATTGTCATATTTTTTAGAACAAAAACACCCCTTTTCACAAATGGACTAATCTGAAAAGCATGCTTTGGCGATTGGATTGGTTGAACAATTAACATATCAAAATCCATTCCAGTTACTTTGGGGTGAAAGGGTTAAACTTTGTTTTATAAAAATGTATTTCTCTCATGTGTTATCTCCCAACTCCAACGGTTTGGCAGACATAGCAATCACCCGGGGGCGGCAGCGCCTACAGCATCAGGGGTCGACACTCGCAATGTCCCGGGATTATGAGGACGCTTGTTTTGTAGAAAGAATCTCTGAATATGCAACAAGATCCTATTCAACATAATGTAAGAATCACAATATCCATGCTGCAGAATCCCTGGCCCAAAAGTGAGTATCAAACCCTGAGCATGGTCCTATACATCAAGCCCTGAGCATGGTACCATATATCAAGCCCTGAGCATGGTACCATATATCAAGCCCTGAGCATGGTACCATATATCAAGCCCTGAGCATGGTACCATATATCAAGCCCTGAGCATGGTACCATATATCAAGCCCTGAGCATGGTCCTATACATCAAGCCCAAAGCATGGTCATATACATCAAGCCCTGAGCATGGTCCTATACATCAAGCCCTGAGCATTGTCCCATACTTCAAGCCCAAAGCATCGTCCTTTACATCAAGCCCTGAGCATTGTCCCATACTTCAAGCCCAAAGCATCCTATACATCAAGCCCTGAGCATTGTCCCATACTTCAAGCCCAAAGCATCGTCCTATACATCAAGCCCTGAGCATTGTCCCATACTTCAAGCCCAAAGCATCGTCCTATATATCAAGCCCTGAGCATTGTCCCATACTTCAAGCCCAAAGCATCGTCCTATATATCAAGCCCTGAGCATTGTCCCATACTTCAAGCCCAAAGCATCGTCCTATACATCAAGCCCTGAGCATGTCCCATACTTTTGTCTGTACAATTGGGGGCCCGTTTCACTAAACTTCGTACGAATAAAAATTCAAAAATTATGATAGTCTGTAAATTTCTCATTAACTATGTTTTCTTGTAAACAATTATTGGATTTGCATTTATTTCACATTAACTATTTTTTTCTTATAAACAATTATTGGATTTACATTTATTGAGCATAGGCTGCCTATGCAGCCTATGCTCAATAAATGTAAATCCATCAATTGAAATTTCCAGATGATCCTAAATTTTCATTTGCATTTTTGTCGTACAAAGTTTAGTGAAACGGTCCCCTGTGGTTATGTACGGCAAAGAGCTTTGTATGAGTTTCTTCAACATGCCATGCAATGATATACAGGCCGGGATATAGCTATATTACAAACAGCATCCGGTCCAGTCCAATGTGCTTGTACATGATACTGTCAACAGTTGACTAGCAACCACATAATTTAATGTGACCATTGGAATTATAATTTTTTTAGTTGCCTAGCAATCATTGTATTTACTAAAAATGTATTCATAGTAACAGCAACGATTGTTTGCTGACCCTTTTAAAGTAGCATGAATCTTCTCTGTTCACAGTGTGAATCTGTTATCTCCTTGCCAATAGGCAATAGGGGATATAGCGTTGATCCATGTATGTACGTGCACACGTACGTGCGTACATATGTGATTACGTATGTGTGTACATACGTATGTGTGTACATTAGTAACACCTTTCATTTTTCAATAACTTATGAACCGCTTCATTCATTTTTGTCTCGCCCGTGAAAGCGGAAAGCGAGACATAGGTTTTGCTTTTCCGGAGTCGTCGGCGGCTGGGTCGTCGGTGGCGGTGTCATCGGCGGCGGCAGCGGCGGCATCATTATCATTCAATGTTAATTTTTCGTGTTACGGTCATTACCTATATCAGCTACAATCATCAAACTTTATACATACCTTTACTATGATATGTAGATGAATATAGGACTATTCTCGGGGCCCCAGCGTCAAGGTCAAGGCCCCAGGGTCAAGGTAAAGGCGGAACAAGGCGAGAAATTTGATTCCGCGGAATTCTTGTGATATAATATATGGCCACAATGTGTGTCTAGGGATTGTGCTTTGTTTTGCATATGATAGGCCAAAGTCACTGAGGATTTATGTTCACCTTGTTTGTAATTTAATTTTGTGATTATCAAGGCTGCTAGTGAGGCGATTAGCTTAGTGATAATGATGCCATTGTTGTATATTGGATTATTAACACTTGCCAGATGCAAGATGAACCTTTTTTGGGGGGGGGGAAATCAATATTTGTGCAATGTGCTAGTGTGAAAATTATGTGTGGGTACAATCGTATGATCTGGTGACGAAGGGTGTGGAGTGGGGATTCGGGGATAAGTGTCCCCGGGAAAATTTGTCATCCCTGAATGCCAGTCGGTGTGTCTGAAATGTATTTCATAACAAAATAATAATAATAATAAGTTTTTATGTGATATTTTTATCACTTCTGTCTATCTATACGGGTCTGCAGTAATTTAAATAATGCAACTTTATCCTTGTATATGAAAGTTATTTGTCACCCATATTTAAAATGAGCTTCCACCATTGGCAGATATACAGCAATGCTCCAGATAAGCCGCATATTTGCTTAAATACACAATTAAAATTGCCAAAAACCCAATTGAAATCAGAAATAGCGAGTATCAAAAAGCAATACAAATTTTATGATACCTTTATCATGCTGCAGAAAACAATAAACAGACCACAAATATAGCATATTTTTTCTTATTTTCTGAGAAAACACATCTTGGTATTTCATTAGAATGGTCTCCAAAGAGACAATTCTAATGAAATGCCAAGACTTGTTTTCATTTTGAAGCAAACTATTCAATAATTGTTGTCTGTTGATGTGTAAACAGTAGTGTGATTTTATTTTACACAATTAAAATTTTGAAATACCCTATTGCTTAAGAAATGATGGAGTGACACTATTCAATTACTAATTGCTTATCTGGCGGATATGTTGTTTGTAAGTTTTTGATTTCCAGAGATTGTTCTGCCTTAGTTCTCAATTACAAGTGCATACATACACCGTTGATAAAAACGTGATAATTTCGACTTCATTGAAATAAAACGTCATATGCGTTTTTACCACACGTCATAAAAATACTTCTAAAATGTAAAATAATTGGTAAACATTGATCATTTTAAAAGATGCACATTTCAGATTACAAAAGTGAATTGAAAAAACTGAACATTTTGTCATTAATCCCAGTTTTCGCATGGGGCGGCTCAACTATATATATTCTAAATATATTCTCAATAATTTTATGTCCCCCAGTCTCAGTAGAGCTGGGAGGCAGATAGCGTATGTCCGTGTGTCCGCCTGTGTGTGTGGCCAGTTTGAAGTTTACCAGAGTTTCTCCAATCTTCCACCGGGGTCATTTGTGTGTTGTTTCAAATGCTGGGCAAAACATTTACTTTTGTGGCGCCAGGTGATATTAGAAAAATTAATGTTTTTGATAAGAAATAAATGGTGTATCCTGCAAATGTAGTGGGTTTAGTTGGCTCACTATTGCTCACTATCATGCACATGTAGTGGGTTTAGTTGGCTCACTATTGCTCACTATCATGCACATGTCAGGTGGGAGCAAACACTTGATCACATGAGATCACCTGTTGCTATAGCAGCAGTGACGAACACACCTCGAATTCACACTTCCTGTCATTTACCTTGTGATAAAATGTCCTTGTGGACGATATGAGGAATTATATTTCAAACTTAGTAACTTAGACATTTAACCCTTTCAACCCTAACTAACTGGAATGGATTTTGATATGTTCATTTTTCAACCAATGAAATTGTCACAAAATGATTTTCAGACCAGTCCATTTATAAGTGGGTGTCTTTTTCTAATAAAATATGAAAATTACTTGAAAAATGTGCAGGTCCCGATGAGACGCCTCGTTAATTATTAGCCGACTGATTTGGATCTACACTGTTTGCAAACACTACTATAGAGGTATGTAGTTGTAGTGTTGAAAGCATTAAAATATTGATTTTCCACATAATGTATCCAAGGTACAGATAAGCTAGAAAACATCCATGGATGTTTGTATATTACGGAACCCCGCAATGGATGTAGAATTCTTTTTTTTAATTACAAAAATGTAATTCATTAATTAACAATTTGTTCCCTCAATTTAGCAATTCGTTCCCACAAAATAACAATGTTAATTCGTGGGAATTAATTGTTATATCGTGGGAACAAATTGTTAATTCAAGGGAACAAATTGTTAAATTGAGGGAACAAATTGTCATTTCATGGAGACGTATTGTTAATTTGAGGGAACAAATTGTTATATCGTAGGAACAAATTCTTAATTCGAGGGAACAAATTGTCAAATTCAGGGAACAAATTGTTATTTTGTGGGAACGAATTAATAAAAAAAAATTATGCTCCTCGAATCATTTATTCATATATTTGGCTGTGCCTGGTGAAATGGGCATGTGGATTTTGCGACAAGTCTGATCAGGATCTTACGGAGCCCTGCAGGGGATGTAGAATTCTTTTTTATTAATTTGTTCCCACAAAATAACAATTTGTTCCCACAAAATAAAATAACAATTTGTTCCCTCAATTTAACAATTCGTTCCCACGAATTAACAATTCGTTCCCTGAACAATTCTTTCCCACGATATAATTTGTTCCCACGATATAACAATTGTTATTTTGTGTGAATAGAATTGTTATATCATGGGAACGAATTGTCAATTCGAGGGAACAAATTGTTAAATTGAGGGAACAAAGTGTTATTTCGTGGAAACGAATTGTCAAATGGAGGGAACAAACTGTTATTTCATGGGAATGAATTGTTAAATCGAGGGAACAAATTGTTATTTTGTGGGAACGAATTGTTATATTGTGGGAACGAATTGTTTAATTCGAAGGAACAACTTGTTAAATTGAGCAAACAAAGTGTTATTTCGTGGCAACGAATTGTCAATTCGATGGAACAAACTGTTATTTCATGGGAATGAATTGTTAATTCGAGGGAACATATTGTTATTTCGTGGGAACGAATTGTTAATTTGTGGGAACATATTGTTATATTGTGGGAACGAGTTGTTAATTAGAAGGAACAAATTGTTAAATTGAGGGAACAAATTGTTATTTTGTGGGAACGAATTAATAAAAAAAATCCATGTCCCCTGCATAGTATATTTCTTGATTGTGATGCATGAATAAAAATACTTGTTTTTACTCTTCGAATCATTTATTCATATATTTGGCTGTGCCTGGTGAAATGGGGCATGTGGATTTTGCGACAACAGTCTGATCAGGATCTTACGGAGCCCTGCAGGGGATGTAGAATTCTTTTTTATTAATTTGTTCCCACAAAATAACAATTTGTTCCCACAAAATAACAATTCGTTCACACAAAATAACAATGTGTTCCCTCAATTTAACAATTTTTTCCCACAAATTAACAATTCGTTCCCTCAATTTATGTTCCCCAATAATTGGAAACGGTTTGAATTTCTCGGTAAAAACTACGAGTCATAAAAAAATAACGATGTATATTTAACATTGGATACGCTTAAACGGTATTACTCTCTCATCGGATCGTCAGTTGTCGTCGATAGCGATTTAACATACTGATCTGGTCTAAATTTATTGTCAACTTTCAACGCCATTTACAGAATATATGGCTATATTTGGAAATAAATAACGGCAAATTACGATGACGTCTGCTCTGAAATATCTGTTAACATGCGGACGTAATTTAAGGAAATCGATTATATTTTAAGGCTACATCTGTGACTAATTACGAATTTATGTATGGTCTTTGGCTACACCCGACACATTACACAGATCTAGTTGTAAATACACGTCGCTTTGTGTGGGGAAAAAAATCGATAATGCGTAGTTGTGTGTGACGAGGTGTTGATCTGATGACACCACACAGCTGTGACCCTTAGGCAATGTTTTGAAATTGACGTGTCGTTTTGATGTGTGCCGCAACACCTCACTGTCGGAGACAACATGACAATTAACGATATACTCTCGATTATACACAGATCTATTAGACGGCTGGTTATTTAAAATAAAGAGTAGTTCAGTACACCTTCGCCGATATTGTTTTTAGAAAATCAGTAATATTTTCCCGAAATGGTGTTGAAAAGTTGACAAAAATTCTATCACCGTATTTAGTTGTGCCGATATTGTTTTAAAAAATCAGTAATTTTTTTCCGTAAATGGTGTTGAAAATTGACAAAATATATAGCCGCATTTCTCCGATATTCGTTTAGAAAATCACCAATATTTTCTGTAAATGGTGTTGACACAAAATGCAGCGTTCACGCGGAATTCAAATAAAATACAAAATAATAATTTAATAAATAGACGCCGATGGCTACTGTGTTTGCGGCCAGTGAATTCTGGTCGTGGTAGCCACAGCCGCATTTCGAACAGTGTTGTGAGCAGATGGAGGACAATAATTATTTCAAATTCATAAACAAATGTTTGCTGTCCGAAAATTAATTAATTGTGACAGCCAAAAAAAAAAGATTTTGGGACAGTAAAACATTATATGGTATAGACAGTATAGACAGTACCTCAAACTTAAAAAAACAGTAACAAACTGTCTGTGTATATATTACTTAAACTTAAAAAATCAGTAACAAACTGTCTGTGTATATATTAAAGACAGACACTTTAATTGTTGGTAAGTTTCTATCAATTTATAGGTATTTTTATTAAAATCATAAAATTGTGAAAATATTAAAAAATATTAAAATCACAAAAATAATATATATGGAGAATTTTTTTTTATACCACGTCAAGGTTTGAACCACCGACCCCTTCCGGGAATCGGTAATTAAATCATTGAAGTCGGCGACCTTAACCTCACGACTGTTGCGCCATTTACGACAATCACAGTTATACAGAAGTGCTATCAGTATTACGCCACCATTTGAACGTAATAATTATTAAATTATTTGCAACTCCATCTACAACAATACCGTTACAGAGATACGCTATTGAAACAACATGTATTAGTACCCATAACATAACAAAGTAATGTATCATTATATATCACAGGAGATAGCTTAAAACTATATATACTAATCATAAACAGAACAATCCGCTTGGCTCGTATGAAAATAGTTCGCATGATATTGATTATCTCCCTTGCCGAAAGTAGTTCAGTGATTTATTAATTCCAAATAAGACGTGTTTGCGTAATGATGTCCCTGCGGAGGATCTGCACTGTTTGCCATTTCATGAATAAAACACACTTGATGCTTCTAACAAGAAATATAGATCATTATCTAGCTGTCATTATCTAGCTGTCTAGATATATATGTTACCATTTGGTCTTTACTACTAGTACAGAGCCAGATTGCCTGCATATATCATCATATACCTTGATTAGGATATTTTGATGATCCGATAAGTTCACATCTGTCAAACAATTGACCATCTACAATTCATTGACAGACATAGAGAATAGTAGGTTAGTGCCGTGAATGGGAAAAAATATCTGGCAAGGCTTGGGAAACGGGATGGGCGAGGCTCTGCCGAGCACATCCCGTTTCCGTGCCGCGCCAGATATTTTTTCCCATTCACGGCACTAACCTACTATTCTATTTATCCCGTCAACACTTACAAATGGCTGTAAAATGCAAAAATAGTATTGACTGGATATCAAAAATGTTTCACGGCACCGTGTTTCACGGCACATACGCACTGTGTTGACGGGATAAATGCACAATATTGTCGATCTATTCTGTAAAATTATCGTTGTATAAAGAAGCGTGGTTTTTGTATGTTTGTAGGTTCCTGGGGGCTGTTTCACTAAACTTTCTACAACTAAAATGTTCGTAAGTGCAAAATTATTATAGTGTGTAAAATTTCACATTAACAATTAATGTTTTCTTGTAAACAATTGATGGATTTACAGTTATTGAGCATAGGCTGCTATGCTCAATAAATGTAAATCCATCAATTGAAATTTACAGACGATCCTAAATTTGCACTTACAAACATTTTAGTCATGCGAAGTTTAGTGAAACGGGCCCCAGTTGTTGATCTGTGGTGTCAAGTGAACCCAGTGAGTGAATACAAAAAATACACAAAATTCAAACTGCAAGAACTAACTGTTATAATTCCATATATTTTCACTTATTGTGTCTCCTAGTTTCTGGACCAATGAAAGCATAGTATTTCATCTGATTTAATCACATATTGCAACTATTTCGCCGATACCATTTTTTTGTCACGTCTGCTTTAGCAGAAGCGCGACTATAGTTGTCGCTTTTTCCATCGCCGTCGTCATCGTCCGAAATGTTCAAAAGTTTGTACAAGCTTCGTCATCATGGTATAACTTTAATATTACTTAACGGATTGCTTCAATATTTAGAGACTTGCTAAATGTGAGCATTTGAAACACACTCATGCCACCATTAACATGACCTTCACCTTTTTTACCTTCACATTTTTGCGGAAACACTTAGCCATTTGTTTGCGTCAAATAATTTGTAAAAGCTGCATCATCATGGTATAACTTTAATATTACTTGATGGATTGCTTCAATATTTGGACAATTGCTACATGTAAGCATTTTGAACACACTCATGCCACCATTAACATGACCTTGACCTTTTTTACCTTCACATTTTTGTGGAAACACTTTTCTTGCGTCAAAAAGTTTGTAGAAGTTTCTTCATCATGATATAACTTTAACGTTACTTGACAGATTGCTTCAATATTTGGGCACTTGATACATGTGAGCATTTGGAACACATTCATGCCGCCATTAACATGACCTTGACCTTTTGTACCTTCACATTTTTGTGGAAACTCGTAGCCACTTTTGGCGTCAAAAAGTTTTGTACAGTTCATAAAGTTCATCCATCATCATATATCATTAATATTACTTGTTGAATTGCTTCAATGTTTGGACACTTGATACATGTAAGCATTTGGAACACACCCATGCCACCATATACATGACCTTGGCCTTTTTGACACATGGTTGTGGAAACACATTGCCATTTTTTGTCGCGCCTGCTTTAGCAGAAGGCGTGACTATATTCGCCGCTTTTTCTGTCGTCGTCGTCCGAAATGTCAAAAACTTTGTACAAGCTTCGTCATCATGCTATAACTTTAATATTACTTTACGTATTGCTTCAATATTTGGACACTTTATACATGTAAGCATTAGGAACACACTCATGCCGTCAATTCGCATGACCTTGACTTTTTACCTTCAAATTTTTGCTGAAACACATATAGCCATTTTTTTTCGGTCAAAAACCTTGTACAAGCTTCGTCATCATGCTATAACTTTAATATTACTTTACGGATTGCTTCAATATTTTGACACTTGATACATGTAAGCATTAGGAACACACTCATGCATTCACCTTTTTTACCTTCACATTTTTGTGTAAACACTTAGCCATTTTTTTTCGTCAAAAAAATTTGTACAAGTTTCTTCATCATGGTATAACATTAATATTACTTACTTGATGGATTGCGTCAATATTTGGACACTTGGTACATGTAAGCATTTGGAACACACTCAAGCCGCCATTAATATGACCTTGACCTTCACATGGTTGTGGCCACACTTATCCATTTTTTTATGTCAAAAAGTTTCTTCAGCCTTGACCTTTTTCGTGTTTTAAGTATGAAATTCTCTGGTGGTTTTGGTGGTGCTTACGTTAGCACATACCCATGATCATGTTATGGTCAAATGCCTCGGCAGGCGCGACACCGCTTCCGTGGCGGAATTCTTGTTATGTCAAAAAGTTTCTACAACCGTGACCTTTTCGTGTTTTAAGCATGCACTTCTCTGATTTCTTTTGTTATGCTTACTTTATTTATGCTCATGATCATGTTGAGGTCAAATACCTCAGCAGGCTCGACACCGCTTCCGTGGTGGAATTATTGTTTCATTAAATGTTCCAATACGTAAACTTATACGGTATTTAGAACCAGACGTCACAGCTTGTTGTCAGAAATTCGCGTGGCACCATCCTGTTCAGACGTGTACGTGTGAGCTTCAGTGCCAAATGGCCAATAACATAGTGGTATCGCAAGTTGAAAGCCCGTATGGGCGGAACTTCATTGACACGACATGTGTACGTGAAGGAGGCGTGGCAAATAATAAATAAGTTATAGTTCACATATTAAATTGTTATGCCCCGTACGCGATAGTAAGGGGGGCATATTGCATTGCTATTGAGGTTCCGTATGTCCATCCGTACGTCCGTCCCCATTTATATTTACGTCAAAAAGTTTGTAAGAGTTTCTGCATCATGTAATATCTTTAATAATACTTGAAGTTGAAGGATTGCTTTCATATTTGGACAGTTCATTCACCTGAACATGTGTGACACACTCACACCACCAATGACATGACCTTGACCTTTGTGACCTTCAACATTGTGCTGAAACACTTAGCCATTTTCTTGCTTCGAAAAGTTTGAAAGAATTTCTCCATCATGTAATATCTTGAATATTACCTGAACATCTGTATTCAACCTCTATATCACATGCTGATGGCTTACAATATGCTTATTAAGTGATATGAACTGAATATGGTTATTGCATGAACATTGTTGTTTTATATTCCTCTCCTCTTCACCCATTGGACTATACGGTTTCTTTTGTCGCTGAGTATAGAAACACAAATATTTGTGTTTCTAGTATCAGATTGTGTAGGAAGCATATGGGTCTGTATATGACAAGATGAACAGTGTAGCCACTGATCAGGAGATGTTTGGTTCACAGATCCACAGGTGATTGAACTTCTGCCCCCACCCCCATTCCCATTCCACGGATCAAACCGGTCGAACTATACTGTATAATAATAAAACTGTAATGTGGCTGTGACTGGAGAAATTGGGCTTATGGGTTTTGTGACCAGTGCAGATCCAGATCAGACTGTGCATCCGCACAGTCTGATCAGGAACTGCACTGTTCGCCATTCCATCCATGAAACAGCCATCATGCTTCTAACAATGAATATAGATCTGATCAGGAGCTACACTGGTCACACTTCACTTAAGCCCCCGTTTCCACTCACAGCCACCAATAAGTTATAATATATGCAGTATAGTCAGCATAGCTGGGCCTGTCTCGTGGTGACATGGGGGGAAGTCCAACAACCTGTGATAGAGTTATTTTTTTTTTATTTTTTTTTTTTTTTTTCAGGTTTGAAAATATTTATTTTCCCTGTAATAGGTTTGTGGTGGGTCGGGGCCATCCCCCACAAACCGTACATAATATACATGTAATAGTCCCATACAAATACAAAATATACAATTACAGATATTTACCCTCTTTTGTTCTTACAGTACTGGGTAGAAATCACTGTTCTATTAAGACTTCATGGTTGAGTGGTACATTAGAATCGTCATTAATGAGAGACCTGAATTTTCAATAAAAAACTTGCACGTGTTATTGAAAAAAGACAGTAATACTTATAATAAACCTGCAGATGACAATGTCACTCTCCAGCGCTGCAAGAGCCAAAGTTTGATTTAGCATATGTAATACATGTAATTGATTATATGTTATCATTCATATTACCCATGATCCAACTGAACCAGCCCCACTCTGTAAAAAGTGAAGTTCAATCCTACTATGCATCTACATGTTTAAATCGTGTATTAACCCTTTCAACACTACAGCCATTTATATAGGTGTTTTTAAACAGTGTAGATCCAGACGAGCCGGCTCGTCAGGATCTGCACTCTTTGCAAGTCATTTTCATATTTGTTAAAAAAAAATTAAAATTATAAATTGATTATTTGAAAAGTATTTTGTGTTGAATGGAATTGACCGAAAATTAACATATTATATATAATCCATTCCAGGTATTTAGGGCTGAAAGGGTTAAATGTTAAAGTTGTTGGTAACATTATGTATTGACAATCCAATGTAAAATCTGTTCCCATCCCCACACTGGTTATAAAACAAAACGCGGCTAGCTCCGTCAGATCATGGTCTTTGCTTGAACCTGTATAACTCTGTGTATATTATATTCTTCTACTAGATTCATATTTATAATGTCTTTATTACAAAGACAAAGACTTTAAAACAAAGAAAGGAAGAAAAAAAAACGCACAAAAGCAGAGATTTATTATAGCACCCGCAACTATCTCAGCTGAAGATGAAATCTTATTTTGGTATTTTTGTTACATAAATTAAGCTTTTGAAATAATAAAGTCTTCCCAAATTTTTGTAAAGTTTTCAAGTTTGTTGGCCATTATTGCTGCCTTCCTGGATGTTTCATACAGTAGTTGAATTCGATGCTTCAGTATGCTGAGACTTGGTACTACTTTTGAACACCGACATGGGTGGAAGTCCAACCACCTGTGATCGAGTTATAATACATGTATTATAGTCAGTATAACTGGGCCTGTCTCCTGGTGACATGGGGGGAAGTCCAACCACCTGTGATCGAGTTATAATACATGTAGTATAGTCAGTATAACTGTGCCTGTCTCATGGTGACATGGGTGGAAGTCCAACTGCCTGTGACCAGTTATAATACATGTATATAGTCCAGTATACTGGGCCTTCTGTGACAGTAATCCAACCACCTGTGACCAGTTATAATACATGTCAGTATAAGTCAATATAACTTGTGTCTCAGTACATGGGTGGAAGTCCAACTGCCTGTCCAGTTTAATACCATGTATAATAGTCATAACTGGGCCTGCTCGTTGTGCATGGGTGTAAGTCCAACCAGTGACCAGTTTAATACATGTACAGTAGTCATAACTGCTGCCTGTCTCGTTGTGACATGGGTGTAAGTCCAACCACCTGTGACCAGTTATAATACATGTACATGTAGTATAGTCAGTATAACTGGGCCTGCCTGTCTCATGTGTGACATGGGTGGTAAGTCCAACCAGCCTGTGACCATTATAATACATTTTATTAGTCAGTATAACTGGGCCTGTCTCGGGTTTTAACCAATGGGTGAAAGTCCATGTAGAATAGTCCAGTATACTTTGGGCCTGTCCTCGTGTGACATGGGTTGGGGTAAGTCCCAAACCACCTTGTGACAATTTTTATAATAAATTGTACATGTAGTATAGTCCAGTAAAACTGGGCCCGTCCTCGTGGGACATGGGAGTAGTCCAACCAACCTGTGGACCAGTTATAAATTACATGTACATAGTGTCAGAATACAAGGGGCCTGTCTCGTGGTGACAATGTGGAATCCAACCAACCTGTGATGATTATAATACATGTTAGCATAGTCAGCATAACTGGGCCTGTCTCAATGGTGACATTGGGTGTAAGTCCAACCACAGTATATTATAATACATGTATAGTCCAAGCCATAACCTGTGTGACATTGGGTGTAATCCAACCACATGTAGATATACACATAGTATAAATCAGTATAACGGGCCTGTCTCGTGGTGACATGGGTGGAATTCCAACCGCCGTGATGAGTAATACATGTAGCATAGTCACATAACTGGGCCTGTCACATGTGACATGGTGGAAGTCCAACCACCTGTGATGAGTTATAATACATGTAGTATAGTCAGTATAACTGGGTCTGTCTCATGGTGACATGGGTGGAAGTCCAATCGACTGTGATGAGTTATAATACATGTAGTATAGTCAGCATAACTGGGCCTGTCTCATGGTGACATGGGTGTAAGTCCAACCACCTGTGATGGGTTATAATACATGTAGTATAGTCAGCATAACTGGGCCTGTCTCATGGTGACATGGGTGGAAGTCCAACCGCCTGTGACCAGTTATAATACATGTAGTATAGTCAGCATAACTGGGCCTGTCTCATGGTGACATGGGTGTAAGTCCAACTGCCTGTGATGAGTTATAATACATGTAGTATAGTCAGCATAACTGGGCCTGTCTCATGGTGACATGGGTGGAAGTCCAACCACCTGTGACCAGTTATAATACATGTAGTATAGTCAGTATAACTGGGCCTGTCTCATGGTGACATGGGTGGAAGTCCAACCACCTATGACCAGTTATAATACATGTGGTATAGTCAGTATAACTGGGCCTGTCTCGTGGTGACATGGGTCGAAGTCCAACCACATGTGACCAGTTATAATACATGTAGTATAGTCAGTATAACTGGGCCTGTCTCATGGTGACATGGGTGGAAGTCCAACCACCTGTGATAAGTTATAATACATGTAGCATAGTCAGCATAACTGGGCCTGTCTCATGGTGACATGGGTGTAAGTCCAACCACATGTGATGAGTTATAATACATGTAGTATAGTCAGTATAACTGGGCCTGTCTCATGGTGACATGGGTGGAAGTCCAACCACCTGTGATGAGTTATAATACATGTAGCATAGTCAGCATAACTGGGCCTGTCTCATGGTGACATGGGTGGAAGTCCAACCACCTGTGATGGGTTATAATACATGTAGTATAGTCAGTATAACTGGGCATGTCTCATGGTGACATGGGTGGAAGTCCAACCACCTGTGAATGGAAGTTATACATGTAGTAAGTCAAGGGTTTATAACTGGGCCTGTCTCATGGAAGACCATGGTTGAGTCCGAACCACCTGCGATGAGTTATAATACAAGTGATATCGTAATATGGGGCCGTCTCATGGTGACTGGTGGAAGTCCAACCACCTGGATGATTATAATACAGTGCATAGTCCAATAACTGGGCCTGTCACATGCTGACATGGGTGAATCCAACCACCTGTGATGGGTTAAATACATAGTATACAATGTATACGGGTAATAACCTTGTCCTGTCTCATGGTGACATGGGTGGAAGTCCAACCACCTGTGACCAGTTATAATACATGTAGTATAGTCAGCATAACTGGGCCTGTAGCATAACTGGGCCTGTCTCGTGGTGACATGGGTGGAAGTCCAACCACCTGTGATGAGTTATAATACATGCAGTATAGTCAGCATAACTGGGCCTCCTCATGGTGACATGGTGAAGTCCAACCACCGTGATGAGTTATAATACATGTAGTATAGTCAGCATAACTGGGCCTGTCTCGTGGTGACATGGGTGTAAGTCCAACCGCCTGTGATGAGTTATAATACATGTAGTATAGTCAGCATAACTGGGCCTGTCTCGTGGTGACATGGGTGTAAGTCCAACCACCTGTGACCAGTTATAATACATGCAGTATAGTCAGTAGAGGTGCAACGATACGGTCAAACCCGTATTGCGATATATTGCGATACAACAAACCCATATTGCAATACGTATTGCGATATTATACCATGTATGAACAAATAATAATAAAAACAAACAGGCGATAAAGAACAGTCTTTATTGTTTATTATTGTCATGAAAACACATCAAAACACTGTGTGGGTCAGGACTTTGCCCAGAAACGGTTGACATTAATGATTATTTCTGGACGAGAGGAAATTAGGGGGAAGTGATCAAAATCATATTTTCCCTGATTTTTTCTTACTTGTAGTTATCGCGTAACTGTATACCATATATTGCTAGCCATAAGTCTACCCGCCCCATAAGTCGAGGCACGAAAATGAGCCCAAAAAAATCAGTCTTGAGCCAAGTCGCGGCCCATAAGTCGACTACTGAAAATTCGTCGGCTACTGGGTGCAGGCGAAATTAGGTCATGAATCGCCTGTATTGCTTGGCTACGTTTTGTGCTTTCTGTAGTTTGTTTGAAGCAAATATGCTTCGCATAAACGTAGAAAATATATAAATTATGCTTTCTGTACTATATTTATCGACTGTCACCCCCAGTGAAATGTAAAGGTCGCGTTTGAAACATTTTAGTACACACATGTTCAATCGATGTGTTGTAAAAATTGGCTGTTACGTGAATTGGACAAACTTCATAATAAACTATTTAATTGGTTGCAATAATGTTGTTTTGTTATTACAATAATACTTGTGTACAAGCATAAACATCATTAACTGCTACAGAGACAAACTAATTGTATTTCTATCAAGTAAATAATGATAATAGCAACTGGTCACAAATATTAGGAGGTAAATGGAACAGCCGTTACCTGGCAATTTCACAGCTGATCGGGTTAATGACCGGATACAGTGGCTTGTTTGATTTCAAGTCTGAATTGACTGGTGATGTGTGCAGTGCTTTTCTCTCATTTTTTGGCTGTGGCGGGAGAAATGGGGCTTATGGTATTTGCGACCAGTGTAGCTGCTGATCAAATTGCACATCCATTTAGCATGAGAACATTCTATTTTGCTTGTAGCAAATGTAGTAGATTGTAGAATTTGAAAATAAATTGTATAATTTGAAGAAAAAAAAAAATCTTTATTTCATCTCAAAAGTATATGTTGTTACCACCCATTTGACCTCTAACTGTGTACATAAATATCGTTTATGAACGTGGATGTGCATAAATTATGTATATTTACTTAATACCAAACTGTATAAACAATATCAAAAATCGGTTACGTTAACATCGATTGGAAAAAGTTGCAAAAGGACGAAACTACATAGGTACGAAATCGCCGAAATTGTCCGTGATATTTACAGACGTTTTCATGTTTTCTGACAATATAGTTAGTCATATTTGGTTGTAATAAACAGTTAGTAATCTCATACACAATACTTGTTTTCGGCATAAAAGGATTGCATTAGAATATATTGATTTCGTATTTAATTCTTTCACACTTTTGGTCGGCGATTGGATGCTATTTTTATTTCGGAAATGGTATCCCACAAAGCGTCATAAGCTGACAAAAATGTGTAATGGTATCCCACAAAGCGTCATAAGCTGACAAAAATGTGTGTAGACAACTACGAAATTTGTTTGCCACCGTGCGACCCAGCTTATAATTTTTACTAGCCCGACCCAGAAACGACTCGCACGGCGCACGTTAAAACACGTGTTTGCATGTGTTTGTTTGTCTGGTTGAGAGTATTCAGAGGGGGGTAACTCTACCTCGTTCATGATCAATCGCTGATAGATCTATTGCCGACGTCTTTCGCAACAGTAACCTGTCAATCATGACACTAAGGGCTGCCTTTACTTACCAGCGATTGGCTGTACTGTATAAATAACTTCGCCACGAGAATAACACGTGTTTTGAACTGACAATTATAGTAGCCAGAAGCAATGTTTGGCTAGTGGATTATTATACCCCCCGCAACGAGTTGAGGGGGGGGGGGGGTATACTGGAGTCAGGTTGTCCGTCCGTCCGTCCGTCCGTCCGTCCGTGCGTCCGTCCGTCCGGATAAACTTAACATCAGAGAAATATTGTTATAACTTCTAGTTCCTTCATCTAAAATGCTTGATATTTCACACATGCATTCCTGTAAGGCTCTACTACCATGCTGTGCCAAATCCACGACCGTCCAACCCCCGCAGATCCCAAGGTCAATTACTTGGTCCGTAAACTTAACATCAGAGAAATATTCTTATAACTTCTATTTCCTTCATCTAAAATGCTTAATATTTCACACATGCATTCCTGTAAGGCTCTACTACCATGCTGTGCCAAATCCACGACCGTCCAACCCCCGCAGATCCCAAGGTCAAGGTCAAATACTTAGTCTCTTTACAAAACTTAACATCAGAGAAATATTGTTATAACTTCTATTTCCTTCATCTAAAATGCTTAATATTTCACACATGCCTTCCTGTAAGGCTCTACTACCATGCTGTGCCAAATCCACGACCGTCCCCAACCCCCGCAGATCCCAAGGTCAAGGTCAAATACTTAGTCTCTTTACAAAACTTAACATCAGAGAAATATTGTTATAACTTCTATTTCCTTCATCTAAAATGCTTAATATTTCACACATGCATTCCTGTAAGGCTCTACTACCATGCTGTGCAAAATCCATGACCGCCCACCAACCCCCGCTGATCCCAATGTCAAGGTCAAATACTACTTTACAAAACTTAACATCAGAGAAATATTGTTATAACTTCTATTTCCTTCATCTAAAATGCTTAATATTTCACACATGCCTTCCTGTAAGGCTCTACTACCATGCTGTGATTTCCAAATCCACGACCGTCCAACCCCCCCGCAAGAATCCCAAGGTCAAGGTCAAATACTTAGTCTCTTTACAAAACTTAACAATCAGAGAAATATTGTTATAACTTCTATTTCCTTCATCTAAAATGGCTTAATATTTCACACATGCATTCCCTGTAAGGCTCCTAACTACCATGCTGTGCAAAATCCATGACCGTCCAAAACCAACCCCCCCCGCTGATCCCAATGTCAAGGTCAAATACTCTTTACAAAAACTTAACATCAGAGAAATAAGTTATAACTTCTATTTCCTTCATTGAAAATTCTTATTATTTCACTTGTGCATTCCTCTAAGGTTGTACTATCATGCTGTCACAAATCTACGAGTGTCCAACCCCCGCTGCTCCCAAGGTCAAGGTCACATACTTAGTCTCTTTACAAAACTTAACATCAGAGAAATATGTTATAACTTCTATTTCTTTCATGGAAAATACTTAATATTTCATATGCTGTGACAAATCCCCGCTGATCTCGAGGTCAACGTCACATACATACCGTATAACCTTGGCTTAACGCCCCCCTCCTAATAAACGCCCCCCCCCCCCCCCCCCCCCCCCCCAAACGCCCCCCCCCCCCCCCCCCCCCCCCCCCCCCCCCCCCCCCCTAAAAAAAATAAAAATAAAAAAATCCTTATTTGTGTTTGAAATTGGCGGTCCTTGGTAAAAAAACAATTTTTTTTTTTTTTTTTTTAATGGCTAATAAACGCCCCCCCCCCCAATAAATTTTTTATTTTTTATTTTTTTTTACCAATGACCGCCAATTTCAAACACAAATAATCCTTAAATCCTTATTTGTGTTTGAAATTGACGGTCCTTGGTAATTTTTTTTTTTTTTTTTTTTTTTTTTTTTCTTTTTTACTGGCTAATAAACAAACGCCCCCCCCCCCCCCCCCCCCCCCTCCCCCCCCCCCCCCCCCCCCCCCCCACTCCACCCCAATAAAAAATAAAAATAATAATAATAATACCAATGACCCGCCAATTTCAAACACAAATAATCCTTAAATCCTTATTTTGTGTTTGAATTGGCGGTCTTTGGTAATTTTTTTTTTTTTTTTTTTTTTTTTTTTTTTATAATGGCTAATAAACGCCCCTCCCCCCCCCCCCTTTTGTAAAATGTAACGCCTCCGGGGGCGTTAATTCGAGGTTATACGGTAGTCTCTTTACAAAACTTAACATCAGAGAAATCGGTTATAACTTCTATTTCCTTGCTCGGATCTGCTTCACATTTCACACACTCATTGCTCCAATGGACCTCTACCACCCTGTGACAAATTCACGTTCATGCCGCTCGCGCTAATCCCAGAGTCAAGGTCACAAGCCCACACACTTGGAAATTTGTACATATTTTAGGGGTACCTGGGCCCACGCGGGGGGTATATTCCGTAAGCCTCGCTTACTGACCAATCTAGTTGAAACTATCGATCCGTGACTTTTATTGTCACAGGGTAGGCATGATTTTAATGATTCGCATAACGATGTGATAAAAATTTGGTCAAACAATCGGGTGTCGTAAAACAAATGGTATTGTATACAGTTCGACAGACCTGCAATTAGCGAGATTTAGGTCACTGTGTGGGAAATGAACCCAGGTAACAGTACGGTATACACACGGAATTTGCTGTAAAACTTCCAGATGTGTTGGACGTCCGAGATTACCCACTACATGTATTAGTCATCTAATTGTGGCGTGTTTATTACAAATATTGGTTTCTGTCATAATACAACTTATGTTTTGAATGATTTTGAATAATTTTACACAATTATTTTAACACAAGATGGCGACCGAAAATATGGTGTAAATATCGCGATACGCGAAAACCGTACCGCGATACGTATCGTCAGGATGACATATCGCAATATACCGGTATACCGGTATATCGTTGCACCACTAATAGTCAGCATAACTGGGCCTGTCTCATGGTGACATGGGTGTAAGTCCAACCACCTGTGAGGGTTATAATACATGTAGTATAGTCAGCATAACGGGGCCTGTCTCGTGGTGAAATGGGGGGGGTAGTCCATCCAACTGCCTGTCTCGTTGTGAAACGAGGGGAAGTCCAACCGCCTGTGATGAGTTATAATGCATGCAGTATAGTCAGCATAACTGGATCCGTCTAATTGTGGAATGGCGGTGGGGAGTTCAGTCACCAGTGCACAGATCATAAGGTACCTTTATGAGCTGTTGGGCCGTTTGTTTCAAGTGTAGAAGATTATCAGCTGTGTCTGTGCCTGTCTTTGCATATCAGCACTTCACCGTGTTGACTTTACAATTAGCCACACGGTCCGCTGGCCTCACATTTCCCAGCTTAGTACCACTGGCAGGTATTGTGATCACAAAATAACCTGTGTGTTTCAACTTTGACATGAATATTCATGAAAATGTGGTAAATTAACCATGTACATGTATATATATATACAAAAACTATACACGTCTACATACTTCATATATAATGACATATATATATATATTTGTCAATATTATACCCCCGGCATATGAAGTATGTCGACTTGTATAGTTTTTGTTATTCCGTCATTCCGTTTGTCTGTACGTCCGTCCGTCCGTAAGATTTACGTTAACATTTTTATTTATCGGTCCAGCTGGCGGCCGGGCTATCTGTGAGCCTCAGCATGATAAGGACATATACTGTTTGTTAGAATTGAACTATATGATTCTAATGTGATGCCGCCAAACCATGTTTTTGTTGTGAAAAAATAAAAATAGAAACTAAATGGCAGACAATAAAATTTAATTCAGCATTGCAATGAATAATTACTGCCACGTGTAAGACAGTCACCATAGATACCCACGAATGCGACTGTTTCCTGTAGGTATTTGCCCAGTAACTATCAGCTCTTGAATTTGTGGCTGTCCCGGCCATGCCATCGTCGTGTTTGGTGTTCAGTACTCGGCCAACTGCAGTATAGCGACATGTCCCCATGGGACCCTCTCCAGCCATATGGAAAGACTTGTGAAATGACATACTATTGTTGTTGTGACCACAGGTATTTGGCTTACATCTGCTTTCTTCTACGTCGGAGACAAGCTTGCATCATAACATCTTTATTATACCCCCACAAACAAAGTTTGTTGGGGGTATATAGATAGGAGTCAGCTTGTCGGTCGGTCGGTCGGTCGGTCTGCCAGTCTGTCGATCGGTCTGTTGGAAATTCCCTTCCGCTCTATATCTTCTACACCCATGCATGGATTATCAAATGGCTTGGCACAAATGTTTCTCATGATGAGAAGGTGTGTCGCGATCAATAACCACGCAGCTACGTCCAAGGTCACGGTCACAGTTGAAGGTCAAAGGTCAAACCTATCGAAATTCCCTTCCGCTCTATATCTTCTACACCGATGCATGGATTATCAAATGGCTTGGCACAAATGTTTCTCATGATGAGAAGGTGTGTCGCGATCAATAACCACGCACCTACGTCCAAGGTCAAGGTCACAGTTGAAGGTCAAAGGTCAAACCTATTGAAATTCCCTTCCGCTCTATATCTTCTACACCGATGCATGGATTATCACACTATGCCCAGGGTCAAGGTCACAGACTTGATGCGTAATGCTTGGCTAAATGGCTTATAATCAAAAATGCCTTGTTTTCTTTGGCTGCCAGTGGGGGGGTATTTGTGTGCCGACAGGCCACATTTCTAGTTAACACTAACGTATATATGTTCGCAGAGAGTACACATGTTCATTATACCCACTTTTTTTGTAAAAAAAAACGGGTATATTGTTTTCGTCACGGGTGTCCGTCCGTCCGTACGTCCGTACGTCCGTCACGTTTCTTGTAACTCGAAAAACTTTTTCACCTTCATACCTACGCGCCTGATATTTGGTATGTAGCTTCGTTATCATGTGCAGATGCGCAAAGTGAATTTGGATTTTTGATCCGACCCTCCATCATGGATTATCTCCCCCTTTCGGACTCAGAATTTCCCATTTTTTCCTCGTAACTCGAAAAACTTTTTCACCTTCATACCTACGCGCCTGATATTTGGTATGTAGCTTCGTTATCATGTGCAGATGCGCAAAGTGAATTCGGATTTTTGATCCGACCCTCCATCATGGATTATCTCCCCCTTTCGGACTCAGAATTTCCCATTTTTTCCTTGTAACTCGAAAAACTTTTTCACCTTCATACCTACGCGCCTCATATTTGCTGTGTAGCTTCGTTATCATGTGCAGATGCGCAAAGTGAATTCGGATTTTTCATCCGACCCTCCATCATGGATATCTCCCCCTTTCGGACTCAGAATTTCCCATTTTTTCCTTGTAACATCGAAAAACTTTTTCACCTTCATACCTACGCGCCTCATATTTGCTATGTAGCTTCATTATCATGTGCAGATGCGCAAAGTGAATTCGGATTTTTTCATCCGACCCTCCATCATGGATTATCTCCCCCTTTCGGACTCAGAATTTCCCATTTTTTTCTTGTAACTCGAAAAACTTTTTCACCTTCATACCTACGCGCCTCATATTTGCTATGTAGCTTCGTTATCATGTGCAGATGCGCAAAGTGAATTCGGATTTTTCATCCGACCCTCCATCATGGATTATCTCCCCCTTTCGGACTCAGAATTTCCCATTTTTTCCTCGTAACTCAAAAAACTTTTTCACCTTCATACCTATGCGCCCGATATTTAGTATGTACCTTCGTTATGTGCAGATGCGCAAAGTGAATTCCCATTTTTGATCCGACCCTCCATCATCGATTACCTTTTCCCCCTTTCCGACTCAGAATTTCCCATTTTTTCCTTGTAACTCGAACTCGAAAAACTTTTTCACCTTCATACCTACGCGCTTCATATTTGCTATGTAGCTTCGTTATCATGTGCACATGCGCAAAGTGAATTCAGATTTTTTATCCGACCCTCCATCATGGATTACTTCCCCCTTTCGGACTTAGCATTTGGGGAAAGTGGGTATATTGCGATGGCGCGCCATCGACTTTTTCTAGTTTGAGAAATATTGTTATCTTGCTGAAATAGTATATACTTAGAACATAATTCTGCAAAACTGATCGATTTAAACCTTGTATGCTAATGTCGGACACAAGCTTGTATTGTAACATGTGCATGAAGTTTCAAGCTTATAGTTGATACGTTACAGAAATCAAAGTAATTTGACATTGACCTTGACCATGGGCATGGGCATGTGTGCAGCGGGGAGTGAAAAGGTGCACGATGACAAACATGCAAATGGAAGTTTAAGCCAATCATTGATATGGTAAATAATTTAAGTAATTTGACATTGACCTTGGGCACGGGAGGAGCATGCTTGGGACTGGGAATGAAAATATGGATGATGACAAACATTCACATGAAGTTTGAAGCCAATCGTTGATACAGTAAAGAAATTATAGAGGAATGGAGAAATACACACGAATTTCAGTCATTTGACTTGACCTTGTGCACGGGAGAGTGTGAATGAGGCAGGCAATAAAAATGTGGATTATGATAATTGCGAATGTCTCATACAGTAAAGAAGTTACACCAGAATTAATCTACTGAACAGGAAATTTTAAAGTTATTTGACATTGACCTTAGGCATGGAGGTAGCATAGTTGAGGCGAGGAATGAACATATGCATAATGACATACATGCACAGTAAGTTTCAACCGAATATCTTGTATGGTAAATTTGCTGGTCTATGTGTGTCTTTGGCTGACAAACATATCATTATAGTAATTGCCGGCATAGCCGAAGATATATCTGTGCAGTCAGATGAGACCGTGCATCGGTTGTCCTTCAATCAATCTAATATGTTTATTCCATGTATTCCAGTGCAATAAGGGCACCTGGCACTATAGCATAGTTTGGCTTCAATTCAAAGGATAGTGTAATTTCCGCCATATGGACCTTCAACACATTTTAACCCTAGAATGTTGGAAACGAAAATTGCCGCCTGCTGTTGTTTTATATTTTGTCTTGTTTCTCAATATAAATAGAGAATCGACACGCGTGATGATTTAATATGATATTTATTAACCCTTAGACCGCTACTCACAACAATTAACGTCTGCTGTTGCTTTTATATCTTGCCTTATTTCTCAATAAAAACATGGTTTGACAGCACTTCAGAATCATTTCCTATGGAAATGATTCTGAAGTGCTGTCAAAGCATGTTGTAAATTATTCTAAAGTGCTGTCAAAGCTTGTTTTTAGCCAGGTTTTTTGAAAAAAAATCCAGGCAATTGGATTGGCGAAAGCCGGGTGGGCGGGTGGCGGGCGGCGGGCGGCAGGTGGGCTGGCAGCGTCCACAATCAATGTTAAGTTTATTTGGTACGTACGCCAAATACGTACGTACGTACGTACGCCAAAGTGTCGACTATATCGCGCTTTCCGCAAGCGGGCGCGACAAAAAGTAACATGTTGGATAGTAATATGTACGTGTGTCCGGTTAAAGTTTTTGGTTAAGTTGTTTGGTTAAGTTTTTTGGTTAAAGTTTTTGGTTCTTTGGTTAAAGTTTTTGGTTAAGTTTTTTGGTTAAGTTTTTTGGTTAAAGTTTGTTGTTAAAGTTTTTCGTTATACTATATCTCTGCAACTGCTTTGCCCATTACCTTGAAACTTCACATGGTTTATCATCATCTTATTTTCAATCTACCCCCCCCCGTGCGGCCCCGGTGCCCAATGTCAAGGTCAAAAGGTTACTTTAAAGTTTTTGGGTTAAAGTTTTTGGTTTGTTTTTTAAGGTTTAGTTGGTTAAAGTTTTTCGTTATACTATCTCTCCAACTGCTTTGGCCCATTAACCTTTAAACTTCACATTGGGTGTTTATCATCAACTATATTTTCAATCTACCCCCCCTCCCGTCGGCCCCCTGTGCCCAATGTCAAGTCATTTTTACTTTGAAGTTTTTGGGTTAAAGTTTTTTTTGGTTAAGTTTTTTTGGTTAAGTTTTTTTGGTTTAAAGTTTTTCGTTATACAATATCTCTGCAACTGCTTTGCCCATTTACCTTCAAACTTCACATGGGTGTTTATCATCATCTATATTTTCATTCTACCCCCTCCCGTGCGGCCCCTGTGCCCAATGTCAAGGTCAAATTACTTTGAAGTTTTAGGTTAAGTTGTTTGGTTAAGTTTTTTGGTTAAGTTTTTTGGTTAAAGTTTTTCCCCTGTGCCCAATGTCAAGGTCAAATTACTTTGAAGTTTTTGGTTAAGTTTTTTGGTTAAGTTTTTTGGTTAAAGTTTTTCGTTATACTATATCTCTGCAACTGCTTTGCCCATTACCTTGAAACTTCACATGGGTGTTTATCATCATCTATATTTTCATTCTACCCCCCTCCCGTGCGGCCCCTGTGCCCAATGTCAAGGTCAAATTACTTTGAAGTTTTTGGTTAATGTTTTTGTCACACCCGCTTGCGGAAAGCGTGATATAGTCGGCACTTTGGCGTACGTACGTGTGTCCGGTTAAACTTTTTGGTTAAGTTTTTTGGTTAAGTATTTTGGTTAAAGTTTTTCGTTATACTATATCTCTTTTTTTAGTGTCCATGCCTCGCCACAAGGCGCGACATGCAGGCCGCGGCCATCTAGTTTTTACCTTCACCTATTATTTCTACGTAATTGACATTTTCAACGTTAACTTTTTAACGTACGTCTGGTTAAAGTTTTTTGGTTAAAAGTTTTTCGTTATACTATATCTCTGCAACTGCTTCGCCCATTACCTTGAAACTTCACATGGATGTTTATCATCATCCATATTTTCATTCTACCCCCCAACCGTGCGGCCCCTGTGCCCAATGTCAAGGTCAAATTACTTTGAATTTTTTTGTTAAAGTTTTTTTGTGTACTATATCTCTGCAACTGCTTCACCCATTACCTTGATACTTCACATGGGTGTTTATCATCATTGTCGCACCCGCTTGCAGAAAGTGCGATATCGTCGGCATTTTGGCATACGTTGGAAAAAACCTGGCCTTCGTGGCTTTGCCTCGTTTCTTGTTAATGATAAAAATTGAAAATAGAAAATAAACAGCAGACGACAAAAAAAATAAGATAGCGGTCTAAGGGTTAAACAAGTTCACTGCTTTCACAAGAAACGAGGCTATGCCTCATAATAAATCATCACAAATGATAGATTCTATTTAATGCATAAGCACATAATTGTACACTGCAGCTCCATTATAACGCGGTGGTCGGGGTCCAAGATTTCAAACCGCGATCGAATCCGACCGCGTTATAAAATTTCGGGACATGCACGGGTACTGGTACTTCACGGGTTACTGGTATCATTCGCATTTACCAACTATTGCGGGAATTCCATTAGCAACGGACCCATATCAAATCTTGTCATTTGAACAGAAGTTAAAGTAATTATTAATAATGTCTATGACATACAAACTTGTATGTATTAATGTATTAAACATACGAGTTATTTATAAAATCATGTTTATTACGTTGTATAGTGCTCGCGATAGACAGACGCTTATTACAATGTATACTACTCGCGATCAACAGACGCTTAAACGGATTAATTGATAATAAATAATGCCTATGGTCACATGTCCTGCCTATTCATGCGGTTGATACGTGCATAATCTCAGGATGTGTCACGTGATCTATTGTTTACGCTGCAAGTCATATTGATGAATGAAATTTACGATTTAAGCGAGATTGCCGTGGGCTGCATTGTAAACAATAGACCATGTGATCCCATACCCAGATAATGCTGAAACACCAGTATATTTATAGAACGGTAAATATTACACCTGGGAGTAAAGAAAAAGAAAGGCGATCGAACAGCAACCATTTATTAGCGACAATTATGTGTAATTGAATTGATTAATAAATATGCCTATTAACATGATTACCCGATTAAAGGTACATGTATTACATTTGCTAACATACTAATATTAATCCTTTCATGGACTTTGAACTTCGTTGTTTTAATAAACTTGCAGAAATCACGAATCAACTGAAAACACGATGACTACGACGTCCGACGATTTTTTTTTTTTTTCTTTTTTTTTTTTTTTTTTTTTTTTTTTTTTTCTTTGTTTTTTTTTTTTTTTTTTTTTTCTCTCGATTTTTTAAATATTTTTTTGGGATCCACGAGAGACCCGCGTTATAATGGAGATCGCGCTATACGCGACCGCGTTATAATGGAGCTGCAGTGTATAAGTACATACATTGTTGAAGCTGTACTGGTCACCAAACCTGTTTTCTGTAATGAGCTAATTTGCATATTTATTACACTAGTGTAATAAGATTTTTAGCCAGGTTTTTTTTTTAAAAATCCAGGCTATTGGATTGGCAAAAGCCGGGCGGGCGGGCGGCGTCCACAATCAATGTTAAGTTTTCGTGTTTGAGTCCATTTTTTTTTTTTTTTTTGGAGTCCATTTCTTTGTTACTGTACCACCTAGGACCACCAAACTTTCACAGCTTCATAATCAAGGGGTGCCCACCACATATCACTATCCAACATGTTTCTCTTTTTTTTAACTTGACCCATTTTTTCCGTGCAGTCGACTTACCCATTTTCAATTTTAAGTTTTCGCGTTTGAGTCCATTTCTTTGTTACTGTACCACCTAGGACCACCAAACTTTCACAGCTTCATAATCAAGGGGTGCCCACCACATATCACTATCCAACATGTTACTTTTTTAGCCAGGTTTTTTGGAGAAAAAAATCCAGGCTATTGGATTGGCGAAAGCCGGGCGGCGGGCGGGCGGCGGGCGGGCGGGCGGGCGGGCGGCGTCCACAATCAATGTTAAGTTTTCGTGTTTGAGTCCATTTCTTTGTTACTGTACCACCTAGGACCACCAAACTTTCACAGCTTCATAATCAAGGGGTGCCCACCACATATCACTATCCAACATGTTACTTTCTTTTTAACTTGACCCATTTTTTCCGCGCAATCGACTTAGCCATTTTCAATGTTAAGTTTTCGCGTTTACAATGTTAAGTTTTCGTGTTTAAGTCCATTTCTTTGGTACTGTACCACCTAGGACCACCAAACTTTCACAGCTTCATAATCAAGGGGTGCCCACCACATATCACTATCCAACATGTTACTTTTTTTTTAACTTGACCCATTTTTTACCGCACGTAGATTAATTTGCCATTTTCAATGTTAAGTTTTCGCGTTTACAATGTTAAGTTTTCCTGTTTAAGTCCATTTCTTTGGTACTGTACCACCTAGGACCACCAAACTGTCACAGCTTCATAACCAAGGGGTGCCTACCACATACAACTATCCAACATGTGACCATTTTTAGCCAGTTTTTTTGAAAAAAAATCCAGGCTATTGGATTGGCGAAAGCCGGGCGGGCGGGCGGTGGGCGGCGTCCACAATCAATGTTAAGTTTTCGTGTTTGAGTCCATTTTTTTGTTACTGTACCACCTAGGACCACCAAACTTTCACAGCTTCATAATCAAGGGGTGCCCACCACATATCACTATCCAACATGTTACTTTTTTTTTAACTTGACCCATTTTTTCCGCGTAGTCGACTTAGCCATTTTCAATGTTAAGTTTTCGCGTTTACAATGTTAAGTTTTCGTGTTAAGTCCATTTCTTTGGTACTGTACCACCTAGGACCACCAAACTTTCACAGCTTCATAATCAAGGGGTACCCACCACATACAACTATCCAACATGTGACCATTTTTTTACCTTCACCTGTTATTTCTACGTAATTGACTTAGCCATTTTCAATGTTAACTTTTTAACGTACGTCTGGTTAGAGTTTTTTAACTCTGCAACTGCTTCGCCCATTACCTTGAAACTTCACATGGGTGTTTATCATCATCCATATTTTCATTCTAACCCCCAACCGTGCGGCCCCTGTGCCCAATGTCAAGGTCAAATTACTTTGAATTTTTTTGTTAAAGTTTTTTCATGTACTATATCTCTGCAACTGCTTCACCCAATACCTTGATACTTCACATGGGTGTTTATCATCATTGTCGCACCTGCTTGCGGAAAGCGCGATCCTGTGCTGAATTTTTTTGTTAAAGTTTTTTCGTGTACTATATCTCTGCAACTGCTTCACCCAATACCGAGCCCCGTGCAGGCACCGGGGCGGGATCAACTGATCCTGAGAATAGTGCTGCAGTAGCCATTGCTTGTCGTAAAAGGCGACTAAACTGGCTTAACGATTGGGTTCATACTTTCCGGAACCCACTATACCGGATTTGGCCCTCCTGTACATTTTTGGCTTTCTTGTATGTGAGAGTTGAGTCGGGCTATGCCCCATATATAAAAGTAAGATTAGCGCTAATCCTATTACTTTTAGGGGATGGGATAAATGATGCTGGTGTGGCGAGGGCCTGGCACCAGATCAGGTTGTTCTAATTTCAGGACTGAATATATATTTTGATTGTAAATATTGAGTTCTGAAGTTGGGATTTACCCCCCTTGGACAGGTGGATATGGGACTCGACCCCGTTGACCCGTCTGCGTGTAGACTCCCTGAGGCTTGTACCTCTATGTCAGAAAAGCGGACGTTAAACCCTATTCACTCACTCACTCACTCACCCAATACCTTGATACTTCACATGGGTGTTTATCATCATTGTCGCACCTGCTTGCAGAAAGCGCGATCCTGTGCCCAATGTCAAGGTCAAATTACTTTGAATTTTTTTGTTAAAGTTTTTTCGTGTACTATGTCTCTGCAACTGCTTCACCCAATACCTTGATACTTCACATGGGTGTTTATCATCATTGTCGCACCTGCTTGCGGAAAGCGCGATCCTGTGCCCAATGTCAAGGTCAAATTACTTTGAATTTTTTGTTAAAGTTTTTTCGTGTACTATATCTCTGCAACTGCTTCACCCAATACCTTCATACTTCACATGGGTGTTTATCATCATTGTCGCACCTGCTTGCGGAAAGCGCGATCCTGTGCCCAAATGTCAAGGTCAAATTACTTTGTTTTTTTAATTTTTTTGTTAAGTTTTTTCGTGTACTATATCTCTGCAACTGCTTCACCCAATACCTTCATACTTCACATGGGTGTTTATCATCATTGTCGCACCTGCTTGCGGAAAGCGCGATCCTGTGCCCAATGTCAAGGTCAAATTACTTTGAATTTTTTTGTTAAAGTTTTTTCGTGTACTATATCTCTGCAACTGCTTCACCCAATACCTTGATACTTCACATGGGTGTTTATCATCATTGTCGCACCTGCTTGCGGAAAGTGCGATCCTGTGCCCAATGTCAAGGTCAAATTACTTTGAATTTTTTTGTTAAAGTTTTTTCGTGTACTATATCTCTGCAACTGCTTCACCCAATACCTTGATACTTCACATGGGTGTTTATCATCATTGTCGCACCTGCTTGCGGAAAGCACGATCCTGTGCCCTATGTCAAGTTCAAATTACTTTGAATTTTTTTGTTAAAGTTTTTTCGTGTACTATATCTCTGCAACTGCTTCACCCAATACATGTACCTTGACACTTCACATGGGTGTTTATCATCATTGTCACACCTGCTTGCGGAAAGCGCTATATCGTCGGCATTTTGGCATACGTCCGTCCGTTCGTCCGTGTGTCCGGTTAAAGTTTTTTGGTTAAAGTTTTTCCATCTACTATATCTATTTTTTTAGTGTCCATGCCTCGCCCCAAGGCGCGACATGCAGGCCACGGCCATCTAGTCTACAAAAAGTGGGTATAATTATGTTATCCAAGTGTCTATGCTTGGAAAAAACCTGGCCTTCGTGGCTTTGCCTCGTTTCTTGTTTTACCTTTACCTATTATTTCTACGTAATTGACTTAGCCATTTTCAACGTTAACTTTTTAACGTACGTCTGGTTAAATTTTTTGCTTAAAACTTTTTCGTTATACTATATCTCTGCAACTGCTTCGCCCATTACCTTGAAACTTCACATGGGTGTTTATCATCATCCATATTTTCATTCTAACCCCCAACCGTGCGGCCCCTGTGCCCAATGTCAAGGTCAAATTACTTTGAATTTTTTTGTTAAAGTTTTTTCGTGTACTATATCTCTGCAACTGCTTCACCCATTACCTTGATACTTCACATGGGTGTTTATCATCACTGTCGCACCCGCTTGCGGAAAGCACGATATCGTCGGCATTTTGGCATACATCCGTCCGTCCGTCCGTACGTCCGTGTGTCCGGTTAAAGTTTTTTCGTTAAAGTTTTTCCATCTACTATATCTATTTTTTTAGTGTCCATGCCTCGCCCCAAGGCGCGACATGCAGGCCACGGCCATCTAGTCTACAAAAAGTGGGTATAATTATGTTATCCAAGTGTCTATGCTTGGAAAAAACCTGGCCTTCGTGGCTTTGCCTCGTTTCTTGTTATTGCAGTGTGTTAATACACTATGAGTGCCCATTTTATGCAATAAACATGATTCCATTGGAAAATTATTATATTCTAAAATGTTTATAATGGGAAAAAGTGTAAAAAAGCAAAAAAGCAGATGACAAAATTTAATTCATCATTATAAGGGTTAGAATGCTCTGTGATGTGTTTTACTGAGATAGTCTTTGTACAATGAAACCTCTGTGAAAGGACACCCTGACAGGTCTCCAGTTTAGAGAGGTTCCACCGTAACTCAATCGTGTTTGTACTCCAAGACATATGTCTGTGCTTTGCAATCATGAACATGAAGCAACTGTAAGGGCACTACTGTATAGCATCGGGCGTCCTCTGAGGGTACTGAGGATTGAATGGACGTATAAAATCAACACATTTGTGTTTTCTTGGTATGTGATTCAAATATGTTCTGCTGTATATATTGCCTTGATTATTTGTAGCTCAACCCTTTCAACACCACAGGCCTGTATAGTGGTATTGGCAAATAGTGTAGATCCAGATGAGCCGGCTCGTGACGAGCCGTCTCATCAGGATTTGCACTTTTTGCAGGTAATTTTCATATTTTTGAGAACAAAAACACCCCCTTTTCATAAATGGACTTATCTGAAAATCGTTTTGTGACGATTGGATTGGTCCGGAAATTAACGTATACAAATCCATTCCAGTTACCTTGGGGTGAAAGGGTTAACCTGTGTATATCCTGCCTATATTTCAGTTCTACCCGTTGGACCGCGAGTGTGTGTCGAGCCTGCTGACATTCGAACATCTCCTGTACCTGTGTCAGAACTCCGTCATCCATGCAGACTTGGCCGACATTGTCAATGCCAGGTACTCTCATTTCGGCTTATTAACCGCTACACTATGTCACAATTTTATCAAATTCCAATAGTTTGGTAAAATGTTATTCAGAATATGGTCAAAATGTGTAAAATAAATCGTTTGACACCTTTGATGGTCTTGCTTACTAAATTAATTGTTCAACAAAGAAACTAACCTGTCATGAGGTCACTGGATAATACTGCTTCAAGTTTAGTATGTATTTTGCTACGCTGATCCAGTATGCTGTTCACTATTTGTTGTTGCGCCCGCTTGCGAACAGTGCAATAAAGTTGACACCTCGGTGTTGTATGTACGTCCGGGTTAAAGTATTTGGTTAAACTATCAAAGACTCGGCAGGCGCTACATGCGGCACACGGCCTTCTAGTGTTTGCACTAAAATATGCGCAGAATTATCAGAAAAATTGACACCATACATCGCACAATTTATGTCATTTACTGATGTCAGCAAGTTATGACATTTAACATATACAGACTTCTTTGAGCTGCCTCGAATGTTCAGGAAATTTGAACTGAATATGGGCTTGGTAACAAAATATGTTTTGAAAGCCTTGGGTGCGCAGAATTAGCCAACATTATTGTTCACATCAGTCCCAACTGCGGAAGGGGAGATAAGTAAGGAATTCCTACACGTTTTATGGCCTTGCCTGGTCTGGTATCAAAGGAAGGGGTTATGAAATGTGACTGTGACTGTAGAAATGGAGCATATGGGTTTTGCGACCAGTGTAGATCCAGATCAGCCTGTGCATCCACACAGTCTGATCAGGATCTGCACTATTCGCCATTTCATCAATAAAACAGCTGTCATGCTTCTAACAAGCAATATAGAATGTTATCAGGCTACAGGAGTGTGCTATTTGATCAGGAGATAGACTGGTCACTAACCCCATGAGCCAAATTTCTCCAATCATAAATCAGTTCCAACCCCAGAGGTGTTTTCATTGTTTGGGTATGAGGTTATCTACTTTAACCCTTACACCTTACATCTTAATTTTTTGTCGTCTGCTGTTTATTTTCTATTTTCCAGTTTTATCATCAATAACAGCACTTTAGAATAATTTACAACATGGTTTGACAGCACTTCAGAATAATTTTCAATGGAAATGATTCTGAAGTGCTGTCAAACCATGTTTTTATTGAGAAATTAATCGTGATATAAAAGCAACAGCAGACGACAATTGTTGCAAGTAGCAGTCTAAGGGTTAACACATTTGACAATTTTGCAAAATTGATTTGTGGCTGTGACTGGAGAATCGGTGCTTAGGCGATTTGCAACCAGTGAAGTGATATCTTGGATGAGTGCTTAAACCACGTATGTCAAATGACCGGTTTCAGAGTTATTGTCCTTTGATTTTTTTGATTGGCTGAACTTGTGACCGCGATAACTCGAAAATGTTAAGTTCGATTTCCACAAAACTTTATAATGACAATATTTCCGATGTGTTCTTAAACCATGTATGTCACATGACGTGTTTCAGAGTTATTTCCATTGATGTTCCTGATTGGCTGAGCTTTTCTCAATGTTAAATTTTGTATTGGGGGGCTTTTACTGACTTTCTTGTTTTCAAAAATTGCTAACACGTTGTACAAGATTGTTAATGCAATAGCGTCCTATTACCGTACCAGTCATTGTGTCCGAGGAGATTATGCATCCACTTCGCAATTGGGAGGTCAAAGGTTCAAGCCTCTATTCGGGCTGGTATGGTCAGTTGGTGAGCCGCCAGGTAGTTAAGTAGTACAAATTGTCTACTTGCTTGGTGTATTGGATAGGAATTGGGATTGGTATATTGGATAGGAATTGGGACTGGTATATCGGATAGGAATTGGGACTGATATATTGGATAGGAATTGGGATTGGTATCTTGGATAGGAATTTGGATTGGCATATTGGATAGGAATTGCGATTGGTATATTGGATAGGAATTGGGATTGGTATATTGGATAGGAATTGGGATTTATATATTGGATAGGAATTGGTACTGGTATATTGGATAGGAATTGGGACTGGTATATTGGATAGGAATTGGGATTTGTATATTGGATAGGAATTGGGATTGGCATATTGGATAGGAATTGGGATTGGTATATTGGATAGGAATTGCGATTGGTATATTGCATAAGAATTGGGACTGGTATATTGGATGGGAATTGGGATTGGTATATTGGATAGGAATTGCGATTGGTATATTGCATAAGAATTGGGACTGGCATATTGCATAGGAATTTATAAGATTCACTGAAGGGTTGATTTATTTATTGGGGGTGACATATACCCCAATCAAGCAATCTATCAAGCACTCGATCAATCAATATGATAGAACATGCAAGGTACTGCATTTTCCTGTGGTAATAAATTGCCTCGCTCTTTCAATAGAGGTAATAAATAACTCTGCCTTTTACAGAGAAGTGGGGTCCTGTGTGAACCAGGTCGCAGCGACGATAGAACACATCACATTTCCGTTCGACCTTCTGTCCATCCTGCCCAGAAGTCAACAGGCTGAGCTGATGTTCCCCTCGTTTACCTATGGTTTGTATGTCGTCGTTGCGGGAGTAATGCCGCGTATGGTGTTTGTGACCAGCGTAGCTTCTGATCAAATAGCGCTCTCTTGTAACCTGATAACAATCTATATTGCTTGCTAGTAGCATCATGGGTGTTTCATTGATGGAATGGCGAGCAGTGTAGTTCTTGATCAGACTGCGGATGCACAGGCTGATCTGGATCTACACTGGTCACAAAACCCATAAGCCCCATTTCTCTAGTGACAGCCACACATTGGCAGGTGTTTCATTGATGGACTGGTGATCTTTGCATTGATTAGTCTGTGTTTGGTAAAATATATGTTTCTAATATTTTGCCCCTCCCCTTAATTGTCTTCTGATACCTGGCGACTTAGAAAGCTCAGCAGCTACTGACGAGAGTGCCGCATCCCCATGTAAGTGTCAAGCCCTTTATGTTCATCCAACATGCTAATTATACCCTCGGCATACGAAGTATGTCGAGGGGTGTATAGTTTTCGTAATTTTGTCTGTCCTTCCGTCCGTCCGTCCATGCTAAAGTTTTTGGGTACCCATTATCTCTGTAGCTGTAAGTTGGATTGACCTCAAACTTCATATACTTCCTTATCATCATCCATATTTTCATTACATACCACACCCATGTGGCCTTCATGTCCAAGGTTAAGGTCAAATTACTTAGAAATTTGCGTCTGTAAGATTTGCGTTCAAGTTTTCGGGTACTCATTATCGCAGATTGATTTCAAACCTTATATACATCCTGAATATCATCCATATTTTCATTCCATACCACACCTATGCAGCCTTCATGTCCAAGGTCAAGGTCAAATTACTTAGAAATGTGTTTTTTAAATATTTGCGCTAAAGTTTTTATTTGTCGGTGCAGGCGGCGGCCGGCGGTATACGTGAGCCCCTACTGACTTTCTCTAGTTAACAGAAGGGCAGAGAAGAATAATCGTGAATTTTTCCCAGGATTTGGGGGCACGTTCTTGGCGGGAAAACTATTCTATGGTGAATTTGCTTTTCTGATGAAAATTACATGGCGCCAGATCTGGATATCGCTACTTCACTGAATAATTTCAATATTCCTCTATTCAATTGTATTTCCATCGGTATATGACCTTATTTTTGAATATACAAAAACCCCAATCAATCAATGATATTTTATTTAAAATACAGACCTAGATGTTTTAACCCTTCCTACACTGTTGACGGAAATTGCCGTCTGCTGTTTTTCATTTTGCTTCAATTCTTAACAAAAACCTGGTTTTGACAGCACATGAGAATCGTCTCCACTGGAGACGATTCTCATGTGCTGTCAAAACCAGGTTTTTGTCGAGAAATATTGAAAATAAATAATTTCCAGCAGACGACAACATTTAATTCAGCGTAGTAAGGGTTAATACAGTGTATGTTACTATGTAGTCTATTAAAGAAACTGTATGACTGTGACCGGAGAAATGGGGCTTATGGGATTTGTGACCTGTGTAGCTCCTTGTCTAATAGCACACTCTTGTAGTCTGGTAAAGATATATATTACTCATTACAAGCATGACTGGTGTTTCATTAACAGAATGTCGAACAGTGCAGATCCTGATCAGACTGCGCGAATGCACAGGCTGATCTGGATCTACACTCATCGCAAAAGCCATAAGCCCCATTTCTTCAGTCACAGCCACATATATGATTTTCAGACCCTGATAGTTCCAACGTGGAGAACCAGAAGAATGGCCGAGATGTCAACAACCTTCTATTCACTCTGCTGTTTGAGCAACTGGCTGAGTCGACGCAGCGCGATGTCACACTGTCACCTGAGCAGAGTCTCCAGTTCCTACAGCAGCTACAGGCTCGACCTCGCTCTACACAGTTATACCCATTCCCTTTTGAAATTGTGAACTTTGCTGAAAATCTTGCAGCGGAAGAGTCAGAGGTGAAGGTCACTGAAAATGACACACTGATGTCAGAGGTCAAAGATAAAACTAGCCAACCAAAGTCCAGTGGGAGCGAGATGAAATTCCAACAAGCTACAAGTCCACAAGTAGCTGCTGATGTGAAAGGTCAACATCCACCTGCAGGTCAGTTCAAATGTGATGGTCACCCAAGCAACGAAATCCAGACAATTCCACAATTCAGGTGCTTTATTAAATCAATAAGTAACAATGTTTTATTGCTGACGGTAGTCCCCGCTTCATTCAATGACTTGGTCCTCATGCACCACAAGAATGAGGAAAGCAAAGAAGTTGACCAAGAAAACGGTGCAGATTTAAATGATACCATAAAGACGGACGGAGAGCTTGCAGGCAATGTACCTGATCTCGAACCTCCAGCTGAATCTCACCATGGTGGTGAAAAGGCTGGTGATGTTAGCATTGAGGTGCTAGAATCTGAACACAGTATGAAAACTGAAGCCAGTATGGCTCCAACTGAATTAGCTGACACAACTGAAGTGTTTGACAATGTTTGTGAGGATGCTACGGATGCTGGAAGTCACAGAGAGGAATCTTTTGACACTGATACTAGTCACTGTAAGGAAACAGCGAAGACCCCAGAGAGAAGAAAGAATGTGTCTTTGACTATACCAGTGTATGTGTATGACTGTGTAAGCCATAATGTCCTAGACTCATTAATAAATCCCTGGGACTTCCAATTGCCGGCAGATGTCTACCATGATTTAACCTTCGACGTCCAATCCGACATTGAAGAGGGAGGCCTGCCCAGTCCGAGGGTAAAGAGAGTGTCCTTCAGTCTGGAAGCAAAGGTAGGCTACATTGGTGATTTTCAATGCTGTTAAATGTAATCCGTTGAATGGGTCGCTGGAAGAAACGAGGCTAACGTCCCCTTCAGTCTGTTGAGTGTAACATAGTTACGTATGAGTCACAATCGCAGTTATGTGTGAGTCACAGTGTTGAGATATATGTAACTAACATTTATAGAAAGGCATGTCATTAATTATATGTAGTACCCATCATTTAGCCTATGGTTCCCTTGTTTATGTTATTATATGTTGCCACCTCAGGATGAAACTGGGGAAGGGTCATCAAAGTCTCAGGATCGGCGATCTCAGGAGCGAAGGTCAACAGAAGGGTCAAATGAAGGGGGTGGTGAGAATCTGTGGCAACATTGCTCTTCCCTGTCGGAAACTTTCTACCAGTGTTACGTCAAAGGTGGGTCATTTCTAACTCTACATGGCTAGTCATGTTTGATTTATATCATGTTCTGGATTGAAATCAAGTTGAACAATTTATTGTTTTCTTAATAACAATTACTATCGACGGCATTTGCAGAAAATATCACATTCTAGGAGCCAGTCGCCCGTTTCATTAAACTTCATACGATTAAGAAATTTGCAAGTTCAACTTTAAAATCAAGAATAAACTTCGCATTAGCAACCGATTATTAGAAATCTTTACTACATTGACCCAACCTAAAATGAACTTAGCTGTTGACAGGCTGTTGTTTTCATTAAAATTATTCCTGCAGGTGTGTTCAAAAGTCTCCAGAAAGGCTTCACGGTGGAATCGCAGGACGTGGACGCCGCCATCAACAACATCTGTGAGGAATCGTTGCCCTTGGAGACAAACATGACGGCATTTCTCCACGCTTCCTGTGGTCACTTACAGCGACTGGTCAACGAGGCACGCAAGGAAAACGACCTTGAATCTCAGGCACATGACCTTGACACTCCATCACATGACCTTGACCCTCATAATGATGATCAGACAGAGGAGGGTAAAAGACCGTCTGTCCGGTTTATGGATATAATGGACGACAATGAGTGGTAAGTTGATTTTCATTATTTATTTACTATTCCCCCTATGCTATATCAAGGCGGGGAATATTGCTCGGCACTTGAGTTTCCCTCTGTACATCCATACGTATGTCCGTCCATCTGTCCGTCCATGGTTGTTTATGTCGAAATGTTTTTATGAGTTTTCTACATCATGCCTTAACCTCAATACCTGTATTAATACATGGATTACTTTGACATTAACACCCTTCATACATGTTGATGTAGTCGACACACTCACATCACCATTAATATGACATTAACCTTTCTTTACCTCCACAAGTTCGCTGAAACACTTATCCATTTTTAAAGGCAATTATGCCAAGCGGTCATATCCATGTCTAGTTAATGTCTAGTTAATATTTAATACATTTGAACATGCACCATATTCAACTTAACCCTTCGAATGCACGAAATGTAATTTACTGTTGATTCATATTTTGTCTCCTTTTTCAATAAAAAAAACATGGTTTAACAGCAAACATGGTTTAAATGACGTTAAAATAAGTTTTAATGAGAAAAAAAGGAAAATAAAAAATAAATAAACAGCAGTGTCCGGCCACGATTACAATGATCTTAACTACCGTTAGTTTGATCTTTACAAGATCTGCATTTGTATATCAATAATCCACATGTTCGCCTATACAGTGACACAGATTTCCGCCACATACCAACTGTACTGGAGATCCCACACATGAGCGTGACCCTTAACCTGGCGTCACTGCACCTCGACCTCCCGTGTGAGCCAATCAGAGGCCTCCATGAGCTCATCAAAGACAAGTTCTACGACATCGTACAGAAGTGGTTCCGTCCGGTTCCCTCCAGTCCGGAGTACTATTTCTATAGTCCAGAGATACTGCAGGTACGTGGCCACACCCGGGGGTGCGACTGAGTTTGGGCCCAATGTGTGCGAGGCAGGTTGGAAGCATGCGAATGGTAATTTACCGATATGGTTCGTCTTTACTGGCCCATCCCTAAATGAGACACGCCATGTGATTTTGGTGGCTTCGGACATTGCGTAATTTCATGAAATACGTCAAAAGATGACAAAATCTTCAGAGTACATGCGGAATTATATTCCGCATAATTCCGCATGTACTCTGACAATTTTGTCAACTTTTGACTTTATTTATGAAAAATAATGTAAATTTTGTAAATGTATTTAATGAAATTACACAATTGTCCGAAGGTACTAAATCACATGGCGTGTCTCAAATGACCTTAGCTGTTGCTGGGACTTTAAACCCATTCACTTTCATCCTTACAGGAATCCCGATAGCCCTGGTTTGGCCCTCAGGTACGGTTTTGTGTTTCTTGTTACTTGAGAGTTTAATCCGGTTATACCCATTATAAGAGTAGTAAGATTATTGCAAATCTTATTAGCTTTATGGAGTGGGGCTACATGAATCTGGTGTGGTGAGGATCTGGCATCAGATTATAGTCTGTTTCGCGAAAGCTGCCCAAATTTTGCGGCCATATAAACAATTTGAAAACAATATTTTTTTCAATAGTATTAAATTAAAGGAAAATTTAAGAATGAGCCTTCTTTTTATTTCGTGAAATTTGGTCAAATATTGATTTTATTGCGAAAAAACAATTTCCCCATGAAGATGTCTATGGGGATTTAACATGGGGAAATTTTTTAGAATTTCAAAAATACTTGACCGATTTTTAAAATTTAACTTGTTTTCTTAGTTATATGATTTCCAAGCTATCTAGCCAGAATTCGGAGTCAATTTCCAATTTTTTTCGTTTTTTTGACTCCTCCCACAACTCCTCTACCTCTTTTCCCCCCATGTTAAATTCCCATAGAGAAATCAATTTTTCGTAATAAAACCAATATTTTACCTGAATTTTATTTGAATCTGGTGTTGTGAGGATCTGACATCCAATTAGGTTGTTCTAATTGTATCCCGCGTATGAAAGTCGGGGGATACTGTGGAGTTGACACCAAATGATGTCTGCGCCCGCGTATGTGCCCGTCCATGTCCGCTGCAGACACTTCTTGTCCAGAGCATAACTCAAATACCCTTTGGAATATTTTCATGAAACTTCACACATGCGTAGACCATGACCCAAAGGTGTGTCACATGCAATAATGACAACTCTTGTCCTGTTAATTTATTTTTAGTTATCTCCCTTTGTTTTTTAACGCACAGATTTCTTGTCCAGCGCATAACTCAAACACTCTTTGCAATATTGTCATGAAACTTCACACATGCATAGACCACGGCCCAAAGGTGTGTCACGCGCAAGATAGACAACTCTCGCACTGAAAATTCTTTAGTTACCTCCCTTTGTTTTTTCACGCACTGATTTCTTGTCTGGAGCATACCCTCTGGAATGTTTTCATGATATTTTGTGCAAGAACGACAACTCTCACCTTACTAGTGTATTAGTTATCTCCCTTTATTTTTATAGTTGTTATATTATCTACATATGTGGCTGTGACTTGAGAAATGTGGTGAGATTTGCGATGAGTGTAGACCCAGATCAGCCTGCGCATTCACGCAGAGTCTGAACTGCTCACTATTCAGTCAGTAAAATACTGTCATGTCTCTGTGACTGAAGAACTGGTGGCCGTTTCACTAAATTTTGTACGTCTAAAATGTTTGTAAGTGCAAAATTCCACATTAGCAAAGTTTTCTTGTAAACAAAATATTGGATTTACATTTATTGAGCCTATGCTCAATAAATGTAAATCCATCAATTGAGATTTCCAGACAATCCAAAATTTGCACTTACGAACATTTTAGTCTTACAAAGTTTAGTGAAACGCTCCCCAGGGATGTATGTTACTTCTGGCAGACAACTGCAGCCTGGTAATAACCTACAAATCTTTATTTTTTTAACAGAATGTTCTCTAACTGAATGACGAACAGTGCAGACCCTGTTCAGAATATGTGTAGGCTGATCCGAGTCTAAACTGGTCCTATATGCTATATGCCCCATTTCTCCAATCACAGTTACCGTATTTTGCCGAGTATTAGATGCACTTTTTTTGTGGCTGTGCTGCTTAACAGGGGTGTAACGATACGCATACCTCACGATACGATGCATATCACGATGCTTGGGTCACGATATGATTCATCTTGTGATACTGGTACCTCCTTCACTATATACATTTTCAATGGTCCATATATGCGATATAATGCATAAATAATAATGCATAAAACCAAACCCAAAAGTGGTTCCAGACCGCTGGACTGGTTTATTGTCGTGCCCGCTTGCGGAAAGCGAGACATAGTGATCACAATGACGTCCGGGTGTCCGTGCGTCCGTGCACCCGTCCGTCCGAAATCTGCGTTAAAGTTTTTAAATACCTTATATCTCTGCAGTACTAAGTCACATTGACTTGAAACTTCATATGCTTATTAGTCATCATCCATATATTCATGCTGTCTCCCACTCATGCACAAGGTCAAGGTAAAATGACTTAGTAGTTTGCATTAAAACTTTTGTCAATATTTGCTTTCAAGTTTTCAGATACCTACTATCTCTGTAACCGCAAGTCGGATTTGCTTGAAACTTTGTATGCTTATTGGTCATCATCCATATATTGATTATGTGTCACACTCATGCGGTCCCTGTGCACCAAGGTCAAGGTCAAATGACTTAGAAGTTTATGTTAAAGTTTCTGTCAAAATTTGAGTTAAAGTTTTCACATACCTACTATCTCTCTTACCTGTATGTCAGATTTGCTTGAAACTTTGTATGCTTATTGGGCATCATCCATATATTTATTCTGTGTCCCAATCATGCGGGCCCTGTGTCCCAAGGTCAAGGCCAAATGACTTAGAAGTTTGCAGTATTATAAAATCTGCGTTAAAGTTTTTACATACCTTATATCTCCACAATTGTTACTCCAATTTACTTCCAACTTCCAATACTTTCTTTTCATCATCCATATTCCATAGCCTGCCCATGTGGTGCATATGCCCAAAGTCAAGGTCAAATTACTTGGAAATTTGTGTTCATGTTTTTACATACCTTATATCTCCACAACACTTACTCCGATTTACTTCAAACTTCAAATAATTATTTATTATCATCCATATTTTCATTCTATAGTCCACCCATGTGGCACACATGCCCAAGATCAAGGTCAAATGACTAAAGTTTGTGTTAAAGCTTTTACATACCTTATATCTCCACAACCCTTAATTCAAACGTCAAATAAATACACTCTGAGACCATCAAATGCCTTGGCGGGCTCGACATGCGGGCCGCGGCCATCTGGTGTAAATTCTTCCCAATAATTTCATTGTATTAGCTCGACTATTCGAAGAATAAGTAGAGCTTATGTTGTCACCCCGGCGTCGGCGTCGGTGTCACCGTCACGCCTTGGTTAAGGTTTTTAGTCAACCTTGTATATGGAATACTACTGGCCCTACACCCACCATACTTGGACAACTTCATCTCCTAGTGATGTACATCAATAACCCCTGATCTATAATTGACCTTGACCTACATTTCCTCTTGAATTACTTAGTTAATTCCCCTTGGTTAAGGTTTTTAGTCAACCTTGGTTAAGGTTTTTAGTCAAGCTTGTACATGGAATACTATTGTGCATACACCCACCATACTTGGACAACTTCATCTCCTAGTGATGTACATCAATAACCCCTGATCTATATTTGACCTTGACCTACATTTCCTCTTGAATTACTTAGTTAATTCTCCTTGGTTAAGGTTTTTAGTCAAGCTTGTACATGGAATACTATTGTGCATACAGACACCATACTTGGACAACCTTTTCTCATAGGGATGTACATCAATAACCCCTGATCTATATTTGACCTTGACCTACATTTCCTCTTGAATTACTTACTTAATTCCCCTTGGTTAAGGTTTTTAGTCAAGCTTGTATATGGAATACTCCTGGCCCTACACCCACCATACTTGGACAACTTCATCTCCTAGGGATGTACATCAATAACCCCTGATCTATATTTGACCGTGACCTACATTTCCTCTTGAATTACTTAGTTAATTCTCTTTGGTTAAGGTGTTTAGTCAAGCTTGTAGATGGAATACTCCTGGCCCTACACCCACCATACTTGGACAACTTCATCTCCTAGTGATGTACATCAATAACCCCTGATCTATATTTGACCTTGACCTACATTTCCTCTTGAATTACTTACTTAATTCCCCTTGGTTAAGGTTTTTAGTCAACCTTGGTTAAGCTTTTTACTCAAGCTTGTACATGGAATACTATTGTGCATACAGACACCATACTTGGACAACCTTTTCTCATATGGATGTACATCAATAACCCCTGATATATATTTGACCTTGACCTACATTTCCTCTTGAATTACTTAGGTAATTCCCCTTGGTTAAGGTTTTTAGTCAAGCTTGTATATGGAATACTCCTGGCCCTACACCAATCATACTTGGACAACTTCATCTCCTAGGGATGTACATCAATAACCCCTGATCTATATTTGACCTTGACCTACATTTCCTCTTGAATTACTATGTTAATTCTCTTTGGTTAAGGTTTTTAGTCAAGCTTGTAGATGGAATACTCCTGGCCCTACACCAACCATACTTGGACAACTTTATCTCCTTGAATGACTTAGTTAATTCCCCTTGGTTAAGGTTTTTAGTCAACCTTGGTTAAGGTTTTTAGTCAAGCTTTCTACATGAAATACTATTGTGCATACAGACACCATACTTGGACAACCTTTTCTCATAGTGATGTACATCAATAATCCCTGATCTATATTTGACCTTAACCTACATTTCCTCTTGAATTACTTAGTTAATTCCCCTTGGTTAAGGTTTTTAGTCAAGCTTGTATATGGAATACTACTGGCCCTACACCCACCATACTTGGACAACTTCATCTCCTAGTGATGTACATCAATAACCCCTGATCTATATTTGACCTTGACCTACATTTCCTCTTGAATTACTTACTTAATTCCCCTTGGTTAAGGTTTTCAGTCAACCTTGGTTAAGCTTTTTACTCAAGCTTGTACATGGAATACTATTGTGCATACAGACACCATACTTGGACAACCTTTTCTCATAGGGATGTACATGTACATCAATAACCCCTGATCTATATTTGACCTTCACCTACATTTCCTCTTGAATTACTTAGTTAATTCTCTTTGGTTAAGGTTTTTAGTCAAGCTTGTAGATGGAATACTCCTGTCCCTACACCAACCATACTTGGACAACTTTTTCTCCTAGTGATGTACATCAACAACCCCTGACCTATAGTTCACCTTGACCTACATTTAACCTTGAATTAATTAGTTAATTCCCCTTGGTTAAGGTTTTTAGTCAACCTTGGTTAAGGTTTTTAGTCAAGCTTGTATATGGAATACTATTGTGCATACAGACACCATACTTGGATAACTTTTTCTCATAGGGATGTACATCAATAACCCCTGACCTATAGTTTACCTTCACCTACATTTAACCTTGAATTACTTGGTTAATCTTTATACCGTAGTCAAGCTTGTATATGGAATACTCCTGGGCCTACATCAACCATACTTGGACAACTTCATCTCCTAGTGATGTACATCAATAATCCCTGACCTATATTTGACCTTGACCTACTTTTATCCTTGGATTACTTAGTTATTTCCCCTTGGTTAAGGTTTTCAGTCAACCTTGTATATGGAATACTCCTGGGCCTACAGCAACCATACTTGGAAAACTTCATCTCCTAGTGATGTACATCAATAACCCCTGACCTATATATGTTATTGACCTACATTTAACCTTGAATTACTTACTTAATTTCCCTTGGTTAAGTTTTTTAGTCAACCTTGGTTAAGGTTTTTATGCAGGCCGCAGCCACCTTGTTTGTCAAGCTATGTGTACATCGACAACCCTCGTAGTCGGGCTATGCTGTTCTCCTACAGCTCTTGTTATTTGTACAGTCTACCTGACAATAATGTCTATTTATTGCATAATTTGGGATTGCAAAGTGTTAAATTGTGAAATCTGTATCAAATTCAATAACAGGGTTGTGTATCGTGAATTGCAGTCTACAAAATATCGCGGTGCATCGACTGTTTGGTGAATCATTACACCCCGACTGCTGAATATTCAACCTAGAATAAATAAATGTCATAACATTTTACTTTTCCATGTTCATTTGTGAACTATGTCATCTTCAAATGTTTTGTTATTATCTGTTAATTACTAATACGATATGTGATGATTACATTGCAGGGCGCCGTTTCACTAAACTTTGTACGACTAAAATGTTAGTAAGTGCAAAATTATGATAGTCTGTAAATTTCTCATTAACAATGTTTTCTTGTAAACAATTATTGGATTTACATTTATTAAGCATAGGCTGCATATGCAGCCTATGCTCAATAAATGTAAATCCATCAATTGATATTTTCAGACGATCCTAAATTTGCACTTACGAACGTTTTAGTTGTAAGAAGTTTAGTGAAACAGCCCCCAGATCCTGATAAGATGGCTCATTACAAGACAGCATATCTGGATCTACATTGTTTGCTTGATACATACATATTACATTTTGGCTGTATGGTCTGTAGGGCTGAAAGTGGTTCTCCGGGCCGGGATTACAACATTTCATTTCACGAGGACAAAACAAGGAAACTTCGTCTGAACACAATTTATGCATAAAATGGGCTTTCGCTGTTTAATAACACAGTGTATTAAAAATACATTAGTGTAATAAATATGCAAATTAGCCTGTTACAGAAAGCATGTTAGGTAATCAGTACAGCTGCAAATTATGACGATGTGCTTATGCAATAAGGACTTGTTGATTGATATCGTAAGAAACTTGGCATAGCCTTGTTTCGTATGAAATCAGTAAACTTGTTTAATAAATATCATATTAAATCATCACTCATGTAAGATCCTCTATATGTAACAACAAACTATACCTCACTGCCTTGTAGACAGAAGAGCTGTCGGATGAAAGGGAGGTAACTGCCTCAGACACAGTAACCATGGCAAACAATATAGAGGACACAACGGAACCAGATTTTGACTCGAACACCGTGGTTTCTGACAAACTCAGGTAACTAATAGAACAAATTGCACTAATAGGCAATAATAGATATAAATATATGCATGACACAAGTACATTATCATGTTTTCTCACTCGTGTGATTAGCAGTGTTTTGTTATATGGACTGCTGCCTGAGAATAGGTGCCTTCAATACGACATTTGCAACAGTTGGAAATAATGGACCCATTGAGACACGCCATGTGATTTTGTACCTTCTGGACATCTGCGTAATTTCATGAAATACATTTACAAATTTTTTCCGCAAATGACGTCAAAAGTTGACAAAATTTTCGGAATAGAATTCCGCATGTAATTGTATCCCCCAGACTACCGTCGGGGGATACTATGGATTTGACAGCGCGCCGCGTCCGCATCCGCGTCCGCGTCCGCCGCAGACACTTCTTGTCCGGAACATAACTCGAACACCCTTTGGAATATTTTCATGAAACTTCACACATGCATAGACCACGACCCGAAGGTGTGTCGCGCACAAGAATGACAACTCTTGCATAGCTAATTTTTTAGTTATCTCCCTTTTTTGTTTCTCGCACTGATTTCGTGTCCGGAGCATAACTCCACCACCCTTTCGAATATTTTCATGAAACTTCACACATGCATAGACCACGACCCGAAGGTGTGTCGCGCACAAGAATGACAACTCTTGCATAGCTAATTTTTGAGTTATCTCCCTTTTTTGTTTCGCGCACTGATTGACCATAACTCGACCACCCTTTGGAATATTTTTATGAAACTTAACACATTCAATTAGACCACGAACCGAAGGTGTGTCGTGCACAAGAATGACAACTCTTGCATAGCTAATTTTTGAGTTATCTCCCTTTTTTGTTTTCGCTCACTGATTTCCTGTCCGGAGCATAACTCGACCACCCTTTGGAATATTTTCATGAAACTTCACACATGCATAGACCACGACCCGGAGGTGTGTCGCGCACAAGAATGACAACTCTTGCGTAGCTAATTTTTCAGTTATCTCCCTTTTTTGTTTTGCGCACTCTACAAACTGGACAATAATGCATGAAGACCTGTTTTCTCGTCTGCTCTGTATACCTTTTCTCGTGTGCTCTGTACACCTTACCTGTAGAGAGAACAATAGAAACTGGGAGAACCATGTGCTAAGCATGGGCTAGCATGTGCAGATGTCCACTGCTTGACCACTGCTTGACCACTGCTGACCAGGTAATTTATACAGGTAAATCACTACATTGGGTACTGTGTTGAAAATATTGTGGCATTATGTGGACCTCTGCAGATATATGTAGATACAAATATAGGACTATTAAAAAAAATCTGGTCTCCAATAGCAAGCATTATTATTTTTAAACTTTTTTTTGTCATTTTTTTTTTTTTTTTTTTTCATTTTTCTTTTTCATTTTTTTTTTCAAATTATTTTTCAATTTGACTGGAAAAAAAATCTGGGCTCCAGTAGCAAGCATTATTATTTTTAAACTTTTTTTTTCCATTTTTTTTTTTTCATTTTTTTTTTCAAATTATTTTTCAATTTTTGTCCAGTAGCAGAAGGTCATAAGTGCTATATACAGACTATTCACCTGTACATGTGCTAGCATGTGCAACTGACCACTGACCACTTACAGGTAATTTATACAGGTAAATGATTATATTACATTTCCGTAAACTGTGTTGAAAATATTGTGGCATTATGTGGACCTGTGCAGATATATGTAGATAAATATAGGACTATTAAAAAAAATTCTGGGCTCCAGTAGCAAGCATTATTATTTTTAATTTTTAAACTTTTTTTCCATTTTTTTTTTTTCATTTTTTTTTTCAAATTCTTTTTCAATTTTTGTCTAGTAGCATAAGGTCGTAAGTGCTATATACAGACTATTATCATATAATAAAACAATTATTGACTAGTGAGCCATAGAATATAATCTGATATTCTATGGTTCACTAGTCAATAATTGTATAATATGTTCGGGCCAGTGAAAATTGCTTTCGGGCCCAGGCTCGAGGTCAAGGCGGGACAAGGCGAGGCATCTGATTCCGCGGAATTCTTGTTTACTTATCTCCCTTTGTTGTTTCGTGCTCTGATTTTGTATCCAAAGCATAACTCGAACACGCATATACGCATTGCTCTAATGGTCCTCTACCACCCTGTGCCAAATCCACGTTCGTCCTGCCCCCGCCAAGCCCAGGGTCAAGGTCACATACTTAGTGCTTCAAAAACTTTAACGCTCGGGTAAATATCTTATAATTTCTGTTTTCTTTCATGGATCATCTTCATATTTCATATACGCATTGCTCTAATGGTCCTCTACCGCCCTGTGCCAAATCCACGTTCGTCCTGCCCCCGCCAATCCCAGGGTCAAGGTCACATACTTGGTGCTTCAAAAACTTTAATGCTCGGGTAAATATCTTATAATTTTTCTTTCCATTCACGGATCAACTTCATATTTCATATATGCGTTGCTCTAATGGTCCTCTACCGCCCTGTGCCAAATCCACGTTCGTCCCGCCCCCGCCAAGCCCAGGGTTAACATCATATACTTAGTGCTTCAAAAACTTTAACGCTCAGGTAAATATCTTATAATTTCTGTTTTCTTTCACGGATCAGCTTCATATTTCATATATGCATTGCTCTAATGGTCCTCTACCGCCCTGTGCCAAATCCACGTTTGTCCTGCCCCCGCCAAGCCCAGGGTGAAGGTCACATACTTGGTGCTTCAAAAACTTTAACGCTCAGGTAAAAGAAAATTTTGACTTGCAATTTGGCCTCATTTATTATCAAAGCGATATGTGGGACATCCGTGTTCTATGAACACATTTTCTAGTTTATTAAACTTCACACATGCATAGAAGACGACCCAAAGGTGTGTCGCACGTAAGAATGACAACTCTTGCGTCGTTAATTTCTTAGTTATCTCCCTTTGTTGTTTCGTGCACTGATTTCGTGTCTGGAGCATAACTCGAACACCCTTTGGAATATTTTCATGAAACTTCACACATGCATAGACCACGACCCTAAAGGTGTGTCCCGCAAGAATGACAACTCTTGCATCACTAATTCTTTAGTTATCTCCCTTTGTTTTTCCGTCACTGATTTTTTCTCCGGAGCATAACTCGAACACCCTTTTTTCAAACTACTTGTGTATCTGGGAAGGGGGATACACATGCGCTTGTCGACAAGCGTCCATTTCTAGTTTTGTCAACTTTTGACTTTCTTTATGAAAGATATTTTAAATGTTGTAAATTTTGTAGACGTATTTAATGAAATTACGAAGATGTCCGAGGTACAAAATTACATGGCGTGTTTCCATTATACATGCACCCAGCAGGATTGAGTTCTAATTGTTTTGTTGATTGTAGTTAGCCTACTTCAGTGACTGGATGGCGTGTCTCCATTATACATGCACCCAGCAGGATTGAGATCTAATTGTTTTGTTGATTGTAGTTAGCCTACTTCAGTGACTGGATGGCGAACATCACAGTCCCAGATCAGCTGCGTATTTTCGCAGTCTGACCAGGGTCTATGCTGACCGCACGCGTTGTAAGTTCCCTTTTCTCAGCCGAGGGTCTATATTCAGTGGTTATGTTTGTGTATCATCATTGTCAAATGTGATTTTGTACCTTCAGAGTTCTGAGTAATTTCATGAAATACGTTTACAAAATTTAGAATATTTTCCGTAAATAGCGTCAAAAATTGACAAAATATCTAGAGTACATGCGGCATTATGGTCTAGTAACATAAGGTCGTAAGTGCTATGCTAAAGCATAGCACTTACGACCTTATGTTACTAGACCATAATTCCGCATGCACTCTGAACATTTTGTCAACTTTTGAATTTATTTATGAAAAATATTGTAAGTTTTGTAAATGTATTTAATGAAATTACGCAGATGTCCGTAGGTACAAAATCACATGGCGTGTCTCATATGTAGACACACGGCCCATATTGTCATTCAATAGATTCTTGTATGGAAATCTGTCTATGTTAGTAATCCATGTATTAACAAATTCTGTGATTCAGTTCTGTATTTACCGTGCCGTATTTACCCTATGTATTGGGACACCCTTTATATTGGGACACCCCCGTTTTGGGGAGAAATAATTATTTTTTAGGAAACAAGTTTTGGGACACATCACAATTTTAAAAAAAAATCAATAATTTCTGCACTATAAGTATTGGGACATCTCTTATTTTTTTTAAATACTTTTAAACACAGTCGGGGATTCCGCTGGGGAAAAAAAAAATCGACACCAATTTTTAGCTCACCTGAGCGAAGCTTATGTGAGCTATTGTTACCGCAATGTGTTCGTCGTTCGTCCGTCGTCCGTCGTCGTCCGTGAACATTTTCAAACGTCTTCTCCTCAGTAACCATTGGGCCTATAGTCACCAAACTTCATGATCATGGTCCTTAGGTAGGGGGATTACAAAATTGTTAAAATGACGTCATTGCGTAATCCAAGATGGCCGCCGTCTAAAAATAGCACAAATTCTTAAAAAATCTTCTTCTCAAGAACCGCCAACCGGATTTCGACAAAACTTGGTAGGAATGATCGATGTACATTGCTCTTTCAAAGTTGTTAAAATGGTGACCCTGGGGTCAAAAATGGGCGTGGCCCGTGGGGTCAAATTGGGGTCAAATTTTATTTTTGACTGAATATGGTCATTTCATATATCAAATTGAAGGTATCAATGAGGCGATCACTCTGGTGCATTTTTTTCGAAATCGGATTGTTATGTCATCCAAGATGGCCACCGAAAGGTCAAAAGGTCGTTCTTTTATTAGAGATTTCAAAATTCTTCTTCACATGAACCGCTTGGCCCATGGTAGCCAAACTTAAAAGTTATGGTCCATGTGTGAAGCCTTTTCAGATTTGTTAAAATGGAGGTCATCGCTAATCCAAGATGGCCGCCGTCTAAAAATAGCATAAATTCTTAAAAAATCTTCTTCTCATGAACCGCTTGCCGGATTTCGACGAAACTTGGTAGGAATGATCGATGTACATTGCTCTTTCAAAGTTGTTAAAATGGTGACCCCGGGGTCAAAAATGGGCGTGGCCCGTGGGGTCAAATTGGGGTCAAATTTTATTTTTTGACCGAATATGGTCATGTCATATATCAAATTGAAGGTATCAATGAGGTGATCACTCTGGTGCATTTTCTGTCGAAATCAGATTGTTATGTCATCCAAGATGGCCGCCGAAAGGTCAAAAGGTCGTTCTTTTATTAGAGATTTCAAAATTCTTCTTCACATGAACCGCTTGGCCCATGGTAGCCAAACTTAAAAGTTATGGTCCATGTGTGAAGCCTTTTCAGATTTGTTAAAATGGAGGTCATCGCTAATCCAAGATGGCCGCCGTCTAAAAATAGCATAAATTCTTAAAAAAATCTTCTTCTCATTGAACCGCTAGCCGGATTTCGACGAAACTTGGTAGGAATGATCGATGTACAATGCTCTTTCAAAGTTGTTAAAATGGTGACCCCGGGGTCAAAAATGGGCGTGGCCCGTGGGGTCAAATTTTATTTTTGACCGAATATGGTCATGTTATATATCAAATCGAAGGTATCAATGAGGCGATCACTCTGGTACATTTTTTGTCCAAATCGGATTGTTATGTCATCCAAGATGGCCGCCGAAATGTCAAAAGGTCGTTCTTTTATTAGAGATTTCAAAATTCTTCTTCACATGAACCGCTTGGCCCATGGTAGCCAAACTTAAAAGTTATGGTCCATGGGTGAAGCCTTTTCAGATTTGTTAAAATGGAGGTCATCGCTAATCCAAGATGGCCGCTGTCTAAAAATAGCATAAATTCTTAAAAAATCTTCTTCTCATGAACCTCTAGCCGGATTTCGACGAAACTTGGTAGGAATGATCGATGTACATTGCTCTTTGAAATTTGTTAAAATGGTGACCCCGGGGTCAAAAATGGGCGTGGCCCGTGGGGTCAAAGGGTGGGTCAATTTATTTTTGACTGAATATGGTCATGTCATATATCAAATTGAAGGTATCAATGAGGCGATCACTCTGGTGCAATATTTGTCGGAATCGGATGATTATGTCTTCCATGATGGCCACCAAAAGGTCCATTTATTCAAGATTTTTAACAACTTTTTCTCAGGAACCACATGGCCGATGCTGGGTGAAGCATTTTCAGATTTTGTAAAATGAGAGTCATCGCTTAATCCAAGATGACCGCCATCTAAAAATAGCACAATTTTTTTAAAACACATGAACTCAATGTCACATTCTCCTCTGGTGTTCATGGAGTCAGGTGAGCGAATTAGGGCCATCATGGCCCTCTTGTTTAATTTGGAAATTAAATTGTTTCATTTGCGCACTCGGCAATTTCCGTAACATATAGTTCGGGTATTTTCCGATCATAAAAATGGGCGACATGCTTAGAAACGGAAAATAATTAAATTCAACCTGTTATTGTACCGATATAGCAATTTCACAATTTCGAGGATACAAACTTTCAATATTAATAATTGGGACACCAAAAAAAAAAATTAATTTATTTTATATTATGTATTGGGACACGTAGAATTTTATTTATTTTTTACTGTCCCAATACATAGGGTAAATATGGTAACTCATTTTGCATCATTATTGTCTATGTTGTCTTTATTTTATGCCATGCCTGAAAGAATCAAAGGTGTAGCCGTCATATGGGGGGGTCTGTCCTGTAATGACTGGTCCTACTGTCTGTTTCACGAAACTTGCCCAAATTTTACGGCCATATAAATAATGCAAAAACAATATCTTTTTGAATAATATTAAATGTGATCAAATTTTAAGAATGCGCCTTTATTTTTGATCAAATATTGATTTTATTATGAAAAATTGATTTGTCAATAGAAATTTAACATGGGGGGAAAAGGAGGTGCAAGCGCTGGGAGAGGAGAACAAATTTTTTTTTTTTTGGAAATTGATTCAGAAAGCTGGCTGGATAGCTTGGAAATCATCTAAGACAAGAAAAGTTAAATTCTAAAAATCAGTCCACTATTTCTGAAATTAGAAAACAAATCTCGTTAAATCTGCATAGACATCTTCACTCATGGAGAAATAGTTTTTTTCGCAATGAAATCGATATTGGCTCATTCTTAAATTTTGCTATGGTTTACTTAACATTATAAAAAAATATTGTTATTGCTTTGAGTATATAGCCATAAAATTCGGGCAGGTTTCGTGAAACAGACCATCGTGGTCATTTACCGTAACTTTGTTTTAATATTGTTTAGTTAACTCACATTTACTTGATGTTTAAATTCCAGTGTCATATTCCATCCATGGTGAGTGTTCACAGTTTTACTCCCATATGGTGTGCCCCTTATTGGCACCGCCCCATCCTAACTGACCTGTACTGGGTTTACGCACACATAATTTGGGATGTCAGTTGAGAAAAGGAATTTTACTGGCACCTTTCAATTGTATATTGCATTATCTTAATGTGTCTGTGACTGGAGAAATGAGGCTTATGGGTTTTGCGACCAGTGTAGATCCAGATCGGCCTGCATATCCGCGCAGTCTGTTCAGGGTTTGTACTGTTCACCATTCCATCAATCAATCTCCCATCATGCTGCTAACGGGCAATATAGATTGTTATCAGGCTACAGAAGTGTGCTATTTGATCTGGAGCTACACTGGTCACATATCCCATATGCCCCAATTCTTCAGTCACAGCCACATATTACAACCACATTTAATCTTTTAAACAAAAGTAACTACTTTAGTGAATGAATGGCAAACAGTTTAAGGCACTGATTGGAGACTGAGTGACCGTGCTGGCTGATCAGGGACTGTAATGGTTTTGTACATTGTCAGATTCCTTTTCTCACCATTTTACCTATTTACATGTACCAGATTACCTATGAAGTATGAAGTACCTCGAGGCAACTTTAACATTTATGATTATGGAAAAAAAAAACCCATCAAATTAAGGCCATAAAAGAAAAAGTTCTTGGTTCTCACATACAGCTGAGCCAGAAAAATCCCTGCGCATCAAGCATTTTATTGTCATGGACAAATAAAATCATATTGTAAATTCGCCACCTGATCGATCAAAAACACTACCCTTCAAAAACATTTTAAATTGAATCATATCTGACAAAATCTGATGATTTAAACATGTGTAACAAGGCTATTGTAGCTTGATTACATATACATGGGAACCTGGGGCCGTTTACCTAAACTTTCTACATGTACCACTAAAATGTTCGTAAGTGCAGATTTAGAATAGTCTGTAAATTTCAATTGATGGATTTACATTTATTGAGTATAGGCTGCTTACTGGTATGCAGCCTATGCTCAATAAATGTAAATCCAATAATTGTTTACAATAACACACTGTTAAAGAGAAATATAACAGATAATTTTGCACTTACAAACATTTTAGTGATACAAAGTTTAATGAAACGGCCCCCACATCTCATTTAAAAACAACATTTATTAAAAAAATCTGCCCTCTCGTTACACCCTGTATGAGAACGAAAGAACTTTTTTATGGCCTAAAAGTGTCCTAGATGATGGACTAAATTGTGTTTGTGATAATAAACATGTTGAGCATGTTCAGTGGAACCTCTCTAAACCGGACACCAGGACAACACTTTGTTTCTTGGTCAATTATCTCAGATGATAATGTCTGTTCATGTTCACATAGCACATAGCTATGGCTCAGAATGATGTGAATGTCTGATTTACAGTGAAACCTCTCTAAGCCTGACACCCTGGGAGGTCCCAGGGTGTCCGGCTTAGATAGGTTTCACTGTATATGTACTCTAATCTCTTATTCAAAATCAAGCAGATGGACGGTTCGAGGATGAACCGTGCTCAAACTTTGATCTCCATTTCACATTTCAAGGTCATGTACATGCTCTCCAAGTTTTATTTACCATCATGTGCCCAGTGTACATGCATTAACCTTTTCAACCCTAAGTAACTGGAATGGACTGTGACTTGTTCATTTTCCGACCAATCAAACCATCACAAATGATTTTCAGACTAGTCATTTATAAAAAATTGGGTGTCCTTATCTAAAAAATATGAAAATTACTTGCAAAAAGTGTACATTCTGGTGAGACGGCACGTTACAAGCCGGCTCATTTGAATCTACTGTTTGAAAACACTGCTAAAGAGGTCTGTCGTGTTGAAATGGTTAATAATGGCTGCCATCTTGATCTCCAAACCCACTGTATTAATTCTCCTCAGCCATTGTATAAGTACAGTAACAACGTTTGTATAACGCTTACTCTGTTGTATTTATACCCCCCGCAACGAGTTGTGGGTGGTATACTGGAGTCAGGTTGTCTGTCCGTCCGTATGTCCGTCCGGGCACACATTAGGGTACTTATGTGGCTAGCCCCACAGGGTTATGGACTTAGTAAAGGATAGGGTTGGTTACAATTAGCCACCTAAAAAATCCTTTTATGTGGCTAAAAATCGTTTTATGTGGCTAATATTTAACATGTGATAAGCCACATAAGTATAGTACTGTAAGAACGTCCGTCCGTCCGTGGGTGGGTGCGTCCGTGCGTCCGTAAACTTAACATCAGAGAAATATTCTATTTCCTTCATCTAAAATGCTTAATATTTCACACATGCATTCCTGTAAGGCTCTACTACCATGATGTGCCAAATCCATGACCGTCCAACCCCTGCTGATCCCAAGGTCAAGGTCAAATACTTAGTCTCTTTACAAAACTTAACATCAGACAAATATGTTATTTCTTTCATTGAAAATTCTTAATATTTCATACATGCATTCCTCTAAGGCTCTACTATCATGCTGTGATAAATTCTCGCTGATCTCGAGGTCAAGGTCACATACTTAGTCTCTTTACAAAACTTAACATCGGAGAAATCGGTTATAACTTCTATTTCCTTGCTCGGATCAGCTTCACATTTCACACACACATTGCTCCAATGGACCTCCACCACCCTGTGACAAATTTACGTTCATGCCACTCCCGCTAAGCCCAGAGTCAAGGTCACAAGCCCACACACTTGGATTTTTTTCATATTTTAGGGGTACCTGGGCCCACACGGGGTATTCCGTAAGCCTCGCTTACGTAAGCCTCGCTTACGGACCAATCTAGTTTATGACTTGCATGAATACCAACTATAAACAGTTTAACCCAGAGACCACTACACACAACAATTCTCGTCTGCTGTTGCTTTTATATCTTGCCTTATTTCTCAATAAAAACATGGTTTGACAGCACTTCAGAATCATTTCCAATGGAAATGATTCTAAAGTGCTGTCAAAGCATGTTATAAATTATTCTAATGTGCTGTCGAAGAATGTTTTTGATGATGAAAATAGAAAATAAACAGATAGCGGTGTAAATTTAAGATAGCTGTGTAAAGGTTAATAGCCGACAGCTTAACCCTTTCACCACTATGTAACTGGTATGGAATGTTCCATTTTGAACTACATTGTGTTCCATTAATCAGAAAAGAGATGTGTTTTGTAAATAATCAGAAAACATCCACAAACAGTGCAGATCCTGATGAGATGGCTCGTTACGAGCTGGATCATCTGGATCTACACTGTTTCGAATATTGGAAAAGTGGTCTGTAGTGTTGAAAGTGTTAGTATCTATCTGTATGGATGAAACAGCTATTTTCTGACTTCATTTAGCAATACAGCTATTCTCTCTAAATAATAGTATTTTGTTGAGAACTATTTCTTTATGTCGATATCTGTAATGGGAATGCTTCCTGGCTCTTAGGGGTCATGTTCTTCTTCATAAACATGACCTCGATCTGTTTCATTTCGTCTGATATCTCAGCAAATATATCCAACTCCTCAGTCTTTTAACTGAGAAACACAAGCAACAAACACAGGTTGTCTGCTGTTTTGCATATTTTCTTATTTCTTAACCCTCACCGTGCTGAATTAAAATTTGTCGTCTGCTGTTTATTTTTTATGGTCAATTTTTCTCATCAAAACCATGTTTTGACAGCAGTTCAGAATCATGATTCTAAAGTGTTGTCAAACCATGTTTTTATTGAGAAAAAAGACAAAACATGAATCAACAGCAGACGACAATTTACGTTTCCAACATTCTAACGGTTAACAAAAACACCACTGGTAATTCTCTGTTGAGAAATATGGAAAATAAAAATAAAACAGTGATATGATGTGAGGGAGGTAATACCAGACACGGGCCCATATCGTGATAATTCCGTGTACAGCCAACTGGGGGCCGTTTCACTAAACTTTGTATGACTGAAATGTTCGTAAGTGCAGATTTAGAATAGTCTGGAAATTTCAATTGATGCATTTTCATTTATTGAGCATAGGCCTATGCTCAATACATGTAAATCCAATAATTGTTTACAAGAACATATTGTTAATGTGACATTTACAGACTATCATAATTTTGCACTTACAAACATTTTAGTCGTACAAAGTTTAGTGAAATTGGCCCCTGCTTTCTAACATGTGTATCACTGTCATTAATTTTGATAGAGTAGCCATGTTGTATTGCTTGATGTTAATTATAATACAATGTATATACAGATTGGCATAAAAACAAACTTGGACACTGTCTGTTCCACATTGTGTTGCCGACAAACACTCTAAATCTAAAAATTAATGTTTCAAAAGGTCACCCGTCTCCAAAAAATATTTTTAATGAAATTCCATCAAATATTTATTTTATAGGGAAAAAAAAAAAAAATTCTATGACAATTTCACATGGGGGCTAAAAATAGATTTTTTAAAAATAAATTTTGAATCTGTGGACAGATTTTCAAAATCTAACTTGTGTTTTCTTAGCTACAACATTACCAAGCTATCTAGATGGGATTCAGAGTCACTATTCAAAATGTTTTTTTTTTCGCCTAAAACCGTCACTCCCCAACTCCTTTCAAAAATAGGTAGAACTTATATAGTCACCCCGGCGTCGGCATCACCGCCGTCACGCCTTGGTTAAGGTTTTTAGTCAAGCTTGTATATGGAATACTCCTGGCCCTACACCCACCATACTTCATCTCCTAGTCATGTACATCAACAACCCCTGACCTATATTTGACCTTGACCTACATTTAACCTTGAATTACTTAGTTAATTCCCCTTGGTTAAGGTTTTTAGTGAAGCTTGTAGATGGAATACTATGGTGCATATAGACACCATACTTGGACAACCTTTTCTCATATGGATGTACATCAACAACACCTGACCTATATTTGACCTTGACCTACATTTCCTCTTGAATTACTTAGTTAATTCCCCTTGGTTAAGCTTTTTAGTCAAACTTGGTTAAGGTTTTACTCAAGCTTGTATATGGAATACTCCTGGCCCTACACAACCATACTTGGACAACTTCATCTCCTAGTGATGTACATCAACAACCCCTGACCTATATTTGACCTTGACCTACATTTAACATATGTGTACATCGTCAACCCTCATAGTCGAGCTATGCTGTTTTCATACAGCTCTTGTTTTGCAATAAAATCAATATTTGATGGAATTTCACAATTTTTTGGGGAGGGTGACTTTTCTGTCATTGATGAAATAGTACATACAGTTTAATATTTTTAGATTTAATGTGTTTAATCATGATAGCCAAAAGTTTGTCAGCAGCACAATGTGGAACAGACAGTAGAGTACCAAGACGGCAGCTTGATACCAAGGTTATCAGGACCAGCCCAGAAATTGTTGAGATTCCTACACCTTTCCATGCCTTGCCTGATAAACCTGATATATGAAAAAACACCAGCCTGATATTCTCTGTTTTGTAAATGGATCATTGGTCGCTGTGACTGGAGAAATGGGGCTTATGGGTTTTATGACCAATGTAGATCCAGATCAGCCTGTACATCCGCAGTTTGATCAGGATCTGCACTGTTCAACATTCCATCAGTGAAAGACATGTCATGCTTGTAACAAGCAATATAGATCGTTTTCAGGCTACAGGAGTGTGCTATTTGATCAGAAGCTAGACTGGTCACAAATGTCATAAGCCTGATTTCTCCAGTCACAGCCACATATACAGGATATACTATGGGGGTGGGGGTGATTTCATTCACTTCTGATGCTCGTTCTTGTACTCAGCTATATGCTCCGTATATATGGCTGTCACTGGAGAATGGGGCTTGTGGGATTTGTGACCAGTGTAGCTCCTGATTAAATAGCACACTCATGTAGCCTGATAATGATCTACATTGTTTATAGAAGCATGGCAGGTGCTTCATTTCCAGTCACAGCCACATATACAGATTTGTACTTAGCCAGACATCTGTTTTTTTGTCACGCCCGCTTGCGGACAGTGCACATTGGCGTATGTACATACATACGTGCATATGTACGTATGTACGTAATCATGTACGTACGTTCGCCCGGGTTAAAATGTTTGGTTCAAGTTTTTCGGTATTCTATCAAAGCCTCGACGGGCGTGATATGCAGGCCACGGCTAGTTCTATTACATTAGGAACACCAATGTCTATATCCCGCAAGTGGCCATGGTGTTTACTGGATTGAGGATAGTTGGTCATTCACAAAGCTCATTGCACCCAATATTTCTCACTTTGACTGTTTCCATTTACAAATCTCCTGATATTGGACAGATGCATTCAATTGGTGATTCTCGTTCTGGTATGAATGCCTGTAGCCGATTTCACCAACATTGCAAAGTATACTTTTCTAGCAAAGTATACTTTGAGGGAGTAATCATTTATTTTTCCCGAAATTCATTATTTCATATAGAACTAACGACTGCATATATGTGATGATTAAAAATTGCAGAATTATTATACTGAATTTATTACATTATCACAGCCAAAATGGCTGTGATAATGTAATAAATTCAGTATAATAAAAAATAATAAATTTATCATAAAATTTAAAATTTCTCCCTCAAAGTATACTTTGCTAGATAAGTATACTTTGCAATGTTGATGAAATCGGCTATAGATGTTGCATCTCAGCTGATGCCAAGGTCAAGGTCGGAGAATTGATGCATAGACAGAAATCTTAACATTTAGTGATGTAGTCAATTGGTGTTAAAAATTTTATGTCTTTGTCATTCAAGGCTTTTTTCTCAATTGTATCTATCTAAAAATGTTTTACTCAAAACAGATGTCAGTTTCAAACATATGCTTGTAACAACAGTCTATATTTATAATTTATCCCGTCAACACAGTGCGTATGTGCCGTGAAAACAATTTTGATATCCTGTCAATACGACCTAATCACTGCATAAGAATATGTGCGGTTGTCATACTAGTTGATTCTCAGATTTTTAGGATACAGCTGGGGATATTTTTTGCATTTTAAAGCTATTTGTAGCGTTGACGGGATAAATATAATAGTAGGTTAGTGCCGTGAAAGGGGGGAAATATCTGGCGCAGCACAGAAACGGCAGAGCCTCGCCTATCCCATTTCCTAAGTCTTGCCAGATGTTTTTTCCCATTCATGGCACTAACCTACTATTCTCTATATGTGTACAGCTGCATTTAACCATAACTGATGATTTTGTCATACCTTCATTATACATGTTGTACAAACTCATCATAGCATAGCATTAACACACTCTAGTCAACTGGTACCAACACATCCTAGATTTCACTCTCGGTGTGAATTAACATACTCTAGTCAACTGGTACTAACACATCCTAGATTTCACTCTCGGTGTGAATTAACATTTCACAACAAATGTACCCTCATTTATACTTGATAGCAAGATTTCTGAGCTAGTTTCTCCCTATCCATCGACCATTGATTTGGGAAATATACAATTTGTGTGAATTAACATACTCTAGTCAACTGGTACCAACACATCCTAGATTTCACTCTCGGTGTGAATTAACATACTCTAGTCAACTGGTACCAACACATCCTAGATTTCACTCTCGGTGTGAATTAACATACTCTAGTCAACTGGTACCAACACATCCTAGATTTCACTCTCGGTGTGAATTAACATACTCTAGTCAACTGGTACCAACACATCCTAGATTTCACTCTCGGTGTGAATTAACATACTCTAGTCAACTGGTACTAACACATCCTAGATTTCACTCTCGGTGTGAATTAACATTTCACAACAAATGTACCCTCATTTATACTTGATAGCAAGATTTCTGAGCTAGTTTCTCCCTATCCATCGACCATTGATTTGGGAAATATACAATTGCTTTAAACTTTGTGTCAGCAGGGCTCCAGATAAGGAATTAGTAATTGAGTATTGTCACTCCATCATTTCTGAAGCAATTGGGTATTTAAAACTTTTAATTGGGTAAAATAAAATCACACTATTGTTTACACATCAACAGACAGCAATTATTGAATAGTTTGCTTCGAAATGAAAACATGTCTTGGCATTTCATTAGAATTGTCTCCTTGGAGACAATTCTAATGGAATACGAAGATGTGTTTTCTTGGAAAATAACAAATATATGCTATATTTGTGGTCTGTTTATTGTTTTCTGCAGCATGATAACTGTACCACAAATATATGCTATATTTGTGGTCTGTTTATTGTTTTCTGCAGCATGATAACTGTACCACAAAATTTGTATTGCTTTTTGATACTCGCTACTTCTGATTTCAATTCGGTTTTTGGCAATTTTAATTGGGTATTTAAGCAAATACGCAGCTTATCTGGAGCTCTGTGTCAGTAAATCCAGCTTATACTGTACATGTTCATTGAAGTTGTATTCTGTAATGATCGCATTGTATGAGACACGGCGTGTGATTCTGTACCTTCGGACATCTGCGTAATTTCATTAAATACGTTTACAAAATATACAATATTTTTCATAAATAAAGTCAAAAGTTGACAAATTTTGTCAAGTTTTGACATTATTTATGAAAAATATTGTAAATTTTGTAACGTATTTAATGAAACTTTTCATAAATAAAGTCAAAAGTTGACAAAATTTTCGGAGTACATGTAATGTTGTCAACTTTTGACGCCATTTACGGAAAATATTGTAAATTTTGTAAAGGTATTTCATGAAATTACGCAGATTTCCAAAGGTACAAAATCACATGACGTGTTTCATATGTCCATGCTCTAATAAATGGTCAGTCCACAGTTTTACCACTGAAAATGACAGATTTTCTCCAAATAATCACATGTAACGAATGCCCAGTGCCTACTTGGAGCAAACTCTGAACTAAATTTCAAATTAGAGTTTATAAGTTTACCTGAATACAAGCATGGAGTCTATGCTCCGAATGCTTGATACTCAGGGACCACAACCATTCCAGTGTGAACTTAAAAGGAGAGCGAATCTCGATATCGGTGCTAGACTCGGATCTGTTTTCCAATTTAACTTCTAAAAATCAGGAAGTTTGATTGGTCAACTCAACATTGGTTGAAAATGAGCCCAGTAAGGCTATTAAATTCCTGATTTCAAGCATAAGAATGAAATATATGTACATGCTCAGAACGCTTGATAATCATTGAGCGTGACCATTCCCATAATCACTGACCGTGACCATTCCCATAATCGCTGACCGTGACCTTTCCAATAATCACTGACCGTGACCTTTCCAATAATCACTGATTATTAATTGCGACCATTCCAACTTGAGTATGTTCTCCAAATTTGTCCTACTAATCAGGCAGTTTGATATACTGAGACTGAGCTAGGCTCAGTATTGGCCAATCAAACTTCCTGATTTCGAGCATAGAAATAAAGTACAATCTTAGAAAGTTGTATACTCACTGACCGCGACCATTCCAGTGTGAGCATGAAGGGCGAGCGTATCTCGATAACGTCGGTACTCGACTCGGAGGAATCTCTAGAGGACGAGACTGAACTCGACCTCGATGCCATTCTGCCGGACCACAGTGAGGATTTCCCGCTGTTCATCAACTTTACGTGCACGGTGCGGCTCGGCAAACGTGAGCAGTACAGCATGTCTGTGAGGAGTATAGCCGCCTGTCTGGGTACGTACATACTGTGTATAGTAGCGCTGGTCAATACCCGGCGATATTCTCAATGATTCAAATATCTGAACACACCGTACCTAAACCAGGGTACAAAATTAACACTTCTACTCAGCAATGGCACTTCTACTCAGCAATGGCGAGTTGAAATCCAGTTGGGCGAGTGTAAACTGAATGGGCTGCATTGGTGTACAATTGTTGCAGAGTTGTTACATCGCTGTCTTAATTTTTTGTCGTCTGCTATTTATTTTCTATTTTCCATTTTTAGCCTTTTTAAAAAATCCAGGCTATTGGATTGGCGAAAGCCAGGCGGGTGGGCGGCGGGCGGGCGGCGGGCGGGCGGCGTCCACAATCAATGTTAAGTTTTCGTGTTTGAGTCCATTTCTTTGTTACTGTACCACCTAGGACCACCAAACTTTCACAGCTTCATAATCAAGGGGTGCCCACCACATATCACTATCCAACATGTTACTTTTTTTTTAACTTGACCCATTTTTTCCGCGTAGTCGACTTAGCCATTTTCAATGTTAAGTTTTCGCGTTTACAATGTTAAGTTTTTCGTGTTTAAGTCCATTTCTTTGGTACTGTACCACCTAGGACCACCAAACTTTCACAGCTTCATAATCAAGGGGTACCTACCACATATCACTATCCAACATGTTACTTTTTTTTTTAACTTCACCCATTTTTTCCGCGCAGTCGACTTAGCCATTTTCAATGTTAAGTTTTCGCGTTTACAATGTTAAGTTTTCGTGTTTAAGTCCATTTCTTTGGTACTGTACCACCTAGGACCACCAAACTTTCACAGCTTCATAACCAAGGGGTGCCTACCACATACAGCTATCCAACATGTGACCATTTTTTTACCTTCACCTATTATTTCTACGTAATTGACTTAGCCATTTTCAACGTTAACTTTTTAACGTACGTCTGGTTAAAGTTTTTTGGTTTTAAAACTTTTTCGTTATACTATATCTCTGCAACTGCTTCGCCCATTACCTTGAAACTTCACATGGGTGTTTATCATCATCCATATTTTCATTCTAACCCCCAACCGTGCGGCCCCTGTGCCCAATGTCAAGGTCAAATTACTTTGAATTATTTTGTTAAAGTTTTTTCGTGTACTATATCTCTGCAACTGCTTCACCCAATACCTTGATACTTCACATGGGTGTTTTTATCATCATTGTCGCACCCTGCTTGCGGAAAGCGCGATCCTGTGCCCAATGTCAAGGTCAAATTACTTTTGAATTTTTTGTGTTAAAGTTTTTTCGTGTACTATATCTCTCAACTGCTTCACCCAATACCTTGATACTTTCACATGGGTGTTTATCATCATTGTCGCACTGCTTGCGGAAAGCGCGATCCTGTGCCCAATGTCAAGGTCAAATTACTTTGAATATTTTTGTTAAAGTTTTTTCGTGTACTATATCTCTGCAACTGCTTTCACCCAATACCTTGATACTCACATGGGTGTTTATCATCATTGTCGCACCTGCTTGCGGAAAGTGCGATCCTGTGCCCAATGTCAAGGTCAAATTACTTTGAATTTTTTTGTTAAAGTTTTTTTGTGTACTATATCTCTGCAACTGCTTCACCCAATACCTCGATACTTCACATGGGTGTTTATCATCATTGTTGCACCTGCTTGCGGAAAGCGCGATCCTGTGCCCAATGTCAAGGTCAAATTACTTTGAATTTTTTTGTTAAAGTTTTTTTGTGTACTATATCTCTGCAACTGCTTCACCCAATACCTTGATACTTCACATGGGTGTTTTATCATCATTGTCGCACCTGCTTGCGGAAAAGCGCGATCCTGTGCCCAATGTCAAGGTCAAATTACTTGAATTTTTTTGTTAAAGATTTTTTTGTGTACTATATCTCTGCAACTGCTTCACCCAATACCTTGATACTTCACATGGGTGTTTATCATCATTGTCACACCTGCTTGCGGAAAGCGCGATATCGTCGGCAATTTTGGCATACGTCCGTCCGTTCGTCCGTGTCCGGTTAAAGTTTTTTGGTTAAAGTTTTTCTATCTACTATATCTATTTTTTTAGTGTCCATGCCTCGCCCCAAGGCGCGACATGCAGGCCACGGCCATCTAGTCTACAAAAAGTGGGTATAATTATGTTATCCAAGTGTCTATGCTTGGAAAAAACCTGGCCTTCGTGGCTTTGCCTCGTTTCTTGTTTTTTAACTTGACCCATTTTTTCCGCGCAGTCGACTTAGCCATTTTCAATGTTAAGTTTTCGCGTTTACAATGTTAAGTTTTCGTGTTTAAGTCCATTTCTTTGGTACTGTACCACCTAGGACCACCAAACTTTCACAGCTTCATAATCAAGGGTGGGGTGCCCACCACATATCACTATCCAACATGTTACTTTTTTTTTAACTTGACCCATTTTTTCCGCGCAGTCGACTTAGCCATTTTCAATGTTAAGTTTTCGCGTTTACAATGTTAAGTTTTCGTGTTTAAGTCCATTTCTTTGTTACTGTACCACCTAGGACCACCAAACTTTCACAGCTTCATAATCAAGGGGTGCCCACCACATATCACTATCCAACATGTTACTTTTTTTTTAACTTGACCCATTTTTTCCGCGCAGTCAACTTAGCCATTTTCAATGTTAAGTTTTCGCGTTTACAATGTTAAGTTTTCGTGTTTAAGTCCATTTCTTTGGTACTGTACCACCTAGGACCACCAAACTTTCACAGCTTCATAATCAAGGTGTACCTACCACATATCACTATCCAACATGTTACTTTTTTTTTTAACTTCACCCATTTTTTCCGCGCAGTCGACTTAGCCATTTTCAATGTTAAGTTTTCGCGTTTACAATGTTAAGTTTTCGTGTTTAAGTCCATTTCTTTGGTACTGTACCACCTAGGACCACCAAACTTTCACAGCTTCATAACCAAGGGGTGCCTACCACATACAACTATCCAACATGTGACCATTTTTTTACCTTCACCTATTATTTCTACGTAATTGACTTAGCCATTTTCAACGTTAACTTTTTAACGTACGTCTGGTTAAAGTTTTTTTGCTTAAAACTTTTTTGTTATACTATATCTCTGCAACTGCTTCGCCCATTACCTTGAAACTTCACATGGGTGTTTATCATCATCCATATTTTCATTCTACCCCCCAACCATGCTGCCCCTGTGCTCAATGTCAAGGTCAAATTACTTTGAATTCTTTTGTTAAAGTTTTTTTGTGTACTATATCTCTGCAACTGCTTCACCCAATACCTTGATACTTCACATGGGTGTTTATCATCATTGTCGCACCCGCTTGCAGAAAGCGCGATATCATACGTCCGTCCGTACGTCCGTACGTCCGTACGTCTGTGTGTCTGGTTAAAGTTTTTTCGTTAAACTTTTTCCATCTACTATATCTATTTTTTTAGTGTCCATGCCTCGCCCCAAGGCGCGACATGCAGGCCACGGCCATCTAGTCTACAAAAAGTGGGTATAATTATGTTATCCAAGTGTCTATGCTTGGAAAAAACCTGGCCTTCGTGGCTTTGCCTCGTTTCTTGTTATCATTCTGAAGTTCTATCAAACCATGTTTTTTATTGAGAAATAATAGATATAAAGGCAACAGCAGACGACAATTGTTGTGTGTAGCTGTCTTAAGGGTTAACCCTTTCACCCCTAATAAATGGATTTTGATACGTTTATTTTGCAACCAATCCAAACATCACAAAAAGATTTTCGGACAAGTCCATTTTTGTTCTTAAAAATATGAAAATTACCTGCAAAAAGTGCAGATCCTGATGAGACAGCTCGTCACGATCCGGCTCATCTGGATCTACTTACTTATGATGAGTAGATGCGCAAAGTTTGTTATTAGCCGATCTATTTATAGATCGGCTAATATGTTGGTTATCCATCGAATTCTGAAAAAGTTTGTAGCAACCCTTTTCTCCGCTATTCGGTAATCTACGAACGCAAATTTTTCTGTATCACTTCCAAATTGCATCAACCGATAAAGTTTGCATTTTTGGCAATTATCTCCGTTTAAAACTTTACTTATAGCCAAATAACACAATTTTGAATACTTAATGAGCTGAACGCCTGAAGAGATTTAACCCGGAAGTTATTGTTGTTGAAGTCCATAGTTGGCTCTAATGGCCATATACGCCAACATACGCCGATTATTGGGCTAATTTAAAGCTTTTATTTATTAAACAGAACAAGTTTCAGCCACGTATAATCGCGTAAAATGTGTTTATTCGGCTAATTTATAATCGACCTCTGCTCAAAATCTCCCTACTAGTAACCCCAGCATTTTCGGGTTTATCCCAGCATCTCGGGTTTATCCCATTGGATCGCGTATGCGCGTCATTTGACGCTAGTTAATATTCACAAAATTTTCCACCAATCAAAACGAAGAATTGCCCTTCATAGCCAACTTTGATTTGTTTACGTATCATGCAGGGATGGCAGGGATGCATCCAGCACGCGCGATTGCGGCAATCCCCCTTAATTATTGGTCAAATGCCGCAGAAATTAATTGATTGTCTTGCGCCCCGACATCGCGCAAAAAATCAACGGATGGGGCACATTAGGCCCAATCTGGGCATGTGCCTGAATACGCAGGAGCTTGCGTCTATTTTTAGATGACACTGTAACCGCTAGATATATATAGCCCTGGTAGCTCCGCCCACTCGCATGCTGCCACAGAATTCGGACAAACACACACACAGTGACTACAACTTTGTGTATTGCGGAGTGTAATTTGTAGATAAATAGAGCATACAGTACAGGTGTTACGCTGGAATATTTCGCAACATAATGGTGACAACAAAACATTGCTGCTATGGCATTGCTGCTATTGGATGGATTTGGGAACGGGTTTCCAAAACCTGCACAAAATCGAGAAAAATGTCAACGCTGGGTACAGAACTGTGGTCGAAAATAGTTTACCATTGACAATGTTACCAGAGACACCTACATATGTTCGATGCACTTTACCCTGATTTGATCGGCTAATAACATCATGCTCTGCATGACTTTTCATTTTGATTTTTGATTTGACCCCCAGGTCATGGATTATCTCCCCCTTTTTTACTTAGAATTTGCCAATTTTGCCTTGTAACTGGTAAAACTTTAATTGAACTGTAATTGCTACAGACCTGAAACTTGGTATGTAGCTTCCTTATATTGAGTAGATGCGCAAAGTTTATTTTTATTTTTGATTCGACCCCTGGGTCTCCCCTTTGGACTTGGAACTTTGCCTGTTTATGCTCGGTCATTTGTAATCAGTCATTCAGATACACATATCTATGACCATGTCCTCACTTACTGAACAAATATATTTACCTATCGACAGCTGAGTTGACTACAATACTGGAGAGCCTGTCCGAAATTGAGCTCGGTCAGCTTCAGATCACAATTGACCTTACCTGTCTGACCTTGCCGACCGACCTTGACTCGGTGTCGCCACGGCGACAGTCGTACCTGCGCATGTTGTCCAACTCGAGCCTCGGATCTCCGGCATCGTCGGACACGGCTGAACTTGACCACAGGAACAGCACACAGCTGTGAGTTGTCTATGTGCTTTATCAACAAAATATACACTCTGTGAGTTTCCTGCCGGTAATATTCTGCAGGTAATTTAGTGGTGATTTAGTTGATTCCAGCTTCAAATGATTTACCTTATTCTGAGCATTTTCATTGGTCTTGAGTGGCCACATTTGGGCACATGGCAATAGTTCATATATGAATAAACTACAGAACTGTTGAAAAACATTTCCGGCCTTCATCCAGTATAGTTGGACTTTTAGAAGTTAAAACCCAGAAACATTCTCGAACTATGTTGTTTATTATCCCCTCGCCAATAGGTAACAGTGGATATAGCGTTAGTCCATGAATGTGCATATGTGCATGTGTACGTGTGTGTGTGTACGTAATTAGTAACACCTTTCTGTGTCTGGGATTGTGTGTCTGGGGATGTGTGTCTGGGGTCTGGAAATGATTCTTACAATTTGTTTCAATTTAATCAGATTTATTACCCTTTTTTGACTGCTAATACTTTATTAATAAGCACATTCACAGTGATGCATATTTTGGGTGATGAACTACATAACTGCTAAATAAGCCATACTATTCACATTCTGCCGTGTGAATCACAACAGAATGAAATGGAATGGCCCTTGTTGACTGTTGACATGGATTGACACTTCAGTGGAAGTCACGTGACCACCTTTATTGGGCCAGTCTGTGCTGGATCTTCTTTACCATGGTGTCATACCTACATATGTTGGTAGCTCAACCCTATGTATTTGCATAGGTGATCATATCTCCGACGTCATAATATCTCCATTAGGCCATAATAAAATATTTCCTAGATTTTCATCCCCGCCCGCCCCCGTTTTTAGGGCCCGCCCCGATTTTTTTTATTACTATTTGAAAAAAAAAAAAAAAAAAAAAAAAAAAATATCTTGTACGTATCACACACCAGTTCCGGCATTTCGGTGCACCCCGTATACGGATACCGACCAGTCGTCCGTGATTTATACATGGCCATTTTCTGCATTTCGCCCGTGATTTATACATTATGCAGTTTCTGCGGGGGCGTTCCGTGTAACCACCCTTCCTGTCTTGTAGCGCCGAAAAGTCAGCGGCGGAAACTCGGAATACATCATGGCCATTTCCGGTTTCTGCATTCAGATACAACAACAACAAGAAAATATGGTTTTCGTCATTGTGAAAGTTCTTCGTCAAAATTCAGTCCTGAAAGACTGGTTTTGCGTGTGATTACGCTGATGTAAACACTCTACTTGAATTATTCAACGATTTCATTCACGGAAAATTGGACAAAAATGCACCGGTTTCTGATTTATCTGCACGGATTGGGGCCAGCGCGGGTCGGGGCAAAAGTGAATTAACTCGATGTGACCCAGCTTCGAAATTGGCCGATATCGTTTCATTTCTTGGTCCTTCTGTATGACCTTTGATGTTGAACAGATGTTAAACCCCATTTCCATACATCCATCTCCAACATATTGTGTTCCCAGATGCAAATGTCAAGTTGAATCTTGTCAAAACACCATTTTATCAGCATAAATATCGATATCCTGAAAATATAAAATAAAAAATAAAATTTCACCCCCGCCCCCATTTTCAAAAAAATTTGGATGAAAATCTAGGATTTATTTTATTATGGCCTTATTCTAATTATTTGTTCCGCAGAGCTCACAAAGTTTCGTGACCGCCATTATTTGACTGTCAACTCACTCAGCCTTTCTGTTTGGCAGTCACTCATTAAATGCATGTTTATCTTCATAAGTTTACACCTACCTGATGTATTTTGACATGCTGAATCATCTGGACATCTGACCGTCACGATATCTTAGCTATCTGCGCTGTATTTTTAGTCTAAAGCCTAAAAACGTAACTTTCAAATCCAAGATGGCGGAAACTTGACTGTCAGATTTCCTGGTCACCGATTGGCTGACTGTCAGATCCAATCAGGGGCGGCAGAAGCGGGGGGGCCGGGGGGGCCTAGGCCCCCCCAATAAATTTGTTGGGGGGGGCCTAGCCCCCCCAATAATTCTGTAAATTTTGGATTTTTTATTCTAATATATTTGTGTAATCATGAGTACTGGGAACTTTGCTGAGAACTTTGCTGAGAATGCAGGAAATTGCGTTTCACACCACTTGGATTTCAAAAATTCCCTGGACCCCCCCCCCAAGCGCTATCAGGCCCTTCGGGCCCTCAACATTGGGCCCCCCCAATAATGTTCGACTTCCGCCGCCTATGCCAATGTCTATATAAGGAATGACGCAACACAGATTCTCACTTCGGTCACTTCGGTCACAAAGAGCAGACCAACGCTCAAATGCAGAACTTTCACTTTCACTAAAATTTTGTTCGGTCATTAGTTGTTGTTGTAGATGCTTCTAGCCTCTAACATTTCAGCTACTGCTAGTACTACAGTGTAATGCCATCCTGACAAACAATCGTGATAGAAATAATAAATAAACTGAAACTTGTATCTTGTTATACCCCCTGCAACGAGTTGTGGTGGGGTATACTGGAGTCAGGTTGTCCGTCCGTCCGTCCGTCCTCCGTCCGTCCGTCCGTCCGTCCGTCTGTGCGTCCGTAAACTTAACATCAGAGAAATATTGTTATAACTTCTATTTCCTTCATCTAAAATGCTTAATATTTCACACATGCATTCCTGTAAGGCTCTACTACCATGCTGTGCCAAATCCACGACCGTCCAACCCCCGCTGATCCCAAGGTCAAGGTCAAATACTTAGTCTCTTTACAAAACTGAACATCAGAGAAATATTGTTATAACTTCTATTTCCTTCATCTAAAATGCTTAATATTTCACACATGCATTCCTGTAAGGCTCTACTACCATGCTGTGCCAAATCCACGACCGTCCGACCCCCGCTGATCCCATGGTCAAGGTCAAATACATGGTCTCTTTACAAAACTTAACATCAGAGAAATATGTTAGAACTTCATCTAAAATTCTTAATATTTCACACATGCATTCCTCTAAGGCTCTACTGTCATGCTGTGACATATCCCCGCTGATCCCAAGGTCAAGATCACATACTTAGTCTCTTTACAAAACTTAACATCAGAGAAACCGGTTATAACTTCTATTTCCTTGCTCGGATCTGCTTCACATTCAAGTTTGTGCCGACCCCGCTAAGCTCAGAGTCAAGGTCACAAGCCCACACTTTTACATATTTTAGGGGTGCCTGGGCCCATGCGGGGGGGGGGGGGGATTCCGTAAGCCTCGCTTACTGACCAATCTAGTTTAGTCTACTCTAAACTGCCAACAAGGGTTTAGCTGCTAACCTAACAATACGACCCACATCCACCCGCCCAAGGCCACTGAGAACTTGTGGTCACCTTGTTTGTAAGACAAATGCGTTAAAGATTTTTTTGTTTATTCAATAAGTTTTATTATTATCAAGGCTGCGAGTATGGGAAGTAGCTTAGTGATAGCGATGCCCTTGTTTTCTCAAAAGGTTCATACTATAATGTATGCTGTTTCTATTGCGATATGATAGAAAGTTGTTTGAGATTCTCGTTGTATTGGAATTTATTTCAGGGATCTGAAACATCTGGGTGAATTTCTGGGCCACTTGCCTGCAGCACAACACGACTCTGTCATCAAGTGTATGGAGGAGGTAAGATTTCGGGGTACATAATAAAATTGTAAGTCAGATTGGCTTGAAACTTCATCATCCATATTTCATTCTAATGACTTAGAAATTTGTGTTAAAGTTTTTGAGGGGTATGCATATCTTAAGGATTCACATCATAGGGGTGGATCTTACTGGGGCTAAATGATCTGGTGTAGTTACAGTGCCTGGCACAGGATCAGGACACTGCCTTTCAGTGTTGATAGTTATCCTCTCGCCGATAGTATGTAAGTGCGTACGTTAGTAATAACTTTCATTTTTCAATAACTCATGAACTGCTTCACTGATTTTGATAATATTTCGCCACAACGTGTGTCTATGGATGGTTCTTTGTTTTGCATATGACCCACGTCCGACCGCCCAAGGTCAAGGTCACTGAGGACTTATGTTCACCTTGTTTTTATGCCACCGGGTTTCGAAGAAACGGGTGGTATATAGTGTTTGGACCGTCCGTCTGTCCGTCTGTCCGTCTGTCCGTCTGTCTGTCTGTCTGTCCGTCCGTCACACTTTTCGGTTAACCAATTTGTCAGTTTCTCAAATATGCTGCAGGTGGCATCCGCGTTGTACAGACGCATTTCTTGTTAGACTTTTTTGTTATTATTATCAAAGCTGCCAGCGAGGGGATTAGCTTAGTGATAATGATTCCCTTGTTTTATATTGTAATTTCAGAGCTGACTTTATGGTACTCCCATACCGGTGCATTCACGTCTGTATATGACCTTGCTGTTGAATTGATGTCAAACCCCAATCAATCCTGTTGATTAGACATACAGTCTACTGCCAGAAACACTGAAAATCCCATTTTGTGATTGTAACTGGTAAATGGAACTTATAGCCCCTGTGACCTGTGTAGACCCACATAAACCTGCACGTACGCACAGTCTGATCATGGCGAATCGAGACGGTTCAAATGAGTGGTAACAACATATAGTTTTGTGCAGAAATTGAGAAAATAGAAAAAATGTAAATGTTTGCCATTTAGCTGGGGGAACATGTCATGCTTTTAAGAAACATATCTTTATTCCTGTTGCATGATAAATAGCTCAGCTGGCAACAAATGCCACAGGCCCCATATCTCCAGTCACAGCCACATTCAGTCACAGCCACATTTCTCCAGTCACAGCCACATTTCTTCAGTCATAGCCACATGTCTCCAGTCATAGGCCCCATATCTCCAGTCACAGCCACATTTCTCCAGTCACAGCCTCATTTCTCCAGTCACAGTCACATTTCTCCAGTCACAGCCACATTTATCCAGTCACAGCCACATTCAGTCACAACCACATCTCTAGTCACAGCCAAATTCCTCAAGTCACAGCCACATTTTTCCAGTCTCAGCCAAATTTCTCCAGTCACAGCCACATTTCTCCAATCACAGCCTCATTTCTGCAGTCACAGCCACATTTATCCAGTCACTGCCACATTTCTCCAGTCACAGCCACATTTATCCAGTCACAGCCACATTCAGTCACAACCACATAACTCCAGTCACAGCCAAATTTCTCAAGTCAAAGCCACATTTTTCCAGTCACAGCCACATTATTCCAGTCACAGCCACATTTCTCCAGTCACAGCCACATTTCTCCAGTCACAGCCTCATTTCTGCAGTCACAGCCACATTTATCCAGTCACTGCCACATTTCTCCAGTCACAGCCACATTTATCCAGTCACAGCCACATTCAGTCACAACCACATATCTCCAGTCACAGCCAAATTTCTCAAGTCACAGCCACATTTTTCCAGTCACAGCCACATTATTCCAGTCACAGCCACATTTCTCCAGTCACTGCCACATTTCTCCAGTCATTGCCACATTTCTCCAGTCACTGCCACATTTCTCCACATTTCTCCACATTTCTCCAGTCACTGCCACATTTCTCCAGTCACAGCCATATTTCTCAAGTCAGAGCCACATTCAGTCACAGCCACATATCTCCAGTCACAGCCACATTTATACAGTCAAAACCACATTTATCCAGTCACAGCCACATTTAGTCACAACCACATATCTCCAGTCACAGCCAAATTTCTCAAGTCACTGCCACATTTCTCCAGTCACAGCCACATTTCTCCAGTCACAGCCACATTTATCCAGTCACAGCCACATTTCTCCATTTCTCCAGTCACAGCCACATTTCTCCAGTCACTGCCACATTTCTCCAGTCTCCAGTCGCTGCCACATTTCTCCAGTCACTGCCACACAATCTCCAGTCACTGCCACATTTCTCCAGTAGTCACAGCCACATTTCTCCAGTCACAGCCACATTTCTCCATGCCCAGTCACATTTCTAGTCACAACCACATTTCTACAGTCACAGCCACATTTCTCCAGGCACAGCCACATTTCTACTGTCACACAACCACATTTCTCCAGTCACAGCCACATTTCTACAGTCACAGCCACATTTCTACAGTCACAGCCACATTTCTCCAAGTCACAGACACATATATCCAGTCACAGCCACATTTCTCCAGTCATGGCCACATTTCTCCAGACACAGCCACATTTCTTCAGTCACAGCCACATTTCTCCAGTCTACATCCACACATCCAACAAGGGCCACATATCCTCCAGTAACTGCCCAAACAATCTCCAGCCACAGAGGCCACATATATCCAGTCACTGCCACATATCTCCAGTCACCTGCCACATTTATCCAGTCACTGCCACATATCTCCAGTCACTGCCACATATATACAGTCACGGCCACATTTCTCCAGTCACAGCCACATTTCTCCAGACACAGCCACATTTCTCCAGTCACAGCCACATTTCTCCAGTCACAGTGGTTGAAATCGGTGGTTGAAATCCAGTCACAGCCACATTTCTCCAGTCACAGCCAAATTCCTCAAGTCACAGTCACATTTATCCAGTCACAGCCACATTTCTCCATTTCTCCAGTCACAGCCACATTTCTCCAGTCACTGCCACATTTCTCCAGTCTTCAGTCACTGCCACATTTCTCCAGTCACTGCCACACAATCTCCAGTCACAGCCAGAGTTCTCGTCACTGCCACATTTCTCCAGTAGTCACAGCCACATTTCTCCAGTCACAGCCACATATCTCCAGTCACAGCCACATTTCTAGTCACAGCCACATTTCTACAGTCACAGTCACAGCAACATTTCTAGAGTCACAGCCACATTTCTCCAGGCACAGCCACATTTCTACAGTCACAACCACATTTCTCCAGTCACAGCTACATTTCTCCAGTTACAGCCACATTTCTACAGTCACAGCCACATTTCTACAGTCACAACAACATTTCTACAGTCACAGCCACATTTCTCCTGTCACAGCCACATTTCTCCAGACACAGCCACATTTCTCCAGTCACAGCAACATTTCTACAGTGACAGCCACATTTCTACAGTCACAGCAACATTTCTACAGTCACAGCCACATTTCTCCAGTCACAGCCACATTTCTCCAGTCACAGCCACATTTCTACAGTCACAGCCACATTTTCCAGTCACAGCCACATTTCTCCAGTCTTAGCCACATTTCTCCAGTCACAGCCACATTTCTCCAGTCACAGCCACATATCTCCAGTCACAGCAACATTTCTACAGTCACAGCCACATTTCTCCAGGCACAGCCACATTTATGCAGTCACAACCACATTTCTCCAGTCACAGCCACATTTCTAGTCACAGCCACATTTCTACAGTCACAGTCACAGCAACATTTCTACAGTCACAGCCACATTTCTCCAGACACAGCCACATTTCTACAGTCACAACCACATTTCTCCAGTCACAGCCACATTTCTACAGTCACAGCCACATTTCTCCAGTCACAGCCACATTTGCCACATTTCTACAGTCACAGCCACATTTCTCCAGTCACAGCCACATTTCTCCAGTCACAGCCACATTTGCCACATTTCTACAGTCACAGCCATTTCTCCAGTCACAGCCACATTTCTCCAGTCACAGCCACATTTCTACAGTCACAACCACATTTCTCAGTCACAGCACTACATTACAACCACATTTTCACAGTCACAGCCACATCATCACAACACATTTCTTTCCGTACAGCCACTTTTCTACAGCCACATATTTCTCCAGTCAGCACTCACAGTCCACATTTCTCCAGTCACAGCAACTTTTCTACAGTCACAGCCACATTTTCTCCAGTCACTATCATTTCTCCAGTCACAGCCACATTTCTACAGTCACAGCCACATTTCTACAGTCACGCCAAATTCCTCAAGTCACAGTACATTTATACAGTCACAGCCATTTCTCCATTTCTCAGTCACACACTGTCCAGCCACATTTCTACAGTCACAGCCACATTTCTCCAGTCACAGCCCATTTATCCAGTCAAAGCCACATTTCTACAGTCACAGCCACATCTCAGTAACAGCCACATTTGCACATTTCTACAGTCACAGCCACATTTCTCTCAGCCACATTTCTCAGTCACAGCCACATTTCTACGTCACACCATTTCTCAGTCACAGCCACATTTCTCCCAGTCACGCCACATTTCACAGTCACAGCCACATTTATCAGTCACAAACCACATTTTACAGTCACAGCCACATTTCTACATCACACCACATTCACAGTCACAGCCACATTTCTACAGTCAACCACATTTCTCAGTCACAGCACTTTTCTACAGTCACAGCCACATTTCTCCAGTACACCACACAGTACAGCACATCTACAGTCACAGCCACCATTTCTCAGTCACAGCCACATTTCTCCGTCACAGCCACTTTCTACGTCAGCCACATTTTCTACAGTCACAGCCAACATTTCTACAGTCACAGCCACATTTCTCCAGTCTCATTTGCATTTCTACATTCACAACCCATTTCTCCAGTCACAGCCACATTTCTACAGTACCACAGCCACATTTCTACAGTCACAGCCATTTCTCCCAAGTCACAGCATTTATTTCTCCAGTCACAGCCACATTTCTACAGTCACCAGCCACATATTTCTCCAGTCACAGCCACATTTCTAACCATCCACAAGCCACATTCTCCAGTCACATCATCACATTTTCTCCAGTCACAGCCACATTTCTACCAGTCAACAGCCACATTTCTACAGTCACCAGCAAATTCTCCATTCACAGTCCAATCAGGCAGCCACATTTTCCTACCATCCATTTCTCAGTCACCCAAACTTTCACATTTCATTTTCTACAGTCACGCTACATTTCATTTACAGTCACACCACATTTCTACAGTCTACAACACATTTTCTCCAGTCCACGCACTTTCTAACCAGTCCACAACCACATTTTCTCCAGTCAAGCCACATTTCTACCAGTCACAAGCCACATTTCTACCAAGTCACAGCCACATTTCTCCAGCAGCCACATTTCTACAATCACCGCCACATTTCTACAGTCACAGCCACATTTCTCCAGTCATAGCCACATTTCTACAGTCACAGCCACATTTCTACAATCACAGCCACATTTCTCCAGTCGCTGCCACATTTCAGATTGAGTGGTTGCTGCGAGATGAGATGGTATCAAACCTTCTGCTGATCTTCCCGATCAATGCGGGGGCACTGCTGTATGTGATAGACCATATCCTGGGTACGACTGAGCTCGGCAAGGCCAACACGACGACGGACCAAATCCCACTACAGTTCGTCTTCGGCCCCGACCAGAGCATGCAGAAATTCACAGAGGTGCAGTTATAGCCATGTTTGGGATGCGGGTCAGGGTAGGGGACTGTAGTTACTGTCTGTTTCACGAAAGCTGCCCAAATTTTACGGCTATATAAAAATTCAAAAACGATATATTTTTTGATAATATTAAATTAAAGGAAAATTTAAGAATGAGCCTTCTTTTTATTTCGAGAAATTTGGTCAAATATTTATTTTATTGCGTTAAACAATTTCCCTATGTTAAATCCCCATAGACATCTTCACAGAGTGAATATGTCTATGAGGATTTAACATGGGGACATTTTTAGAAATTTTCAGAATTTTCAGAAATACTGGACCGATTTTTAAAATTTAACATTTGTTTTCTTAGTTGGATCATTTCCAAGCTACCTAGCCAAGTTTCGGAGTCCATTTAAAAAACAAAAATGTTTTCTCACTCCTCCCACAACTCCTACCTCTTTTGCTGATGTTGATTTTGAATGTCTCTCATATTGTCCAGAAATGTCAAACATTGACAAACGAATCAGAGCTCATACAGAATTAAATTCCGCATGAGCTCTTATTTTTTTTATCAACGTTCAATTTCATTTCTACTTCATTCATTTCATGTTACATTGTGCTATCTAGCTATCTTAATCCGCAATAAAAATTAACTCTGCAGCATCTACTATCCACTCTAGGGAGGCCACCCGGCGCTACAGTCGATCACCTCCCGTGACAGGCTTCAGTCACCCTGTTGTACACTTTATCGTGTATATAACTATACCGAGCATCTGTTAGGCCGTTTCTAAACAGTCCCCCTATCAGTTTTTAGCTCGCCTGCAAGAAGTGCAGAAAGAGCTAATGGCATACCCTAGGCGTCGTCATTGGCGTCATTGGCGTCCACAAACTTAACATGGGGTAAATGTCTTATAACATTGTTTCTTTTCATGGAGCACCTTGATATTTCATATATGCATTCCTCAGATGTCACAAACTTACATGTTCATAAACTTAACTTACCACAAGGTCAATGTCACAAACTTAGTGCATTCATAATCTTAACATTGTGGTAAATTTCTTATAACTTCTGTTTCTTTACAGGGAACACCTTGATATTTCATGCATGCATGCATCTGATGATCCTCTATCATACTGTAACAAATCCACCACACACAGCCCATCCCTTAACCCAAGGTCAAGGTCACAAACTTAATGTGTCCACAAACTTAACTTTGTGTTATAACTTCTGTTTCTTTTCATGAGACGCCTTGATAGTTCATACATGCATTACTCAAGTGACCCTCTATGATGCTGTAACAAATCCACCCATGGCTTACCACAGTCAGTCACACACTTAGTGAGTTTATAAACTTAACTTTGGGGTAAATTTCTTATAACTTTGTTTCTTTACAGGGAGCGCTTTGATATTTCATGTATTGATCTGATGATCCTCTATCATGCTGTAACAAATCCACGACCCACCGTCCACCCCTGACTCCCATGTCAGTTAGTTTGTTCAAATGTTATGGGTAGAAATGTTAATGGTAATGGTAGTCTAACCTTTGAGTGAAGACTCCCAACAGGCAAGTGTCGTTGTCTTCCGACAACTCTTGTTATTAAGGCGCTAACATGCGAGAGACTATTATTGCCATTAGACTATTGTGAGTCAAGATAGATAGTGACTGTACCATTTTATAGATAGAGACTATATACTAGGTACCTCCCTGTGCCTCAGAAATTTGGAATGTACCTTCGGCTTTATAAGTCGGGACACATTTCAGAAAGCGGATTATGGTGAGTTTGACACTCAACAAACTTGTATATATGTTCTTGACCCTCCCTCCAGTCTGACAACTTCTGATGACATAATGTAATATGGAATGAATGAAGTAGAAATTTATTTTCCTATTAAAATGTATTTCTACGAATGAAATTTCATATTACATTAGAGAGTCCCACCTCCCGCCCCCTTGGTTGCGAAGACTCAATCACGCATGTGGGAGGTGATTGTCTGTAGCTGTGTGGACTCCCTAGAGTGTAGTGGATAGTAGGCACTTCAGAGGTACAGTCAAACCCCTCTAAACTGGACACAAATACAAGTTTGTTCTACTGAATTGTAATCGTGTTCATTGCCATTTATCTCCGATGAGTTTATCTGTTCGTGACCGCGAAACATCCACGCATGTCTTGGAGTAGTTGCCTGTCTGTTTTACAGTGGAACCTCTCTAAACCGGACACCCTGGGGACCTCCCAGGGTGTCCGGTTTAGAGAGATTCCACTCTAATTTTTCTTGCGGATTAAGATAGCTAGGACCTTCCATGGCAAAATGTAATATCATTCATAGAAATACATTTTACTAGAAAAATATGTTTATGGAAAATATTACATTTTATCCAAATCAATATCGCCTACACAATAAGGGCGGTAACATGAGAGAGTGGTTTACAGGAATTCCTGAAGATGAACATCCCAACCTACCAGCTGGTGAAGGAAGGCGACCTTTACTACCTGGCCCGGCGTCTACTGAGGGCTGTCAACTCGAGTCTGCCCCTGAATGCGGTCGCTCTTAGTTCCGCCCTCGGAGAATTGACCGGGGATGGCCCGCCCCTCCCACCCACCACCACCCTCTCACCCAGGGAGAAATCATACTCCCCATTCTCCCCGGGCTCAAAGTCTGAAGGTATGGAGAACGTGGAGGGTATGAAGGGTGCAAAGAATATATCTCCACTGGTGGGAAACGCGAAGGATAAAGTGTTCGACATCAGTCGAGACAGTCTTGGTAGATCTAGTCCACTGACAGTGAAAACTGACAAGGTTGACGGTGCGAGCGATGGCGTGAAGGATCAGAAATGTGATGCAAAGGACCATACAGGGTCAGAGACGAAGAAACCCACCCTTCAACTGCAGGGTCCCACTGTAGAGGGGATAAGCTTGATTAATAATAAAAGTATAAATAAGGACCTGGTGCTGAAACTGAGACGGGCTAGCTCGGACAGTGCGAACAGTGGTGAACATGGGAAAAGTTTAGATGCCATTGAGGACTTGTTGAGAATGCCGGATGTACAAGAACATACAGCATGTGCTGCTCATGTAATCAAACCCAAACCAACCTTTCCTGTCCCGGATTTGAACGGGGAAGACAAAATATCAGAAATTGATGTTACCGTGGCGACTAAGAAGCCCGTGACTGGACGTCGGCGGTCTAGTGGGGGATCCAGTGACTCGAAGTCCAAGTCGACGGAGAGCGTCGCGTCCTCCCTGCCGTGTGACCCCCACCACAGCGGTGTCATCACCGACGTATCCATCCAACTGACCAAGACCGACGGCCGCAGTGAACCGTTCCACATCTCCCAGCAACAATGCCTTCCGCCACTCCTCGCTATTGACGACAGCTTTGACGAAGATCCGGAAAATGGAGGCATTCTAAAACGCTGCTCCAGCTTTGCAGGATTCCGGTCAGACTCGACGTGTGAGAACATAAAACAGGAGGAGGATATCTCCCTATCCCAGGCCCAGTCGCCGGTGAAGGGCGCCCACCCTGGTCTGCCGGGGCCAGTGGGCAGGCTGCGCCATTTCTCCGCCCCGCTGTCTGGTCAGGGCACACCCCGCAGTAAGGTGTCCACCCAGCCACAGACGCCCTCATGGATATCGTCTAGGGGCAGCTTCACCGAGGACGGTATGACTATGTTATGGTTGCAAACGGCTGGGCGGGCATAAAATATTCTGCCCAGTCACCAAGACCCGGTTGCTCAAAACCTCTGTTAGTACAGACTGTTAAACCCTTAACTATTAAAAAAACTCTGTTATATTGACAGACTGTTAAATCTTTAACATGCTCAAAACCTCTGTTAGCTTAACAGACTGTTAAATTTTTAACATGCTCAAAACCTCTTTTAGATTAATGGACTTAATCCTTAACAGTTCAAATCCTCTGCTAGATTAACGGACTGTTAAATCCTTAACATTTAAGGTTTTGAGCAACCGGACCCTGTCTGTATAATTATGACTCGTGTTGTTGTGTTAACCCGTTCACCACTAAATGTCAGACATTGACTTCCATTGTGAGTGTGTTGTAAACTGAGCACACCTGTTAATTGTGAGTGTTGTAAACTGAGCACACCTGTTAATTGTGAGTGTTGTAAACTGAGCACACCTGTTAATTGTGAGTGTGATATTCCAGCGTACGACGGCGACATGAGTGAGATGGGGGACGACAGCACCACGTCGTTCAGCGAGAGCAGTATCATGCAGCGCATCATGCCCAACTTCTGGCTCATCCTACGTGTCAGCAACTGTGCCATTGACGTCTTCTTCCACCGCAGGTAGTGTCGTTGTCGGGTGTGGCCCGCCAATACAAAACGCACATTACAGAACAATAATTCCAACTCCAAATGACATACATGATTTTGAGCCTTGTCATTGGCCGAGAGTTCCACATCCGGGCATATGACAAGAGTTCATAGATCAGTAAACTCCAGAACTGTTGAAAGTTTGTATTGATTCAAAACTTTGAATGCGAAAAATGCAGGATTGACAAGAAATACTTACATTTGTTAACTTTCCATTTGCTTTGAGCAATATTATATATCCTATTAAATCTACTCTAATGTTAGATTCTATTTATTGCATAAGCATAGCATCATGCATTGAAACTGTGGTGGTCACCAACCCTCTTTTCTGTAACAAGCTAATTTGCATATGTATTGCACTAGTGTATTATGATTTTTATTGCACTGTGTTTCTACACTGCGGGTTCCCCTTTTACGTGCTTCACCTCGGCAAACCTGTACCATGTCTTGTGTTGGTAGGAAATCAATATTCCTGTTTTTGTATGCAATAAGAACTCCCATCCGAGATTATATGACATTTCAGAGTAATTTCTCTACTCCAGTGAGTCCGAGTCCATCAATTAAACACAACTCTTCAGTCGAGTATGGAAATTTTTTATAACCTCAGGCCCTCGTATCTGATACGGATTTATTATATTTTTATGCCCCACCACGATAGTGGAGGGGGCATTTAGTGTTACCCTTGTCCGTCCATCCGTCCGTCCCGTCCTGTCCATCCCGTCCATCCGTCCTTCCGTCCGTCCATCATGGATTATCTCCCCCTTTTCGACTTAGAATTTGGCAATTTTGCCTTATAACTCGTAAAACTTTTAACCCTAATAGCTACAGACCTGAAACTTGGTGTGTAGCTTCCTTATGATGAGTGGATGCACAAAGTTTATGTTTTGATTTTTTATTCGACGGGTGATGTATTATCTCCCCTTTTGGACTTGGAATTTTGCCTTGTTTATTATCAAAGTGGTAAGTGGGGCATCCGTGTTCTATGAACTCATTTTCTAGTTGTCAACAGCATTGAGAATGTTCATCAACTGAATAGTGAACAGTGTAGTCCCTGATCAGACTGCGCATTTGACACTGGTCACAAACTCAATATGCCCTGTTTGGTCATGGCTAAGTCACATATTGTTATTCATTGATCATATAGCAAGAACTGTAGACACCACTGTGCCTCTTTAATGTCTGATAATGATCTACACTGTTGAAGACAAGTTTTGTCACTACATAGTGCCATGAGATTCAGTAACATCTTGTTTTGTTTTAATGTGTGTTGTTTTAAAATGATATTGATCACTTATCAGGGACATTTAACACATTCTTTATTAATAGTACTACTGTCTGTTCCACGTTTTGCTGCCGACAAACTTTTGGCTGTTAAACACATTAAATCTAAAAACTATTTAAAATTAAGTACGTTTTCATCAATAACAAAAAAAGTCACGCTCCCCAAAAAGTTTTATTTGATGAAATTCCATCAAATATTAATTTTATTGCGAAAAAAACCCCAGGAGGATCAACAAAAAAAAAAGTGAAAATGATGCAAATAAGAAAACGAAAGTTAGATTTTTTGTTATTGATGAAAATGTACTTACAATTAAATATATTTTAGATTTAATGTGTTTAATAGCCAAAAGTTCGTCGGCAGCATAACGTGGAACAGACAATAGGCTTGTATTCTGCATTTTAGTTTCGGATGCGACTTGACACTGAAGTCCCATCTCTATATATGGCTGTGACTGGAGAAATGGGGCCTATACGTTTCACGACCAGTGTAGATCCAGATAGGCCTGTGCATCCACACAATCTGATCAGGATATGCACTGTTCACCATTCCATCAATGAAACTCCTACCCGTCATGTTTCTAACAAGCAATATAGATCGTTATCAGGTTACCGGAATGTGTTATTTTATCAGGAGCTACACTGGTCACAAATCCCATAAGCCCCATTTCTCGTCACAGTCACATATGACCTTGGCTGTTGCTGGCACATTAATCCCTTTTTTATTGTGCGTTAATAGTCCATACGAGTTCCACAGCTTGTATTTTTTATTTCATTTATTGGGACCTTTTACCCTTACACCGCTATCTTAAATTTTTTGTCGTCCGCTGTTTATTTTCTATTTTCCATTGTTATCATCAAAAACACGCTTTGACAGCACTTTAGAATCATTTCCATTGGAAATGATTCTGAAGTGCTGTCAAAACATGTTTTTATTGCGAAATAAGGCAAGATATAAAAGCAACAGCAGACAAGATTTGTTGTATGTAGCGGTCTAAGGGTTAATTTTATTGTTCATAAAAGTATGCTACATTCCCTACAGTCAGAGTGACATGGGCTTGTGATTTTAAACCATGCACATGTTTTAGTATCTGATACTTGAAATCAGCAGAGATCCAGATAAGGTGTGTATTGGCGTATTTTACGCACTTATTTTATCAGAACACGCTTTGATTATCAAAAGTTGGAGTGCAAAATACTCACAGCAATGTGTCAATGTGTCAATATGCATTGATTTTCGAATTGAGTAGTGAAAATACTGTAATAAAGTTGAAAATTTAAGTTAAAAAAGCAAACAGTGATTTTTGCAGCTCAAATAAGTCAATTTTTAAATCTGTTTTATTTTTTTATCATTTGTTCCCTATGTAATATTAAAGGAAAAAAAATCAATAATACATTTGTAAAAGTAAAATATGCATTGAATTTGTAATATGGGGTTATAATACTCTTTAGATACAAACTTATCAGGAGCTCTGAATCAGTAATCTCTGTTTGTGCTTATACAACATTCTGAGCATAGACTCTGTTCTCTTGCTTGCAATCTGCAGATTGATCGGTCAAGATGGAGTTGCCAATTAACTCTTTGCATGCTAGCGGTGAAAATATCCGCCAAACGAATTAGGAGTATATGTTTATTTCTTTCTGTAAATATGTCTTGAAATTTCATTAGAATTGAGTCCTCAGGACTCAATTCTAATGAAATTCCAAGACATATTCATGATATTTACGGGGAGAAATACAAGAAAATATGTTGAATTTTTGTCCGCTAGTTTTGAACTATTTATAGCAGCCATTTCCACTTCATTCATACCATATCACATTATGCCATTAGATGTTCATGCTTAAGCAACCACAGAAAAAAGAGAGATAACTTGTGTGCCTTGTTCTACTCCAAAGAGCCACCTGCCCTTGGTCCACACCAGGTGGCTCCACCGGTCCTATGTCACATATGCGCCGACGACCGACCCGCCTTATTGATTTTCTGCGCAGCCAAGCTCGGACGTGTCACCGTCGTGAGAGCGGAATTGGAGTTACATATTCATAGGATCTTATTATAGGATTATACGACTCTCGGAGTATTTGAAATTGGTTACTCCAGGAGATATTGTGAATCTTGGGTCAGAAACTCCCTTGCGTTATTTTTCGGAGTTTAGCACGTGTCCCATGGGTTGTTCCCCACTAATCGTTGGGAAGTACCCCACACTGTGGGATACATTCCCGCGCCGACCGGGAGGGCCACTACCAGTGGACCACCCACGCCCAATTTTTTCGTATTGAGTGCGGACTTCCCTGGCCGTGAAACGGGAATACGGGCTACATCATGGCGGAGACACATCCGTATCCGGGACCTTCTGTCGGTTACACGACACAGGGCATTGAGATAAACAGGGACCATGACCCGAGTCATAGGGCCCGTTTTCTCAAGACACCAGTCACCGGACCAGACACGGGGATACCCCAGAAACCGGAGCATTATGAGCACCGGACCGGACAACTGTCTGGGCCAGACGTCAGACAACGATCTGTCTATGGACCGGACACTGGACACATCCAGGCACCGGACATTGGTCCCTACAAAACGAGACATGTGTCTACCGGACAATTGACTGGTTACCGGACAGTATCAGATACCGGAAAGTACCAGACATCTGATTCTGTCCCTCACGTCACCGGACAGTTTTCTATACCTGACAATGGACACCGGGTACCGGGCCCTGTCTTAGACAGGGACCAGAGATCTTATAGGGAAGATTTACACCCGTATGACCAGGTTTCCTATTCGACCTCCAGGCTTACACTGGAGAGGCCTTACCAAGGGGAACATACTTCCCGTAAAAGGACACCTACCATGGTCTCCTTTGATCAGCCCATACCAGCCCCACTTGAATTGAGATCCAAGAGGGCTAAAAGGCCAACAGGAGATAATTACCCATATAAGCACCAGGCCTACCCGTTAGGCTACACAATCGGCTCTAAGGGAAACAGTAATATACTGGATCCCTCGGGTAATTTACGGCACATAGGTCCTTCTGTTTCTCAAAATCCCATGGCTTCCTGCGGAGTGCACCCTCCTAATCAGAGTTGCACGCTACAGTGCAACAATGGGCAGGAATCTGAGTACAGTGGAACATCAGAGTCAGATTCTGATTCAGAGTCCGCTGGAAACGGGACAGATCGCTCCATTATGGGAGAGGATGCATCTAGCCATCCATTGAACAGGGAGGATTTAGAGGATGCGGATCCTCAAAATTAGGATGATTCCCTGTGCCTCAAGCGGGCTATCAACGAGGTCTATCGGGTCCTGCCGAAGGACCTGTGCCCAGAGGGTAACCTCCCTGCGCCTCGGGTCGCGAACCTCAGGGGTACATTGGAATGCATGGAAGAATCCACGGAATCTCTGAAAGATTTCAGGGTTCTTCCTCATTCCACATGTGTCAATCAGGCCTTCGAATTGTTACAGAATGTTAACAATCGAGGTCAGCCAGACTACCAGACGCCTGCCATTGACATTAAAAGACTAACCCAACCTCAGTCTTACAAGGCACACTCGCCGAGGTTCCCGGCAGAAGCTCCTCAGTTAGACCCCGAAGCTTTTCGGTGTGGACTCACTGAGGGCTCCACTTGTAAGATCAAGGTGGAAGAGCTTAAAAGGTGGGAAACAAGACTGAGACAAACATATGCTCTCATATGGAATTGTTCTCGGCAGCCCAGTTTAAGCTGGCGTCGGCAGTGAGACCGGAAGATGATATACCTTGCCTTTGTGTTGCCTTTGTTGCAGACCTTTTACAGGTCCGTAGAGACGCAGCTCTTTCTACCTCGAAAGAGTTATTGATGTCAAGCAGGGAGACTCGCAGTCTCTCGGAATGTCCCCTTAAATGAGTTAATGAGAGCGGCCTATTGGTACTCTCACACAACCTTCTCTAGCTTCTATCTTCGTTCACTGTCCACACAGATGAATGAGATATTAGCACTTGCACCTCTGGTATCAGCCCAGAGGGTGGTCACTTAGATCTCGAAGGTTATTACGTCAGGGACAGAGAGTACTATAGATGTTGTACAGTATTACTCGTTCGGACACCAGGTGTGTCTATTGTCCACTAATTGAGTTTCGGGGGCGGACTCCGTAACCACGGAAGGAATCCAAAGGTTACGGTAGAAACTGTAATACACTATCACGTTTTTTTTTGTTTTTTTTTTCCTCCTTTAAACAACATCCACCAGGCGTCTATCAGGCAACATTCCAAAATGTCCCCCTGACAATGTTTATTAAGACGCTAGGTTGTGCGAGACTCATACACACTAAATACTCCGTACCTCGGAATGCTGAGATGCTTTTCAAGAGAGTCGGAAGCATCTTGGAACGCTCTCACTGGTAAGTTTGCTGAAACTTTTTGGACAGGTTTGGTTAACCTCCCACCAAATTCTGATGGCATAATGTAATATGGCATGAATGAAGTAGAAAATAATTTTTTAGTAAAATATATTTCTACGAATGAAATGCCATATTATATTATGCCATTAGATGTTCATGCTTAAGCAACTGCAGAAAAAGAGAGATAACTTGTGTGCCTTGTTCTACTCCAAAGAGCCACCTCCCCTTGGTCCACACCAGGTGGCTCCACCGGTCCTATGTCGCGCATGCGCCGACGACCGACCCGCCATATAGATCAGCTGCGCAGACAAGCCAATTCAAGTGGGGTGGGAGGTGGGACTGGACTCCCTAATGTAATATGGCATTTCATTCGTAGAAATATATTTTACTAAAAAATTATTTTTTCGCAGCATGCAAAGAGTTAAACTATGTGATATCGGATACAAACTCGGAGAACATTTTCAGAAAGCGTTATATGCACATGCCCTGTAACTGATTTCACCAAAATTGCTAAGCATACTTATCTAGCTAAGTATACATTGAGGGAGTAATCATTTATTTTTCCCGAAATTCATTATTTCATATAGAACTAACGACTGCATATATTTGATGATTAAAAGAATGCAAAATTAGTATACTGAATGTATTACATTATCACAGCCATTTTGGCTGTGATAATGTAATACATTCAGTATAATAATTTGGTCAGAAAATATTTCATTAAATAAAATTAATAAATTTATCCTTAAATTGAAAATTTCTCCCTCAAAGTGTACTTAGCAAGATAAGTATACTTTTCAATTTTGCTGAAATCAGCTACTGGTATTTGATTAGATGTTGCTGAACTCTTGTCAGCCAACTGCTCCGGTTCGAGCATAAGTTTAAGAAATTTCCCTGAAGTCGTAACATCTCTGGAGAACTAATTTATTTTTACTGTATTAACCCATTTCAGTCCAAGGATACGATAATTTTTGTTGAAAAAATCTCAATTTTGTTTAAAAAAAATTCTATAAAGATTTATGGTGTTATCACTCATTTGAACCGTCTCGTTGAGATGGTTCAAATGAGTGGTAACAACATATATGAAATAAAGAAAATAGGATTTTCCCATAAAAAGTTTTATACTACTATAATTGTTTTATACTACTATAATTGTATCCCGTCTTTAATGGGTTGATATTGTGCAACCGTTCTTTTCATGTATTTCTGGCTTGCATGTGAATGCATTGCTTGTAGTATCGGTAATCTTGGGCTCACAAGTCCTTGCGTAGAAGCTAGTCGCTTGATGTCACTTTGTGGCTGGCAACCAAAACCAACCAGTAACACTTGAGTGATTTGGTTTGCAGATTATTGAGCCCGGCTCTGTAAGTTACTACGCTATGCTGCTGTGTTGTGGGGTTAACCCTTTCAATTGTCATTGCCAGTTGCTAACGAGACGTTGGCTTGGGGCCATGTGTATATGACTTGCTGAGCAAATACATTAACTGTTTCAACACTCGAGACCTCTTACCTAATATTTACAAACAGTGTAGATCATTATGAACCAACTCTTAACTAGCCGTCTCATCGCCCTATATGACCTTAGCTGTTGCTGGGACATTAAACCCCATTTATTTTATTGAGACCTGCACCATTTCTGGGTATTTTTTCACTTTTTAAAAAATGACCACATTTTCCAATGGAACAGTCTGAAACATAACATGAAATAGTCAATGTCAGTTACTTAGGGGTGAAAGGGTTAACTGAGACGGGTATATCTGAGACAAAATAAAACAACTTTGGTCCTTTGTTAGAAAACAGTGAATGTACCACCTAAGGTGTGTATCGTATGAATGTCCGTCCGTTCGTCCGTCCGTCTGCGTCCGTCCGTCCATCCATTCATTTATCAGTTCATGCGTCCGTTCGTTGGTCGAGGCGGCGGCCGGAGGTATCTGTGAACCTTGCTCACTTACTCTAGTTGTGTGAGTTGTGCTACAGTCAACCTGTATCTTGTTGCTGTGTGATAATGCTTTCGGCAGCTGTGCAATGCATGTTGTCTAACACTTGCTTATAATCCTATCACAATTCATTGATCAATCTTATGAAAACTGTTTTAACACCCAATGTCCATAATCTCAATATTCAAATGAGTTGGCTTATAATAATACCTGACTCATAACCAGCTTCATCATGTTGTGAATATTTTGTGATTTATCGAAACCTTATTGCAAAAAGATACACACATTCGTCATAATTATGTCCAGCCATCAATGCATACATGTATACTGAAGTGTTGGCGGTGGACAAAAAATTACAATTTTCAAGAAAAAAAATCAAATTTTGTTTTTTCTCCGAAAATTGTAATCTTTTATCTGTTCAACCTGACTGAAGATTAACGTTGGCACGTCCATGTCAGTGAGATAGGAATAACAAGTTATTGTTCCAAGAATAAATTTGTTGATTCAACTGCATAGTAGGAAGCCGCCGGGTAATTAGAAAAATTACAAATCGACAATCTAGTTCCTGCCTCTCGGAATTGATTTACTACACATATAATAACCATATACCTCTACACAAGGATTTTTTTCATATTCATGCTTAAATTTTAGTTTAAAGTATTAATTTTTGTGGCGCCCACTTGCGGTCAGCGCGATATAGTCGACACATTGACGTACGTACGTGTGTCCGGGTTAAATTATTTGGTTAAAGTTTATGGTTTAAGTTTTTTGGTATACTGTCAAAGCCGCGGTGGGCATCACATGCGGGCCGCGGCCATCTAGTTTTCCCTGTGTGGTAACCTTACACCTTATCTAATTCCTTGTGTATGAATCGCTCACTCACTCACTTATAAATTCCCGGAACTGTTTTGTTGACACATGTTAAAATCAATAAGATTTCAGATCCAGCTGCTCCAAGACAAATATTTATAGGTACAACATGTTTTAGTCACAGTAATTCAGTTATTGTAAAAAAAAAAGAGAATATGTACGAGTACTTTCATTCTGGAATACCGTATAGTAGCAAGCCTAACCAGTTAATAAATCCTATGTTCAGTTGCATGTGTTTCATATTTGATAATTCATGGAAGTTATTATGGAAGTTAACCCTTACAGTGCTGAATTAAAATTTGTCGTCTGCTGTTTATTTTCCATTTTTCTTATCAAAAACATGGTTTGACAGCACTTTAGAATCATTTCCAAGGGAAATGATTCTAAAATGCTGCCAAATAATGTTTTTGTTGATAGAATTTTCAAAATAAGAAACAACAGCAACCGACAATTTTCGGTTCCCGCCTTCTAAGGGTTAATCATTGTTTACTTGTAACCTGCATCTGCTATTATATGGCATCTCAAGTTGACTGACTGGGTGATCATTACAGGGAGACTGGCCGGGAAACCAATGAACAGACCATGCTGCAGCGCAACCTGCTCACCGACGTCAAGACAAACGTGGAAAACACCTGTCGCAAAGTGAACCAGGTAGTCTCTAGGGTGACGATGAAGGAATGACTTCAATTGAACGACTGTGAAGGAATGACGGGAAATATTTCTCTGTTTCTTATGAGCAAAACTCTACTTTTTTGTATTTTTTAATTAGCCAGTGCCTAAAAGTTCCAATACAATAAATCACTCAGTTTTCAAACATTGTAGATCCTTTTGAGCCGGCTTGTAATGACCCATTTCAGATCTGCACCATTTGTATATTATAAGTATTTGTATATTACAAGAGATGAGACGGTTCAAATGGTAGTCACAACATATAATTCTAAGCACAAATGAAGAAAATATTTAGGATTTTCCACAAAGAAAATGTATCCTCAGCGTGAAATGGGTTAATGGACGTTACCTTATTTCTCCGACAGCAACTACTGCTAGATGAGCTGTACAGTACACGTATCTGCCACGCCCTGCTGGTTCCTCAGGCGGATGAAGAAATATCCTGGAACGTCACTCAGCCATACACTCGCAAACTAGACAGCTCCCGCATGAGTAGTAGTAAGTAGACCCTGGTTACCATTGAGATATCCTGGAATGTCACTCAGCCATACACACACAAACTGGACAGCTCCCTCATGAGTAGTAGTAAGTAGACCCTGGTTACCATGGTTATATCATGGAATGTCACTCAGCCATACACCCACAAACTGGACAGCTCCCGCATGAGTAGTAGTAAGTAGACCCTGGTTACCATAGAGATATCCTGGAATGTCACTCAGCCATACACACACAAACTGGACAGCTCCCTCATGAGTAGTAGTAAGTAGACCCTGGTTACCATGGAGATATCCTGGAATGTCACTCAGTCATACACCCACAAACTGGACAGCTCCCACATGAGTAGTAGTAAGTAGACCCTGGTTACCATGGAGATATCCTGGAATGTCACTCAGCCATACACCCACAAACTGGATAGCTCCCGCATGAGTAGTAGTAAGTAGACCCTGGTTTCCATGGAGATATCCTGGAATGTCACTCAGCCATACACTCGTAAGAATAATGAATGTATAAATGTCTCTCAGATTTACTTACATATATATAATAATCAGGTGAGTGATATAGGGCCATAATGGCCCTCTTATTCTGACATTGACTTATTTTTCCTGCGTAATCGACATTTTCAATGTTAAGTTTTCGTGTTTAGGTCCATTTCTCTGTTACTGTACCACATAGAACCACCATACTCACACAACTGCATAACTAACGGGTGCCGACCACATACCACTATCCAACATGTGACTCAGCCGTACACTCGCAAACTAGACAGCTCCCGCATGAGTAGTAGTAAGTAGACCCTGGTTACCATGGTTATATCATGGAATGTCACTCAGCCATACACCCACAAACTGGACAGCTCCCGCATGAGTAATAGTAAGTAGACCCTGGTTACCATAGAGATATCCTGGAATGTCACTCAGCCATACACCCACAAAATGGACAGCTCCCTCATGAGTAGTAGTAAGTAGACCCTGGTTACCATGGAGATATCCTGGAATGTCACTCAGCCATACACCCACAAACTAGACAGCTCCCTCATGAGTAGAAGTAAGTAGACCCTGGTTACCATGGAGATATCCTGGAATGTCACTCAGCCGTACACTCGCAAACTGGACGGCTCCCACATGAGTAGTAGTAAGTAGACCCTGGTTACCATTGAGATATCCTGGAATGTCACTCAGCCGTACACCCACAAACTGGACATCTCCCGCATGAGTAGTAGTAAGTAGAGCCTGGTTACCATGGAGATATCCTGGAATGTCACTCAGCCATACACCCACAAAATGGACAGCTCCCTCATGAGTAGTAGTAAGTAGACCCTGGTTACCATGGAGATATCCTGGAATGTCACTCAGCCATACACCCACAAACTGGACAGCTCCCGCATGAGTAGTAGTAAGTAGACCCTGGTTACCATGGAGATATCCTGGAATGTCACTCAGCCATACACACACAAACTGGACAGCTCCCGCATGAGTAGTAGTAAGTAGACCCTGGTTACCATGGAGATATCCTGGAATGTCACTCAGCCGTACACTCGAAAACTGGACGGCTCCCACATGAGTAGTAGTAAGTAGACCCTGGTTACCATTGAGATATCCTGGAATGTCACTCAGCCGTACACCCACAAACTGGACAGCTCCCGCATGAGTAGTAGTAAGTAGAGCCTGGTTACCATGGAGATATCCTGGAAGTCACTCAGCCATACACCCACAAAATGACAATCTCCCTCAATGAGTAGTAGTAAGTAGACCCCTGGTTACCATGGAGATATCCTGGAATGTCACTCAGCCCTCCACACACAAACTGGACAGCTCCCCCCGCATGAGTAGTAATCCAAGTAGGTACCCCTGGTTTACCATGGATGATGATCTTGGAATGTCACTCAAGCCATACACACACAAACTGGACAGCTCCCGCATGAGTAGTAGTAAGTAAGACCCTGGTTACCATGGAGATATCCTGGAAATGTCACTCAGCCGTACACACCCCCAAACTGGACAGCATCTTCATGAGTAGTATAATAGTAAAGCCTGGTTACCAATTTATATCCTGGAATGTCATCGGGACCATAACACCCACAAAACTGGACAGCTCCCGCATGAGTAGTAGTAAGTAGACCCTGGTTACCATGGAGATATCCTGGAATGTCACTCAGCCATACACCCACAAACTGGACAGCTCCCGCATGAGTAGTAGTAAGTAGAGCCTGGTTACCATGGAGATATCCTGGAATGTCGCTCAGCCATACACCCACAAACTGGACAGCTCCCGCATGAGTAGTAGTAAGTAGAGCATGGTTACCATAAGAGATAATCCTAGGAATGTCACTCAGCCATACACACACAAACTGGACAGCTCCCGCATGAGTAGTAGTAAGTAGACCCTGGTTACCATAGAGATATCCTGGAATGTCACTCAGCCATACACCCACAAACTGGACAGCTCCCCTATGAGTAGTAAGTAAGTAGAACCCTGGTTACCATAGAGATATCCTGAATGTCACTCAGCCATACACACACAAACTGGACAGCTTCCCTCAAATGAGAAGTAGTAAGTAGACCCTGGTTACCATAGAGATATCCTGGAATGTCACTCAGCCATACACCCACAAACTGGACAGCTCCCTCATGAGTAGTAGTAAGTAGACCCTGGTTAACATAGAGATATCCTGGAATGTCACTCAGCCATACACCCACAAACTGGACAGCTCCCACATGAGTAGTAGTAAGTAGACCCTGGTTACCATGGATATATCCTGGAATGTCACTCAGCCCATACACCCACAAACTAGACAGCTCCCTCATGAGTAGTAGTAAGTAGACCCTGGTTACCATGGAGATATCCTGGAATGTCACTCAGCCGTACACTCGAAAACTGGACGGCTCCCGCATGAGTAGTAGTAAGTAGACCCTGGTTACCATGGAGATATCCTGGAATGTCACTCAGCCATACACCCACAAACTGGATGGCTCCCGCATGAGTAGTAGTAAGTAGACCCTGGTTACCATGGAGATATCCTGGAATGTCACTCAGCCATACACCCACAAACTAGACAGCTCCCGCATGTATTGTAGTAAGTAGACCCTGGTTACCATGGAGATAACCTGGAATGTCACTCAGCTATACACCCACAAACTGGACAGTTCCCGCATGAGTAGTAGTAAGTAGACCCTGGTTAACATAGAGATATCCTGGAATGTCACTCAGCCATACACACACAAACTGGACAGCTCCCACATGAGTAGTAGTAAGTAGACCCTGGTTACCATGGAGATATCCTAGAATGTCACTCAGCCATACACCCACAAACTAGACAGCTCCCTCATGAGTAGTAGTAAGTAGACCCTGGTTACCATGGAGATATCCTGGAATGTCACTCAGCCGTACACTCGCAAACTGGACGGCTCCCGCCTGAGTAGTAGTAAGTAGTACCCTGGTTACCATGGAGATATCCTGGAAATGTCACTGCAGCCATAACCTAACCCACAAAACAGGCCGGGATCCCCGCATGAGTAGTAAGTAAAGTAGAAACCCTGGTTTACCATGGAGATTATCCTGGAATGTCACACAAGCCATACAAACCCACAAACCTAGACAGCCGCCCGCATGTATGTAGTAATAAGTAATTGGCCTGGTTACCATGGAGGAAATATCCTGGGAATGTCACCTTAGCCAATACACCCTGGAACCTTGGGACCGGCTCCCGCAAATGGAGTAGTAATAAGTAGGCCTGTTAACCTAAGAGCCTGTTACCATGGAGATATCCTTGAATGGTTTCACTAGCCAATACCCACTCCCGGCAACCTGGTCTGCTCCCGGCATGTGAGTATAATAAGGTTATAGCCTGGTTTTAACCATGAATTATATTCCGTGAATGGTCCACTCAACCATTAGTGGTCTACACTTGCAAACTGGATAGCTCCCGCATGAGTAGTAGTATGTAGACCCTGGTTACCATGGAGATATCGTGGAATGTCACTCAGCCATACACCCACAAACTGGATAGCTCCCGCATGAGTAGTAGTAAGTAGACCCTGGTTTCCATGGAGATATCCTGGAATGTCATTCAGCCATACACTCGCAAACTAGACAGCTCCCGCATGAATAGTAGTAAGTAGACCCTGGTTACCATGGAGATATCCTGGAATGTCACTCAGCCATACACCCACAAACTGGATAGCTCCCGCATGAGTAGTAGTAAGTAGAGCCTGGTTACCATGGAGATATCCTGGAATGTCATTCAGCCATACACTCACAAACTAGACGGCTCCCGCATGAGTAGTAGTAAGTAGACCCTGGTTTCCATGGAGATATCCTGGAATGTCACTCAGCCATACACACAGAAACTGGACAGCTCCCACATGAGTAGTAGTAAGTAGAGCCTCGTTACCATGGAGATATCATGGAATGTCACTCAGCCATACACTCACAAACTGGACAGCTCCCGCATGAATAGTAGTAAGTAGAGCCTGGTTACCACGGAGATATCCTGGAATGTCACTCAACCATACACTCGCAACCTGGACAGCTCCCGCATGAGTAGTAATAAGTAGAGCCTGGTTACCATGGTTATATCGTGGAATGTCACTCAACCATAGTGGCATACACTTGCAAACTGGATAGCTCCCGCATGAGTAGTAGTATGTAGACCCTGGTTACCATGGAGATATCGTGGAATGTCACTCAGCCATACACCCACAAACTGGATAGCTCCCGCATGAGTAGTAGTAAGTAGACCCTGGTTTCCATGGAGATATCCTGGAATGTCACTCAGCCATACACTCGTAAGAATAATGAATGTATAAATGTCTCTCAGATTTACTTACATATATATAATAATCAGGTGAGTGATATAGGGCCATAATGGCCCTCTTATTCTGACATTGACTTATTTTTCCTGCGTAATCGACATTTTCAATGTTAAGTTTTCGTGTGTAGGTCCATTTCTCTGTTACTGTACCACATAGAACCACCATACTCACACAACTGCATAACTAACGGGTGCCGACCACATACCACTATCCAACATGTGACCTTCTGTTGAACATGACATATTTGTCAATGTTAAATTTTCGCGTTTAATATGTTATCATTAAACTACATTTTGTAGGTTCCGAAAATGATGATGACGATGACGACATATTTGAGCAGAAGTACCTGGCGGCCGCGATGGACCTGGCACCGGGCTTCTTTGACTGTCAATGTATCTGGAAGTGTTGCTTTGTCTTTCATCCTCGCCTCAAGTCTGGGTCAGCGGTCGGAGGGCGTGGCCAGCCTGTGTCTAGGGGTAGGTGGGCCTTTGGACTTACATCCTGACCCTCTTGTACTGTCAGACAGTCGTATTATGAACTACTATAAATAGTTGGATACAATTTGTTTTGGGAAGCCCGATTTTATTGAGAAACCAGATTTTAGCTTGTCTGTTTTCGTCTGTTTTCGAAGAAAACTGAGAGAGCTATTGTCACCACTTCGGCATTGTCTGTGTCCGGATTTCAGTTAACCTTGAATTACTTATGCTCACAAGTCTTGGTTAACCTTTGAATTCGAGTCATTTTCTCAACAACCCCTTGGCCTATGTTCATGAAACTTGGACACACCTTCCTTCTGGACACACCTTCCTTCTCACCACAACCGACCCACAATCCATCCGCCCATCTATGTCCTTGACCTATTTTCCCGCTGGAATTACTTTGCAATTTTATGCTCTTAAATATTGGTAAATCTTTACATTCAAGTCAATTTTATACCCACGATAGTGGAAAGTTAGACATAGCTGTCACAATTCCATCGTCGTTATCGTCGTCAACAATTTGGGACGTAAAATTTGGAAATAGCCAAATTTCCCATATCTCTTGATCCGTTAGTCAGATCATTATCAAACTTCATCAATATTTTCACCACATTGATAGCTATCCATCCAGTGTCATTCGGGTGACCTTGACCTTTACCTTGGTGACCTAACATTTGTGGGACATAAAATTTTTACATAGTCCAAATTTCGCATATCCCTTGATCCGTTAGTCGGATCAGTACCAAACTTCATCAATAGCTTCCTCACATTGATATCTATCCATGCAGTGTCATTTCCAAGGGTGACCTTGAGCTTCACCTTGGTGACCTTAACCTTTGTGTCAATAATTTTGTCCATACATCCAAATGTTGAATACCTCCTCATTCATTAGCAAGATCCTTACCAAACAGCACCAATAGCTTGTTTACATTGGTGGCTATCCACCCAGTGTCATTTGGGTGACCATGACCATGGTGACCTTGACATTGGTGTCAACAACTTTGGAGGTACATCCAAATGTTGAGTATTTCTATAGTCGGATCATGACCAAACATCATCAATAGCTTCCTGACATTCATAGCTATCCATCTAGTGTTATTTGGGTGACATTGACCTTCACGTTGATGACCTTGACCTTCATGTCAATCATTTTGGACGTACATCCAAATGTTGAATATATCTTGATCCGTCTTGTCGGACCCTTTCAAAACTTCATAAGTAGCTTTGTTACATTGATGGCTATATAACCAGTGTTATTTGGGTGACTGTGATCATGGTAACCTTGACCTTGGTGTCAACAATTTTGGAGGTAAATCCAAATGTTGAATATCTCTATAGTCGGATCATGACCAAACTTCATCAATAGCTTCCTCACATTCATAGCTAGCCATCTAGTGTCATTTGTGTGACATGCCATCTGATTTTGTACAAGCATGTGCAAAAAAAAGATATTAATGGAAACTTTGATAATTCCTGTAAATGCATTGAAAGCTGACAAATGTTTCATAGCAAATGCGGAATAGAATTATGCATTTGATATGTAAATTTTGTTAACTTTCGAATTCAGTTACGGAAAATATTGTAAATTCATTCTGTAAGTATCGTACATGGATTTCTAGGTATCCAGGCACTGCTGACTGTGCTCGACAAGTTCTCCATCGTCAACAGGAAAAATATGTTTGTCATCAAGGAGAAGAATGGAAATGTCTCTTACCTCAGGTAACAGTGTGACAGTATACCGGTACAGTGGAACCTCTCTAAACCCGACACCAAGAAAACACCTGTGATCTTATTTTTCATGAGTTTCTTGGAAATTTATCTCCAATGATAATGTCTGTTTGTGTCGCATAGCACACAACTATGGCTCAGAATGATCAAACGCCTGATTTACAGCGAAACCTCTCTAAGCCGGACACCCTGGGGACCTCCATAGCACACAACTATGACTCAGAATGATCAAACGCCTGATTTACAGTGAAACCTCTCTAAACAGGACACCCTGGGGACCTCCCAGGGTGTCCTGTTTAGAGAGGTTTCACTGTATTATATAAATCATGGAAGCATATTCTGAGTCATGTTATCCAAATAAATATGTTTTGTTGTTTGAGGTTAAAGTAGAATATGTAGAAGTGTTATTTGAATGAATAGTCATTGAATCCAATGTCGAAATTCTCTTAACAAAATACCAAAATTTACCAAAGTTCAAATACAAATGTAAGTTGAAGCAGTATGATTTCTACTGTCTGTTTAACGAAATCTGCCCATATTTTACGGCTATATAAACAATGCAAAAACTTTTTTTTTTTTGATAATTAAATTAAAGCAAAATTTAAGAATTAGCCTTCTTTTTATTTCGTGAAATTTGGTCAAATATTGATTTCATTGCGAAAAAACACTTCCCCCATGTTAAATCTGTTTAAATTTAACATGGGGAAATTTTTAGCATTTCAGAAATACTGGACCAATTTTCAAAATGTAACTTATTTTCTGAGATCTTTTCCAAGCTATCTAGCCCAGTTTCGGAGTCAATTTCCAAATTTGTTCTACTTTGGACTCCTCCCTAACTCCTCCACCTCATTTCCCCCCATGTTAAATTCCCATAGGCAAATCAATTTTTCGTGATAAAATAATTTTTTTGGCCAAATTTTACGAAACAAAATGAAATTTAATATTGCTTTTGCATTGTTGATATGGCAGTAAAACATGGACATGGTTTCATGAAACAGACAGTAGTTCACATTTCCAGACCATACTCAGTATACGAGTTGTGGGGGGGAGGGGAGGTGGCAGAGCTCCAGTTAAGGTGCGTAATTTTACCAACTTGGGATGAAATTTTATCTATTCATTAAAAATGGCAAGTTGGGAGTTCTAAAGCTCTCCCAACTTGCCATTTTTGATGGAGAAATAAGAAATTTACCTCCAAATTACGCACCTTAACTGGAGCTCTGGGGTGGTATACTGGAGTCAGGTTGTCCGTCCGTCTATCAGTCCGTCTGTCTCTAAACTTAACATCAGAGAAATATGTTATAACTTCTATTTCTTTCATCGAAAATCTTAATATTTCACGCATGCATTTCTTGTCACTACACTGCAGCTCCATTATAAAATTTCGGGACATGCACGGGTACTGGTACTGCACAGGTTACTGGTATCATTCGCATTTCGGTACCAACTATTGTGGGAATTCCATTAGCAACGGAGTTATTTATAAAATCATGCTTATTACGTTGTATAGTGCTCGCGATAGACAGACGCTTATTACAATGTATACTACTCGCGATCAACAGACGCTTAAACGGATTAATTGATAATAAATAATGCCTATGGTCACGTGTCCTGCCTATTCATGCGGTTGATACGGGCATAATCTCAGGATGTGGGGTCATGTGATCTATTGTTTACGCTGCAAGTCATATTGATGAATGAAATTTACGATTTAAGTGAGATTGCCTTGGGCTGCAGTGTAAACAATAGACCATGTAATCCATACCCAGATAATGCTGAAACACCAGTCTATTTATAGAACGCTAAATATTACACCTGGGAGTAAAGAAAAAGAAAGGCCGAACACGCAACCATTTATTAGCGACAATTATGTGTTAAAACAGATACATTGACATTACTTGATGACAAAAAGCGGTACATTTACGTGACTGGAGAAATGGTGCTCATGGGATTTGTGACCAGTGTAGCTTCTGATCAGGCGTTACATTGGTCGGCATGCTCCTTTGATACAACCATTACTTCGCGAATACATGTCAATTGGGATTAAGGTAATTGAATTGATTAATAAATATGCCTATTAACATGATTACCTGATTAAAGGTATTGCATTTGCTAACATACTAATAATAATCCTTTCATGGACTTTGAACTTCGTTGTTTGAATAAACTTACAGAAATCTCGAATCAACTAATTACACCACGATGACTACGACGATTTTTTTTTTTTTTCTCTCGATTTTTAAAAAATAAAATTGGGATCCACGAGAGACTCGCATTATAATGGAGATCGCGCTATACGCGACCACGTTATAATGGAGCTGCAGTGTATTATGCTGTGACAAATCCACATGTTATAACAATAGTGTTATAGTGATGTGTAGTCCCGTATTGTAAGAGGGTTGGTTGTATTGTCTGCAGATTGAAGGAGCTGTCTGGTGCCCTCCCTTCCAGGCAGATGTCCACGGTCAGTGCTGATGACCTCACAGGTGGGTGTGGCTGGACAATGGGCCGTTGTAGCGAGTTGTTTCACTGTCATCTACATGTTCACATCGTATATCTGTGACTGTGACTGAAGATATGTGGCTTATATCAGTTGTGGCTTGTTCACCCGTACAGCCCGATGAGGTTCTATTATGTTTGTTAACCCTGTCATCCCTAAGTTACTGGAATGGATTGTGATATGTTAATTTTCCGACCAATCAAATCATCACAAAATGATTTTCAGACTACTGGTAGTCCATTTATAAAAAGGGAATGTTTTTTTTCTTCAAAAATATGAAAATTAGTCACGAGCCGGCTTATCTGGATCTACACTTTTTGCCAGTACCACTATACAGGCCTGTGGTGTTGAAATGATTAATGCTTGAGGGCTGTCTCACCGATGGATTCTAGAAATGTGCACAGATGATCAGGGTCTACACTATTTTCAATGGCCACAAGCGCCATTTCTCGTATCCCAGTAACATGGTGCTGGTCTGATGATGCAGGCCCAGACAAATCCACTCATCCATTCGCATTGACGAGTGAATTTTGGATCTGGATGATTGATAATGTGAAGGAATAAGACTGGATGAGTGGAAAATTTGTCGAAGCCTGTAGTTCATACTCTGTTCCACATTCAGTCACAGAAATGTCTATTCTTCAATCAGCAAAATTACTGTCTGTTCTTCGTTTTGTTGCCGACAAACTTTTGGCTTTTAAAGACATTAAATCTCAGATATATTTAAAGGTAAGTAGTTTTTCATCATTCATAAAAAAGTCACTCTCCCCAAAAAAATGTATTTGACGAAATTCCATTAAATATTGATTTTATTGCGAAAAAAAAGATTTTCCTATGGGAATTTAACATGGGGGCTAAAAATAGATTTTTTAAAAATAATTTGTATTTGTGGACCGATTTTCAAAATCTAACTTTTGTTTTCTTAGTTACATCATTTCCAAACTATTTCGCCAGGTTTCGGATTCAATTTCCAAAAAATATTTCGCAATAAAATCAATATTTGATGGAATTTTATCAAATAATTTTTTTTGGGGAGGGTGACTTTTTTGTTATTAATGAAAAAGTACTAAACTTTGGATATTTTTGAGATTTAATGTGTTTAATAGCCAAAAATTTGTCGGCAACAAAACGTGGAACAGACAGTAGTAAATATTATTTGATTGTGCCAAAGTGCAGGAGAATCCTAATATGTGGCTGTGACTGGAGAAATGGGGGTTATGGGATTTGTGACCAGTGTAGCTCCTGATCAAGTAGCACCCAATTGTAGCATGATAACGACTTATTCTACTTGTTAGAACACCATGGCAGATAAATTTATGGATGAAATGGCGAACATTGCAGATCCCGAGCAGACTGTGTGGATGCACAGACTGATCTGGATTTACACTGGTCACAAAATCCATAAGCCCCATTTCTCCAGTTACAGCCATATGTGAGATATGTCATGTGATTTTATACCTTCGGACATCTGCATAATTTCATTATTTCATTAAATACGTTACAATATTTTTCATACATAAAGTCAAAAGTTGACAAAATTTACGCATACAGAATATAATTCCGCATGTACTCTGAAATTTTTTGTCAACTTTTGACGCCATTTACGGAAAAGATTGTAAATTTTGTATATTTCATGAAATTACGTAGATGTCCGTCCGAAGGTACAAAATCACACGGCGTGTCTGATATATACTTATAATTCCAGCACAAACATATTTACACAATTCCCTAACATTTGATTGGCCCGTAGCAAGTCTCTGTCCAAAATTTATATCCCAGTAAACTCCCATGCCGAACTACTTTCCGTAACCGTGAGGCGCAGTTAAAATAATTCTTAAGAAAACGGAAAATAAACACATTTTCTTGATGAATTTATTTAAAATGCTGGAATTATAAGGAATGAATGGCCTTTTTGTTGTATTTATCGGGGATATAAACTTGGAAAAGTCGCGGGAATACTGGACGAGGCCTTCCGGCCTTCGTCCAGTATTCCCGCGACTTTTCCAAGTTTATACCCCGATAAATTCCACAAAAAGGCCATTCATTCCTATAGTTTCTACTTCTAAGCTAAAAGTTTGTACTAGATTTGTTAAACAAAACACACTTTCAATGGTTTAATAAATTGTACACCAAAAAGTCATGTTTAGCTGCCTTTGAGTTTTATGAATTTATTTTATGCTATAACAATATGCATTGTTTTAAAATCACTCTTTTTATTAAATTTTCGACCATTGGAAATTACTATAAACATATGGTTTATGCAATTGTTGTTAGAATGAAGTATTCTATAGAATTACCTTCTGGGTGATATTCACAGATTTGTGATCACACGTATTACGGCCTGTATAATAAACACAGAGTTTGGCGGTCTTATCGTATATGCACACTGAAATGCACATAATTTTTGGAAATTTTCATATTTGTTCAAAGACAATATCTGCAAAATACAGACAGAAATATCATCGGGATCTACACTGTTTGTACACACAGCTAAAAGGTCTGTAGTGTTGATGGGTTAATGAGGCGTGTATTGTGTTGGCAGAGTCTGTGCCGTCGGGGAGCGGGTTCCGGAAGGAACCGTCGGAGATGACCCTGGCGCCACCGGACAAAGACATGGACAGCGTGTCTGTCAGCTCGTCCAGCAGCAGTGTCTCCGTGATGGCGGCGTCAGCGCGCACCGTCGAACTCAGTGTTCATGGCATCGAGGAGGCCGGTAATTCACACTTAACCACACACACTCGCATTACAACCAAATTATATATATAGCCCAGCCCTGTCAAAATTCTGGTGTAGTCGTCAACAATTTGGGACATTTACCATGTCTCTTGATCCAGTGTCATTCCCGGTGACCTTGACTGTCACCTTGGTGACCTTGACTGTTGTGTCAATAATTTTTGATGTATGTGTAAATGTTGAATATCTCCCTCTGTTAGTCGGATCATTACCAAACTTCACCTATAGCTTCCTCACTTTGATGGCTATCCACCCAGTGTCATTTGTGTGACCTGGACCTTGGTGACCGACCATGCCCTTAGTATCAATAATGTTGGACTTCCTCATATTGTAACCTTGACCTTGGTGACCTTGACCTTCATGGTGATCACCTTGTTTAGTGGATGAAATACTCCCCAGCGATATCCTTGTTATGAACTTGTGGACAAATTTTTATGAAACTTTCAATTGGTATATATAATCTATAGTCTGATTTATGGGGATAATAATCTCAGGTGAACAATACAAATCCATTTGGGCCTCTTGATTGCTCCCCATGATTGCTGACTGTGCCTTGACTGGGGCATATTGTGATCTTCGGTGCTCTTGCTAAACATATTTTTGTATAGTTTTAAACCCAACATAGAGCTCCTCGTAATAATTATAGCTCACATATTAAATTTCTAATAAATATCTATCTTATTGTTTGGCCCGCCCTGTTACATGCACATGTTTGTTTGAATGAACCACCGCCCATAAACGTGCATTCAGATTATGATACTATTACGTGAATGGGGTTTGACACGAAATCGATCATGCATACATTGTAACATGGTACGCTTCGAGTGAAATTATGTCGACATGGTGTAGTCTCTGGTGTTAAATATGGCTTTGTACTTTTAATGTAATAGATATTGCTGAAAGCATCACAATATGCGATTAATTGAGACAAAATGTTGTTCTTTAATCGAAATAACTAAGGCAAACAATAACAAAAATTACATATTAATTGGTGCAGTTACAACATGGTAATTGTAACGAGGGTTATCGAATCGCCCTAAATATTCAGATGCAATTTATTCTATGAAACATGAATAAATATGGTTTCACAACAAAGATTTTCTGAATCTTGAATTCGATCTACTATCGATACTGATTTTTCTGTCTGATTGCCAACACTGGTTATTACGGTACCTGCCATGTAGCTATGTAGCTGCATCATGCGTACTTGTAACGCGAGCCCCATGTGTGCAGGTAAGGTGATAAAGGAGGATCTGGTGGAGACCCTACAGAACCGCCTCGATGACTCCACCCTTGATATCCTGTCTGTCATGTTTCGCCGCAACCCCATGAGCAAACTGATGCCCGAGGATGTTCAGGTGAGACCACTCGATTGTCAATAACGTCTTGGTATAGACTATTCGATACCAATAGATTGCCAAATATCTTGTCATGTTCGCTGCAACCCGTGGCCAAACTCAGTGGCCCGTTTCACTACACTTCATACGACTAAAATGTTTGTAAGGGCAAATTTAGGATCGTCTGGAAATTTCAATTGATGTATTTACATTTATTGAACATAGGCTGCTTATGCAGCCTATGCTCATTAAATGTAAATCCAATAATTGTTTTCAAGAAAACATTGTTAATGTCAAATATACAGACTATCATAATTTTGCACTTACAAACATTTTAGTCATACAAAGTTTCGTGAAACGGCCCCCAGGTGAGACCACTCTATTGGAATTTACGAGTGGAAATAAAGTGGTATCACTGAGACTGGTGTCTTATTATCATAGGATTAATATAACCACTGAGCTACAATCTTGACATGTCTATTCCTAATACCTGGCATTTGGCATTTTGTTAAAATGACGCAAATCTTAATCCGTCTATATAAGTCTAATTTACAGAGCTCCAGATAAGTTTTGTGTCTAAAGAGTATTATACCCCCATATTTCAAAGTCAATGTGTATTTTACTTTTACAAATGTATTTTAGATTTTCTTTCTTATTAAATAGGGAACAAATGGTAAAAAAGTAAAACAAATTGAAAAATTCACTTATTTGAGCTGTGAAAAGCAAATATTGTTTGGTTTGTGCAGCTCAACGAGGTAAATTTCAACTTTATTACAGTATTTTCACTACTAAATTTGAAAATCAATGCTTATTTTCACATTGCTGTCAGTATTTTGTACTCCCACTTTTGATAAGCAATGTGTATGCTGTTAAATTAAGTGCATAAAATACGCCAATTAGGCAAAATGTGATTGAACTGGTATTTTTGTGCTTATGGCCAATGTAGACGGTAGCTGTGATCAATCTTGGCCAATCAAATTGCCTCATTATACCCCGGCATATGAAGTATGTTTTCTGATATGAATTTGGGCGATATATGTAGCTGTGACTACAGAAAAGGGACTTAAGGATTTTGCGACCAGTGTAGATCCAGATCAGCCTGTGCACCTGCATAATTACATAAAAACACAGATAACTTTACTTTCTGTGAAAATATAATACTGAAATATTTGATGGGGCTACTATTAGAGAGGGGCTACTATTATAATAAATATGGTAGGTACAAAATCACATGGCATGCCCCAAATGTGTGTCGTGCGTGTTCCAGTTTATCCAGAAGCCGGGCTCGGAGCCGAATTTTGTGCTCCACTTGACCGTGTCGAGCAAGGCAAGTCCCCAGCTGGCCGCCGTGCTCTACTACCTGCGGCAGAATGTGCTCCAGTTCCTGCACCCGCCCAACTACACCGACCCCCACCCGGACACCCACTTCCAGGTCAGACTCATTGTTGGTCCCCACCACTGAATGCTGAACGGGCTCACAGTGTTACCGGTGTCCGTATGTGTGTACGTACGTCACAAACTTAACATTCGCAACATTCGGGTATATGTACCATTGAAATGTTGAGGAAAAAAGTCCTGTAGCCTATTTGAGCAACATTGCGAAGAATACTTATCTAGCAAAGTATACTTTGAGGGAGAAATTTATACATTTTTATTATACTGAATTTATTACATTATCACAGACATTTTGGCTGTGATAATGTAATAAATTCAGTGTAATAATTCTGCATACTTTTAATCATCAAATATATGCAGTCGTTAGTTCTATATGACATACATGTAATGCATTTCAGGAAAAATAAATTATTTATTCCTCAAAGTATACTTTGCTAGAAAAGTATACTTTGCAATGTTGGTGAAATCTGCTATTGATCTCAAGCCAAATCTATGTTTCCAGAGCGATATGTTTGTAAATCACCTGCCATGGTGCTGTCACTCTATGACAGCTATGCTTGTTTCCTGTTTTTGTACATTTTTATGGACATTCGGGATTCAGACATATGCATATTTTTTTGGTCTAAATCCCGCCCCTGGAGCATGGAAATTTGTCACAATCCCTGGAGTCGGTGGTGTTCCAGTACGTAATATCAGGCCAAGTCTATTTCCCGGGTCGCGGTCTCACCGGGCCTGTCAAAATCCCACCTGTCGGGAATCACCCGCTGTCTAATAGGTCCCCCACCCCCCCACCCCCATGGGGCAAAACATTGATAGGTGCACGGTTCTAAAGTACTGACAAACCATGTTTTTGATGAGTAAAATTGAAAATTAAATCCCAAACAGCAGACAACAAAATGTCATTCACCATTGCAAAAATTAAACCATTCTTTATTACATAAAATGGGATTTCACGGTTTAATAACACAGTGTATTAAAAATCATAATACACCAGTGTAATAAATATGCAAATGAGCCGACTACAGAAAACATATTAGGTAATTAGTCAGCTTCAAATTATGATGATTTGCATATGCAATAAATAGAGGATATTCCATCGTACGTTTTGAATAGCGAGAAATAATACACGAGTGTGCGTCGGCTTCCGCGTAAGCAACGAGTGAGCGTACCGACGGACACGAGTGTATTATTTCCGCTGTTCAAACATGTACGATGGAATATCCTATTATTACATTTCCACGGCGGATATATATGCACATTTAGTCTATTTTTAGCTCACCTGAGCGAAGCTCATGTGAGCTATTGTTACCGCAATGTGTCCGTCGTCCGTCGTCCATCGTCGTCCGTGAACATTTTCAAACGTCTTCTCCTCGGTAACCATTGGGCCTATAGTCACCAAACTTCATGGTCATGGTCCTTAGGTAGGGGGATTGCAAAATTGTTAAAATGACATCATTATGTAATACAAGATGGCCGCCGTCTAAAAATAGCACAAATTCTTAAAAAATCTTCATCTCAAGAACCGCCAACCGGATTTCGACAAAACTTGGTAGGAATGATCGATGTACATTGCTCTTTCAAAGTTGTTAAAATGGTGACCCCAGGGTCAAAAATAGGCATGGCCCATGGGGTCAAATTGGGGTAAAATTTTATTTTTGACCGAATATGGTCATGTCATATATCAAATTGAAGGTATCAATGAGGCAATCACTCTGGTGCATTTTTTGTCGAAATCGGATGGTTATCTCGTCCAAGATCGCTAATCAAAGATGGCTGCCGTCTAAAAATAGCATAAATTCTTAAAAAATCTTCTCATGAACCGCTAGCCGGATTTCGACGAAACTTGGTAGGAATGATCGATTTACAATGCTATTTCAAAGTTGTTAAAATGGTGACCCCGGGGTCAAAAATGGGCGTGGCCCTGTGGCGTCAAATTGGGGTCAAATTTTATTTTTGACCGAATATGCTCATGTCATATATCAAATTGAAGGTATCGATGAGGCGATTGCTCTGGTGCAATATTTGTCGGAATCGGATGATTATGTCATCCATGATGGCCACCAAAAGTTCCATTTATTCAAGATTTTGAACGTCATTTTCTCAGGAACCACATGACCGATGCTGGCCAAACTTCATAGGAAGTTAAGATCCTTGGGTGAAGCATTTTCAGATTTGGTAAAATGAGTCATCGCTTAATCCAAGATGACCGCCATCTAAAAATAGCACAATTTTTTTAAAACACATGAACTCAATGTCACATCATGGCCCTCTTGTTTAGATTATAATCATTGAATTGTGATGTGCGCATGAATAGTTATACAATGACATGTTTTCCTGCGTTTTGACGTTACGTTGTGTGACGTCAATTGAGACGTCATGTAAAGTTTTTGAAATCCAAATTATGCAGCTGTTTCTATGAGCCGGATATATTTGAGTGCATGTTTGGAATGTGTTCAATCACATTGACATTCTAAATTAGTCGAGACCCTTTCCAAATTTTCAAATAACTTTATTTTAACAGTAATAAAAATTAAACATTTTGCATGGTAGCTCGTGGTTTCCAAGAAAACAGGCGCGCAATTACGGGTGTTCTCTTCACGGTGCATTATTGGTAAGGAGTTGATTACGGGTTTTCTCGTACAGCGAAACCCGTGCAAATAATTTGCAAGAGTGTAATAAATAGAATCTATCATTTGTGATGATTTAATATGATATTTATTTGTCGACTGATTTCCTAAGAAACTCGACATAGCCTCATTAATAAATATCATATTACTCATGTAAGATCATCTATATACAGGACACGTACGACGGTGAGAGCCAGCCAATCACGGGCGACCAGGCATACCTGTACATCCAGCCCCACACGGCGCGGCAGACGGGCATCGCATGTCTCAGTGTCTCCCTCGTTGACGGGCACGGGCGCCAGGTGAAGCTGCTGCAGTGCCCCCGCCCGTCTGGCCACGCCCATGAACACATCAGCTGTGTGCAGGATCTGGAGGCCTTCGTGTCCACCTGGATCTACGAGATGAAGCCGCAGAGTCGACGCCCGGGTACGGCGGGATATACACCACCCGTTCATATATGGGACACGCCATGGGATTTTGTATCTGCGTGATTTCATTAAATATGTTTACAATATTTTCCTTAAATGGCATGAAAATTGTCAACTTTGCAGAGTACATGCAAAATTATATTCCGCTGTACTCTGAAAATGTTGTCAACTTTGGACATTACATGTATTTATGAAAAATATTATATTGTAAATTTTGTAAACGTATTTAATGAAATTACGCAGATGTCCGAAGGTACAAAATCACATGGCGTGCCTCATATAAGACTGGATATAGGCAATCCGTTCATATATGAGATGCCATGGGATTTTGTACCTAAGAACATGTGCCATATTTCATGAAAACTATTTACAAAATTTACGATAGTTTCCGTAAATGACGTCGAAAGTTGACGACATTTTAAAATCAAATTCCGCATTTGCTATGAAAATATTGTCATCTTTCGACGTCATTTACAGACACTATCAGAGTTTCTGTAAATGTTTTTCATAAAAAGTCAGTCGCACATGTTCTTAGCTACAAAATCACATGGCGTGTATCATTTGTGGCTGTGACTGGAGAAAAGGGTTTACGGGTTTTGCGACCAGTGTAGCTCCTGATCAAAACCCATAGGCCCCATTTCTCCAGTCACAGCCACATTTATCAGGACCTTACAATAGTTGTGCACCCCTATTCCATAAAGATGGAATATTTTCATGCCCCCTATGCAATAACAAGGGGGGCATATAGCATTGCTCTTGAGGTTCCGTACAGTTGTACGTCCGTCCGTCCGTGTACATCGAAAACTTTGTAAGAGTTTCTCCAACATTTAATATCTTCAGTATTACTTGAAGGATTGCTTTAATATTTAGGACAGTTCATTCACCTGAACATGTGTGACAAACTCGCACCACCATTGACATGACCTTGACCGTTATGGTACTGAAACACAGCCATTTTGTTATGTCAAAAAGTTTGTAAGAGTTTCTCCATCATGTAATATCTACAATGTTACTTGAAGGATTGCTTTAATATTTGGACTCTTCATTCACCTGAACATGTGAGATGTAATCGCACACACCAATAACACATGATGATATTGACCATTGTGACCTACACAATGATGCTGAAACACTGTGCCATTTTGTAAGACTCAAATGACTTTCAAATTGATGTTGTTTTTTTTACAACAATTCTGCAAAACCAGGAACCCACTTTTCCGACGTTTCGGCACAAGGCCTTTATCAAGGAATTAGTTTCTACTAAACGCTAAGTGGCATCCATTTTAGATTTCACAATGTTTATGTTTATTCATGACGTCGTTACGTCATTACATGAGCATCACGACGCCATAACGTTATAAAAGACGGCGTACTGCATAAATAATATGGAAACAAAATTACTGTTAAAACAAGAGGGTTGCGCAGCTGACAAGTGACATGTTGGAAATCCTGCAGACCCTGATTAGACAGCGCTGGAGAGCATGCTGATCTGGGCCGACACCAGATACCAACCGTGTCATCCACAGCTAAAAGCCACATATTATATGTATAGATCCAATAGCATACTAAGTTGAAGCGCATGCGCAAATTTAATTGTTGGATTTACATTTATTGAGCATAGGCTGCATATGCAGCCTATGCTCAATAAATGTAAATCCAATAATTGTTTACAAAAAAAACATTGTCATAATTTTGCACTTACGAACATTTTAGTTGTACGAAGTTTAGTGAAATGGCCCCCAGTATGCTATGGGGGCATATCCATGTTTTACAAACATAATGTCTAGTTTTTCAAATCCCATTGACTTTAATGCAAAAGACATTGTTTCATAGCAAATAAAAAGTTAATCTATCGCTCAATTTTCAATAAATTTTATTATGTAAATGGTATACCTAATTTAACCCTTTTCATGCTCAGGATACGCCATTATGTTTTCGGAAAATCCTAAATATTTTCCTTCTGTGTGCTCAGAAGTATATGTTGCGACCACCATTTGAACCGTCTCATCGAGACGGTTCAAATGAGTGGTCGCAACATATACTTTCATTGAGAAATAACAAAAATATAAATTAAATATTTATTAAATTTCATACTCGTAAAGGTATATTCTGAAAGGAATGGGATAATAATGTTTCCAATTTCCATGTTTTGTCCTGAGCCTGTCCAGTTTACGGAGGCCACACGGTATATTTCAGGGCCAACCGCGCTGGTTCAGTTCCACATCTGGGAGCGGGGCTTCGTGAACATGAACGTGCTCACGGACAAGCTGATCGGCTCGCTGAAGCATGCGCTGTGCGACGTGGCCATGGAGTATTACGTGCTGACGGCGCCGCTATGTGAGATCCCGAAGCACCTGCAGGAGCTGCTGCCCCACCCCGCACGATCTGCTCCCTCCTCTCCCTTCTGTAGCTCAGGTATCCGTGTTGTACGCACACGCCGCTGTACTTGACATAGACGACAACACATGTGATGTTTCCTACGAAGATGTGCGATATCTAAAAAAATAATTACCATATGTTCTGTAATGACGTCAAATGCAATTTTCGTCAAATTGTCACTTCATTCATGGCATATCAGAAATTTTGTAAATATTTTTCGTGGAATGTTGACTAAATTTCCATGGCAACTTCGCAATAGAATTCCGCATTTGCTATGAAAATGTTTGATGTCATTTACGGAAATATCACAGTTTCTGTAAGCACTTTTCAGGAAAAATGGCAAATATTTTTATGTTCAAAATCACATGCCTTGTCTCATAGGATGTTGGTATCTGCAACCATGGCCCAGGCTTATACAACTCTTGAACTACATACTTCATCATTATGCTGTAAATCATAAAGTTTGATTGTTTGAGGCCTATTTTTGTCACTGATATATTGGGCATTTGGTAAATTGGGCATTTTCGCATCTATGACATTTGTGACAACTTTAGATCCCGATCATCTTGCACAGTCACATAGTATAAATAGCAGTATGGTGTAATAGTTTGCCTGATGACACCAAATCTACTTCAGTGACTGAATGGCAAACGGCATAGGACCTTAACCCTTTCACCCCTAAGTAACTGGAATGGATTCTGATATGTTAATTTTGCAACCAATCCAATGGTCACAAAAGGATTTTCAGACCAGTCTATTTATGAAAAGGGGGTGTTTTCGTTCTCAAAAATTACTTGCAAAAAGTGCAGATCCTGAGCCGGCTCATCTGGATATGCACGTTTTGCCAATACCACTATACAGGCCTGTCGTGTTGAGAGGGTTCATAAGTGTGCATGCTGATCTGGAGCTATGCTGAACTCGAATGTCGAAAGGTAACTTTCATTGCGAGGCAGCCAAAATAAAATAGGAACATTTTAATTTGTAAGGATATACATCTGGCCAACAGAATAGTCTGACCAGATTTAATGATTGTAACCAGCCTACTGTAATTGCAGATGCCAGTATACCTGTGTCATGTACTCCCGCTCTTGGATAGTTGCTTGATATGCAAATAGGCCCCCGCCGAGAACAGGCAGTTGGTGGAGCACCGTGGCGTAATGGTTAGTGTGTCGGACAACTGATCCAAGGGTCGTGGGTTCGAGCCTGACTAGCGGCGTGCGTTGTGTCCTTGAGCAAGACACTTTATCCACACTGCTCCAGTTCACCCAGCTGTAAATGGGTACCGATAATTCGTAGTTGCTCTGTAAATATGAATTACCGGCTTCTCTCAAAAATCTCTACCTCCTTTCTTTCTCCCTTCTTGGGAGATGGCATGCAAGGTCCTAGAGCCAGTGCTGCCGTTAAATATAAGCTAAAAAAAAATTAAAAAAAAGAAGAAAAAAAGAACAGGCAGCTTGTATAACCAGTTCAGTTATTGATCATCATTGTATACTACAGTTCAACCTCCATGAACGGTCACCTCTACAACAACACCCTCTCTGTAACAGTCGATATTTTATATCCAAAATGGACATTTGCCTCATTATTTAACCTCTCTACAACGGACATCTATACATCAGCCAGTTTTGTGTCTTCCCATGGGTGGCTGCTGTAGAGGCTGGCACTGTATTCATACAATCAGAGATTGATCAAAATTGATATAATTTGAAATAAAAAAAACATTTTCAACTGAAAAACCCCTGATCAGACTACTGATACATCACAAGTTAGTTCCCTTTTCTCAGCTGTTCTGCGGTGGCCTATTTCACATATGTGTATGTTTATCTTCAGATAAATCATTTAAAAACCTTGCATACATAGACAGATGACAAGAGTGTACTAAAGTGAACTCAAATCTCCTGTGGGAAAATATTAAAGTTGAGACCTACATTTGGATTTTCCCTGACAGGGTGCTGAAAAGTTTCAACGAGCCACTCACTTGAATAGGCCTTCCTGTCATACTGAGATTATCCCATTAGAGACGGGATACAATTATAGTAGTATGAAACTTTTCATGGGAAAAAATCCTACTTTCTTTATTTCATCTCGAAAGTATATGTTGTTACCACTCATTTGATAAACAAATCAATGAGATTTTTTCAAGAGAAATGATCGTATCCCTAGACTGAAATGGGTTAAACAGCCAATCTATGTCTTCCCTGTATCATGATCACAAACCCCTAACGATGGGTTTTTATGAAATTTCTTCCCGACTACTTCCTTAAACTTGTATCATCTGTAATCACAGAGCTCCAGTTAAGGTGCGTAATTTGACCAACTTGGGGTGAAATTTTGTTATTTCTTCATCAAAAATGGCAAGTTGGGAGTCCTTTAGAATCGTCTCAATGAGACGATTCTAAAGAACTCCCAACTTGCCATTTTTGATGGAGAAATAAGAAATTTACCTCCAAATTACGCACCTTAACTGGAGCTCTGAGTCAGCATATCATAGTGATCACAATGACTTTCACATGTCTATGATGTCTATGATGACATCTGTGCAGTAAAGCTTCTCATATCTTATATGTGGCTGTGACTGGAGAAATGGGTGCTGGTAACAATTTAGATTGCTGGTTAGAAGCTAGCATGGTGGGTGTTTCATTGATCGAATGTCGAACAGTGTAGATCCTGATCTGAATCTACACTTGTCGCCAAACCATTAAGCCCCATATCACCAGTTGCAGCCACATACCTCTGCAAGCCTAAATCGCCTTTGCTTGAAACCTCATTGGCGTCTACATGATTACCCTTATTTTCATTGTGTAACCCATCCTTCTGGCCAAGGTCGAGGTCAAATTGCTTTGAAATTTGTTTCACAGTTTGTGTAATATTTACATTGAAGTTTTTATGTACATTTTCTCTTCATTCTTAGGAAATTCTTATACAATGTGGCCATAAAGTTGGCTAGATATGCATGTGTTGGCCATCTAGTATAGATTGTCAGTCAAAGTTGTTATGCCCCGTATGCGATAGCAAGGGCGGCATATTGCATTTCTGTTGAGGTTCTGTCCGTCCGTACTTCCGTATGTCCGTCCGTGGACATTTATGTCGAAAAGTTTGTAAGAGTTTCTCCAACATGTAATGTCTTCAATATTACGCGAAGGATTGCTCGATACTTGAACACTTGAATCACCTGAACATTTGTCACACACTCGCGCCACCGTTAACACGACCTTGACCGGGGTTACCTTTGAAATGTCGCCGAAACACTTAGCCATTTTGTTGCGTCAAAAAGTTTGTAAGAGTTTCTCCAGTTACAGTCCAGTATGCCACGGGGGCATATCCATGTTTTACACACATAATGTCTAGTTTACTTTATGTGATTGTCAATAATGTTTCTTCAATAGTACATTGTTTGATATTTGTAACCTTGTTTGCCCTTCTGATTGGTCAGATCCGGAGGATACAGGTAACGCTACTAACAGTGTATGGAGAGATCAGTTGATCATGTACAGTAGTGTCGTTTCTAACTGAATTTTCTCACTTGCAAATTTTGTTGTAGATTTCCGAGTGGGATAGAAATGTTCCTTTTATTTAAAACTACAGAGCATGTTCTATACCGCGAATGATGTTCAATAGCATAGTGATCATTTTGCATGGTAGCAGTGAAAAGCCAGTACAGTAGTAGTAGTTGTCTTACAACTCCATCTACGTAAATATGTCTTATTAGAATTTCATAGGAATTACATCCTCCAGACACAATTCTAAGTAAATTCCAAGACATATTCATGATATTTACAGAGTGAAATGAAATATAATAAATTGTCGTCTGCTGTTTTAGAACTGTTGCTTGCCAGCATGCAAGGAGTTAAAGCTGGTGAATATCCTCCTGGTCTCTACTTTGATACTGTCAGGATGAAATAGCCACAGAGGAATGCACAGCTTTCTTCTGACAGTTACATTGGCAAAACATAATAGTCAGGGGGCCGTTTCACTAAACTTTGTACGACTAAAATATTTGTAAGTGCAAAATTATGATAGTCTGTAAAGTTCACATTAACAATGTTTTTGTGTAAACAATTATTGGATTTACATTTATTGAGTATAGGCTGCATATGCAGCCTATGCTAAATAAATGTAAATCCATCAATTGAAATTTCCAGACGATCTTAAATTTGCACTTACAAACATTTTAGTCGTATGAAGTTTAATGAAATGGCCCCCAGGTTGCCAAAGCTGATTTTTGGCCGTAACCCTGCAGCACCTGTAAAAACAAATTCTTGCTGGATTCTACATAATTAGGATCTCTATTATAAATATCAGGCGGATATCAAGCGGATATCCTTGAGCAATTTGAGAAATCCAAGATGGCAGCCGAGATGTCTGCCGATGGCTATAGGAAAGTGACTGTGATTCTCCTGCATTGGATATCAGAACTATTTATATTCAATTTATCTAAGCATTTGTAAAACGTAATGTCACATATGAAAATGAGAATAATTAATAATTTATATTTATACAATCACAAATAACCACATAAACAAGGAAACAATTCTTAACCCTTACACTGCTATCATATTTTTTTTTTGTCGTCTGCTGTTTATTTTATATTTTCCATTTTTATACGCCCGTTTTAAAAAACGGAACGTATTATGTATTCATCTTTTACGGGCGGGCGGGTGGGCGGGCGGGCGGGCAGGCGTTTCGCACTCTGTATCCTTGTCCACGCGATAACTCGAGTTCTACTTCACCGATTGTAACCAAATTCGGTATACATGTTTATCACGGCAAGATGAAGAAGGCTATTCATTTTCAAAAATTTCTAATTGCTTATCTCCCCTTGGCGGCCATTTTTATTTTTCTCGCTCTGTATCCTTGTCCACGCAATAACTCAAGTTCTACTTCACCGATCGTAAACAAATTTGGTATACATGTTTATCATGGCAAGACGAAGAAACCTATTGATTATGAAAAATTTCCGATGACTTATCTCCCCTTGGCAGCCATTTTTATTTTTTGCACTCTGTATCCTTGTCCACGCATAACTCAAGTTCTACTTTATCGCTCCTAACCAAATTCGGTATACATGTTTATCACGACAAGACGAAGAAGCCTATTTATTTTGACAGATCGTGACCAAATTCAATATACATGTTTATCACGGCAAGAACCCTATCAATTGTCAGTGAGTTATCTCCCCTTGTTAACTGGCCTTACCTCGACAGGCGTATATTGTGACCTTCGGCACTCTTGTTTATCATCAAAAGCATACTTCAACAGCACTTTAGAATAATTTACAACATGCTTTGACAGCACTTCAGAATTATTTCCATTGGAAATGATTATGAAGTGCTGTCAAACCATGTTTTTATTGAGCAATAAGGCTAGATATAAAAGCAACAGCAGACGACAATTGTTATGAGTAGCGGTCTAAGGGTTAACTGTATCTAGACTATTTTTTTGGTTGTACATGTAGTTTGATATTGCCTGTGTTGTTGTAATGGTTATCACGTATGAATAGCTGTAGAATACACACTATCTGTCTCTTTATTTGGTGCCATATAGAGCAGTTGGATGACTCGTGTAAGATTTATTTTAACCCCTTACATTCACGATATCTGCTTATTGGAAAATCACAATACATGAACTGCTCAAGATCTGGCATAACTGTTCTGATTGTGTTTCTGTCAAGTGTAGATCCAGCCTGATCAGCTGCTATATAAAGCCTCACAATATTTGACTTGTTATGTTGAACGTGTAGACCCTAAACAGACTGCCCAGATTTGTTTGGTCACCAAACCCATAAACATTGTATTGTTCTGTCATGAAAGCTGCCCAAATTTTACAGCTATATATAATAAAAAATGCAAAAACAATATTTTTGATAATGTTGAATTTTATCAAAATTTAAGAATAATCCTGCTTTATATTTTATGAAACTTGGTCCAATATTGATTTTATTACGAAAAAACAATTTCCCCATGTTAAATCCCCATAGACATCTTAAGATGGGGAAATTTTTCTAATTTCAGAAATAGTAGACCGTTTTTCAAAATATAACTTGTTTTCTTAGTTAGATCATTTCCAAGCTATCTAGCCAGGTTTCGGAGTCCATCTCCTGAAAGTTGAGCATATGTTATGAATATATGGGGTTATAGTATTAGTTAAAGTTTTGTTCGGGAATTGTGAATGATATTGACAAGAACATGTGTCAGATTATCTGCGTCTTCACTGGTTGTGAAGTATCGTGCTGTTGTTGTCAATATTCCTACACAATTTGCTGTTTATTGTTCACCTTGCTTGTTTGATCTTATCCAGTTACCCCACCCACTTACATATTCACAGTTGACCAATGAGAATGCTCAGTATGTTTCTGTCAAGTACCCTCCTACCCTGTACACTACGCATTATGGTGTTTGTTGTTATCACATCATTAAATATCAGACAAGCTATGTGATTTTGTACCTAAAAGATGTGCGAAAAAAATTCATGAAAAATATTTACAATATCTGTGATAGTTTTCGTAACATTGACAAAAATTTTAAGAGAATAGAATTCCGCATTGGCTTTGGAAATGTTGTCAACCTCTGGGTGTCAATTACAGAAAATATCAGCTTCTGTAAATAGTTTTCATTTTTATTAGCCAGGTTTTTTGAAAAAATATCCAGGCTTGGCGAAAGCCGGGCGGGCGGGCCCGGCGGCGGGCGGCGGCGGCATCCACAATCAATGTTAAGTTTTCGTGTTTTGAGTCCATTTCTTTGTTACTGTACCACCTAGGACCACCAAACTTTCACAGCTTCATAATCAAGGGGTGCCCACCACATATCACTATCCAACATGTTACTTTTTTTTTAACTTTACCCATTTTTTCCGCGCAATCGACTTAGCCATTTTCAATGTTAAGTTTTCGCGTTTTCAATGTTAAGTTTCCGTGTTTAAGTCCATTTCTTTGGTACTGTACCACCTAGGACCACCAAACTTTCACAGCTTCATAATGAAGGGGTGCCCACCACATATCACTATCCAACATGTTACTTTTTTTTTAACTTGACCCATTTTTTCTGCGCAGTCGACTTAGCCATTTTCAATGTTAACTTTTCGCGTTTACAATGTTAAGTTTTCATGTGTAAGTCCATTTCTTTGGTACTGTACCACCTAGGACCACCAGACTTTCACAGCTTCATAACCAAGGGGTGCCTACCACATACAACTATCTAATATGTGACCATTTTTTTACCTTCACCTATTATTTCTACGTAATTGACTTAGCCATTTTCAACGTTAACTTTTTAACGTACGTCTGGTTAAATTTTTTGGTTAAAACTTTTTTGTTATACTATATCTCTGCAACTGCTTCGCCCATTACCTTGAAACTTCACATGGGTGTTTATCATCGTCCATATTTACACTCTAACCCCCAACCGTGCGGCCCCTGTGCGCAATGTCAAGGTCAAATTACTTTGAATTTATTTGTTAAAGTTTTTTCGTGTACTATATCTCTGCAACTGCTTGACCCATTACCTTGATACTTCACATGGGTGTTTATCATCATTGTCGCACCCGCTTGCGGAAAGCGCGATATCGTCGGCATTTTGGCATACGTCCATCCGTCCGTACGTCCGTGTGTCCGGTTAAAGTTTTTTAGTTAAAGTTTTTCCATCTACTATATCTATTTTTTTAGTGTCCATGCCTCGCCCCAAGGTGCGACATGCAGGCCACGGCCATCTAGTCTACAAAAAGTGGGTATAATTATGTTATCCAAGTGTCCATGCTTGGAAAAAACCTGGCCTTCGTGGCTTTGCCTCGTTTCTTGTTTCTTACTGGGTACAAATTCACATGGTTTGTCTCATTTGTTGCTCATGCCTGTATCAGTGCATGCCATCTGGGTCTACACTGATCTTAATTACCTTTAACAACCCCCCCCCCCCCTAAGTAACTGGAATGGATTTTGATATGTTAATTTTGCAACCAATCCTACCATCACAAAATGATTTTCAGACTAGTCCATTTATGAAAAGGGGGTGTTTTTGTTCTTAAAAATATGAAAATTACTTGCAGAAAGTGCAGATCTTAATGAGACGGCTCGTTACGAGCTGTCTCATCTGGATCTGCACTGTTTGCATAAACCGCTATAGCAGACTTTCTGGTTCAAAAGGTTAACCAACTCGTATTTACACCGTAGCGACTGCCACACTAGCAGGTTTTATGCCCCTGGTATTAGTTGTGCTGGAAGGTATATTGTATTTGGATAGTGTGTCCGTCCGTCCGTCCGTCCGTCCGGGCACACATAAGGGTACTTATGGGGTAGGGGGCGTGGCCTAAGACAATGGGTTAGGGTTAGAACACAATGGAACTTAATCCGTACCCGTAAGCCTATTGTGTCTTACGGGGTATTTCCTTTGATCTTTTATATAGCAAGTACCCCCTATGGTCCGAAATGTAAGTTCGTCCGTCTGTCTGTGGGTTTGGTTAAGAAATTATTGCAGTTTCTCCAAGCTGCGACCAGGGGCATTTATTTGTGCCGACAGGCCAAATGTTCTTATAAGTCTGCAATGGTTGTTAACCGCTTCAGTGATATTCTACTTTACATGGCTATATGTGTGGACCTGGATCATACATGAATGTACATGCTGATCTGGTCTACACTGGTAACAGTTGGCTTCCTGCCCTTATGATAGATACCGTTTATATATTTGACTGTGACTGAAGTAATGCGGCGTATGGCTTTTGTAACCAGTGCAGATCCAGATCAGCCTGTGCATCCGCACAGTCTGTTCAGGATCTACGCTGTTCACCATTTCATCAATGAAACACCTGTCATGCTTCTAACAAACAAGGTACATTGTTATCAGGCTATAGTTGTGTCCTATATGATCAGGAGCTACACTGTTCACAAATCCCTTACCAGAATTCCGACTTGAGACCTGTAGCCCGTTTCACCAACATTGCAAACTATACTTTTCCAGCAAAGTATACTTTGAGGGAGAAATTTTCAATTTTCGGATAAGTTTATTAATTTTTAGCTCGACTATTCGAAGAATAAGTAGAGCTTATGTTGTCACCCCGGCGTCGGCGTCACCGTCACGCCTTGGTTAAGGTTTTTAGTCAACCTTGTATATGGAATACTACTGGCCCTACACCCACCATACTTGCACAACTTAATCTCCTAGTGATGTACATCAATAACCCCTGATCTATATTTGACCTTGACCTACATTCCCTCTTGAATTACTTAGTTAATTCCCCTTGGTTAAGGTTTTTAGTCAACCTTGGTTAAGGTTTTTAGTCAAGCTTGTACATGGAATACTATTGTGCATACAGACACCATACTTGGACAACCTTTTCTCATAGCGCTGTACATCAATAACCCCTGATCTATATTTGACCTTGACCTACATTTCCTCTTGAATTACTTATCCTTGGTTAAGGTTTTTAGTCAACCTTGGTTAAGGTTTTTAGTCAAGCTTGTACATGGAATACTATTGTGCATACAGACACCATACTTGGACAACCTTTTCTCATAGGGATGTACATCAATAAAACCCTGATCTATATTTGACCTTGACCTACATTTCCTCTTCGAATCAATAACCCCTGGATCTATATTGACCTTGACCTACATCCTTTCTTGAATACTTAGTTAATTAACCCCTTAAGGTTAAGGTTAATTTTTAGTCAAGCATGTATATGGAATCACACTGGCCCGACACCCACCATACTTGACAACTTCAATTCTCCTAGTGATAATACATCAACACCCCTCGACCTATAGTTTGACCTTGACCTACATTTAACCTTGAATTACATAGTTAATTCCCCTTGGTTAAGGTTTTTAATCAACCTTGGTTAAGGTTTTTAGTCAAGCTTGTACATGTAATACTAGTGTGCATACAGACTCCATACTTGGACAACCTTTTCTCATAGGGATGTACATCAATAACCCCTGATCTATATTTGACCTTGACCTACATTTCCTCTTGAATTACTTACTTAATTCCCCTTGGTTAAGGTTTTTAGTCAAGCTTGTATATGGAATACTCCTGGCCCTACACCCACCATACTTGGACAACTTCATCTCCTAGTGATGTACATCAACAACCATTGACCTATATTTGACCTTCACCTACATTTAACCTTGAATTACTTAGTTAATTCCCCTTGGTTAAGGTTTTTAGTCAACCTTGGTTAAGGTTTTTAGTCAAGTCTGTACATGGAATACTATTGTGCATACAGACACCATACTTGGACAACCTTTTCTCATAGGGATGTCCATCAATAACCCCTGATCTATATTTGACCTTGACCTACATTTCCTCTTGAATTACTTACTTAATTCCCATTGGTTAAGGTTTTTAGTCAAGCTTGTACATGGAATACTATTGTGCATACTAACACCATACTTGGACAACCTTTTCTCATAGCGATGTACATCAATAACCCCTGATCTATATTTGACCTTGACCTACATTTCCTCTTGAATTGCTTACTTAATTCTTACTTAATTACTTAATTTTTAGTCAAGCTTGTAGATGCAATACTCCTGGCCCTACATCAACCATACTTGGACAATTTCATCTCCTAGTGATGTATATCAATAATCCCTGACCTATATTTGACCTTGACCTACTTTTATCCTTGGATTACTTTCTTATTTCCCCTTGGTTAAGGTTTTTGTCAAGCTTGTATATGGAATATTCCTGGGCCTACAGCAACCATACTTGGAAAACTTCATCTCCTAGTGATGTACATCAATAACCCCTGACCTATATCTGACATTGACCTACATTTAACCTTGTATTACTTACTTATTAATTTCCCTCCGTTAAGGTTTTTAGTCAACCTTGGTTAAGGTTTTTATGCAGGCCGCGGCCACATTGACCTACATTTAACCTTGAATTACTTACTTAATTTCCCTTGGTTATACCCCTTACGTGAGATTTACGATTATTCGTAATCATATTTTAGGGGAAGGGGCCAAGTGACTTTGATGCCCTCGCTTGTTGCTTATGTCATGTTATGGTTGTATCTAGGTTGTATATTAACTTGCAATTGTAAAGTTTACTTATTCACACAGCCTACACAATCGCATGCATTAATCTTGACCAAATTATCAACGTTTCTCAACGTCTATTGGCAATCACAGTCCAGCAAGTTGATTGTCTGAGCCAATCAAGCTGCCGGATTTCAAGCACACTATTGAACTATTTTTAAATAAAGAACTTGACAAATATTGGCAAGATTAGCACAGTCGGTAGTGTATTGTCAACTAAAAATATTGAAATAAAGAAATATTGAAAATAAAAAGACAAAACTAATTCAGTATGATAAGCTCCATAAGCAGTTTCATTAACATATCAGTTTTTCCGTGTATAATCCCATCTCTATATGTGGCTGTGACTGGACAATTGGGGCTATGGGTTTTGCGACTACAGTAGATCCAGATGAGCCTGTGTATCCGCACAGTCTGATCACATTCCAACAATGAAGCACCCGTCATGCTTCTAACAAACAATATAGAAACGTTATCAGGCCACATGAGTGTGTTATTTTATCAGGAGCTAGACTGGTCTCAAATCCCATAAGCCCCATTTCTCCAGTCACAGCCATGTATGAACTTAGCTGTTGCTGGGACATTAAACCTTTTCACTTTCGGGTTTTTGTGTATCATGTTCTGTTGTTTGTATGGACGGGCTGTGGCTCAGGGGTAGAATACAGGACTTCAATAATGAAGGTTGCGAGTTTAAACCCTACCCTAGAGCATGAAAAATATGTTCATAGCATTTCCATTCCACTTGTGTTGATGCGACTTTAATCTGTGGTCCGGTCTCTATATGACCTTATCTGTTGCTGGGACGTTAAACCCATTCACTTTCACTTTCATTTCCGCTGTCTGTGCTAGGTGACGAGTTCCGAGAGAGGAAACTCTCCATGGTGGCGTTACGGAAGGTCACCGACGCCCACAAGACATTGGATCGTCGCCCCTCGTTCCAGGCACACTCGACGTTGCAGTCGATCAAGGACGCATTCCTCCAGTCGACTAAGAGGGTTGCTAGTATGTCCCCCCCTCCAGACATGACCAAGGTAACCTCGTTGTTTAACCCTTTCAACACCACAGGCCTATATAGTGGTATTGGCAAAAAGTGTAGATCCAGATGAGCCGGCTCGTGACGAGCCGTCTCATCAAGATCTGCACTTTTTGCAAGTAATTTTCATATTTTTTTAGCACAAAAACACCCCCTTTTCATAAATGGACTAGTCTGAAAATCATTTTGTGACGATTGGATTGGTTGCAAAATTAACATATTAAAATATGTTCCAGTTACTTAGGGGTGAAAGGGTTAAGGCCACAAAAAATGTACGGTGGTTCTCAGATAATGCTGAATTAGAAAAACCCCTGCACGTCACAACTGTTCAGAGCTCCAGATAAGCTACGTATTTGCGTAAATACCCAATTAAAATTGCCAAAAACCCAATTGAAATCAGAAGTAGCGAGTATCAAAAAGCAATGAGAACAATTGTGGTACCTTTATAATGCTGCAGAAAACAATAAACAGACCACCAATATAGCATATTTTTCTTATTTTTCCATGAAAACACATCTTGGTATTTAATTAGAATTGTCTCCAAGGAGACAATTCTAATGAAATGCCAAGACATGTTTTAATTTTTAAGCAAACTATGCAATAATTGTTGTCTGTTGGTGTGTAAACAGTAGTGTGATTTTATTTTACCCAATTAAAATTTTGAAATACCCAATTGCTTCAGAAATGATGGAGTAACAATACTCGATTACTAATTCCTTATCTGGAGCCCTGATTGTTTATCCTCATGGACAAATAAAAACATATTGAAAATGCGCTGTATGATCATTACCAAGTTAACCCTTAGACCGCTACTCACAACAATTGTCGTCTGCTGTTGCTTTTATATCTTTCCTTATTTCTCGATAAAAACATGGTTTGACAGCACTTCAGAATGGAAATGATTCTGAAGTGCTGTCAAAGCATGTTTTTGATGATAGAAATGGAAAATAGAAAATAAGCAGCAGACGACAAAAAAATAAGATAAGCGGTATAAGGGTTAATTTAAATCATGCCGGATGAAAATCTGGTTATTTTTCATTTCTAAAGAGGTTACAGTCACTTTATTAATCATATTATGTGAACCACGTGTTAAATTGATATGCAAAATGCATTTCTCGACTTGAAAGAAATCAGAGATGAGAATCTCATACCCAAAAATACATTTAAAAACCTGTCCTTCCAATAGCTCCATGTCTGAGAACCAAAGAATATTTTTATTATGGCCTAATAATTCATTTATTTTCTCTAATGGGTGAATAACATAAATATTTGTTATGTAATCATGTGTATTAATACCAGTGAATATAAAAAAAACAACGGCAAAGCCTTTATGATCTTTATATAACATAAATTCTGCTTACCAGCATTGATATACATGGAGAGTAACTGCTATACATTTTCATTGTGGATTAACCCTTAGATCGCTATCTTATTTTTTTTGTCGTCTGCTGTTTATTATCTATTTTCCATTTTTATCATCAAAAACATGCTTTGTCAGCACTTTAGAATAATTTACAACATGCTTTGACAGCACTTCAGAATCGGAAATGATTCTGAAGTGCTACAAACCATGTTTTTATTGAGAAAGAAGGCAAGATATAAAAGCAACAGCTCACGACAATTGTCTAAGGGTTAACATCAAAACAAATGATCTGTATGTTAGCTGGTGTTGTTTCAGACATTCAAGATACTTACTCCACATTTCGATACAGATCTATATACGTGACTGTTGAAATGGGGCGTATGGGTTTTGCGACCTGTGTAGATCCAGATCAGCCTGTGCGTCCGCACAGGCTGATCAGGATCTGCACTGTCGCAATTCCATTAATGAAACAGTTGTCACGCTTCAAACAAGTAATATTGATCATTATGAGGCTACATGAATTTGCTATTTGATCAGGATCTACACTGGTCACAAATCCCATAAGACCCATTTATCCAATCACAGCCACATATTATTTAGTTTTGTTTCAGACATTCGAGCTACCAACTCCACAGCTGGGACAGAGCGGCCATTCCAAGTCAGCATCGCCGGACCGTGGCAGCCCAAGGGTGGAGCCACAGAGGATTCTGTCCAAGTACGAGGGCGGCGAGCGAGGCACGCTGCACAGGCTCTACACCGATATGGCCGAGGACTGGTTGAGATTCTGCTCCTCTATAGGTACATACCTCACACACTATGTATACAGGTGTGTATTTACCTCACACATTCTATAGGTGTGTATTTACCTCACATCCTCTACAGGTTTTTATTTACCTCACATGCTGTATAGGTGTGTATTTACCTCACACCCTATATAGGTGTGTATTTACCTCACAACCTCCATAGGTGTTTATTTACCTCACATCCTATATAGGTACATACTTCACATGCTCTATATGTTTGTATTTACCTCATATCCTCTATAGGTGTGTATTTACCTCACACCCTCTACAGGTGTGTATTTACCTGACATCCTCTATAGACCTCACATCCTCTATAGGTGTGTATTTATCTCACATCCTCTACAGGTGTGTATTTACCTGACATCCTCTGTAGACCTCACTTACTCTATGGTGTGTATTTACATCACATCCTCTACAGGTGTGTATTTACCTGACATCCTCTGTAGACCTCACTTACTCTATAGGTGTGTATTTACATCACATCCTCTACAGGTGTGTATTTACCTGACATCCTCTGTAGACCTCACTTACTCTATAGGTGTGTATTTACATCACATCCTCTACAGGTGTGTATTTACCTGACATCCTCTGTAGACCTCACTTACTCTATAGGTGTGTATTTACATCACATCCTCTACAGGTGTGTATTTACCTCACATCCTATACAGGTGTGTATTTACCTCACATCCTCTCTCACATCCTCTATAGGTGTGTATTTACCTCACATACTCTATGGGGCTTATGGAATTTGTGACAAGTGTAGCTCCTGATCAAATAGAACACTCATGCAGGCTGAGAACGATCTATATTTCTTCACGGGTGTTTCATTGATGGAATACCGAACAGGGCAGATCCTGATCAGACTGTGCGGATGCACAAGACCCACCAGCCCCATTTCTACAGTCACAGCCACATATGACCTTGCTGTTGAACAGACATAAAGCCCCAATCAATCAATCAATTAATCGATCAAACACTATATTAATCAATCAATCAATTATTACATTAACCAACCAACCAACCAACCAACCAACCAACCAACCAACCAACCAACCAACCAACCAACCAACCAACCAACCAACCAACCAACCAACCAACCAACCAACCAACCAACCAACCAACCAACCAACCAACCAACCAACCAACCAACCAACCAACCAACCAACCAACCAACCAATCAATTGCACACCTCTCCCTGCAGACTTGCCAGCCATCAACACCCTGTCCCTGACCCTGAGGTCGCGGTTCTCCATGGACTGTATCCTGCACGAGTTCCAGAGTATTGTGAACAACTCGAGCCCCGGCACCACCACCAAGGTCTTCAAGCTACTCCCCTCCGATGACATGGACGCCGAGTCCAACCTCGGTGTCCTATACAACCCCATGAGAACTCCACTTGATGTAAGGCTCTTAATCCACTTGTTTGTATAATATTTTCTGTAAATGGTGTCGAAAGTTGACAAAATTTTCATAACAAATGTGGAATATAATTTTGTAATCTTTCGACGTCATTTACAGAAAATATCACAGTTTCTGTAAATATATTTCATGAAGAATTGCACATGTTAATGCCCCACCACGATAGCGGTGGGGGCATTTAGTGTTACCATTGTCCGTCCTTCCAGACCCGTCCGTCCGTCCGTCCGTCCGTCTGTCCGGGCACACATTAGGGTACTTATGGGGTAGGGGGCGTTGCCTAAGACAATAGAAGACAATGGAACTTATTCCGTACCCCGTAAGCCTATTGTGTCTTACGGGGTATTTCCTTTGATCTTTTATATAGCAAGTACCCCCTAAGGTCCGAAATGTAAGTTCGTCCGTCCGTCCGTCCATCACAAACCTTGGGACTCGTAAAACTTTTAAACTGTCATGGATTATCTCCCCCTTTTCGACTTAGAAATTGGCACTTTTGCCTTATGACTCGTAAAAATTATAAACTGTAATAGCTACAGACCTGAAACTTGGTATGTAGATTCCTTATGATGATTAGATGCGCAAACTTTATTTTGATTGTTGATTTGACCCCCGGGGCATGGACTATCTCCCCATTTTCGACATAGAATTTGGCAATTTTGCCTTATAACTCTTAAACCATACTAGCTACAGACCTGAAACTTAGTATGTAGCTAGCTTATGATGAGTAGATGGGCAAAGTTTATTTCAATTGTTGATTCGACACCCAGGTCATGGATTATCTTCCCTTTTGGAATTGGAATTTTGTCTAGTTTATTATCAAAACGATATGTGGGGCATCCGTGTTCTATGAACACATTTTCTAGTCTTACGTACAAAATCACATGGCGTGTCTCAAATTTGGTCCCACCTTATGTTCAATGCCAGATACAAGCAGATATTCCAATCTGTCTATATACAATGTAGTATATTTAATACTATATTCTCCACAGGCATATTTTCAATAAAAGGCAACAATATATGGTATGTCAACATGCATGTTGTTATTTAGACGGGAAGAAGCAAATCTGAGACGTCGCTGGATCCGGGTCACACAGTTTCGTTGACCCCTGGAGAGGACAGAAACTTCATCGCGGTTGGCCGTAATCTGGACCAGTGGTACTCGTGTGTCCAGCATGGAGTCCAGGATGAATACTATGAAGAGTCGAGCACCGCACCTAGAGGTATTACAAATTGCTATTGTTGTGTCACATGCCTATTACGGTATTATCATGCCCCCTCTGCGATAGCAAGGGTGGCATATTGAAATTCCCACCAAAAGCCACGTGATTTCATATTTCTCTTTGTGTGGGTAGCAGGATTTTCCCGTAATATCGTTGTGTCTGAAACAGACACAAGGTATTTATGGCCATTTGGATGTGAATACTGTAAATACTGGAGTGGACAACTCGGACATGGGAGTTGTAGAGAAATCAAGGGCGCCCACAAAACGTGTGTCGCTGGCTTCGCCTACCGGGTCAGCCCAGGTCTCCATTATCTATATTGGTAATGTGGCACGGGTGTCTACACCTTGACGTGCGTATATTATGACCTTAGGCACTCTTGTTGTTAAAGTTTTTTGTTTTTTTAATTTTTTGGTATACCATCAAAGCCTTGGCGGGCGCGACATGCGTGCCTTAGTCATCTTGTTCAGTTTGTTGCGGATGTTTCTAAGCAAGCAGGGCCGTTGCATTATGTAGTATGGAAATAGTTTCGTCGAAATGTATACTACTTTAATTATGTATTTTACCATCACCATTTCACTGAAACACTTAACCATTTGTTACAGTCAAGTTGCTAAGGGTGCATATTCATGTCTTACAAATATAATGTCCAGTTTTCGTTTTATGCAAAAAATGTGACCTTATAGATTGTGTTGCAGGTAAAGCGTCGGTACAGAAGTTTACGGCGCTCCTCCCATCATCGACAGACACCAAGGCGACCGGCATGTTTACTGATGCTCCATCCTTCATTCCCAGACAGAGATTTGTCATGATGTCACTGAAAAACAAACCGGTAACATTTATACTTGTTTTACATACCTATGAATTTTTATGCCCCAGCACGATAGTGGAGGGGGCATTTAGTGTTATATTGTCCTTGTCATTCCCGTCCGTCCCGTCCGTCCTGTCCTTCCGACACAAGGTTAAAGTGCTTGTAAGAGCTTGTATCTTCAATAGTATTAGGTCTACAGCCACCATTCTTGCACACTATCATGTGTCAGTGATGTGCACCTCAACCCCCTGTGAATCACATGACCTTTGACCTGGACCTACAATTGCAATATTTACTTAGTTATTTGCCTTGGTTAAAATGTTTGTTGAGTTTGTGTCTTCAATAGTATTAGGTCTACAGCCCCAATCACTATCTGAGCCAGTTATGTGCACCCCAACCCATGTGAATCACATGACCTACATTTGGCATTATTTAATTAGTTATTTGCCTTGGTTAAAATGTTTGTTCGAGTTTGTATCTTCAATAGTATTAGGTCTACAGCCACACTATCATGAGCCAGTGATGTGCACCTCAACCCCCTGTGAATCACATGACCTTTGTGTGACCTTGACCTACAATTGCAATATTTACTTAGTTATTTGCCTTGGTTAAAATGTTTGTTCGAGTTTGTATCTTTAATAGTATTAGGTCTACAGCCACACTATCATGAGCCAGTGATGTGCACCTCAACCCCCTGTGAATCACATGACCTTTGTTTGACCTTGACCTACAACTGCAATATTTACATAGTTATTTCCCTTGGTTAAAGTTTTTGTTTGAGCTAGCTTGTATCTTCAATAGTATTAGGCCTAGAGCCACCATACTGGCATACTATCATAAGCCAGTGACGTGCACCTCCATGTGCACCTCCATGTGCACCTCCATCACCTCCATGTGCACCTCCATCACCTCCATGTGCACCTCCATGTGCACCTCCATGTGCACCTCCACCTCCATGTCACCTCCATGTGCACCTCCATGTGCACCTCCATGTGCACCTCCATGTGCACCACCTCCATGTGCACCTCCATGTGCACCTCCATGTGCACCTCCACCACCTCATGTGCACCATCATGTGCAACCTCCATGTGCAACCACCTCACTCCATGTGCACCTCCATGTGCACCTCCACCTCCATGTCACCTCCATGTGCACCTCCATGTGCAACCTCCTCCACCTCCATGTGCACCTCCATTGTGCACCTCCGCATTGTGCCTCCACTCCTCCTCCATGTTCACCTCCATGTGGCACCTCCATGTGCACCTCCATGTGACCCCTCGCACCTCCATTGTCACCTCCATGTGCACCTCCATTGTTTGCACCTCCACCGCCATGTGCACCTCCATGCCACATCCATGTGGCACCTCCACCTCCATGTGCACCTCCATGTGCACCTCATGTGCCCACACCTCCATGTGCACCTCCATGTGCCACCTCCATGTGCACCCTCCTCATCCATGTCCAACTTCCATGGCACCTCCATGTGCAACCTCACCTCCATGTCACCTCCATGTGCCCTCCATTCCATGTCACCTCCATGTGCACCTCCATGTGCACCTCCATGTGCAACCGTTCCATGTGACCTCCATGTGCACCTCACCTCCATGTGCCACCTCCTGTGCACCTCCACCTCCATGTGAACCTCCATGTTGCCTACCTCCACCTCCTGTGCACCTCCATGTGCACCTCCATGTGCACCTCCACCCACCTCCATGTGCACCTCCATTGTGCACCTCCTCACCTCCATGATGTCCACCTGTGCCATCCTCCATGTCACCTCCATGTGCACCTCCATGTGCACCTCCATGTGCACCTCCACCTCCATGTGCACCTCCATGTGCACCTCCATGTGCACCTCCACCTCCATGTGCACCTCCATGTGCACCTCCATGTGCACCTCCATGTGCACCTCCACCTCCATGTGCACCTCCATGTCACCTCCATGTGCACCTCCATGTGCACCTCCATGTGCACCTCCATGTGCACCTCCATGTGCACCTCCATGTGCACCTCCACCTCCATGTCACCTCCATGTGCACCTCCATGTGCACCTCCACCTCCATGTGCACCTCCATGTGCACCTCCATGTGCACCTCCACCTCATGTGCAACCTCCATGTGCACCTCCAATGTGCACCTCCACCTCCCATGTGCACCTCCATGTGCACCTCCACCCTCCCATGTCACCTCCATGTGCACACCCACCTACCATATGTGCACCATCCCATGTGCACCTCCATGTGCACCTCCATGTGCACCTCCACCTCCATGTGCACCTCCATGTGCACCTCCATGTCACCTCCATGTGCACCTCCACCGCCATGTGCACCTCCATGTCCCATCCATTTCACCTCCATGTGCCCCTCCATGTTGCACCTCCACCTCCATGGTGCACCTCCATGTCACCTCCATGCACCTTCCATGTGCACACTCCATGTCACCTCCATGTGCACCTCCACCCCATCCGTGCACCTCCATGTGCACCTCCCATGTGCACCTCACCACCTCCCATTGTTCACCTCCATGTGGCACATCCACCTCCCATGTGCACCTCCATGTGCACCTCCATGTCACCCGTCCATTGCACCTCCATGTTTTTCACCCTATCCATGGTGCACCTCCATTGTGCCACACCACCCATGTCCACCTCCATGTCACACCCCATTGTGCACCTCCATGTCACCTCCATGTCACCTCCAGTGCACCTCATTCCACCAATCCATGTGCACCTCCATGTGCACCTCCATGTCACCATCCATGTCACCTCCATGTGCAACCTCCAATGTGCACTCCATGTCACCCCCACCTGCCATGTGCCACCTCCATGTCACCCTCCATTGTCACCCTCCATGTGCACCTCCATTGGGACACCCTCCATGTGGCCATCCTCCATGTCACCTCCATGTCACCTCCCATGTGCACCACCATGTTGCCACCTCCATTGTCACCTCCACCTCCATGTCCACCTCCATGTGCACCTCCATGTCACCTCCATGTGCACCTCCATGTCCACCTCCATGTGCACCTCCATGTGCACCTCCATGTCACCTCCATGTGCACCTCCATGTGCACCTCCATGTCACCTCCACCTCCATGTGCACCTCCATGTCACCTCCATGTGCACCTCCATGTGCACCTCCCATGTCACCATCCACCTCCATGTTGCCACTCCAATGTGGCCACCTTCCAGTCACCTCCAATTGTGCACCTCCATGTGCACCTCCATGTCACCTCCACCTCCATGTCACCTCCATGTGCACCTCCATGTGCACCTCCATGTCACCTCCACCTCCATGTCACCTCCATGTGCACCTCCATGTGCACCTCCATGTTCACCTCCATCCTCATGTCCACCCTCCATGTGCACCTCCATGTCACCTCCATATAGCACCTCCATGTGCACCCCATGTCACCCCTCCATGTAACCACCAAGTCACCCTCCATGTTTGCACCTCCATGTGGCACATCCATGTCACCTTCCAATGTGCACCTCCATGGGCACCTCCATCCATGGTTGCAACCTCCATGTTGCACCTCCATGTCACCCTCCATGTCCACCTCCTATAGTGCACCTCCATGTGCACCTCCATGTGCACCTTCCATTGTGCACCCTGCCATGTTGCAACCTCCATGTTCACACTCCATGGAAACCTCCATGTGCCACCTCCTTGTCAACCCTCCATGTTGCACCTCCCATGTCCACCTTCCAACCTCCATGCACCCTCCATGTGCCAACCTGCATTGCACCTTCCATGTCAACCTCCATGCCACCGTCCATGTGCACCGCCATGTCCACCTCCATGTGCAACCTCCAATTGGGCACCTCCATGGTCACCTCCCCCACCTCCAATGTGCACCTCCATGTCAACAACCTCCATTGTGGCACCTCCATGTCACCATCCATGTCACCTCCATCGTGCACCTCCAATGTCCACCATCCAAGGTGGCACCAACCCCAAAATTGCCCCCAACCTCACCATGTCACCAACCTCCATGGTTCACCCTCCATGTGCAACCTCCATATTGCACCTCCATGACACCTCCATTGTGCACCTCCATGTGCACCTCCATCCATGTGCGACCTCCATGGAGCACCTCCATGTCACCACCCATGTCCACCATCCTATGAGGCACCTTCCATGTGCACCCTCCATGTGCACCTCCATGTCACCCTCCATGTGCCACCTGCCATGTGCACCTCCATTCACCTCCATCCGTGCACACGCCATGTGCACCCTCCATGTCACCTCCATGTGCACCTCCATGTCACCATCCACCTCCATTTCCAATACAACACAGATCTCCCCCATAGTTCACCTGCCATGTGCACCTCCATGTCACCTCCATTTGCCACCTCCATGTGCACCTCCATGTCACCTCCATGTTGCACCTCCATGTGCACCCATTTGACCTCCATGTGCCACCTCCATGTGCACCTTCCATGAGCACACTCCATTGCACGCCTCCATGTCACCAATCCATGCACCTCCAATGTGCACCTCCATAGTCACCTCCATGTGCACCTCCATTTCACCTCCATGTCAAACCTCCATGTGCACCTCCATGTGCACCTCCATTTCACCCTCCATGTGCACCACCATGTGCACCTCCATGTCCACCTTCCAGTGCACCTCCATGTCCACCTCACCATGTGCACCTCCATGTGCACCTCCATGTCACCTTCCATGTCCACCTATCCATTGCACCCCCCATGCACCTCCTCCATGTCCACCTACCATGTGCACCTCCATTGCACCCATCCATGTCGACCTCCCATGCACCTCCATGTGCACCTCCATGTGCACGTCCATTCCACCCTCCATGGGCACCCCATGTCACCTCCATTGTTGCACCTCCATTTCACCTCCAGTGCCACCTTCATGTCACCTCCCTGTTCACCTCCATGTCACACCTCCATGTCACCTCCACCTCCATGTACACCTCCATGTCACCTCCATGTGCACCTCCATGTGCACCTCCATGTCACCTCCATGTCACCTCCATGTCACACCTCCATGTCACCTCCACCTCCATGTGCACCTCCATGTCACCTCCATGTGCACCTCCATGTGCACCTCCATGTCACCTCCATGTCACACCTCCATGTCACCTCCACCTCCATGTGCACCTCCATGTCACCTCCATGTGCACCGCTCCATGGTGCACCTTCCATGTCACCTCCATGACACACCTCCCATGTCACCTCCACCTTCCATGTTCACCTCCATGTCACCATCCATCGTCCAACCTCCATTGCACCTCCATGTTCAACCTCCATGTGCACCTCCATGTCACATCACCACCATGTCCACCTCCATGTGCACCTCCATACCATCCATGTGCACCTCCATGCCACACCTCCATGTGCACCTCCATGTCACCTCCACACCTCCATGCCACCTCCATGTCACCTCCATCACCTCCATATGTACCTCCATGCCCACCTCCATGTCACCTCCATGTCACCTCCATGTGCACCTCCATGTCACCTCCATGTCACCTCCATGTCACCTCCATGTGCACCTCCATGTGCACCTCCATGTCACCTCCTGCACTACCTCCTCCATGTGCACCTCCATGTCACCTCCATGTCACCTCCATGTCACCTCCATGTCACCTCCATGTCACCTCCATGTCACCTCCATGTCACCTCCATGTGCACCTCCATGTCACCTCCATGTGCACCTCCATGTCACCTCCATGTGCACCTCCATGTCACCTCCATGTGCACACCTCCATGTGCACCTCCATGTCACCTCCATGTGCACCTCCATGTGCACACCTCCATGTGCACCTCCATGCTATGAACACATTTTCTAGTTTTTACAAATGCACAAAAGTAATTGAAATAGCATAGTCACACAAATATTGTATATATTATTAGCATTTTGCTGGAAAACGGAATATTCAACGTTTATTCATTTGTTTAATTTGACCAACGTAAATATTTATTTTTTCATTTCTGCATCTTGTAGATCTAGATATAGTTGTATTGCACCCTGATGAGCATGATAACCTTGGCAAGACTCACAACCGACATGGCCAATATTTCCACAGCTGAGTGTGTACACGTACAACTGGACAAACGAGATGTTCGGCTCGCTGTCCAAGTACATGACGCGACTGGTTCACTGGAACAACGCGCGCGCCCATCTGCTCACCAGCATTATCACACAGAAGATGGGGCTCTACAACCACTACCTCTTCGCTGACGTCTCCACAACTCTGGTACGCTCATTCACACAAGCCCCCACGGTTAGGGCCATAGGTGACAGTATCGGGTGTATGAGACGAGCCATGTGATTTTGTACCTGATACACAATTTTTCATAAAAATGTTTACAGAAACTGATATTTTCTGTAAATGACTTCAAAAGTGTACAAAATTTTCATTCCGCAATTTGCTCTGAACATTTCGTCAACTTTTGACGTCGGTTACAGAAAATATTGTAAATTTTGCAAAGTTTACATGAGATATGCACATGTTCTTACATACAAAACCACATGGCTTGTCCTATATGATAAATAAATGCCTATTAAAAATATCATGACCCCATTACCTGCTGTAGTGCAGTATTTTTATACAAAATAATTCCCAGCCCATCAGTATGATACCTTCTGTTTATGTTGTTGTAGGAGAACAATCCTTCCACCCAGCAACAGTGAGCTGAAATCTAGCTGTGGGAATTAGTAGTTTTAGAGGGGGCATGGATTCTCAATTGAATACACACAAGATTGTCAACTTTCTGCAATTTTTTTCATTTCTCATAAAAATCTATGTTGTTACCACTTTCCATGTAAAAATGGGTTAACCCTTTGAACCCGAAAGCCCGCTATAGCTCGTGACAGGCCTTCTCATCAGGCTCTGCACATTTCGCAAGTAGTTTTCATATTTTTTAGAACAAAAACACCCCATTTTCATAAATGGACTAATCTGAAAATCATTTTGTGACGATTGGATTGGTTGGAAAATTAGCATATCACTGTCTATTCCAGTTACTTAGGAGTGAACGGGTTAAATTGTGAACTTCCATGGTTGTTGCAGGAGAACAATCCATTCACCCAGCAGCCAGACTTCGTGGAGAACCTGATCAAGAACCCCGCCCCCCAACTCCGCGACAACGTGCGCCGCACCAACAGCATGTCGAGCCACCTCCGTGACAGCTATCTGCCGTTCGACGCCTCCTTCAAAGACCTGTTCCCGATGAAGCCTCTACACCTGTCCCACCTGGCCCCCCACCGGGACCCTGTTATGCAGTACGGCCTCCAGACGCAGGAAATACGCCACAACTACAAACGAGGTAGTTCATGTCTGGCTTGTATGTGTATCAGGTAACAAGTGTTGTATTGGCCCAATACATACTCACTGATGACATATATCAGGCATTGACGTGATACGAATATCTGGGTTACGACGGATTGAAAACTGACGTTTCATTGGTTGAACAGTGTCACATGATGTTACCTAATGACGTCGGTGTAGTGCGCAATGCAAACAAGTCTTCAATGAACTCCACGTCATATTTCATCATTCTGTAGCAAAAAAGTGTTACCTGATAAACAGAATACCATGCTAGTGTATTTTGATATCAAGTTTATCAGGCTCGCCTCGGAAACAGTAGAATTCCTCTACTTTTGATATTCTGACTATGGTAGTATTAAAGTAACCATATGATATGATCAAATCCATGTGCTGTTACAGAGTTTGACAGAATCACCAACATACGGAACCTGTATGTGATGTGGGTGCAGAAAACCGCGCCCAACTACCCCATCTCTGTAAGTGCTGTTGTTGGTACACATCACTGTCGTCACTGATAGTAATGGGCAAATCCCAGAGATTTTACACATTTTCGTTATGCAATGTTTTCTTGTAAACAATCAATGGATTTACATTTATTGAGCAGAGGCTGCATATTACCGCGTGTAAAACCCTCAGAGCTCCAGATAAGGTGTGTATTGGCATATTTTACGCACTTACTTTAGCAGAATATGCATTGATTATCAAAAGTGGGAGTGAAAATACGCACAGCAATGTGAAAATACACATTGATTTTCAAACTGAATAGTGAAAATAATGTAATAAAGTTGAAAATTTACTTAGTTGAGCTGCAAAAAGCAAACAGTGTTTGCTTTTTACAGCTCAAATAAGTGAATTTTTAAATTTGTTTTATTTTGTATCATTTGTTCCCTATTTAATAAGAAAGAAAATCAATAATACATTTATAAAAGTAAAATACACATTGAATTTGAAATATGGGGGTATAAAACTCTTTAGATACAAACCTTATCTGCAGCTCTGTACCCTATATTATCTTGTGTTGATGCCAGAATTAATAGAATGCTTGTTTCTTTCCCATCTCTGCAGTTTCAAGTTTGGCAGTTAGGTAGGAAAAGTATTTTTTATCTCAGATTGCTGGGTAGACAGACACTGGGATGAATCGAAAATAAAAATAATTCTTTTAAAAAATTGACAATATATTGTTTGAGTCGGACCAATTTTAGCGGGTCGGTCTGGTGATTGGAAACTGGGGCCCGAATCACTAAACTTTGTGAGACTATGAAGTTTGTAGGTGCAACATTTAATTTTAGAATAACATTTATTTACACAGACAGCCGATGCTGGGAAATCTTTGGTGCATGTGTGAAATTCACATATTGGTGCAGAATGGTAACGTTACTTAACCACGTTCATGTGAGAAGCAAATTAATAAAAATCTTCGTACAAACATTTTTATTGTAAGAAAATTAGTGAAAGGGGCCCCAGTCACCTATTTTATTCTGGCCTGTCTGATGTAATTAACCCTTACAATGTTGAATTAAATTTTGTTGTTTATTTTATATTTTACATTTTTCTCATCGAAAATATGCTTTGACATCACTTCAGAATCATTTCCAATGGAAATGATTCTAAAGTGCTGTCAAACCATGTTTTATATTGAGAAATAAGGCAAAATATAAAGCAACAGCAGATGTAAATTTACTGGCTGGCTCCTATAGGAGGAGACCATGAGGACCCTGAAGCAGGCCTCGCGGCTGTTCCACTACTGTGCCACACCCATGCTCTTCTCCACCCACTGGCGGCAGAACGTCCTTGAGAAGTACAAGGTCACAAGGCACGCGTCCGTGTCGTCTGCCACCACATCCGCTGCTGTAAGTAGGTCACATTGACATAATTCGTGGTTACTCCCTCTACTGTCTGTTCCACGTTTTGCTGCTGACATATTTTTGGCCATTAAACACATTAAAAATAATTTTGTTGAAATTTCATTAAATATTGATTTTATTGAGAAAAAACGATTTTCCTATGGGAACATTTACACCAAACTGGAAAATAACGAGTATCTTCCCTTAGAATAGTTCCAGAGCATCTTTGATGAATTGGTAGAATTAAACTAAGCAAGTTGACATCAAACGAACAAACTCCGCCAATTCTAATTCCAATAGCTCCGAGTCTTCCACCTGTGGTTTGACTGTACTGTACCCAGCTGTCTATATTTCATGACAGCGATCACGGAACAGCTCCGGGACCTCCACGAGCAGCCTGCGGACCAAGCGAACGGACAGTACGGAGATCAAGAAGCGGCCGTCACTTAGCAATCTGGCTGGGCGGGGCAGCGAGGAGGGTGCGACCCCTGTGACCTCTGACCCCACCGTCGAGGAAGAGTGGCACTATGAGCTGCGATCCCTGTTCATCTTTCAGTACATCAAATACCTCCAGTCCATCGGCTTCCTCTATGTCCAGATGTCAAAGGTCACCGCTGCTGCTGCCACCAAAAAGTGAGTATCGTCCGCAAATATACATAAAGCACAATTCTCTGACCGTGTTAGTTCAGAGCTCCAGATAAGGTGTGTATTGGCATATTTTACGCACTTGTTTTAGCAGAATACGCACTGATTATCAAAAATGGGAGTACAAAATGCTCACAGCAATGCAGGGATGCATCCAGGACGCGCGATTGCGGCAATCCCCCTTAATTATTGTCAATGTCACAAATCATTGATTTTCTTGCGCCCGACATTGCGCAAAAAATCACGGATGGGCCCCTTTTTAGCTCGCCTGCACGAAGTGCAGAAGAGCTTATGGCATACCCCCGGTGTCGTCGGCGTCGGCAGTGTCGTCGCATCGGCGTCGTCCACAAACTTAATGTTGGGTAAATGCCTTATAACTTCTGTTTCCTTTCATGGAACACCTTGTTATTTCATACATGCATTCCTCAGATGACCCTCTATCATGCTGTAGGAAATCCATGACCCACCACCCAGCCCTTACCCCAAGGTCAAGGTCACAAACTTGGCACATTCATAAACTTAACGTTGGGTAAATGTCTTATAACTTCTGTTGCCTTTCATGGAACACCTTGTTATTTCATACATGCATTATTCAGATGACCCTCTATCATGCTGTAGCAAATCCATGACCCACAACCAAGCCCTTACCCCAAGGTCGAGGTCACAAACTTGGCACATTCATAAACTTAACGTTGGGTAAATGTCTTATAACTTCTGTTTCCTTTCATGGAACACCTTGTTATTTCATACATGCATTCCTCAGATGACCCTCTATCATGTTGTAGCAAATCCATGACCCACCACCCAGCCCTGACCCCAAGGTCAAGGTCACAAACTTGGCACATTCATAAACTTAACGTTGCGTAAATGTCTTATAACTTCTGTTTCCTTTCATGGAGCACCTTGTTATTTCATACATGCATTCCTCAGATGACCCTCTATCATGCTGTAGCAAATCCATGACCCACCACCCAGCCCTGACCCCAAGGTCAAGGTCACAAACTTGGCACATTCATAAACTTAATGTTGGGTAAATGTCTTATAACTTCTGTTTCCTTTCATGGAACACCTTGTTATTTCATACATGCATTCATCTGATGATACTCTATCGTGCTATAGCAAATCCGTGACCCAGCGGCCATCCCTGACCCCAAGGTGAAGGTCACAAACTTAGCACATTCATAAACTTAACGTTGGGGTAAATGTCTTATAACTTCTGTTTCCTTTCATGGAACGCCTTGTTATTTCATACATGCATTCCTCAGAGATGACCCTCTATCATGCTGTCGCAAATCCATGACCCACCACTCAGCCCTTACTCCGAGGTCAAGGTCACAAACTTAGCACATTCATAAACTTAACTTGGGGTAAATGTCTTATAACATCTGTTTTCTTTCATGGAACGCCTTGATATTTCATACATGCATTCATCTGATGATACTCTATCATGCTATAGCAAATCCATGACCCACCGCCCACCCAATCGTTATCCCAATGTCAAGGTCACAAACTTAGCATGTTCATAAACTTGTTGGGGTAAATGTTGTGTAACTTCTGTTTATTTACAGGGAACGCCTTGATATTTCATACATGCATTCATCTGATGATACTCTATTTTGCTATAGCAAATTCATGACCCACCACCCACCCCTTTCCCCAAGGTCAAGGTCACAAACTTAGTACATTCATAAACTTAACGTTGGGGTAAATGTCTGTTGCCTTTCATGGAACGCCTTGCTATTTCATACATTCCTCAGATGACCCTCTATCATGCTGTAGCAAATCCATGATCCACCACCCAGCCCTTACCCCAAGGTCAAGGTCACAAACTTGGCACATTCATAAACGTAACGTTGGGTAAATGTCTTATAACTTCTGTTTCCTTTCATGGAACACCTTGTTATTTCATACATGCATTATTCAGATGACCCTCTATCATGCTGTAGCAAATCCATGACCCACCACCAAGCCCTTACCCCAAGGTCAAGGTCACAAACTTGGCACATTCATAAACTTAACGTTGGGTAAATGTCTTATAACTTCTGTTTCCTTTCATGGAACACCTTGTTATTTCATACATGCATTCCTCAGATGACCCTCTATCATGTTGTAGCAAATCCATGACCCACCACCCAGCCCTGACCCCATGGTCAAGGTCACAAACTTGGCACATTCATAAACTTAACGTTGGGTAAATGTCTTATAACTTCTGTTTCCTTTCATGGAGCACCTTGTTATTTCATACATGCATTCCTCAGATGACCCTCTATCATGCTGTAGCAAATCCATGACCCACCACCCAGCCCTGACCCCAAGGTCAAGGTGACAATCTGCGCTGCATATTTAAATAATTGGAAGGCGTGCAGTTTAATTGAGTTTGTTCGGCCGTTGAACGTAAGCTTCGAGTCGATTTAAACCATTCATTTAAATCGATAAACAAGTGACAACGTTATCAAGGCCAATCTGGGCACGTGCCTGAATACGCATGACGTCATAGTTCCGACAAGCCGCGGCCCGACATCAAAGCAGTCAAGTAACACTGAAACAATGTCATTGCCACAGCTGTATGACTGTGACTGTCTATAAATAGCGTGGTTTATAATAGGTTGTGCATGTTGTAATGTAAATGTGTCACAGCGTGACATGTATACATGGTACCGTAAATATACGCATTTTTTGTTGTGTTTTCCGTGGATTTCGGTTTTACAGCTAGGGGATATTCTGTTAATCTTACTCCCAGACACTATGACTGCTATTTTCTCGCAGACACGGTATGTGCTATTTTCCCTATAATATATAATTATATACACGAGGTGTCGGTGTGTGTTGTATCCAAATGCAGTTGCTGTGCAGAGACTTATAGTCTATTTCAGAAAAACATTTTACAATAAATTTGTATTGCGCTGCCGGTCGTGGGTATCATAGTAAAACAGGCTATAGATTTGGAATCTGGTTCAGTCACGCAGACAGGTCATGGTGTGTCATTCCAAACTCGCTGATAGTGTAATTCGATGTGATTGGATGCTGAGGTGTGTAGTCGACATTCTGTTGTAAAATCGTACATGCTGATCTGGGGTGGCCATCGCTGAGCGTGAAAAGCATGGCTAAGCGGCAGTGGAAATCGCGATAAAACTTTATTTAATTTTTTTGCGGAAGCTAACATCAATTTTGATGAGTACAATCGCATGTAGTAATAATAAGTATTCACTATTGTGAAAAAAACAACACATTGTTTCATGGTATACATGTAAGTTACAGAGACATTTGGCAGGATAAGGATTAAAACTATCATTTCAATGATTCTTTGCATGTAGTTGTACGTGAGGAAAATATATATTTCACCGAGTATAACAAAACATTATTTTTCAAAACAAAGTTTTGCTTAAAAAAAAAATGGCCATATTTTACATCAGTATTTATGTCTCAGATACATATAAAATGCCACCATTGGGCACCATTTTTTCAAAATTTCACGGACCCCCCTAGGAAACTCGCTCGCTACGCTCGCTCAGCTCCGCATCAGTGTTGCCCCTATTTTCAAAAACAAGGGGGGCATATGCCCCCATCTATTATAATCCTGGATGCATCCCTGCAATGTGAAAATACACATTGATTTTCAAATTGAGTTGTGAAAATACTGTAATTTGTAATTTACTTAATTGAGCTGCAAAAAGCAAACCTTGTTTACTTTTTTCAGCTCAAATAAGTGAATTTTTAAATGTGTTTTATATTTGTTATCATTTGTTTCCTATTTAATAAGGAAGAAAATAAATAATTCATTTGTAAAAGTAAAATACGCATTGAATTTGAAATCCGGGGGTATACTACTCTTTAGATACAACACTTATCTGGAGCTCTGTTAGTTGCTGCAATTGTGACCAAGATGAGTACATGTATTTATTTATATGCAAGATGAGTACATGTATTTATTTATATGCAAGATGAGTACATGTATTTATGTATATGCAAGATGAGTACATGTATTTATTGAATATGCAAGATGAAGTACATGTATTTATTTTTTTTATTATGCATGATGAAGTACATTGTATTTATGTATAACATGCAAGATGAGTACAATGTAATTTTATTTATATACAAGATTGAGTACATGTATTTATTTATATGCAATGATGATGGTGCATGTATTTATTCTTTATATGCAATGATTGAGTTACATATATTTATTTAATGTATTTATTTATATGCAAGATGGTGCATGTATTTATTTTTTTGCAGATGAGTACATGTTTATTTATTTAAATGCATGATAGTATATGCAAGATGGAGTTCATGGAGGTTTATTTAATTGTATTTAGTTTATATGCCAAGATGAGTACTGTATTTATTTAAATGTAATTTATTTATATGCAAGATGAGGTACATGTATTTATTTAATGTTTATTTATGTATAATGCAAGATGTGTACATGTACATTTAATGTATTTATTTATATGCAAGATGAGTACATGCATTTAATTTATTGTTATTTATGTTTATATTGCAAGATGAGTACATGTATTTATTTAATGTTTTTTTATTTATTTTAGGCAAAGATGAGTTACATGTAATTTTTTTATGTTATGCAACGATGGAGTACATGTATTTAATTTAATAATGCAAGATGAGTACATGGTATTTTATTTATATGCAAAGATGAGGTACATGTATTTATTTTATAATGCTATGATGTAGGTACAGGTATTTTTTTAATGTATTTATTTATATGCAAGATGAGAGTACATGTATTTATTTAATGTATTTATTTATATGCAAGATGAGTGCATTGTATTTATGTTTATATGCAAGATGAGTACATGTATTTATTTAATGGATTTTATTTATTTATTTGCTAAGATTGGAGTGCAATGTAGTTTATTTTATATGCAAGATGGAGTACATGTATTTATTTTACTTGTATTTATGTTTATATGCAAGATGAGTACATGTATTTAATTTAATATATTTATTTATTTATATGCAAGATGAGTTGTACATGTATTTTTTAATGTTTAATTTATTTATTTATGAAGATGAGTTGCATGTATTTGAGTTTGCAATGTATTTTTATTTATATGCAAAGATGAGTACATGTATCTTATTTATAATGTTTTATTTATATGCAAGATGAGTGCATGTTTATTTATTTATGGATGATGTGCATGTTTTATTTATATGCAAGATGAGTACATGTATTTATTTAATGTATTTATTTATATGCAAGATGAGTACATGTATTTATTTATATGCAAGATGATACATGTATTTATTTATATGCATGATTGAGTGCAAAGATGTTTAATGTATTTATTTATATGCAAGATGAGTACATGTATATATTTAATGTATTTATTTATATGCAAGATGAGTGCATGTATTTATTTATATGCAAGATGATACGATGTATTTTATGTATTTATTTATATGCAAGATGAGAGCATGATTTATTTATATGCAAGATGAGTACATGTATATATAGTCAAGATGAAGTACATGTATTTATTTATATGCAAGACATGCATGATGAGTACTATGTATTTATTTATATGCAAGATGAGTACATGTAGTTTATTTATATGCAAATGAAGTACTGTTTATAAAATGAGTACATGTATTTATTTATATGCAAGATGAGTGCATGTATTTATTTATATGCAAGATGAGTACATGTATTTATTTAATGTATTTATTTATATGCAAGATGAGTGCATGCATTTATATGCAAGATGAGTACATGTATTTATTTAATGTATTTATTTATATGCAAGATGAGTACATGTATTTATTTAATGTATTTATTTATATGCAAGATGAGTACATGTATTTATTTAATGTATTTATTTATATGCAAGATGAGTACATGTATTTATTTATATGCAAGATGAGTACATGTATTTATTTATGTATGCAATATGCAGAGTACATGTATTTATTTATATGCAAGATGAGTACATGTATTTATTTATATGCAAGATGAGTACATGTATTTATTTATATGCAAGATGAGTACATGTATTTATTTAATGTATTTATTTATATGCAAGATGAGTACATGTATTTATTTAATGTATTTATTTATATGTGTAACTTTTCTGGCTTTTTCCCACTTGGGATGTAAATGAAGAAAACCTTAAGAAAGTTGCAAGTTCGATCGTTTATATATCATTCATGGACTATGTGTTGCGTGCCGTGTGTAAAAACGGTAATATATGTACGGGTCCGATGGAGGCTCCTATAGGAACTATCATCACTCTGTAATACAAAAGTACAGAACCAATCCTAAGTATTACGTATTAACAATAGCCTATAGGACACACCGGCACACGCACAAATAGTCAATACAATACAGATGCAAATATAACAATACAATATATATTACAGGTATGAGTGTGAATTTACTGACCACAAGCGAACAGTATTAACCCGTTAAATATACATTTGATTGTCAATTGCAAGTGAAAAAGGTGTCGGTGCTTATTCTGATCAGGTCTGTCAAATTACACCTTTAATAGATTAAAACATGGACTGGTCTATTTGCAATGTAAACATGGGGTACTTAAGAATTACAGGTCTGAACTGGGTGGCGGTATAACCAATTAATTAACGGAATGAATTGGTGGTTAACAGTACATAGACACAGATTAGATAACCAAATGGAATGATGCTTTACAGTCCATTTACACAGATTATAGGGCGTACTAATTATCTAGTGTTAACCGGCTTATACATCAGATGGGTAATTAACAATGAATGTAATGACTGTATATTCCAATGGAATATTATATATTCCAATGGAATATTAGCAATACTAGCAATATTAGCAATACTAGCAATACATGTAAATACCTACCAAATAGTAAATCTGGGTGATCCATCCATCCATCCGTACTTGTCTTTCTCAGTGAGGTTAGGGGGGTACTGTAATTAATTAGAACTGTTAAGTGCCATGCAACAATCGATAGTGATTCCGCGATATGTGCAAGTAATCGAATAGACCGCCATTTTGGGAAAACTGCAGTTGTAAACAAACGTTTCAATGTATTTTAAAACCCATTACAAATTGCAACGCGACTCACACCCAATGTAAATTGAACCGATAGAAATGCTAAAAACGACAAAACATTACAAGAACCAGTTTCTTACCTATGTAAGAAGAATAAAGTCGTCTGTTCAGTAGGGAAATAACTCAGCAAGTGTCTGACAGTTGAAAATCACGGACTCAAAAGAACTCACTCAAATGCGCATGCGCAGTTTATCAAACTGGCGCTTGCCTACGGCTAATGGTCAAAGGGAGACAATTCTTGTCCCTAAGAATACGAAAAGATAAAGAATAGTAGAAATGGGCAAAATATGACCCTGCTACATATGCAAGATGAGTACATGTATTTATTTATATGCAAGATGAGTACATTTATTTATTTATTTGCATGTCATTGTTCTTAAAGTATGCTGGTCCCTATGATTTCAATCAAAGTTGCATTAAAAGTTTCTAGTAAATATACGTTATGTCAATATATAGAATAAGAGCTAATTCAACTGCAAATTAGCCTCAATTTATTTTTGCCAGCATCGGGTTTTTGATTCGGCTGACGTACCATGATTATTTACATAATCTGCAGGGTTAGTACAATCGCCTCATGGATAATTTATCAATTTCCTGTTGTTTGTCAAGCTGAGAAGCAAAAGACCAACACCAGCTGCGCTATCTGTGAACAATTCCATATCCTCATTTGTAACCCAAAAACGGTCATGAAATACTGAAATCCCATTGAACTCTTCAAAAAATCTTCGCCACATGTGTAGATCCTGCCGAATTCCGTGGTTTATTCTCAAATGATAATGAGGCTTGAACAGTCCACAAATCGAATTAACTAACCTACAACAAAATGGTCTACCCGGAACTATCACCCTCAATCAACATTTAGTATACCGGTATATCTAAAGACCACATATCATGTGATAGATATTCTTGATAGATATTCAAAAATGCATATATTTACCGACGACTGACAATGGCATGCACTTCACATGGTTAATATCATAACGCAGGCCTCCCACATTGTGTCATACCCACCGTATGTCATATTGATATTCCAGCACCCCTTCTACACAACTAGTTATTAAGAGGGATATATTGGATTTACCTTGCCTGAGCATTCAGGTTTGTTTGTTTTGTGCCAGCAGGGATGGGTAGTGGCCGTGAGGTTAGAGCACTGGACGTCACTACCAGAGGTTGTGGGTTCAAACCTCACCTTAGACATAAAAAATACTTTTATAATATTTCCATCCCACTGGTCTGTCGGATGTGTCTTGAAACTGAGGCCCCGTCCCTAAATGACCTTAGCTGTTCAGAACTCCAGATAATGTTTGTATCTAAAGAGTATTATACCCCCATATTTCAAATTCAATGCGTATTTTACTTTTATCAATGTATTATTGATTTTCACCCTTATTAAATAGGGAACAAATGATAAAAAATAAAACTAATTTAAAAATTCACTTATTTCAGCTACAAAAAGCAAACACTGTTTGCTTTTTGCAGCTCAACTAAGTAAATTTTTAACTTTTTTGCAGTATTTATTGCACATTGCTGCGAGTATTCTGTCCTCCCACTTTTGATAATCAATGCGTATTCTGCTAAAATAAATACGCCAATACGCACCTTATCTGGTGCTCTGGCTGTTGCTGGGATGTTGTTAAACCCATTCACTTTCTTTTGCCAACAATTCTTTTCTGTCCAGTATGTCACTCATTGGCATATACTGCTGTTCTAAACCCATCCTTCATCATCAATATGTGTTCATTTAACCCTTAGCATGCAGGAAATGAAATGTATTGTTGTTGTTGTTCTCATAGTTTGCCTTCATTGTCAATAAAACAGTTTGGCAGCAGTTCGGTAATCTTAATATGTCGCTGTGACTGCTGAAATGGGGTGTATGGGTTATGCAACTAGTGTAGCCCCGAATCAGCTTGCACAATCTGAAAATGACCTGCACTGTCCCCCATGCCATCAATTAAATACCTGTGATGCTTCAAACTAGTAATATAGATCACTACCAGGCTACAGGCGTGTGCTATAATTTGATTAGGAACTACACTGGCCACAGATCCCATAAGCCCCATTTCTCCAGTCCAGCCTCATATAACACTGATCTATTAATATCCAGACAGAGCAATTGTGCCAAGGAAGAGCCGGCGAACGTGACGTCGGAAGAGGTATACTTCAAGCCGAACGACGTACACAACCTACAGAAGACTGTGGCGGGTGGGGTACTCCTGGTGGAGATCAGTTTCCGGCAGGAATATTTCTGTGTCAGGCTCTACATCTGCGATCACAACAAACTCGGCATTACTGTCAATCAGCAGGTACGTGTGGGGATTCTTCTCTGGTGCTTAGGGATGGGTTGTGGCCTAGGGGTTAGAACACCCGACTTCCAATCTGGAGGTTTTGGGTTCAAGCATCGCCTTCGCTCCACCTTCCATCCCACTGACTTGTCTTTCTGATGAGACTTGAAACCGAGGTTCCCTCCCTAAATGACCTTAGCTGTTACTGGGACTTTGTCTGGGGCCCCTGTAGCCAATTTAACCAAAATTGCGAAGCATAATTACCTAAGTGCATTATTTCATATACGACTGCATATATTTGATGAGTAAAAGTATGCAGAATTATTATACTGAATTTATTACATTATCACAGCCAAAAAAGCTGTGATAAATTCAGTATAATAAAAATTAATAAATTTATTCTTAAATTGAAAATTTCTCCCTCAAAGTGTACTTAGCAAGATAAGTATACTTTGCATGTTTGGTGAAATAGGCTACAGGTTGTAAATCTTTTTGGGCATTTGCTTGGTTTTCATACTCAAAGTTAATTGTTTGATTGGCGGTGAATGAGCTGTGCTATCAAACTACTTGATTTTGAGTACAGACTTAGAGAACATGCTGAAAATGTTTTATAAACATTGTCAACATTTCCAAATATAAATCCAAATTAACCCTTTCAACACCACAGGCCTGTATAGTGGTATTGGCAAAAAGTGTAGATCCAGATGAGCCGGCTCATGAAGAGCTGTCTCATCAGGATCTGCACTTTTTGAAAGTAATTTTCATATTTTTGAGAACAAAAACACCCCTTTTTCATAAATGGACTGGTCTGAAAATCATTTTGTGACGATTGGATTGGTTGGAAATTTGACATATCAAAGTCCATTCCAGCTACTTGGGGGTTAAAGGGTTAATCTTCAGGCTGCTCCGTTAATAATTATATTGGTCCTTTCGTAAATTTTGAAGATAAATATTCACAGACATAAAAAGATGGCTGATTATCACACAGAATCATGTTTGGCATTGGAATGTCTGCATTGGCAATACCTGCATGATTTGCTTAAATGCCTAGATTAACCTGTACTTTTATCTCTTCACTCTCGACAAAGCAGAGAGTTAATCTTTAAATGCTGAATTAAAGTTTGTCGTCTGCTGCGGATTATGTATTTTCCATTATTCTCATCAACAACTTGCTTTGGCTGCACTTCAGAATCATTTCCAATGTAAATGATTCCAAAGTGCTTTTAAATGATGTTTTTGTTCAGAAAGAAGACAACATATAAAACAACATCAGACGACAATTTACGTTTCCCGTATTTTAAGTGTTAATTTTGGACTGTATGACCTGAGAAAAAAGGTGCAGGAAATTAATGCAGAGTTTTGCTGATGACAAGATACTGCCTAACACCCTGCTACCCCTATACAGGATGGGCATGCCCTAGATAGCTCTAGATCATCCCTCTAGATCATTACCTGTAGCATCAGTAGTACCTGACCCAGAGAAAGAATTCCATGGAACCCTGTGATTGGTAGTCAGCGTCTCTAGACCTGGGGGCCGTTTCATTAAACTTCATACGACTAAAATGTTCGTAAGTGCAAATTTAGAATCGTCTGGAAATTTCAATTTATGGTTTTACATTTATTGAACATAGGCTGCATATGCAGCCTATGCTTAATAAATGTAAATCCAATAATTGTTTACAAGAAAACATCGTTAATGAGAAATTTACAGACTATCATAATTTTGCACTTACGAACATTTTATTCGTACAAAGTTTAGTGAAACGGGCCCCAATTTGCTATATCACTGTTTCAATGTCTGATTGTCGTGTGACAGGTAAAACACGACAGCTTCCTGTTTGATAAATATACAGACGATGGGTTGTGGCCCCTTCATTGGTTAGAACACCTCACTTCCAATACGGAGGTCGTGGGTTCAAACCTCATCTTGGGCATCAAAAATACTTTCATAGTATTTCCATCCCACTGGTCTGTTGGATGAGACTTTAATCTGCGGTCCCGTTTCTATATGACCATAGCTGTTGCTGGGACGCTAAACCACTTTCACTTTCACAATTAATTATTGTGTTTGGAATTCCCTCCGATTATGGAAGAATATTATGGATATCATGTCAGTTCTTCTTATTCCGGTAAAGTGTAGAACTGCTGACCTACATGGTACAGAGTGAACAGTGTTCTACACACAACCTGATGAAGGGTCAGTGTGGCCCAATGTCAACCCATTAAGTAAATAGCAAACCGCCAAAGGATTCCAGAGTGAATTTTCCCACCATTCAAATACTAGTACATGTATAGTCCAGGGGCACTTACGAACATCTTAGTCGTACAAAGTTTAATGAAATGGGCCCCAGGTATTTGCCACATTCCATCAGTAGGATATTTTATGCATCCTTTTGATTCACCTGCATGTGCTAATAAACTAGTAAATATAGTAGGCATATCCACGTCATCCAGTGTATGAAAGTTATACTCAAAATCCAGCTGTTTGATTGGCTTTGCCCAAGCCTATCTCCATCACAACCTACTTTGTTTTGAGTAGTAGTTTTAGTATATGTTCAGAATGTTTTATACCACAGTGCCCGGCTGCACATAATTATTAATATCTTCTGACGTGGCTAATCTGGGCCAGCACGAGTCGCCCATTTTACCAAGTCATTTCATCAACATTGGAAGGATGTCATTGTGCCAATATGTTAGGTCATGAGAAAACCCAAAGCTTGATATTTCTAGCAAACATTCTGACATCAGCCTCTTCAATGTACATATTTTAGAGTTTAATGTCTACTTTTAAAATGATGAATGCAATCATTATTCCCTCGCCGATAGGCAAGATGGGATATAGCGCTAGTCCATGTACGTATGTATGTATGTTAACAACACCTTTCATTGTTCAATAACTCATGAATGGCTTCACCGATTTTGATAATATTTGGCCACAATGTGTGTCTGAGATGGTGCTTTGTTTTGCATACGACGCACGTCCGACTGTCCAAGGTAAAGGTCACTAAGGACTTGTGTTCACCTTGTTTGTAAGGCAAAAATGTTAAGGCGACCAATATCACCCACATTCGACTGAAGAAGGTGAAGGTCACTGAGGATTTGTGTTCACATTGTTTGTAAGGCAGAAATGTAAAGGCTGCCAATATAACCCACATTCGACCACCCAAGGTCAAAGTCACTGAGGACTTGTGTGTTTTTGTTTTTTGTTTTTTTATTATTATTATTATCAAGGGATAAGCTTCGTTTAACAATGCCATTTCTTGTTCTTGTAAACGCAACAGCCCATGGTTTTATTACTTATATTACTTATATTTGCATTTTTTGATAGTTTCAAAACTGTAAATAACCAAATATGGCGTTAAAATTAACAATAATCTTGTTTTATGTCATTTTGTCGCAATTCCTAAAACAGCAACATTGTGAACTTTAACCAATCAACAACATTGTGCGACGTCACGTGTGTCTAATGTATTGTATTGGGATGTAAACACAATACGTCAAATGGACGTTTGCATTATGAATTTATAGAAGGTGTAAATATTTGGGTTAAATAGTTTGTGTTTTCTCATGTCTTGACCAACTGTAGACGTCACACAACATTTTCATTCATGTCACCAACCATTATTTCCGCTTTACTTACATGCATTTAGAAATCTACCAATGTGAAAGTGAACTGGAACAATTTATCATTTGAGACACGTCATGAAATACATTTACAAAATTTACAGTATTTTCCGTAAATGGTGTCAAAAGTTGACAAACATTTCAGAGTACAATTACCAGTATATTCCTCATGTACTCATGTATTCCTTTTGACTTTATTTATGAAAATATTGTAGATTTTGTAAACGTATTTAATGAAATTTTGCAGATGTCCGAAGGTACAAAATCACATGGCGTGTCTCATGTGGCTATGACTGGAGAAATGGAGCTTATGGGATTTGTGACCAGTGTATATTGAGATGAAATAGCACACTGCCGTAGCCTGCTAATGAACTATATTGCTTGTTAGGAGCATGATAGGTGTTACTTTGATTTAATGACAACCAGTGCAGATCCTGATCAGACTGTGCGGATGCACAGGCTGATCTGGATCTACACTGGTCGCATTTCACTCATTTTGATATTTTCAGTCGTGACGTACATTGACATAAAAAAGACTACAATGCAATAAAGGGGTTAGTTCCAGAGCCGGGTAAACAACGTAATTGGTTGCAGATATTTAGGATTGGTGCGAGATCTACACCGATTGCCCATGATTCATTGTCCAGTTCACCTGCACATGGCCTTGTGTTGTGTGGTGTGTGTTGTGCATTGTGGTAGTCCAGTTCACCTGCACATGGCCTTGTGTTGTGTGTTGTGTGTTGTGCATTGTGGTATCGTTATTGTCGTGACTTTCAGAAGCTTCAGTTGGGGAATCAGCAGAACTTGACGGATGTGAGTCGAGAAGTAACACAACCACTGATTACAGAGCTTTCTGAGCATTTATATCTTGCTTAAAAGCAGGCACGCTTCAGCATTAGTTGATAAAGTTCCTTAGTTTTCAGAAAAAACGGTTTGGATCCTGCTCAGAAAGTTTTATAATCATTTTACTTAATGGAATCTATGCAAGTTGGGGTCTGCAATGGCTAAGTCCTTAACAGTTTCAACACTGCAGACCTCTTTAGCAGTGTTTGCAAACAGTGTAGATCCAGATGAGCCGGCTCGTAACGAGCCGTCTCATCAGGATCTGTACTTTTTGCAAGCAATTTTCATATTTTTTAGAAACGAAACACTCTGTTCTTATAAATGGACTAGTTTGAAAATAATTTTGTGATAATTAAATTGCTCTTTAAATTAACATCACAATCCATTCCAGTTACTTAGGGTTGAAAGGGTTAGTTTAGACCAGCAGTCCCACAGGAGATAGCTATACCAACGTTATGGAGAGACTCCACTGGAGTTTGACCTCTCCTTGCATTGATTCCTTTGATTTTGATAAACATGCAATAGAGCACACAACGTGACTATGACTTTAATAAACAGTGGTCTGAGTGTTCTGATCAGCGTCTCCACTGTCTACCACTTATTTAGTCGACTTTAGTTGTTATGGTAAACAGTGTACTTGCAGATCTCTTCAACACAGGACTTTATCAGGCACTGTCATTTTAAGTAACTGTAATTTGACAATTAGTCCACATTTGTCTGTAGAAAGTGTGTCACTTAATGGAATGTTTTAAAATTTCTGCATATATATAGTATTATGTTGCATCATTCCAAAACTACTTGCACATTCTATATCATAGATATTAAAATCATGACAAATTGTGTGTTTTCTTGTATGCTGTGTACAGTATTTATGAGCATGTGCATGATGTACCTTTGTCACCCACATTGACGATGACTACACGTACCGTCTCCATCTATACTCCACCTCATGTCTCATAAGAAAAGCCATGTGATTTTGTACCTAAAATGTTGTGCGATTTTCATATTTTCGGTTAATGACGTTGAAATTTTATGAAATTTTCATAGCAAATGCGGAATTCCATTCCGCATTTGATATGAAAATTTCGAAAAAATTCCATTCCGCATTTGTTCTAGACTTTTTCTCAACTTTCGACATCATTTACGGAAAATATCCAAAATTTTGTAAATATTTTTCAATAGATGTCGCACATCTTCTTAGGTACAAAATCACATAGCTTGTCTCGTATGAACCTATGAAACATGTTCACATTTCCCTTGGTGAGTTGTGTCAAAGTATGTGTTGGTATTCTCACAGTCCACAACATAAATGCCTCCCAGCTCCAGCATAAGTGACATAACTCTGTCGCAATGACAATCATGCTAAATGTTGGTCACGATCAGGAAATATAAGTAAGATCTATTCAACGACAATGTAGTCAAAATTACAATGACGCCAATGGCCTGAAAATTGTTACAATTGTCTATGTTTGGTAATGTATTTATACAACTGGGGCACGTTTCACTAAACTTCGTTCGACTAAAATGTTTGTAAGTGCAAATTTAGGATCGTCTGGAAATTTCAATTGAAGGATTTACATTTATTGAGCATAGGCTGCATGCAGCCTATGCTCAATAAATGTAAATCCAATAATTGTTTGCAAGAAAACATTGTTGACGTTAAATTTACAGACTATCATAATTTTGCACTGACCAATATTTTAGTCGTACAAAGTTAGTGAAACGGTGCTTTGATCAACAGCGGAGGTTTCACTGTACTTTTGTTTGTGATCTGGCAAACAGTCTGTCCAGTCGTAACAAACAACAAATCACACAGGAAACAGTTCGGACCCCATAAACATTGTCTTTGTATGCCAATTCTGATATAGCTTTTCCAATGTTGATAATCGTTACAACATGTATGTTTATTGATAGGTTAGTTGTCGTAAATGCACTTATTAACAGCTTCTGGCAATAGGTACAGTTACTCTAATGCATTGGGGACATGGTTTGGTTGTCTAATGTACAATAGCTTATTGTATTGTCTCACCCACGATAGTGGAAATTGAGACATAGCGGTCACAATTTCGTCTACGGCGTCGGCGGAGTCATCAACAATTTGGGATGTAAATTTTGGATGTACATTGTATGTCTAAATATCATATATCTCTTAATTCATTAGTCGGATCATTACCAAACTTCATCAGTAGCTTCCTCACATTGATAGCTATCCATCCAATGTCATTTGGGTGACCTTAGCCTTCATTTTGGTGATCTTAACCTTTGTGTCAATAAATTTGGACATCCAAATAAAATGTTGCATATCTCCTTATATGTTGGATTTGTACCTAACTTCATCAATTATTTTCTTACATTAATACATAACCACCCTAGGTCATTTGCATGACCATGACCTACTTTTCTCGAACTATAAGTTACTTCCATCAAAACTTAGATGTACATCCAATTTTTTATATCTCCTGATATATTAGTCGGATGATCGCCAGACTTCATGAATACCTTCCATACATTGATACCTAGCCACCCTCGGTCATTCGGCGACCTGGACCTACTTTTCTAAAATAATATAGGTCTCGTCCGTCAAAATATGAACGTACGTGCAAATTTTGTATATCTCCGGATACCGTAGTTGGATGTTCGCCAAACGTCATCAGTTGCTTCTTTACATAGATACCTAACCACAGTGGGTCATTCAAGTGGCCTTGACATACTTTTTACAAACATATGTCATGTCCATCAAACTGTGGATGTACATCCAAATTTGCCTATCTCCTTATACGTTAGTCAGATATTCACCAAACTCTATCAGTTGCTTCCTTACATTGTCCGATAGAATTATAGTGGTCACAATTTTAGGAAGTTTTGCAACCTGTGTATCAGAAGCCTATTAAGCTATATCGCCTTACACTGTGGTTGAGGCACAGACACATTCATGTATTGGCCGCGTCTACCTTCTCTGTGCCGCTATAGTTAACATTGAAGGGGTCAATGCAATAAGTGGGCTAACTCCCTAATTTTCACTCAACCTCCCAGGGTGTGAATGTCATCTGTATATCAACACAACTGTCCTGACATATGCGAAGTACACATTTGTCTTGCTGTGATTTACTGTCTCACCCAATTGTTCTTTCCCGGATTGCTGCTAGATATGTTGTCCTTGCCTATAGATGGTTCTAGAGAATACTAACTATATCAGTAAAATGATGTCTGTTGTACATATAACCTGTGTGCAAATGTAAATGCTTTGATTTAACAACGACACTGGCTCGATGACCTTGCATGTCGGGACCGACTATTTAAGTCCCCATCCGATAGGACCAGGCTAGCATGAAGTTGTCTTGCCCAAGGACACGCCGAATCGACCATTCGCAGCGGTCGAGGTGGGAATCGAACATGTGGTCTCCCATTCCGCAGTCCGACGCTCTACCTACTGAGCTAATCCGGCCACCTTAACCTGTGTGCCCTTTGATAGTTGATTATATATGTGGGCTGCATGTTGAGAAAATGTACCTTACAATGTTCGCGACCAGCGTAGGCCCAGACCAGCCTGCGCATCTGCACAGTCTGGTCAGGGCCTGCGCTTTTCGCCATTCTATCACTGATGTATGTTTACTGCCATTACAAACATCATCACAATCTATTCAGATTGTGTGAATGAGCATACTACCCAGAATCTGCAATTGTTGGACATGTCATTATGTCTTTTTTTGGCCGATGGCGCATATGATATTATATACATTATGTTGTCTCCTATATCGACATACCTGTAGTTAATTGTGGCTGCGACTGGTGACATGGGGCTTAAGGGTTTTGCGAAAAGCATAGATCTAGATCAGGATCTGCACTATTCGCCATTCCATCAATGAAACGCCCGTCATGCTTCCAGCAGCAATATAGATCGTCATCAGACAAGAGGAGTGCTATTTGATCAGGAGCTACACTGGTCACAAATCACATAAGCCCCAATTCTCTAGCCGCTTCCACAATTAATTTTTAATGGTAAATATAAGTGTGAGTTGGTAATGTTGCATTGTGATCACCATTTTTATGCTGTGTATGGGAGGTTGGTCGGGAGAATGTGAAGAGCAAATTTAACGATGGGTTTCATGCTTACGGGAATCCCGATGCCCCTGGTTTTGCCCTCAAGTATATTTTTGGCTTCTTTGTTACTTGAGAGTTGAATACGGTTATACTATAAAAGTAGTAACATTAGTACTAATCGTATTACTTGAAGGGATTTGAGCTAAGTGTCTCTAGTGTTTTTAATAGCGCACACATTAATTTGAATGCTTCTTTAAATTCTGAAATGGTGTGCGGCCATCTGCTAGGATCCAGTGAGTCTGCGGTCGTTCCGTATGCTTCTCCATTAAATATGCAATGTTCTAGAAAACTGAATGGCCACATTTCTGATCACCAAGAGCATTTCAAACATTGCCCAATGTGTGATGATGTGTAGGTCGACACACAATGTACAAAATTGTGACATGTGCGACCAGCTTTGCCTCAGATCAGCATGCGTAAAAATAGTTTTGATCAGTTTGTTGATTGAAAGAATACACTTTTGATCGAGATTTACAGTACTCCCGCATCTTAGACCCGCATTATCAAACCAACACTCATCACTACATTTTAAAAGTTATATTAGAAATAGTGTTTACATAATTGTGATGAACAAGTCATGTGTTGTATGAATTCCTCCGCTGCCAAAATGTAGTTTGTGACTATAGCAACCAGCTTAGGCTGAACTTATTACTTGCATATTCACAGTTTAATCATGCCCTACGTCATCCGTTGTTTTGTATTAATTTCGTCAGAGATTTTGGTGGCCATCTTGAATTTCCCATTATGCATTAACTTTTCTATATCAATATTAATAGATCATTCATGAGAAAGACCTGATCATAAACACAGACGGTGTTTGTCTGCTGTGCGTAAAAATCAATATATTGCAATTATTGTGTTTTTGGAACATAAGTGGCGGCCATCTTGGATTTCGCAATTTCCCCAAGGGTGCCAAGGTGGCATCAATTGGATTCTGAATAACAATATGGTAAACATTAATAAAGCGCAAAAAAAACATCATGTGGACGACAATTTTGGGTTTTACCATCGGCTTCTAGACTATAGTCTCCTCATCTGCTGACAGTTATAGTTAGTTATGCATGCTATTAACCCTAAGACCGCTACACACAACAATTGTCGTTGCTTTTATATCTTGCCTTATTTCTCAATAAAAAACATGGTTTGATAGCACTTCAGAATCATTTCTGATGGAAATGATTCTGAAGTGCTGTCAAACCATGTTTTTGATGATAAAAATGGAAAATGGAAAATAAACAGCTGACAAAAAAATAAATAAGATAGCGGTGTAAGGGTTAACCCTTAGAATGTGGGAACCGAAAATGGTTGTCTGCTGTTTTGTATTTTGTCTCCTTTCTCAATACAAACATGGTTGACAGCACTTTAGAATCATTTCCAATGGAAATGATTCTAAAGTGCTGTCAATTCATGTTTTTGAAAGAGTAAAAATGTAAAATTGAAAATAAATTGCAAACGACAAAATCTAATTCAGCGTTATAAGTGTTAATTAATGGTTATATGTTGCACACAATTGGGTCACGATGTAACAAATTTGGGCTTGGTTCATTCTGGACCTCTGGGGGCCGTTTCACTAAACTTTGTACAACTAAAATGTTTGTAAGTGAAAAAATTATGATTGTTGCTCAATAAATGTCAATCCATCAATTGAAATTTTCAGACGATCATTAATTTGCACATATTAACATTTTAGTCGTACAAAGTTTAGTGAAACGGGCCCCAGGAGACTTACTGGGAGGGTATGTATATCTTAATGATGAATACATCTCTCGGGATTCATACCTAAACTGACTTACTGGGATTCACGCCTGGAGCATAGTGGGTTTGTTATTCCATCGCTTAGCGAAAATGGGATATAGGGATGCAAAAGTCATCCATATGTTCATTGCCCACTCCACCCATGCTCCCACCATCCCCAAGGTCAAGGTCACTAAATACATGTAACTTTGAAATTTCCGTCCAGCAGATTTTATTTGCATCATGTAGATGTGTGCATGTTTCTCCATTCTGCTATAACTTTTTTATTGTATGAGCGATTGATTGGCTACAAACTTCATGTGCATGTTTCTCATCATTCATATTTTCATTCCGCGCCCCACTCAATCATGCTGCTCCCATGCCCAAGGTCAAGGTAAAATTACTTAGAAATGTGCATCCCACTAGATGCGTGCGCATAAATCCTTTCTGCTATAACTTCTTTACTGAATGAGTGCTTGCCTTCATGTGCATGTTTCTCATCATTCATATTTGCATTCCTCACCCCACTCATGTTCCCCCCATGCCCAAGATGAATGTGAAATAACTTTCTGTCCAATAGATGTGTTCACGTTTCTCCATTCTCCCTAACTTCTTTTCTTATGAGCAATTGGGTTCAAACTTCATGTGCATGCCTTTCCCGCCCCATCCCCAAGGTCGAGGTAAGAAAAAAGTTTAAATTTCCCGTTCAGTACTTTTTCAATTTCAGTTCAGTAGATTCATTCTACTACATGTATAACTTCTTATTTACCGTATTAGCAATTTCGTATCCATGTTTGTCATCATTCATATGTACATCCCCCCCCCCCTCCCCACATGCCCGTACAAAAGGTCACGGTCAAATAACTTTCCATCCAGTAGATGAGGGTGCGCATTTCTCCATTCTCCTATAAATTTTGACTGTTCGAGCGATTGGCTTGGAATATCGTGTATATTTAACCCTTACTATGCTGAATTAAATGTTGTCGTCTGCTGGAAATGTTTTATTTTCAATATTTCTCGACAAAAACCGGGTTTTGACAGCACATGAGAATCGTCTCCAATGGAGACGATTCTCATGTGCTGTCAAAACCAGTTTTTTTGTTGAGCCCGCTTGCGGAAAGCGAGACATAGTGATCACAATGACGTCCGTGCGTCCGTGCGTCCGTCCGTCCGTCCGTCCGTCCGTCCGAAATCTGCGTTAAAGTTTTTAAATACCTTATATCTCTGCAGTCCTAAGTCACATTGACTTGAAACTTCATTTGTGTATTAGTCATGATCCATATATTCATGCTGTATCCCACTCATGCGGCCCCTGTGCCCAATGTCAAATGACTTAGAAGTTTGGGTTCCGAAATCTGCGTTACATTTTTTTAAATACCTTATATCTCTGCAGTCCTAAGTCACATTGACTTGAAACTTCATATGCTTATTAGTCATCATCCATATATTCATTCTGTGTCCCACTCATGCGGCCCCTGTGCCCCTATGTCAAGGTCAAATGACTTTGTGTGAAAGTTTCTGTCAAAATTTGCGTTAAAGTTTTCACATACCTACTATCTCTGTAACCGTAAGTCAGATTTGCTTGAAACTTTGTATGCTTATTGGGCATCAAACTTCAAATAAATACACTCTGAGACCATCAAATGCCTCGGCGGGCTTGACATGCCGGCCGCGGCCATCTCGTGTTAAGAATTAAAGCAAAAATGAAAAACAGCAGACGGCAATTTCTGTCAACAGCGTAGTAAGGGTTAAGATCCAATGATCTCCGACCATTACACCGCTGGGACACATGACGTTGGCAGCGTTCTTGTACAATTGATTAGCCAATTGAATGGTCACAGACGAGACTGCACAGAAGTGCGGCTGGTCCGAGTCTTTACTAGTCACAATGACAACAAGCCCATTTGTCCTAGATCTCAGCCCAATTATGTTGGTTTGCCTGCTAGTTAGCATGAGTTTGTGTGTTCTGGGTCTGGTGGACGTTTTCACGGTGATGGTTGTATGTACATGTTCTTGTTAATAGAGACGAGGCATATGCGTATGCCGGGGATGGCCTTGGTATATATATATATGTAATGATCTGACAAAACAGCCATTTTATTTTTGCCTTCATAGGTCTAAAGGTTTTCAAACTTTAACTATAATTTATTTCACCATGGACCATTTCCTCTAGCATATAGCATCACCCACAGAATCACCCGCTTCTGTAACATCTATGTTGTCATTTACTGTCTGTTTCACGAAACCTGCCCAAAACAATTTTTTTTTCCGATAATATTAAATTTTATAAAAAATTAAGCCTTCTTTCTACGGTATTTCATGAAATTTGGTCCAATATTGATTTTATTTTACAAAAAAGAGAAGATTTGTCTGTGGGGGAAAAAGGAGGTGAAAAAAAAACAAAAAATGGAAATTGACTCCAAAACCTGGCTAAATAGATTGGAAATGATCTAAGTAAGAAAACAATTGTTAAATTTTGAAAATCGGTTCACTATTTCTGAAATTGGAAAAAACAGTCCCCATGTTAAATCCCCATAGACATCTTGAACATAGGGTTTTTCTTTTCGCATTAAAATCAATATTGGACCAAACTTCACAAAATAAACAGAAGGCTCATTCTTATTAAAGTTTGCTATAATTTAATAATATAAAAAAAGAAATTGTTTTTGCATTGTTTATATAGCCGTAAAATTTGGGCAGGTTTTATGAAAGAGACAGTCGGCCACTACAAACAACCAATGACCATGGTCTACTGTATTGTCCATTTGCCTCTTCTTGTTGAAGCAATATCAGCTGTTGTGATCTTGTTTATACCCCTTGTATGAGTAATTTGATTATTCCTAATCCTATTACTTTTAGGGGAAGGGGCCAAGTGACTTTAGTGTGGTATGTACCTGGCACCAGGTCAGGTTATTCTAATTTCAGGGCTGAATATGTTTTTACTCAATGTAAATATTTTGTTCTGATTTTGCGATTTTCATCCCAATGCAGCAGGTTAAATACGGGATCGTACCCGTTGGCCGTTCTTACATGACCTTAGCTGTTGATAGGCCGTTAAACACCCATAAACAAACAAACAGCTGTTGTGATCATCTTGTCTGTTTTCTCTATACTAGCTGAAGCTGCTATTTGTTGACGAATGTGAGAAATGTAAAAGTCTGATCCACGTGCATTCGTTCGCACACGACTTCCACCTGCGGTGTATCCAGTCGTACATCAATGGACAACAGAGTGTCTTCAAGCCGGGCTACCATCTGGCCGGGCTGCTCATAGACTTCGGCAAAATCTACCCATATGCTCCCGGCTTCTCCAGGAACTTCCTGCAGAAAGGTACCCAATAAATAGAGTTTATTCAACTACCATTTAGAAATACCGGATTTATTTCCCGAGACATCTGGAAATCCCATAAATTTACAAGTGTGGAGCACAAGTTTCTTTGTCGGAATTACAGATGTCAAGGGAAATAAATCTGGTGTTTCCAAATTGTAATGGAATGAATTGTATATTACATGCTCTTAGACGAGCTTATACCCTTGTCAAAGTTGACAATTTTGACTTTAGCGTACAAGTTGTTTCTTCGCCGGAAATGATGTCAAAACATGACGTCAATTATGTCTCGCGAACGTCTAGGAGGAAATGTTTCCTTCTAGGAAATAGCGAACGTCAAGGAGGAAATGTTTCCTTCTAGGAAATAAATCCCTCCAGAATGACAAGTAAATCATTCGGGAACATGTAATATACGTGTCTCATAATAGCTTTCTGAAATGGACTTTCACTAAATGAAGAGTAGAGCTTTGAACTTCAATACAGGAGGTTGTGGGTTCAAGCCCCACATTAGGTATGAAAAAATACTTAGTAATCCATCCTACATGTCTTTCGAATGAGACTTTAACCCCTTTCATGCTGAGGATATGCCATTTTGATTGGGGAAAATCCTAAATATTTTCTTTATATGTGCTCAGAAGTATATGTTGCGACCACCATTTGAACCGTCTCATCGAGACGGTTCAAATGAGTGGTCACAACATATACTTTCATAGAGAAATAACAAAAATCAAAATAAAATATTTAAAAATAATTCATACCCGTAAAGGTGTATTCTGCATGGAATGAGTTAAACGAAGGTCCTGTCTCTATATGACCTTTACTTAAGCATTACTGGAATCTTAAGAGCATTAACTTTCTCTTTTCACAAGCGAATTTGGTTCAGACTGTTTTATGTTAGTTTTGAAATGAGTAATTTTGTTTACAATACTATCTACAAACAGTGGAGATCATAATGTGATGGCACATTACGAGTCCGCTCATCTACTTCTGAATTTTTTCCATTTGAATAGATCTCTGTAGTGTTAAAAAGGTTAACCCTTAGACCGCTACTCACAACAATTGTTGTCTGCTGTTGCTTTTATATCTTGCCATATTTCTCAATAAAAACATGTTTTGACGGCACTTCAGAATCATTTCCAATGTAAATGATTCTGAAGTGCTGTCAAAGCATGTTGTAAATTATTCTAAAGTGTTGTAAAAGCATGTTTTTTGATGATAACAATGGAAATTACAAAAATAAACAGCAGACGACAAAAAAGTAAGATAGCGGTGTAAGGGTAAATTTATTTACAGAGGTAATTACTGACTTCTCTTTCAATTGAAGTTACAACATGTATTTTGTGTGGAGAAGATATTTTCTGTGCACAATCATGCAGTTTGATTGACCAATGAAATATCATGATTTGTACAGTGGAACCTCTCTAAACTGGACACCCTGGGAGGTCCCCAGGGTGTCCAATTTAGAGACTTTCCACGGTAAATCAAGCACTCCATGAACAAATTTGTCATTTTCAGTCATGAACGGACACATAAATGAGATCAATTACAGTAAAACCCAGCTAAATTAATGCTATGGCTCCCAGAGTGTGCGGTTTAGAGAGGTTTTACTGTACCATGAGTGAGGAGTACATGCTCACGCTGTGTTACAGTAGAGTGCGGCTGCCATGTAATAATAATAATAATAATAATAGACTATTTTCAGAGGGTTACACATTTAGTACAAAACTGATCTTCCATGAGGCCCTCTATTATTTACAAGATGTACAAACATGACGAAACGCATATAAACATACACACTTATAAACAATCATTCGAAGCACACACCAACATAAACATACACATCTGTACAAGCATATACATGTATATATGTTTATGTGTGTGTATGCTATTCCTGTTACACACAGTACATAAAACTAAATGTGACGCATAATGAGAAATAAAGAGGGGGAGGGGGTGCAGAAACAACTGCCCTGCATCTGTAAGGAATGGTAAGGGTTTATGCTGTCTGTCACTGAAACATACCTGATACGCGTAACAAACAGTATAAATAGTCCATGGGGTGAAAGAGCGCAAAGGATTCCACATATGAATAGTAACTGCTGCCGTGTTGTAGATGTAGTGACGATCCCCCAGCCCACCTGCTCCAGCCAGCAGCTCTGGGAGTATATGCTGAAACACGCCAAGCTACACAACATGAACGTGTTACGCATGATGGCTCCTGTCGACTCGGAAGACATGGAGGTATGGTGGTGTACAGTCTCGCGCTGCTCACGGACGGTTGCCCACCGGTTGCCCACCGTTAAATTTACCCTCACATAATTCCAGCACAAAAATATTTACACAATTCCCTAACATTTGATTGGTCCGTTGCAAGTCTCCGTCCAAAATTTATATCCCAGTAAACTCCATGCCAAACTACTTTCCATAACCGTCAGGCGCTGTTAAAATAATTCTTAAAGAAAACGGAAAATAAACACATTTTCTTGATGAATTTATTTCAAATGCTGGAATTATAAGGAATGAATGGCCTTTTTGTGGAATTTATCGGGGATATAAACTTGGAAAATTCGCGGGAATACTGGACGAGGCCGTCCAGTATTCCCGCGACTTTTCCAAGTTTATACCCCGATAAATTCCACAAAAAGGCCATTCATTCCTATAATATTGCAAAAATGTAATAAATAAATACATGTATGCAAATGAGGCCGCTATAGAAAAAAAATTTGCTGATACAATGTAGTACTTCTGCAAGTTTTCAGGATGTGTGTATGTAATTTACATGTATATTATAATATTTAGGATGTGTGTATGTAATATATATTATAATATTAAACGTGACTGATTTCAACGTTTCTTACAAAATTCTGTACCAAGTTTCTTATGAAATCAGTAAACAAGTTTGATAAATATTTTATTAACCCTTAGACCACTATCTTAATTTTTTGATCATTAACAGTATGCAGAATTATTATACTGAATTTATTACATTATATAAATATGGCTGTGATAATTCAATAATTTCAGTATAATAAAATTAATAAATACTATCCTTAAATTGACAATTTCTCACTCATAGTGTACTTGGCAAGATAAGTATATTTGCAATTTTGATGAAATCGTCTACAGGAGTACTACCTGGTGCAGCCGACGTACGAGCATGCCCTGACGAGCCACGAGACGCGGGAGGTGCTCGCCGACAACTCGAGCAGCAACAAGAAGCCCGAGACGTATAACATTGGGCTCATCATCCTGCAGGAGCGCCTGGGGATCGCGGACAAACCCGGGGACCCGAGGGAGCGGTGCGGGGGCTGCCTGCAGCTCCAGTTTTACAACATCCTCACCAGCTCACAGAAGTTCTTCCCCATGCTCGCCTTGGAGAGGAAAGCTGGCACGTTTATATCCAAACTAGGTAATTCCATATTATTTTTTATTAATTACTAATTTTGTTTGTCCAGATCATCCATATCGGCAGTCTGACTGATGACAATATGGCATCCTTCGCGACGATTTGTGACGACGTGCGCTATTAACTTTCGCGACCAATTTATCAATTTTGGAAATAATATGTTTTCATTGCAATTTTTGACTCGGAAACAGAACTGCCGAATCACGTTCGTCCTTTGATAAACTTGTCCACAAACCAACTCCAAACAGTGGATGAGTTTGTCCGTGAACGAAACGGTATACACATAGCATTGGGCTGACTTCGCTGTGTCAATTATAAACCCCCAGGTAAGTAAATCAAAAATAGTTGTGTGCGAGATATGTTCAGCCTGGATATATAAACGGCCTAGTACTAATTCATATTGTCATCTGACGTATTAATCAATATTTTGTCGATAATTTGTAAACCATGACGAGATTCTGCAAATTGGTCTTGTAGACTTCCCGCTGATGCAATAAGCCGTGATTTGTCGGGATAGTGGTCCGATTCAAAAAACACAAACTGCTCGGTAAGCCTTGTCACACGTATGTGTGAATGACGTCAGCATTCGCGTGTATTAATCTTTGAATTATCGGTATGACTAAGTGCCCATGGTGTCGACTTTACACTTGCTTCAAATTGACACCGCGGCATCTCTTTGAACTCGACAACCCAACAAGCTGACTTGTCACAGGTGTGTCACTTTAGACCAATTAGAGTCGGGTTAGACAATGAAAGATAATGGTGTTGTAAATTCATGCCGAAGCTATTTTGTACGAGTTTACAAACTGTTCATAGAGTATAGAATTACATTTTAAATACTGGAATACAAGACACAGGGCACGTATCAATATAGTTCAATAAAAACAACAAGATTAACTTGTGTCACTAAATGACCCAATCCTATATGGGAAAGGTAAATACATTTAAAAAAAGACCAAACATCTATTACAAACTATTTAAAACTATTTAAAACAATCTTAGGCTAGGACATATGGCATGGAAATATTCGAAGATTTACGTTCGCGATTTTCAGTACCTCGCAAAGAACACGAAGGTATCTAGTGCGCGAATATTAGTTGGTTTACAGTAGTTGTATCCACATGACATATTTAAGAGTGTATAATGTGTGTATTTGACTTTGTGAGACAGATGGGCAACTTTTAAATGCTCTTCTTCAATGACTGCTACATTGAAACAATTCAAGATGGCCGCCATATGTATCCATTATGCATTTAAATTGCAATCGCATGCCATATTGAAGCAAGTATTTAAATCTTTGGGTTATTGACACAATGAACATTTTATGTAACTTATACAACAACAGGATGTTCCTCCAAATATAACAAAAATAGTACTTTATATTGGCAATCACATTGTGTATTTGTCACTTTATTTAATTCCACTTAGGTGCCATATTGAAGGGTATCAGTATAACAATATCTGGTGTAAGGATACTACACTGCAGCTCCATTATAACGCGGTCGCGTATAGCGCGATCTCCATTATAACGCGGGTCTCTCGTGGATCCCAAAAAAATATTTAAAAAATCGAGAGAAAAAAAGAAAAAAATAACAAAGAAAAAAAAAAAAAAAAAAATCATCGGACGTCGTAGTCATCGTGTAATCAGTTGATTCGTGATTTCTGCAAGTTTATTCAAACAACGAAGTTCAAAGTCCATGAAAGGATTATTATTAGTATGTTAGCTTTAATCGGGTGATCATGTTAATAGGCATATTTATTAATCAATTCAATTACACATAATTGTCGCTAATAAATGGTTGCATGTTCGATCGCCTTTCTTTTGCTTTACTCCTGCTTTACTCCCAGGTGCAATATTTAGCGTTTTATAAATAGACTGGTGTTTCAGCATTATCTGGGTATGGGATCACATGGTCTATTGTTTACACTGCAGCCAAAAGCAATCTCGCTTAAATCATAAATTTCATTCATCAATATGACTTGCAGCGTAAACAATAGATCACGTGACCCCACAACCTGAGATTATGCACGTATCAACTGCATGAATAGGCAGGACACGTGACCATAGGCATTATTTATTATCAATTAATCCGTTTAAGCGTCTGTTGATCGCGAGTAGTATACATTGTAATAAGCGTCTGTCTATCGCGAGCACTATACAACATAATAAGCATGATTTTATAAATAACTTGTATGTTTAATACATTAATACATACAAGTTTGTATGTCATAGACATTATTAATAATTACTTTAACTTGTGTTCAAATGACATGATTTTATATGAGTCCGTTGCTAATGGAATTCTCGCAATAGTTGGTAACCGAAATGCGAATGATACCAGTAACCCATGCAGTACCAGTACCCGTGCATGTCCCGAAATTTTATAACGTGGTCGGATTCGATCGCGGTTTGAAATCTTGGACCCCGACCACCGCGTTATAATGGAGCTGCAGTGTACTTTAAAATGCAATTCAGGGATATATCCAAGATGGCAGCCAAATGGAACAATTTTACGTAATATCGAAGAAAATACGCTCATACAAATCTTGGTCAAGTGATCTATAATAATCGCCGAACATGACTACCAAGGATCAGTAGCGATTTCACCAACATTGCAAAGTATACTTTTCTAGCAAAGTATACTTTGAGGGAGTAATCATTTATTTTTCCTGAAATGCATTATTTCATATAGAACTAACGACTACATATATTTGATGATTAAAAGTATGCAGACTTATTATACTGAATTTATTACATTATCACAGCCAAAATGGCTGTGATAATTTAATAAATTCAGTATAATAAAAAATAATAAATTTATCTTAAAATTAAAATGTCTCCCTCAAAGTGTACTTTGCTAGAAAAGTATACTTTGCAATGTTGGTGAAATCAGCTACTGGAATATAACACTTGAAGAACACATGGGATACTTCCTACAGCCCCACACTGCACTGACCAATGTGAGTTAACATGTTTTACACTGGCTATGGTACAGACATAGGGACGGCGGCCCAGGTGACGGCGTCGCGGAACGAGAACACGGACTACCTGGGCTACTACAACACGTACCAGCCGCCCATGTACAAACTCCTCCAGGCCGAGGCTGTCACTGTCAAGTAAGTCATTACTGCCACACCGTGATATATCTTCTATATATAGGATACTTATTTGTTTGCCACAAATATCCTATAGCGTAGCATCTTCTTCAAGTAAGTCATTACTGCCACACCATGGTATATCTTCTATATAAGATACCTATTGTTTGCCACAAATATCCTATAGTGTAGCATCTTCTTCAAGTAAGTCATTACTGCCACACCGTGGTATAATCTTCTATATAGAGGTTACTTATTTGTTTGCCACAAATATCCTATAGCATAGCATCTTCTTCAAGTAAGTCATTACTGCCACACCATGGTATATCTTCTATATATAGGATACTTATTTGTTTGCCACAAATATCCTATAGTGTAGCATCTTCTTCAAGTAAGTCATTACTGCCACACCGTGGTATATCTTCTATATAGAGGTTACTTATTTGTTTGCCACAAATATCCTATAGCATAGCATCTTCTTCAAGTAAGTCATTACTGCCACACCGTGGTATATCTTCTATATATAGGATACTTATTTGTTTGCCACAAATATCCTATAGCGTAGCATCTTCTTCAAGTAAGTCATTACTGCCACACCATGGTATATCTTCTATATATAGGATACTTATTTGTTTGCCACAAATATCCTATAGCGTAGCATCTTCTTCAAGAAAGTCACTACTGCCACACCATGGTATATCTTCTATATATAGGATACTTATTTGTTTGCCACAAATATCCTATAGTGTAGCATCTTCTTCAAGTAAGTCATTACTGCCACACCGTGGTATATCTTCTATATAGAGGTTACTTATTTGTTTGCCACAAATATCCTATAGCGTAGCATCTTCTTCAAGAAAGTCATTACTGCCACACCATGGTATATCTTCTATATATAGGATACTTATTTGTTTGCCACAAATATCCTATAGCATAGCATCTTCTTCAAGTAAGTCATTACTGCCACACCGTGGTATATCTTCTATATATAGGATACTTATTTGTTTGCCACAAATATCCTATAGCGTAGCATCTTCTTCAAGTAAGTCATTACTGCCACACCGTGGTATATCCTCTATATATAGGATACTTATTTGTTTGCCACAAATATCCTATAGTGTAGCATCTTCTTCAAGTAAGTCATTACTGCCACACCGTGGTATATCTTCTACTATATAGAGGTTACTTATTTGTTTGCCACAAATATCCTATAATCTAACATCTTCTTCAATTAAGTCATTACTGCCACACCGTGGTATATCTGTGGTATATCCTCTATATAGAGGTTACTTATTTGTTTGCCACAAATATCCTATAGCATAGCATCTTCTTCAAGTAAGTCATTACTGCCACACCGTGGTATATCTTCTATATATAGGATACTTATTTGTTTGCCACAAATATCCTATAGTGTAGCATCTTCTTCAAGTAAGTCATTACTGCCACACCGTGGTATATCTTCTATATAGAGGTTACTTATTTGTTTGCCACAAATATCCTATAATCTAACATCTTCTTCAAGTAAGTCATTACTGCCACACCGTGGTATATCTGTGGTATATCCTCTATATAGAGGTTACTTATTTGTTTGCCACAAATATCCTATAGCATAGCATCTTCTTCAAGTAAGTCATTACTGCCACACCGTGGTATATCTTCTATATATAGGATACTTATTTGTTTGCCACAAATATCCTATAGCGTAGCATCTTCTTCAAGAAAGTCATTACTGCCACACCATGGTATATCTTCTATATATAGATACATATTTTTGTTTTGCCACAAATATCCTATAGTGTAGCATCTTCTTCAAGTAAGTCATTACTGCCACACCGTGGTATATCTTCTATATAGAGGTTACTTATTTGTTTGCCACAAATATCCTATAGCGTAGCATCTTCTTCAAGAAAGTCATTACTGCCACACCATGGTATATCTTCTATATATAGGATACTTATTTGTTTGCCACAAATATCCTATAGTGTAGCATCTTCTTCAAGTAAGTCATTACTGCCACACCGTGGTATATCTTCTATATAGAGGTTACTTATTGTTTGTCCACACATCCTATAGCGAAGCATCTTCTTCAAGAAAGTCATTACTGCCACACCATGGTATATCTTCTATATATAGGATACTTATTTGTTTGCCACAAATATCCTATAATCTAACATCTTCTTCAAGTAAGTCATTACTGCCACACCATGGTATATCTTCTATATATAGGATACTTATTTGTTTGCCACAAATATCCTATAGCGTAGCATCTTCTTCAAGTAAGTCATTACTGCCACACCGTGGTATATCCTTCTATATATAGGATACTTATTTGTTTGCCACAAATATTCCTATAGCGTAGCATCTTCTTCAAGTAAGTCATTACTGCCACACTGCTGGTATCTTCTATATAGAGGTTACTTATTTGTTTGCCACAAATATCCTATAGCATAGCATCTTCTTCAAGTAAGTCATTACTGCCACACCGTGGTATATCTTCTATATATAGGATACTTATTTGTTTGCCACAAATATCCCTATAGCGTGCAAGCCATCTTTCTTTCAATTAAGTCATTACTGGCCACACCGTGGTATATCTTCTATATTAGAGGTTAATTATTTGTTTGCCACAAATATCCTTAAATTTAATCCTTTAACATTCGTTTCTTCAAGTAAGTTCATTACTGCCACACCGTGGATTTTATCTTTTTTGTTTGGTATATTCCTTCTATTAATAGGAGGTTACTTAATTTGTTTGCCACAAATATCCGAATGGGCATTAGCAGCTTCTTCAAGTAAGTTCAATTAACTTTTGGCCACACCGTTGTTATATCTGTGGTAATTTATCCTATATAGAGGGTTACTTATTTGATTTGCCACAAATTCCTAATTTTCATTTTCTTTTTTTTTTTTTTTTTTTTTTTAACAATCTTTCTTCAAGGTAACTTCATTACTTTGCCACACCGTGTATATTCTTGTGGTATTATCCTTCCTATATAGAGGTTACTTATTTGTTTTGCCACCAAATACCTTAAGAAGCATTAGCCATCTTCCTTCAAGGTTAAGTTTCAAATTACCTGCAACACCGTGGTTATAGGTCTTCTATAGATAGGAAACTTATTTGTTTGCCACAAATTATTCCTATTGCGTAGCACTTCTTCAAGTAAGTCATTTACTTGCCACACCGTGGTTTATCTTCCTTAAATAGAGGTTACTTATTTGGTTTGCCACAAATATCCTATTAAGCTAACATTCTTCTTCAAGTAAAGTTCTTTACTGCCACACCGTGGTTTTATTTCTTTTGTTGTTTATAAAATCTATAATAGGAAGGTTAAACTTATTTGCCCACCACAAAAATATTCCTATTAGGCAATTTGCCTCTTCCTTCAAGTAAGTTTTATTACTGCCACACCGTGGTATACTTCTATTATTATAAGGATTATTATTTGGTTTTTGCCACAAATATTCCTATAGCTTGCATCTTATTCAAGTAAGTCATTACTGGCACACCGTGGTTTATCCTTATATAGGTTACTTATTTTGTTTGCCACAAATATTCCTATAGCATAGCCATCTTCTTCCAGGTTTAAGTTTCATTACCTTTGCCACCACCGTGGTTATTAACTTCTTATTTTATATAGGAATACTTATTGTTTGCCACAAAATAATCTATAAGCGTAGCATCTTCTTCAAGTAAGTCATTACTGCCACACCGTGGTATATTCCTCATATATAGGACTTATTTGTGCCACAAATATTCCTATATGTTAGCATCTTCTTCAAAGTAAGTCCATTTACGGCCACCCACGTGTTATTATTTCTCTACTAATATTTAAGAGTTACCTTATTTGGTGGTGGCCAACAAATTACCTTATATCCTAACAGCTTCTTCCAATAAGTCATTACTGCCACACCGAGGTATATTCCTGGTTTGGTTTAAAATATCCTCTATATTGAGGTTACTTATTTGTGGCCACATATCCAATTAGGAAATAAGCATCTTCTTCAAGTAAGTCATTACTGCCACACCGTGGTTATTTAACTTTCCTATTCTATAGATTACCTTATGGTGCCACCATATAATCCTTATAGTGGTAGCCATCTTTCTCAAGTAGTCATACTGCCACACCGTGGTATATCTTCTATATATTTAGTTACTTATTTGTTTTGCCACAAATATCTCTATAAGCGTAGCAAATCTTTCTTCAAGAAAGTCATTACTTGCCACACCAATGGGATATCCCCCCCCCCCCCATCTATATATAAGGATTACTTATTTGTTTGCCACAAATAGCCTACCTAGTTGTAGCAACTTCTTCCAAGTAAGGTCATTACTGCCACACCTTGGTATATCCCTTCTATATAGAAGGTTACTTAATTGTATTGCCACACACCTATATCCTATAGCGGTTACACATCTTCAAGATTTAGTCATTACTTTGCCACCACCATGGTAAATAACCTTCCTATATATAGGAATACCTTATTTGTTTGCCCACAAATAACCTATAGTGTAGCATCATCCTTTCAAGTAAGTCATTTACTGCCACACCGTGGTATATCCATCTATATAGAGGTTTACTTATTTGTTTGGCCACACCCTTTCCTATAGCGTTAGCATCTTCTTTTCAAGAAAGTCATTACTTTGCCACCAAATCCATGGAAATATCTTCAATATATAGGATACTTAATTTGTTTGCCACAAATATCCTATAGCATAGCATCTTCTTCAAGTAACTTCATTACTTGCGCACAACCGTTGTAATCTTCCTATATATACGTATTCCTTATTTTTTGGGCCACAAATTTATCCTATTAGCGAGCAATCATCCATCAAGTAAGTCAATTACTTACTTTTTTTGCCACCACCGTGTATAAATCCTCCTATATATAGGATACTTATTTGTTGCCACAAAAAACCTATAGTGTAAGCCGCATCTTCTTCAAGTAAGTCATCTTACTTGCCACACCCGTGGTAATAATCTTCTTACTAAATAGAGGTTACTGTTATTATGTTTGCCACAAAAATGGCCTATACAATCTTTAAACATCTTCTTCAATTAAGTCATTACTTTGCACACACCGTGGTATATCTGTGTAAATATCCTCCTATATAGAGTTACTTATTTGGTTTGCCAACAAATATCCCAATATAGCCATAGCATTCTTCATCAAGTAAGTCCATTACTGCCACCACAACCCGTGGTATATCTACTATATATAGGATACTTATTTGTTTTGCCACAAATATTCCTATAAGTGTTGCATCTTCTTCCAAGAGGTTCCAAAACTGCCTCTGTTACAACTTTCGTTTTTGGTATATCCATTCTATAAATAGAGGAATTACCTTATTTGTTTGCCACAAAAATCCTATAATCAACATCTTCTTCAAGTAATTTCATTACTTGCCACACAACCGTGTTAATCCCCTGTGGATATCCTCCCTATATAGATTTACTTATTTGGTTTGCCACAAATATCCCTATAGCATCAGGCACTTCCTTCAAGTAAGACATTACTGCCACACCGTGGGTATTATCTTCTATTAGATTAGGATACTTATTTGTTTCCACAAACATTCCTATAAGCGTAAGCATCTTCTTTCTTCAAGTAAGTCATTACTGCCACAACCGTGGTTTATCTTCTATATAGAAGTTACTTATTTGTTTGCCACAATATCCTATACATAGCATCTCTTCAATTAAGTCTTTACTAGCCACACCTGGTTATAATCCTTTCCATAATAGGATACTTATATTGTTTGGCCCACAAAAATCCTATAGCGTACAACTTCTTTCAAGTAATTCATTACTTTAGCCACACCGAGGTACTAAATCTTCCTATATAGAGGTTACTTATTTGTTGCCACAAATATCCTAAATCTAACATCTTTTTTTTTTTTTTTATTCCTTTTTTTCCCAAAGTTAAGGGTTCCATTACTGGCCAACACCGTGGTATATATCTGGTGGATATATCCTATATATAGGAGGTTACTTAATTTGTTTGCCACAAATTAATCCTATAGCATTAGCATCTTCTTCAAGTAAGGTCATTACTGCCACACCCGTGTTATAATCCCAGTGGTATATCCTCTATTAGAGGATAACCTTATTTGTTTTTTTTGCCACAAATATCCTATAATCTTAACAAATCTTCTTTCAAGTAAGTCATTAACTTTTGCAAAAGACCGTGGTATATCCTCGTGGTAAATAATCCTCCTATAATAGAGGTTACGAATTTGTTTGCCAACAAATATCCTATAGCAATTAAGCATCTTCTTCCAAGTAAGTCATTACTGCAACACCACACCGTGGTATATACTTCTATATATAGGATACTTAAAATTTTGTTTGGCCACAAATTATTCTAATAGCGTTAGCATCTTCTTTCAAGTTAAGTCCCCAAATTACTTCCTGCCACCAAATACCGTGGTTTATCTTCTATATAGAAGGTTTACCTTATTTGTTTGCCACAACATATTCCTATTAGCATAAAAAAGCCCTAAATCAAAAAAAAAAATATCTTCTTTCAAATCAGTCCATTACTGCCACCCACCGTGGTATATCTTCTATATATAAGAATAACCTTATTTGTTTGCACAATAATCCTAAATAGCGGTAGCATCTTCTTCAAGTTTAAGTCATTCTTTACAGCCACCAACCGTGGTAAATATCTTCCTATATAGAGGTTACTTATTTGTTTGCCACAAATAACCTATAACTAACATCTTCTTCCCAAGTAAGTTCATTACTGCCACCACCGTGTATAACCAGGGTATATCCTCATATAGAGGTTACCTTATTTGTTGCCAACAATATTCCTATGGCATAGCATCTTCTCAAGTAAGGTCATTTACCCTTGCCACACGTTTGTTTATTTTATCTGTGGTAAATCCTCCTATATAGAGGTTACTTAAATTTGTTTGCCACAAAATCCCTATAATCTACAACAAAATCTTCTTCAAGTAAGTCATTACAGCCACAACCGTGGTAATCTGTGGTATATCCTCTATATAGAGGTTACTTATTTTTTGCCACAAATATCCTATAAGGCATAGCAATCTTCTTCAAGTTTAAGTCATTACTTTTCACTGCCGACACCGTGGTATATCTTCTATAAATTAGGATCCTATTTGTTTGCTAACACAAATATCCTATAGTTTACATCTTCTCAAGTAAGTCATTACCTGCCACACCCGTGGTATATCATTCTATATAGAAGGTGACTTAATTTTTGCCACAAAATATCCTATAACTAACATCTTCTTCCAAGTAAGTCTTTAACTGCCAACACCGTGGTATATCTGTGGTATATCCCTCTATTTAAATAGGAGTTACTTAATTTGTTTTGCCACAAATATCCTAAGTAGCATAGGCAATCTTCTTCAAGTAAGTCCATATTACTGCACACCGTGGTATATCAAATTCCTAATATATAGGAATACTTATTGGTTTCCCAACAAATATTCTATAGCGAGCATCTTCTTCAAGTAAGATCATTACTCTGCCACACCGTGGTTTATCTTCTATATAAGGTTACTTATTTGTTTTGCCACCACAAATATCCTATAATAGCATAATGCATCTTTCTTCAAGTAAAGTCATTACAAAGCCACAACCGTTGGTAATATCTACTATATATAGGATACGTAAATTTGTTTGCCCACCAAATAATCCTATACGTATAGCATCTTCTCAAGGTTAAGTCCATTTACTTTTTTGCCACCAACCGTGTTATAAATCCTCTATATATAGGATACCTATATTTGTTTGCCACAAATATCCTATAGTAGCCCATCTTCTTCAAGTAAGTCCATTAAAAACAGGCCACAAGCGCTCCGTGGTATATCTTCTACTATATAGGAGGTTAACTTATTTGTTTGCCACAAATATCCTATAAACCTAACAATTTCTTCAATAAGTTCCAAATTACTGCCACTCCGTGGTAAGATCTGTGTATATCCTTTCAATATTACAAGGATTACTTAAATTTGTTTGCCACAAATTATTCTATAGCCTAGCATCTTCCTTCCCAAGTAAAGGTCATTACTACTTCGCCACACCGGGGTAATATCTTCTAATATAGGATAACTTTATTTGTTTTGCCACAAATATCCTATAGTGAGCATCTTCTTCAATACTCATTAACTGCCACACCGTAGTATATCTTCCTATATAGAGGTTACTTAATTGTTTGCCAAGACAAATATCCTATAATCTAACATCTTCTCCAAAAAGTCATTACTTGCCACACCGTGGATATCTGTGGTATATCCTACTATTATAGAGGTTTACTTATTTGTTTGCCACAAAATATCCTATAGCATAGCATCTTCTTTCAAGTAAGTCATTACTTGCCACACCGTTTGGTATATCTTCTATATTTAAAGGAACCTTTAATTTGTTTGCCACAAGTATATTCCTAATAGCGTAGCATCTTCTCAAGTAATCATTCTGCCACAAACCGTGTTTATCTTCTATAATAGAAGGTTACTTAAATTTGGTTTGCCACAAATTATCCTAAGCATAGCCCCCACTTCTTCAAGTAAGTCATTACTGCCACACCGGTATATCTTCTATAATATAGGATTACTTATTTGTTTGCCACAAATTATCCTATAGCGTTTAGCATCCTTCTTTCCAGTAAGGTCAAAATTACTGCCACACCGGGTAATATCTTCTATATAGAGGTACTTATTTGTTTGCCACAAATATCCTATAAATCTAACATTCTTCTTCAAAGTAAGTCATTACAGCCAACCAAACCGTGGTAATCCTGTGGTATATCCTTCTATTATAGATGTTACTGTATTATGTTTGGCCACACATATCCTATCATAGCATCTTCTTCAAGTTTAAGTCATTACTTTAGCCACAGCCGTGTTAAATCTGTGGTAAATAATCCCTATAAAGAGGTTACTTAATTTGTTTGCCACAAATATCCTATAGGCTAGCATCTCTGTTCAATTAAGTTCATTACTGCCACAACCCGTGGTATTATTCTATATAATAGGATTACTTATTTGTTTGCCACCAAATACCTATAGCGTCCAGCATCTTCTTCAGGTAAGTCAATTACCCTGCCACACCGTGGTAATCCTCTATATAAATAGGATACTTTAATTTGTTTGCCAACCAAATAACCTATAAAGTGTAGCAATCTTCTTCCAATAAGTCACTATGCTACACCGTGGTAATCTTCTATATATAGGATACGTATTTGTTTGCCACAAATAACCTAATAGCGTAAGCATCTTCTTCAAGGAAAAGACACTTACTGCCAACCACCAGGTATATCTTCCTATAATATAGACACTTAGTTGTTTGGCCACAAATATCCTATAGGTGTACAATCTTCTTCAAGTAAGCTCATTAAACTTGCCTACCGTGTGAATATCTTCTATACAAGGTTACTTATTTGTTTGCCACAAATATCCTATAATCTAACATCTTCTTTCAAGTTAAGTCCATACTTAACCTGCCACAATAACCATGGGTATAATCTTCTATATATAGGAAAATTATTTGTTTGGCCACAAAATAACCTATAAGCGTGAGCACTTCCTCAAGTAAGTCATTTACTGCCACAACCGTGGGTAATATCTTCTATAAATAGGATTACCTTAATTTGTTTTTTGCCACAAATAAATTTCCCTATAGCATAGCATCTTCATTCAAGTTAAGTCCATTACTGCCACACCGTGGTATACTTCTATATAGAAGGTTACGTTATTTTGTTTGCCACAAATATTCCTATAATTCTAACATCTTCTTCCAAGTAAGGTCATTACTTGCCACCTTTAACCGTTTGGTATATCCATGTATAATCCTCTATAAATAAGGTTACCTATTATTATGTTATGCCAACAAATATCCTATAGCATAGCACTTCTTCAAGTAAGTCATTACTGCCACACCCGTGGTATATCTCTATATAAAAGGAAATACTTATTTGTTTGCCACAAATATCCTATACCGGTACATCTTCTTCAAAGAAAGTCAATTACTTGCCACCACCATGGTATATCTTCTAAAAATAGGAGACTTATTTGTTTTGGCCACAAATTATCCTATTAGTTTGTTTAGAATCCTACTTCAAGTAAGTCCATTACAGCCACACCGTGGTATAATCTTCTATATAGAGGTTAACTTATTTGTTTGCCACACATATTCCTATTAGCGTAAGCATCATCTTCCAGAAGTCCATTACTTACTGCCACCAACCATGGTATAATCTTCTATATATAGGATACTTATTTTTTGGCCACAAATAACCTATAGCATAACATCTTCCTTCAAGTAAGTCATTACTGCCACAAACCGTGGTATTATCTTCTATATATAGTATACCTTATTTGTTTTGCCACAAATATCCTATAGCGTATGCATCTTCTTCAAGTAAGTCATTACTGCCACAACCGTGGTATATCCTCTATATATAAGGAATCTTATTTGTTTGCCACAAAATTATTCCTATAGTGTTGCAATCTTCTTCCAGTAAGGTTCATATACTGCCACCAACCGTGGTAATATCTTCCTACTATATAAGAAGGTTACTTATTTGTTTTTTGCCACCAAAATAACCTAAATACATCCTAACATCTCTTCAATTAAGTCATTACTGCCACACCGTGGTATACTCTGTGGTATATTCCTTCTATATAGAGTTAACTTAATTGTTGTGCACCAATTATCCTAATAAGCATAGCATCTTCTTCCAGTAAGTCATATACAGCCAACAAACCGTGGTAATAATTCATTCTATATATAGGATACTTTTATTTGTTTTTTTGCCAACATAAATATCCTATAGTGTAGCATCTTCCTTCAAGAAAGTCATTAACTGCCACAACCGAGGTAATAATTCTTCTATATAGAAGGTTACTTAATTTGTTTGCCACCAAATATCCTATAATCTAACATCTACTTCAAGTAAGTCAATACTGGCCACCAACAAATCCGTGGTATATCTGTGGTAAATATCCTCCTATATAGAGGTTAACTTATTTGTTTGCCGACAAAACCTATAGGCATAGCAACTTCTTCTTCAAGTTTAAGTCATTACTTTAGCCACCACCTAGTTATAACTGTTGTATATCCTCCTATATAGAGGATACTTATTTGTTTGCCACAAATATCCTATAGCATAGCATCTTTCTTCAATTAAGTCATTACTGCCACAACATTGCGTGGATATCTTCTATATATAGTGATACTTATTTGTTTGCCAACCCCAAATATCCTATAGCCGTAGGCATCCTTCTTCAAGTAAAGTCATTACCCTGCCCACCGTGGTATATCCTCTATATATCGGATACATTATTTGTTTGCCACAAAATATCCTATAGTGTAACATCTTCTTCAAGTATGTCACTAACTTGCCACACCCGAGGAATATCTTCTATATATAAGTATAAAACCTTATTTGTTTGCCAACAAATATCCTAAAAGCGTTAGCCATCTTTCTTTCCAGAAAGTCACCAACTTGGCCACACCCATATAATCATTCTATATATAGGGACACATTATTTGTTTGCCACAAATATCCTATAGTTGCTAGCATCTTCTTCAAGTAAAGGTCATTAACTGCCCAACACCGTGGTAATATCCTTCTATATAGAGGGTTACCTTATTTGTTTTGCCACCCAAATATCCTATAATCAACTAACAGCTTGCTTCAAGTAAGTCATTACTTGCCACCACCATGGTATAAATCTTCTATATATAGGATAATTATTTGTTTGCCACCAAATAATCCTATAAAACGTAGCATCTTCCATCAAGTAAGTCATTACTAACTGCCACAACAACCGTGGTAAATCTTCTATAAAATTAGGAAACCTTAATTGTTTGCCACAATATCCTATAAGTGTATCATCTTCTTCAAGTTAAGTCATTTACTGCCACACCGTGGTATATCATCTATATAGAGGTTACTTATTTGTTTGCCACATCCTATAGCTAAACTCTTCTTCAAGAAGTCATTCTGCCACAAACCCATGTTATCCTCTATATAGGTTACTTATTTGTTTGCCTCACAAAATCCTATAGCAGCATTCTTCAATAAGTTTCATTCTGCACCCGTGGTATCTTCTATATAGGATATTATTTGTTTGCCCACAAATATCCATAGCACTCTTCTTCAAGTGTCATTACTGCCACACCGGTGGATTTTCCCTCATATATAGGATACTTATTTGTTTGCCACATTCCTATAGTGTGCATCTTCAAGTAAGTCATTACTGCACCGTGGTATTTTTTCTCTATATAGAGGTTACTTATTTGTTTGCCACATTATCCTATAATGTACTCTTCTTCAATTAAGTCATTACTGCCAACACCATGGTATATCTCTATATAGAGGTTACTTATTTGTTTGCCACAAATATTCTATTAATCCCTACATCTTTCTTCCAAGTAAGTTCAATTAACTGCCACACCGTGGTATATCTGTGGTATATCCTCTATAGAGTACTTAATTTGTTTGCCACCATATCCTATTAGCAGTACATCTTCTTCAAGAAGTCATTACTGCCACACCGTGGTATATCCTTCTTATATATTAGGATACTTATTTGTTTGCCACAAATATCCTATAGCGTAGCATTCTTCTTCAGAGGTCAGTACTGCACTGCCACCACCCGTGGTATATCTTCTATAGGTATTATTTGTTTGATACTTAATTTGTTATGGCCACATATCCTATAAGTCTAGCACTTCTTCAAGTAAGTCATTACTGCCCACACCGTGGTATATCGTGGTATATCTTCTTATTTAGAGAGGTTAACTTATTTGTCACCACATATCCTAGCGTAGGCATTCATTTTCATCCAAGGTAGTCAATTACTGCCACACCATTTTGTATAGTCTTCTTATATATAGGATACTTATTTGTTTGCCACAAATATCCTAGCATAAGCATTCTCCTTCAGTTATAGTCATACTGCACGTGGTATATCATTTTTTGTTCTATATATAAAGACTTAATGTGCCCACATATTCTATTAGCGTACATCTTCTTCAAGTAGGTCATTATTATGCCACACCGTTGAATATACTTCATATATAGATACTTATTTGTTTGCACAATATCTTATAGTGGTAGGCTCTTTCATCCAGTAGTTCAATTAACTTTGCCACACCGGTGGTATTTTCTCTACTAATATAGAGGTATCATTTGTTTTGCCACAACTATCTATAGATCTACATCCTCTCATTAAGTCATTACTTTGCCACACCGAGTTTGTATACTTCTTTGTTTGTAATATTCTCTATATAGGAGTTACTTATTTGCCACAAATATCCTATAGCATAGCGTAAGTCATTCTGGGCAGTAAGGTTCATTACTGCCACACCGTGGTATACTCTATATATTAGGACTTATTTTTTGCCCAAATCCTATACGATCACTTATGTTTCACCATATCTTATAGTGTAGCATCTTCTTCAAGTAGTCATTACTGCCACACAAGTGGTATATCTATATAGCGGTAGCAATCTTCTTCCAAGTAAGTCATTAATTGCCACAAAACCGTGGTATATCCTCTAATATATAAACTTATTTGTTTGCCACAAATACCAAAGTAAGCACATCTTTCAAGTAATTCATTACTACAACTGCCCACAAAACCGTGGTATAATCTTTCTACAATATAGAGGTTACTTAATTTGTTTTCCCCACAAATATCCTATATTCTAACATCATCTTCAATTAAGTCATTACATACTGCCACACCCGTGGTATATCTTGGTATACCTCTATATAGAGGTACATATTTTTGCCCACAAATATACCTATAGCATAGCATCTTCTTCAAGTAAGTCATTAAACGCCACAAAACCTGTGGTAAATCTTCTATAAATAGGAAACTTATTTGTTTTGCCAAAACATATATCCTATAGTTACATCTTCTTCAAGTAAAGTCATTACTGCCACATACACCGTTGGTATAATCTTCTATATAGAGGTTACTCTATTTGTTTGCCACAAATATCCTATAATCTAACCATCATCTTCAATTAATTCATTAACATACATTTAACTTTGCCACACCGTGTATATCTGTGGTATAATCCCTCTATATAGAGGTTACTTATTGTTTGCCACAATATCCTTTTAGCCATTTAAGCAAATCTTATTCTTCCAAGTAAGTCATTACCTGCCACACCGTGTTATTATCTTGGTGGTATAACCTCAATATAGAGGTAACTACTTATTTGTTTTCCACAAATTGAACCTATAAGCATAAGCATCTTCTTCAAATTTAACATTTACTAGCCACACCCGTGTAAACTTTCTATATATTAGGAATACTTATTTGTTTTGGCCACAAATATTCCTTAAAGCGTAGCATCTTCTTCCCTTCAAGTAAGATCATTACTGCCACACAACAAACCGTGTAAAATCCCTCTATATATAGTATTACTTATTTGTTTTGCCACAAATATCCTATAGTGTAAGCATCTTTCTTCAAGTAGTCACTACTTCCACAAACAAAAAACAGTTGGTATATCTTCTATTTAAATTAAGTAAACGTAAATTGTTTGCCACAAATATCCAAAGCCGTACATCTTCTTTCTTCAAGAAAGGTCACTACTTATACAGCCCACACCATGGTATTCTACTATATATAGGGACACTTATTGATAAGGGCCACCATATCCTTATTTAGTTTGTATCATCTTCTTCCAAGTAAGGTTCAAATTACTGACCTTGCCCAAATCCCCGTGAATATCTTCTATATAGAGGTTACTTATATGTTTGCCCCACAAATAATCCTAATAATCTAACATCTTCTTTCAAGTAAGTCATACTGGCCACACACCAAGGTATATCTTCTATTACATATAGGATAATTTATTTGGTTTTTCCACCAAATATCCTATAGCCTAGCAACTCTTCAAGGTAAGTCATTACCTGCCACAAACCCTAGGTAATATCTCGTATAAATTTAGGATACTTTATTTGTTTGCCACAAATATCCTATAGTGTAGCATCTTCTTTCTTCAAGTAAGTCCTTACTGCCACACCGTGGTATATTCTTCTATATTTAAGGTTTACTTAATGTTGTTTTGCCACAAATACCTATAAATCTAACATCTCATTCCAAGTAAGTCATTACGCCACAACCGTGGATATCCCTGTGGATATATCCTCTATAAAGTAGAGTATTACCTTATTTGTTTGGCCACAAATAATCCTTTAGCATAGCATCTTCCCCATCAAGTAATCATTCTGCCACAAACACCGTGGTATATCATCTATATATATTTGGATACCTTATTTGTTTTGCGCCACAATAAATCCTATAGCCGTAAAGCATCTTCCTTTCAAGAAAGTCATTACTTTGCCGACAACCATGGTAAACCTTCCTTATATATTAGGATTACATAATTTGTTTGCCACAAAATATCCTATAAAGTGTAGCAATCTTCTTCAAGTAAAAGTCATTTCTGCCACAACACCAAAAACCGTGGTATATCTTCCTATATAGAGGTTACTTATTTGTATGCCACACATTCCTATAGCGTAGCATCTTCTTCAAGAAAGTCTTTACTGGCCCACACCATGGAATATCTTCTATATTATTTAGGATACTTATTTGTTTGCCACAAATATCCCCTATAGCAATAAGCATCTTCCTTCATTCAAGTAGTCAATTACAGCCACACCGTGGTATATCTTCCTATATATAGGAAACTATATTTGTTTCCACAAATATTCCTAAGCGTATAAGCATCTTCTTCAAGTTAGTCATTAACTGCCACCACAACCGTGGTATAATATCCTTCTTAACATATATAGGTTACTTATTTTTTGGCCACAAATTATCCTTATTTAGTTTGAAGCCATCTTCTTCAAGTAAGTCCATTTAACTGCCACAACCGTGGTAGATCTTCTAACATATAGAGGTTAACTTAATTGTTTTGCCACAAATAATCCCTATAAACTAACAACTTACTTCTTCCTTTCAATTTAAGTCATTACCTGCCCACCAATAACATCCGTGGTAAACTTGTTGGTATATCCTCAATATATAGAGGTTACTTATTTGTTTGCCACATATATCCCTATAGCATAGCATCTTCTTAAGTAAGGCATTACTGCCTCACCGTGTTCTTCTGTGGTATATCCTCTTATAGAGGTACTTATTTGTTGGCAAAATATTCTATAGCATAGCATCTTCTTCAATTAGTCATTACTTGCAACCACCGTGGTATATCTTCTATATATAGGATACTTATTTGTTTGCCACAATATCCTATAGCGTGCTTCTTCTTCAAGTAAGTCATTTACTGCCACACCGTGGTTTATCCTCTATATAATAGGATATTATTTGATTTGGCAACAAATTTCCTATAGTGTAGCTCTTCTTCAAGTAAGTCATACTGCCACACCGTGGTATATCTTCTATATATAGGATACTTATTTGTTTGACACTAATATCCTTTAGCGTTGCATCTTCAAGAAATCATACTGCCACACCATGGGTATATTCATTTGATAGTCACTACTGCCACACTTAGTTTTGTAATAGTCATTCTATATAGGAAATTATTTGTTTGCACATATCCTTATAGTTGTAAGCATCTCTTCATGGTATTAGTCATTACTGCGACACGTGTATATTCTTCTATTATAGTGGTTCTTATTTGTTTGCCACCATATATTCTTAAGTCAATCTACATCTTCTTCTAGTATTTGTCATTACTGCCACCACATGGTATATCTTCTAAATATATAGCGAGAATTATGTTTGCCACCATATCTATATAGCGTTTAGATCCTTCTTCTTTGAAGTATGGTCATACTGCACTTCGTGCCCACCGTGGTATATCTTCTTATATAGGATACTTATTTGTTTGCCACAATATCCTATAGTTGTAAGCTTCTCTTCAGTAAAGTCCATACTGCATGCACGTGGTATCTTTCTATAGAGGTACTTAATTTGTAGTGCCACAAATTATTTCAAATATATCTATCATCATTACTCAAGTAGTCATTACTTGCCACACCGTGTATAGCCGGTATCCTCTTATTAGATAAATTAATGTTTGACCACATATTCTTTTTTAAAGCTATAGATCTTCTTCAAGTAAGTCATACAGCAAAACCACTGTTGTATTATCTATATAGATATTATGTGACCATATCTTAATTTAGACGTTTAGCCATATTTCTTCAGGAGTCATACAATGCACGATGGATATCTTCTATATATAGGAATTATATTTGGGGTTTTTTTGCACCATATTCTTAGTGTAGCATCTTCTTCTAGTAATGTCACTTACTGGCACACCGTGTATATCTTCTATTATAGGAGGTACTTATTTGTTTGCAAAATACCTATAGCGTAGCATCTTCTTCAAGAAAGTCATTACTGCCCACCCATGGTATATCTTTATATATAGGTATTAGCTCTTTTCTTTAGAAGTCATTTACGCACCACATTGTATTATCCTATACTATGGATATTTGTTTGTCGCATATTTCTTCAAGAAAAAGTCATTACTGCCACACGTGGTGATCTTCTTAGATACTATTTGTTTGCACATCTATAGCGTAGCATTTCTTCACCGTAAAGTCATTACTGCCACACTGGTATATCTTCTATATATAGGATATATTTGTTTGCAAATATCCTATAGCGTGCATCTTCTTAGTAAGTCATTATGCCGGGGTATATTCATATTTTTTAGGTTACTTAGCGTTTAGCTCTTCCATCAGGAGTTTCAAATCCTATGCCATCACGTGTTACATCCTTCTATATACTTAGATATAATGTATTACTGCACCGTGGTATATCTATATCCATAGAGGTTACTTATTTGTTTGCCACAAATATCCTTATCTAAACATCTTCTTCAAGTAAGTCATTACTGCCACACCGTGGTATATCTATCCTATATAGAGGTTATTATTAGTTTGCCACAAATATCCTATAGCATAGCATCTTCTTCAAGTAAGTCATTACTGCCACACACCTTGTGGTATATCTTTATAGGAGGTTACTTTTTGTTTGCCACTAAATATTCCTATTGTAGATCTTCTTCAATTAAGTCAATTTACTGCCAACACCGTGGTATATCTTCTATAGATTACTTATTTGTCCTTGCAAATCAAATTCCTATAAGCTAAGATTTCTTCAAGTAGTCATTACTGCCACTCCCCGTGGTATATCCTCTATTTATAGGATTACTTATTTGTTTGCCACAAATATCCTTTAGCATAGCAATTTCTTCAAGTAAAGTACTACTGCACACCGTGGTATATCTTCTATATATAGGATACTTATTTGTTTGCCACAAATATCCTATAGCGTAGCATCTTCTTCAAGTAAGTCATTACTGCCACACCGTGGTATATCTTCTATATAGAGGTTACTTATTTTGTTTGCAAAAAATATCCTATAGGTCTAGCATCTTCTTCAAGTAAAGTCATTACTGCCACACCGTGGTATATCTTCTATATAGGGTACTTATTTTTTTGTTGCCAACAAAAATCCTATAAGCTAACATCTTCTTTTCAAGTAAGTATTAGCCTCCAACACCATGGTATAATACTTTTTTTATTATAGAGGATTTATTATTTGTTTGCACAAATATCCTATAGCATAGCATCTTCTTCAAGTAAGTCATTACTGCCACACCGTGTTATATCTGTGGTATATCCTCTATATAGAGGTTACTTATTTGTTTGCCACAAAATATCCTATATCTTAACATCTTCTTCAAGTAAGTCATTACTTGCCACTACCCGTGGTATATCGTGGTATATCCTCTATATAGAGGTTACTTATTTGTTCTGCCACTTATATCCTTATAAGCATTAGCATCTTTCTTCAAGGTAATTTTTATGGCCAAAATCATTTCGTGGCCACATTACTGTGGTATACTTCTATATATAGGATATTATTTGTTTGCCACAAATATCCTGTGCATAGCATCTTCTTTCAATAAGTCATTACTGCCACCACCGTGGTATATCTTTCTTATTATAGGAGGTTATTATTTGTTTGCCACAAATATCTTATTATCTAACATCTTCTTCAAGTAAGTCATTACTGCCACACCGTGGTATATCCTCTATATATAGGATACTTATTTGTTTGCCACAAATATCCTATAGTGTAGCATCTTCTTCAAGTAAGTCACTACTGCCACACCGTGGTATATCTTCTATATATAGGATACTTATTTGTTTGCCACAAATATCCTATAGCGTAGCATCTTCTTCAAGAAAGTCACTACTGCCACACCATGGTATATCTTCTATATATAGGACACTTATTTGTTTGCCACAAATATCCTATAGTGTTAGCATCTTCTTCACGTAAGTCATTACTGCCACACCGTGGTATATCTTCTATATAGAGGTTACTTATTTGTTTGCCACAAATATCCTATAATCTAACATCTTCTTCAAGTAAGTCATTACTGCCACACCATGGTATATCCTTCTATATATAGGGGATACTTATTTTGTTTGCCACAAAGTACTTCTTTTAGTGTAGCATCTTCTTACAAGTATTTGTTTCCACAAATACTGCCCACAGTAGTTCTATTTATCTTCTATATATAGGTTACTTATTTGTTTGCACAAATATCCTATTAGTAGGTATTTATCTTCTTCAAGAAACGTCCACTACAATGCACACCCATGGTTTATCTTCTATATAGGATACTTATTTGTTTGCCACAATATTCTATAGTGTAGGGCTTTTTACTTTGTCAAGTAGTCATTACTGCCACACCGTGGTATCTTCTATATATAGGATTACTTATTTTGTTTGCCACAAATATCCTATAATCTACATCTTCTTCAAGTAAGTCATTACTGCCACACCGTGGCCAATATCTGTGGTATATCCATTTCTCCTCATAGAGGTTACTTATTTGTTTGCACAAATATCCCCATAGCATTTAAGCATCTTCATTTCAAGTAAGTCATTACTGCACACCGTGGTTTATATATCCTCTATATATAGGATACTTTATTTGTTTACCACAAATATACTATTAGTGTAGCATCTTCTTCAAAAGTAAGTCATTACTGCCACCACCGGTGGTATATCCTCTATATATAGGATATTATTTGTTTGCCACAAATATACTATAGAATAAGTAAGCATCTTCTTCAAGTAAGTCACTACTGCACACCGTGGTATATCATCTCATATATAGGATAATTAAGCTTTGTTTGCCACAAATATCTTGCAAATATGCATCTTCTTCAAGTAAGTCATTACTGCCACACCATGGTATATCCTCTATATATAGGATACTTATTTGTTTGCCACAAATATCCTATAGTGTAGCATCTTCTTCAGTAAAGTCATTTTACTGCCACACAGTGGTATATTTCTATATAGAGGTTTACTTATTTGTTTTGCCACAAATATCCTATAATCTAACATCTTCTTCAAGTAAGTCATTACTGCCACACCGTGGTATATCTGTGGTATATCCTCTATATAGAGGTTACTTATTTGTTTGCCACAAATATCCTATGATAGCATCTTCTTCAAGTAAGTCATTCTGCCCACCGTGGTATATCCTCTATATATAGGATACTTATTTGTTTGCCACAAATATACTATAGTGTAGCATCTTCTTCAAGTAAGTCATTACAATGCACCACACCGTGGTATATCTTCTATATATAGAGAGTATTCTTATGTGTTGCACAAAATATCCATAGCCGTAGCATCTTCTTCAAGTAAGTCATTACTGCCACACCGTGGTATATCCTCTATATATAGGATACTTATTTGTTTGCCACAAATATACTATAGTGTAACATCTTCTTCAAGTAAGTCATACCTGCCACACTTCAAGGGTAAACACCTGTGTATATCCTCTATATATAGGATACTTATTTGTTTGCCACAAATATACTATAGTGTAACATCTTCTTCAAGTAAGTCATTACTGCCACACCATGGTATATCCTCTATATATAGGATACTTATTTGTTTGCCACAAATATACTACTAGTTGGTAACATCTTCTTCAGTATGTCATTACTGCCACACCTGTGGTATTTATTTCTCTATATATAGGTAGGTACTGACCGTTTGCCACTATCTACTTAGTGTAACATTCTTCTTCAAGTAAGTCATTACTGCCACACATGGTATATCCTCTATATATAGGATACTTATTTGTTTGCCACAAATATACTATAGTGTAACATCTTCTTCAAGTATGTCGTTACCTTCACCAATGTTACCATAATAACCCTAAATATTTGTAAAAAATTAATTCTAGGAAACTCATGTTATGTAATCTTATCCTCTATATACACATTATCATATGGAATTATACAAACTACAGTAAAATTCCGCTATTAAGACCACTTGTGGGACTGAAGATAAGTGGTCTTAAGCGAGTCGGTCTTATTAGCGGACCTCAGTAAAAGACCACATCTTAATATGACCATGGGCTACTGGTCCTTAATATGGTCATGGAATAAAATATGGACACAATACAGTGTATAATTTAATACATGTATTAAGAAAATTCATAATTGATATATTGGTTTATTCATATATTTATCAAATGATAATTTACTCAAATGTAAACAACAAATATAATTGGCTCATATGACAACAATTGAAAACAATATTTGCAACCAGTGTAGACCAATATCAGCTTGGGCATAATTATGTGTCGTACAATCCATATAATCAGGGGCTGTGCTGGTCACTGATCAGTTATGTGGTTGTTATGCAGTATGCAGTATGCAGTATGCAGATCGGTTTGCATTAGCAGATCCCCTGTAGACCGCTCACAAATGTCAGTAACCCTGTTTTTCCCATGACCATCGCAAATTAATTGACAATTTTTGTCGCGCCCGCTTGCGGAAAGTGCGATATAGTCGGCCGTTTGGCGTACGTACGTACGTACCTGTGTCCGGTTAAAGTTTTTGGTTAAGTTGTTTGGTTAAGTTTTTTGGTTAAAGTTTTTGGTTAAGTTCTTTGGTTAAAGTTCTTTGGTTAAGTTTTTTGGTTAAGTTGTTTGGTTAAGTTTTTTGGTTAATGTTTTTGGTTAAGTTCTTTGGTTAAAGTTTTTGGTTAAAGTTTTTCGTTATACTATATCTCTGCAACTGCTTTGCCCATTACCTTGAAACTTCACATGGGTGTTTATCATCATCTATATTTTCATTCTACCCCCCTCCCGTGTGGCCCCTGTGCCCAATGTCAAGGTCAAATTACTTTTAAGTTTTTGGTTAATTTTTTTGGTTAAAGTTTTTGGTTAAGTTTTTTGCTTATGTTTTTTGCTTAAGTTTTTTGCTTAAAGTTTTTCGTTATACTACATCTCTGCAACTGCTTTGCCCATTACCTTGAAACTTCATATGGGTGTTTATCATCATCTATATTTTCATTCTACCCCCCTCCCGTGTGGCCCCTGTGCCCAATGTCAAGGTCAAATTAATTTGAAGTTTTTGGTTAAGTTCTTTGGTTAAAGTTTTGGTTAAGTTTTTTGGTTAAGTTTTATGGTTAAAGTTTTTGGTTAAGTTTTTTGGTTAAGTTTTTTGGTTAAATTTTTTGTTTTTTGTTATACTATATCTCTGCAACTGCTTTGCCCATTACCTTGAAACTTCACATGCGTGTTTATCATCATCTATATTTTCATTCTACCCTCCTCCCGTGCGGCCCCTGTGCCCAATGTCAAGGTCACAAGGCCACAAGGCGCGACATGCAGGCCGCGGTCATCTAGTCTTATTGTCCGAGTACTTACCCACACGAATAACCCGATAATTGGCGAAGAATAATTAACACTGATCGACTTTAATCGCACGCTAATCGATTGGACTAATTTCAATCATGAACATCAAACACTTCTTAATCTTAATTAGCCAGTGCAATATCGGCACACGCTTCTTTAAAATAACAATTAAATGCACTAATCTGTCGAAATTGTCACGTTTGGCGTTTGTTTATTGGGTGTCATAAATCGGTCTGTGTATTGTCGTAAAACATTCACGCTAATTTTATCCACGGGTGTAGTCGAATTGGCGAACGTAAAGACAACAAACAAATTTTGACGGGACCGCCAAAGGTGGTCGTTATGATGGGCCTAAAAACAACACATTTTGACACATCGGGACTGCCAAAGGTGGTCGTATTACGGAATAGCGGGGTGGTCGTAGAATTGTATCCTGCGACCATGTAATTATATAGTAAAAAGAACGGTTCTGAAAAAAAGTGGTCGTAATAGCGGGGCGGTCTCATTAGCGGGGTGGTCGTAACATGGAACTTTACTGTTGCAAAAAATCAGTTCCATCTCGTTTAATGATGTTCTGGTGTGGGACAGGTGTTCAATGACACCTGACGGCTATACTCAAACAAACAGTAATATACTAATTACATTAGGGAGTCACACCTCCCACCCCGCTTGATTGTGAAGCGAGTGAGTGTGTCCACAGATTATTCACGTGTGTCAGAATGGCGAATGGTACAGGTACCTGAGAATCGTGTACAGTGGAACCTCTCTAAACCGGGCACCATGTGAGGTCTCCAGTACAGTGGAACCTCTCTAAACCGGGCACCCTGGGAGGTCCCCAATACAGTGGAACCTCTCTAAACCGGGCACCCTGGGAGGTCCCCAGTACAGTGGAACCTCTCTAAACCGGGCACCCTGCGAGGTCCCCAGGGTATCCAGTTTAGAGAGGTTCCACTGAAATGCTGGTATACATGTACGAGCGCTCCAATGTCACGGATATTACATAATCACGAGTTCAGGTCCAAGATAGAGAACATGGCTGTGGTGTCCATGGAGAAGTGCCGGAGAGACGTCCTCTGGCAAAAGATGTTGATTGGCGAGCAGGAGGAGGATCTGAAACGCAAGAAGAAATCTGACTTGGAGAACACAAAGGATGTGAGTTGTTTGACGCCGGTGCTAGTGTGATACTGGTGCCAGGTTAGATAAGCTCACACTTCAAAAATACTATAACACATCAAAACGTATTTTCATCATGGCCCTGTGTAAAGTGGTTTAATTGAAGATGTATGACAGTACTAGGACTGTTTGGTTGTTTCACACAAATTTGGAAGTCCGATATTGATGTACCTATATGGGTGAAAATAGAAACAACCCAGCAGTCATAATATTGTCATATATCTTCAATTAAACCGCTTTACACAGGGCCATGATGAAAATATGTTTTTATTTTTTATAGTATTTTTTTTTAAAAATCCTGATATGCACTTTAAAGGTATATCTGTATGATTTTCCAACTTTCCATATTTAGTAATTTAGTAATGTACACGAGTGAATAAATGTCATAATATATATTATAACATTAATTTTTCAATGATTTTAATGAAATATATGTGTGCCGGTCCACCGGGTATGGAAGGTGTTCGAGCCAATTCCACCCTTAAATATAAGCCGAATGAATGAATGAATATTTGACGAAAATTATTGAAACAGTCTGTTATGCTCTCTATGTGTTACGAATGGAGCATATTGCTTTGTTTGTCTGTCCATCCGTCCAGGGTCAATTACATCAAAGTTTCTTCTTCAGCATGTGATAGCTTCAACATAGCTTGAAAGATTACTTCAATTAACCTTTAGGCCGCTACTCACAACAATTGTCGTCTGCTGTTGCTTTTATATCTTGCCTTATTTCTCATTAAAAATATGGTGACAGCACTTCAGAATCATTTCCAATTGAAATGATTCTGAAGTGCTGTCAAAGCATGTTTTTTATGGTAAAAATTGAAAATAAAAAATAAACAGCAGACGACAAAAAAAAATAAGATAGCAGTCTAAGGGTTAATATTGGGACTTACTTATGTTGCACTCACGCCACCATAAGCATGACCTTGATCATTTTCATCTTCACAATGTCACCGAATCACAGATATGAACCATGATATGTGGCTGTGACTGGAAAAATGGGGCTCCTCGGTTTTGCGATCATTGTAGATCCAGATCAGCCTGTGCATCCGCACAGTCTGATCAGGATCTGCACTGTTCGCCATTCCATCAATGAAACACCCGCCATGTAGCAATGTAGATTGTTATCAGCATACAGGAGTGTGCTATTTGCTCAGGAGCTACACCAGTCACAATTCCCATAAGCCCCATTTCTCCAGTCTCAGCCACTTAATATACACCTTTCTGCAGCCCATAAGTCGCCTGATGTATGAGGAGTTTGTGGAGTTGGAGCGCAGGGGCAGATCTAGAGGGGGGGGTTCCAGGGTTGCAACCCCCCAGTTCAGCCACAGAGTGTACATAGACCACAGTTTACCACCAGTTGGAGTCTGAATTTAAATGCCGTAAAACACAGGAAAGTGCATTTCGAAGAGCTCAAAAATAGGACAACCCCCTAGTTGCGAACGCTAACTCTTGCAATTACTCCTGTACCGTCCGTAACTAGCCCATTCCCCAAATGCTGGATCCACCTCTGGAGCGGGTACACAAAGTGCCCCTGCATGAGATACTGCACTCAACTCAACATCAAGGACGTGTAAATTCTCCCGGGGGCATTTCTGTACTAACAAGCCACATATTTTTGTTTGACCTTCACAAGGTCATTGACTCACACATATTAACCATGATAAATGTATACATCTTTCCGCAGCCCCTAAGCCGCCTGACATACGACGAGTTTGTGGAGTTATTGGAGCGGGTCCACAAGGTGCCGCTACACGAGATGGACCCGCGGCTGGTTCCCTTCCTGCACATGGGCCATAGCTGGTTCCTGGGGCTCGCCCAGGTGCTTAACGTCAAGTACCAGGACAACGTGAAACGCTGCTTCTCCAGCCCCGACGGTTTTGTCCAATATCATGTACGCTACTGCATTTAGATCAATATCAAGTAGGGATGGGCCGTGGCCTCGGGGATATGGCATTGGACTTCAGTACCGGAGGTTGCAAGTTCAAGACGCACCCTAGGCGTGAAAAATACTAACATAGTATTTCCATCCCACTGATCTGTTTAAACTGTGGTCCCATCTCTATATGACCTTAGCTGTTGCTTGGACGGTAAACCCATTCACTTTCATTTTTTTTCAACATCAATTACCAAAAAGATTTGGGGTACACAGTTGCCACCCTGTCCGTCTGTCCGATGTTTGCGTTGATGTTTTCGGCTACCTACTACCTCTGTTATCGCAAGTCTTCATGTAAACTTATGTTTCATCATCCGTGTTTTCATTCTATAGTCCACCCATGCGGCCCTGTGCTCGTGGTGAAGGACAAATGAAATTTGCATTAAAGTTTTCAGTGCTGTTGTTGGTCATGTAAGATAAATATTAACCCTTAGACCGCTACTCACAACAATTGTCGTCTGCTGTTGCTTTTATATATTGCCTTATTTCTCAATAAAAACAGGGTTTGACAGCACTTCAGAATCATTTCCAATGGGAATGATTCTGAAGTGCTGTCAAAGCATGTTGTAAATTATTCTAAAGTGCTGTTAAAGCATGTTTTTGATGATACGAATGGAAAATAGAAAATAAACAGCAGACGACAAAAGAAATAAGATAGCGGTCTAACATCAGTGTTGTTGTTGGTCATGTAAGATAAATATTAATGCATTCTATCAGCTACAAGAGGCATCTTGGGACATCCTGTTTTATTATTAAATCTGGGTATAGAAATTACCCAGATTTAATAATATTAAGGGATTTAATTATGAACACCCATTGTCCTGTTGTGCTCCCTGTAGCTGATTGTGCATCTGATTCATTTATTTGCAGGTTATACTCAACCCGAAGTTCTTGGATGTGTTTATGCTCCTGGCTGTAGTTAGCACAGCAGGTAGATCGGTAAGTTACGTTGGTGTATGTCCATCCAGTAATCCAGATTTCTATAAACACATCGGTACACACAGAGTAAACCCTTGTCTTGAGCTCATGATTGAAATAACTTTTAACCCTTACACCGCTATCCTAATTTTTTGTCGTCTGCTGTTTATTTTCTATTTTCCATTTTTATCATCAAAAACATGCAGCACTTTAGAATAATTTACAACATTCTTTGACAACACTTCAGAATCATTGAAAATGATTCTGAAGTGCTGTCAAACCATGTTTTTATTGAGGAATAAGGCAAGATATAAAAGCAACAGCAGACGACAATTGTTGTGAGTAGCGATCTAAGGGTTAAATTCATCGTGAAGAAAATACGAACATGCAATGTATGTGAAATTCCATCACAATTATCATTTATTTCTAATTCAGCAAACAGCAAATATAACTAGAACCCTTGATATAGCATTTCACAAAGCTTGTGTATTATGTACTCCAAACAGAATTTGGGACACATATAGTTGCCACCTGTCCATCTCTGTGCGAGATTTGCGTTAAGGTTTTCAGCATACCTACTATCTCTGTTACCGAAAGTCGGATTTGCCAGAAACTTCATATACTTATTGTCATCATGCATATTTTCATTCTGTAACCCACCCATGTGACTCATATGCTCAAGGTGAAATGACTGTGATCAGCGTAGCCCCATATCAGACTGTGCAGATGCACAGTCTGATATGGGGCTATGCTGTTCACACCATCCAGTCACTGAAGTTGCCTTACTGCTGTCAGCAAATGGATTACAATCGAACATGTGCTAACGGCCACCTCTGAATAGCATTTATCTGCCTATAGCAGCCAGGCTTTTGTTTTTCCAATTACTCGGTACATAAATGAACCTATCAACAAAGGCCAGATTTTTCTCTTCCCATGACTGGCCTTTATTCACAGGTTTAACTGTACATGTATATTCTAATTCAAATGTATGATGCGAGAGAATCAGAAACGACATGGAAGTAGCATTCCGTCACCAAGCCAACCACTTATGATGTGCCCGTTTGTGACTTCAGGGTTTGTTTGCGGTGTTCCGGAAGCCGGCGAAGGAGCAGGAGAGTATATACCCGGGCAGTCAGTCCCTCCCGGAGCAGGATGTACAGAACCATATGGAGAACTTCATCAACGCCTGCTGCTTCCACCTGTGGACCACCATGCTGTAGCTGTCCACTGTAACGCTGCGATGCAACAGGTGCCTGTGGGTTTGTCATATGGAGAATTTCATCCTGCTGCTACCATCCCTGGACCACCAGGCGGACATAGCCACCGGGGAATAATTTAACACCGTGATGGAACTAGTGCATGTGGTGTTCGTCACATGGAAAACTCCATCAATGTTTCCATCCCTGGACCAGCATGCTGGCATAGCCACTACAGAGGAAACATTCACTTTATGAAACAAGTGCCTGGGGTGTACAATGGCAGATAGTGATGGACGGTGCCAAAGTGTTTTACTTGCTCATCATTTTTCTCAACTGCCATAATAATTATCTACCATAGTGTAGTTCTGGTTTTAACCCGTACCATGCTCAATTAAATGTTGTCGTCTGCTGTTTATTTTCTATTGTTAATTTTTCTCATCAAACACATGATTTGACAGTACTTTAGAACATTTCCAATGGAAATGAGTCTAAAGTGTGGACAAGTAAAGAATACATAATATAAAACAACAGACGACAATTTATGTTTCCCACATTCTAGGGGTTATTCACGATATAAGATAAGATCATGTCTGACAGTGTCTTGCAACTCCAATCTTACCTAGTCATTCCATTTTATCTCGACATACATGTAATGATGTCTATGCCCATGTTTAATAATAATAACATGTATTGTATTTTGCTGTTTTGTTTTTATCCTCTAACCATGTATTGGTATGCAAGTGATGTTTGTCAGTGAAATGTGTATACTGTTACCCAGAGATTTGAAGAAACTTTCGGGGTAGGGACTAAATGTTATATTGCTACTTTATACCATAATGACCCTAAATATTTGGACCTCGTTTGTTTTTTATGGCCTAATGTGTTTATCGGCAGCAAAACGTGTAACAGATAGTAGTTCATATAGGCACCTGACTGAGAAAACGGATTCTAGGGGTCTACTGTGTTGGCTTAACTCTTTCACCCCTCAATATCTGATAGTTCCATGATCATTTCTGGATAAGGGTATTTTTAAAATGTCAAACGTACCGTCAAAAACTGTAGCTTCTAATGAGACGGCTTGTTACAAGCCGTCTCATTAGGAGCTGCAGTTTTTGTATACATTTGCTTTATGGGCTGTAGGATTGAAAGAGTTAACACATGGTAAACAGTGTTGGTTCTGGTCTCACTGCCTGAATGCACCGATTGGTCTGAAGCATATGGACAGTTTGTAAGTGACATTTGTTTCACCTGGTCACCTATGTGGATACAAAGTATTATGAATTGTTTGTTATTTTATGTTATCATACTCTTTAATATGGCATGTTTGCATTTAGTGGCTGTAAAGTTCTATGTATAGAATGGTGTGGTACGCCTGTAGTGCCCTATGTAAATATGTACAATATGTATGTGTTGCCACCGACTGTGATAGCCATTTACTTTTTGTATCGTATTAACCCTAAATATCCGGACACAATTTGCTTTGGGAAACCCCCATTAAATATGGGTTAGCCAAAACAAATTATTGTATCTCTGGCATACAAAGAGGGGTATAGTTTTCGTAATTCCATCCGTGTTAAAAGTTTTTGGGTACACATTATCTCTGTAACGGCATGTCGGATTGACCTCAAACTTCAACAAACAAACATATACTTCCTTATCATCCATATTTTCATTTCATACCACACCCATGCGGCCTTCATGTCCTAGGTCAAGGTCAAATTAGTTAGAATTTGCGTCCGTAATATTTGCATTAAAGTTTTTGTTTACCCATTATCTCTGCAACGGTAAGTCGAATTGATATCAAACTTCATATACTTCCTTATCATCATCCATATTTTCAAGGTCAAATTACTTAGAAATTTATGTTAAAGTGTTTTTTTTAAATATTGGCATTAAAAGTTTTTTAAATATTAGTGTTAAAGATTTTATTTGTTGGTCCAGTCGGCAGCCGGGGGTATACACAAGCCCCTGCTCACTTTATCTAGTATCCCAATACATTGTTATTGTGATTAGACCACTACTGCCATACTAACCCTAAATATTGGCACGCTCACTGTTGTGGGGAGACCATATATTTTTAGTAATTTCCAATAACCTCCGAAGGGAAGCACATGTAATACACATTGTTTTAAAGTCACTCCTTTTATTAGCTCACCTGAGTATCAACTAGGTGATCACTCCGGTGCATTTTTTGTCGGGTCATCCAAGACGGCCGCCGAAAAGGTCGTTCTTTTCAAAATTCTTCTTCACATGAACCGCTTGGTAGCCAAACTTAAAAGTTATGGTCCATGGGTGAAGCCTTTTCAGATTTGTTAAAATGGAGGTCATCACTAATCCAAGATGGCCGCCGTCTAAAAATAGCATAAATTCTTAAAAAATCTTCTTATGAACCACCAGCTGGATTGGATTTCGACGAAAATTGGTAGGAATGATCGATGTACAATGCTCTTTCAAAGTTTTTAAAATGGTGACCCCGGGGTCAAAAATGGGCGTGGCCCGTGGCGTCAAATTGGGGTTAAATTTTATTTTTGACCGAATATGGTCATGTCTATATCAAATCGAAGGTATCAAAAAGTGATCGCTCTGGTACATTTTTTGTCGAAATCGGATGGTCATGTCATCCAAGATGGCTGCCGAAAGGTCAAAAGGTTATTTTATTAGATTTCAAAATTCTTCTTCACACGAACCGCTTGGCCCATGGTGGCCAAACTTCACAATTATGGTCCATGGGTGAAGCCTTTTCAGATTTGTTAAAACGGAGGTCGTCGCTAATCCAAGATGGCCGCCGCATAACTTTTTAAAAAATCTTCTTCTCCTGAACCGCCAGCCGGATTTCGACGAAACTTGGTAGGAATGATCGATGTACAATGCTCTTTCACAGTTGTTAAAATGGTGACCCTGGGGTCAAAAATGGGCGTGGCCCGTGGGGTCAAATTTTATTTTTGACCGAATATGGTCATGTCTATATCAAATCGAAGGTATCAAAGAGGCGATCGCTCTGGTACATTTTCTGTCGAAATTGGATGGTCATTTCATCCAATATGGCCGCCGAAAGGTCAAAAGGTCGTTCTTTTATTAGAGATTTCAAAATTCTTCTTCACACGAACCGCTTGGTCCATGGTGGCCAAACTTCACAGTTATGGTCCATGGGTGAAGCCTTTTCAGATTTGTTAAAACGGAGGTCGTCGCTAATCCAAGATGGCTGCCGTCTAAAAATAGCACAAATTCTTAAAAAATCTGCTTCTCATGAACAGCCAGCCGGATTTCGACGAAACTTGGTAGGAATGATCGACGTAGAATGATCTTTCAAAGGTGTTAAAATGGTGACCCCGGGGTCAAAAATGGGCATGGCCCATGGGGTCAAATTTTATTTTTGACCAAATATGCTCACGTCAAATATCAAATTGAAGGTATCGATGAGGCGATTGCTCTTGTGCAATATTTGTCGGAATCAGATGATTATGTCATCCATGATGGCCTCCAAAGGTCCATTTATTCGAGACTTTGAACGTCTTTTTCTCAGGAACCACATGGCCGATGCTGGCCAAACTTCATAGTAAGTTAAAACACATTTGAACTAAATGTCACATTCTCCTCTGGTGTTCATGGAGTCAGGTGAGTGAATTAGGGCCATCATGGTCCTCTTTGTTAAATTTTCAACCACATGTGGTCGAAAATTTAATAAAAAGAGCGACTTTAAATTCCCCCCCCCCCAAATAAATGGTGTCCAAATATTTAGGGGTATTACGGTACTTACTTTTCTCCTGGCTTTAATACTGAAAAAATCCTTAACATAGTTCTGATCTCAGGTAGGTTGTGATGTATTGACTAAGGTATGGTGTTAACTTCTAAGGTTAACTAAGGTGTGTTGTATATTAACATCCTAAACGTTGAAATATTCAGCAATTTTATTGGTTGATACTGATCTCATGTTCACGATCAGCCAATTATTACTACACCAGTTTTGGTGGATGGTTGGTCGGGCGAACGCGACGGCCTAAATTAATGATATGGGTTCCTCCTTATAGGAATCACGATTTGCCTGGTTTGGCCCTCGGGTACGTTTTTATCTTTGGCTCTTTTGTTACCGGAGAGTTAAATTGGGTTATTGCCCATTATAAAAGTAGATGTAGTAAGATTATACTGATCCTACTGCTTTTTGGAGGGGGCCAAGTAATTTTGGTGTGGCAAGGACCTGGCATCACATCAGGATTATTCTGATTTCAGGACTGAATATATAGTTTTCTGTCTCGCCCGCGAAAGCGGAAAGCGAGACATAGGTTTTGCTTTTCCGGAGTCGTCATCGTCGGCGGCGTTATCATTCAATGTTAAGTTTTTGTGTTACAATCATTACTTCAACACCTTATCAGCTACAGTCATCAAACTTTATACATACCTTTACTATGATATGTAGATGAATATAGGACTATTCTCGGGGCCCCAGGGTCAAGGTCTGTCACAAATTGACGAGTTCGTTGGATAGGTCGGCAGATGGATCTGATGGCTAAGACTAGTGAACACAGTTGGATTAGGTGTAGCATGTATATTATGGTTAAAACACGTCGTCAAGTAAAATATGATTACTATTTTACACACAAGTACAAGTGAACCCCTCAACACTTCAACACAAACACATGTCAAATAACCACCCTGCTTATGAGTGTATCATTTCATAACACAATTCCAAAGTGTCTCATTACCCCACATAATGTTACAAGTGTCAACTACCCCACAACTGTTCACAAGTGTCTAATTCCCACACAGGATCATAAGTGTCTAATTTCCCACATAAGTGTCTTAAGTCCCACACCAGTTCATAAGTGTCTAATTCCTCACAAGTGCACAAATCCCACACAGTTCATAAGTGTCTAATTCCCCACACAAGTGTATAAATCCCACACAGTTCATAAGTGTCTAATTCCCCACATAAGTGTCTAAATCCACACACAAGTGTCTTAAGTCCCACACAAGTGTATAAATCCCACACAGTTCATAAGTGTCTAATTCCCCCCATAAGTGTCTAAATCCACACACAAGTGTCTTAAGTCCCACACCAGTTCATAAGTGTCTAATTCCTCACATAAGTTCATATGTGTCTAATTCCTCACATAAGTTCATATGTGTCTAATTCCCCACATACATCTCTAATTTCCCCATATCGATTCATACGTGTCTAATTTCCAACACAAGTGCGCAAATCCCACAGTTCATAAGTGTCTAATTCCCCCACACAAGTGTATAAATCCCACACAGTTCGTGTGTGTGAATATACAGGACGATAGTACTCAATAATACACCCGGCCACCTCAGGACATGTAATGGTCCACACAGGACAAGTCACGGCCCACACAGGACACGTAATGTTCCACACAGGTCAAGTATTGGTTCACCCAGGAAAAGTAATGGTCCACACAGGACAATGTTCCACACAGGACAAGTAACGGTCCACACAGGACAATGTTCCACACAGGTCAAATATTGTTCCACATCGGACAAGGAATGGTCCACACAGGCCATTCACAGTCCACACAGGACACGTAATGTTCCACGCACGTAGTGTAAGGTCCAGGCCTCAGAGTATAGTCCCCCACTCATGGAAACGTAATAATGGAAAGTTCTTACATATTAGCCCAGGAACAAACGGTCTCAACAATGCACATGCAGGCTCGCTTCCTCGCCTCGCTGCTCTCACATGCCCGTAGCACGGCCACACCCAAAAACCACCTGTACAATACAAAACTATCTTCTAGCAAAAATTCCAGAATTACAATGCATGTCCAAAAAGAAAATATCTTGTTAAAAAACAATCCTCAGCTATTTGTCACTTAGCCACTCTACTAAAGTGTCAATGAATGAACAATTCATTTACTGTGAAGTCTGGTATAATATTTCACAATCTTAGGCAAATGCCTATTTGAGAATATTAATAACATTTTAGTAAAAATAATCACATTTGAACTTCAGATAAAATTACACAAAGCCTTTGACTAGTAAAAATACATATTCACAATTCACACAATTCACACACAAACTACATGTCACTAAAACTAATGCACATGTACTTACAGTTGGATAACTCAGTCTGCTGTCTCTAATACAAGTATTGTTGTTGCCTAGTCGAGATTCAAATGTCCACTGTCCACAATGACCCCACTTCAACTCATGTACAATGCACATGTCCAAACCCACAGGTAACCTGCTTGACCACTCAAAAAACCAATACACAGGAATGTCAACATGTATCTCCCAGTAGATATTCACTCACTACATACATGTACACTACCGTATTTGACCACCTATGTGTCCAGTGTCCAGCAAACCATATATACCTATATACCCAACAATGAATATTGTGACAAGGTCAAGGCGGAACAAGGCGAGACATTTGATTCCGCGGAATTCTTGTTTATTGTAAATATTCAGTTCTGAATTTGTACATGTACTTGAACATGTACATGTACTTGTACAGGTAATATATGGGATTTAGTACTAAACCCATTGAGCCGGCTTTAAATGACCTTAGCTGTTGATAGGCTGTTAAACCCCAACAAACAAACTACACCAGGTTTGACGTTGGGATAGATCATCTAATATTATGCTTATTGTCTCAAATGTTTACTACATGTATACACAAATAGGGAAGTTTACAAGTGTGATGGTTTAATATGATATTTATTAACCCTTACACCGCTATCTTAATTTTTTGTCGTCTGCTGTTTATTTTCTATTTTCCATTTTTATCATCAAAAACATGCTTTGACAGCACTTTAGAATAAGTTACAACATGCTTTGACAGCACTTCAATCATTTTCATTGGAAATGATTCTGAAGTGCAGTCAAACCATGTTTTTATGGAGAAATAAGGCAATTTATAAAAGCAACAGCAGACAACAATTGTTGTGTGTAGCGGTCTAAGGGTTAAACAATGTTACCAATTTCATACTGTTATGGTAAGTTTCTGATGAAATCTGTCATCAACATTGTATCGTACTGAATCAACACAAGTGTTAGATTCTGTGTACGGCGTAAGTGCAGCATCGGTGTTGTTACACTTTGGAAGCCTGTTTTAAACCATTACATTCAGAATACACTTTTAGTTCAATGAAAATTTTGAAATATTTTCTGTTTAATTTTTCTTATTTCTCAATGAAAATACATTTGTGACCAATCATTTCGTGGTCACAATATATACTTCCTATGAGAAATAAAGAAAATATTTACAATTTTCCACGAGTAAAATGTTGTATGCTCTGAATGTAGCGGGCTATGCTATACAAATGTCTTACTCAATACTGTGAATAGCCGTGAACATGTCCGAGAAATCCACAGCTGCATCCTTTTCAACTTGCAGAAATCATGAAATAATTTGAGTTTGGTTGGCTGAGATGGAGCAGAGCTGAGATGGCAAACGTCTTCAAGGCAATAGGCTCCATTTTGCCAGTCAGTCGCAAAGTATCATGACATGTTAATCTACATTTATTATGAAAAATTATGTTCTCAAAGTGCAATTAAACAAACTAAACCAAACATTTATACATGTTTTACGTTTTTAATCAGTTTGCCATAATTTACTATGTATGAAAGCCAGTGCTCCAACATGTATGGAATGTTTTTGCGAATTTATTGTGGTATAAACATATTTAAAATTCCAACTACAGTGAAACCTCTCTAAACCGGACACATTGGGAGATCCCTAGGGTGTCCGGTTTAGAGAGATTCCACAGTGAAACAGATAGATCACAAACATACATACTCCGTGGAGATAAATGCAATGAACCCGATTAAGTAGAACTATCCTTTATTTGTGTGCGGTTTAGAGGGGTTCCACTGTATACTGGATGAAGTATTGTGGAACTTTCAGTTTATAGAAGTTTTTATCATCAACAAATTCTGAAAACAAATAGATTCCTTATAATTACAGCCTACTTATTTTTCAAAGTGATTAAAATTATTTTTTCCAGTAAAATGTATTTCTACAAATGAAATTCCATATTACTTTATGCCATGGCAGGTCCTAACTTCTCTTAAACACAAGCACAGGAACTCTGGTTACTTTATGCCATGGCAGGTCCTAACTTCTCTTAAACACAAGCACAGGAACTCTGGTTACTTTATGCCATGGCAGGTCCTAACTTCTCTTAAACGCAAGCACAGGAACTCTGGTTACTTTATGCCATGGCAGGTCCTAACTTCTCTTAAACGCAAGCACAGGAACTCTGGTTACTTTATGCTGGTTACTTTATGCCATGGCAGGTCCTAACTTCTCTTAAACGCAAGCACAGGAACTCTGGTACTATGCCATGGGCCGCCTAACTTCTCTTAACGCAAGCAGGAACTCTGGTTTTACTTTATGCCATGGCAGGTCCTAAACTTCTCTAAACGCAAGCACAGGAACTCTGGTTACTATGCCTGGCAGTCTAACTTCTCGCAAGCACAGAACTCTGGTTACTTTATGCCATGGCAGGTCCTAACTTCTCATAAACACAAGCACAGGAACTCTGGTTACTTTATGCCATGGCAGGTCCTAACTTCTCTTAAACACAAGCACAGGAACTCTGGTTACTTTATGCCATGGCAGGTCCTAACTTCTCATACTCAAGCACAACGCTGTAAACTTAATGGCATGCATGGTCAACTTCTCTTAAACGCAAGCACAGGAACTCTGGTTACTTTATCCATGGCAGGTCCTAACTTCTCTAAACGAAGCACAGGAACTGGTTACTATGGCGGTACAAGCAACTTCTCCTACCCAAGCACAGGAACTTCTGGTTACTTTAATGCAAGCGGTCACTTCTCTAAACAACAAGCACAAGGACTTTTCCTGGTTACTTATTTATGCCATGGCAGGTCCTAACTTCTCATAAACACAAGCACATGAACTCTGGTTACTTTATGCCATGGCAGGTCCTAACTTCTCTTAAACGCAAGCACAGGAACTCTGGTTACTTTATGCCATGGCAGGTCCTAACTTCTCTTAAACGCAAGCACAGGAACTCTGGGGTGCCTGCTATAAACCACTCAGTAATATGGAATGAATGAAGTAGAAATTATATTAACCCTTGGACCGGTGGGTTGTTGGTCGGGCGAACCGGACAGCGTAAATTAACGGTATGGATTCCTCCTTATAGGAATCACGATTTGCCTGGTTTGGCCGTCGGGCACATTTGTTACCTGGGAGTTAAATTGTGTTATTGCCCATTATAAAAGTAGTAAGATTATTACTGATCCTACTGTTTTTGGGAGGGGCCCAAGTGATTCTGGTGTGCCGAGGACCTGGCATCAGATCAGGATTATTCTGATTTCGGGGCTGAATATATAAACAAATTTATTGTAAATATTCCGTTCTGATTTTGGGATTTTCCCCCCCATTTATACATGTACTTGAACATGTACATATACTTGTACAGGTAATATATGGGATTTAGTACTAAACCCATTGACCCGGCCTTAAATAACCTTAGCTGTTGATAGGCTGTTAAACCCCAACAAACAAACAAACCCTTGGACCGCTACACACATCAATTGTTGTGTGCTGTTGCTTTTATATCTTGCCTTATTTCTCAATAAAAACATGGTTTGACAGCACTTTAGAATCATTTCCATTGGAAATGTTTCTAAAGTGCTGTCAAACCATGTAAATTATTCTAAAGTGCTGTCAAACCATGGAAAATAGAAAATAAACAGCAGACGACAAAACAAGTAAGATAGCGGTGTAAGGGTTAAATCATAGTTTTCATAGCTTATCCATATTCCAACAAAAGGACGCTGATGTTCATGTGTATTCTTTTTACAATGTTTCACATCAAAATCGGTGACGTAAAGTCAAATATGTTGGAAAGCACAATGTCCCTGAAAACAAATGGAAAGTGAGGTCATTTCTTTGTAATATTGTGTTTTTCACATTTGAAATTTAGACTACGACATTGGAACCTCTCTAAACCGGACACCCTGGGGACTCTCAGGTACGTTTTTATCTTTGGCTCTTTTGTTACCTGGGAGTTGAATTGGGTTATTGCCCATTATAAAAGTAGTAAGATTATTACTGATCCTACTGCTTTTGGGAGGGGCCAAGTGATTCTGGGGTGGTGAGGACCTGGCATCATATCAGGATTATTCTAATTCAGGGCCGAATATATAGTTTTGTTATTGTAAATATTCAGTTCTGATTTTGGGATTTTCCCCCCATTTGTACATGTACTTGAAAATGTGCTTGTACAGGTAATATATGGGATTTAGTACTAAACCCATTGACCCGGCCTTAAATGAACCGTAGCTGTTGATAGGCTGTTAAACCCCAACAAAGAAAGAAACTTATTGAAGACTAGAAATGTGGCCTGTCGGCACACGAATGCCCCCGCTGGCAACCAAAGAAAACAAGGCATATTTGATTATAAGCCATTTACCCGAGCGTTAAGGTTTCGAATGCACCAAGTCTGTGAGCTTGACCCAGGGCTTAGCGTGGGTGGGACGAATGTGGATTTGTCACAGGGCGGTAGAGGACCATTGGAGCATTGCGTATGTGAAATGTGAAGCAGATCCAAGCAAGGAAACAGAAATTATAAGCCATTTACCCAAGCGTTAAGGTTTCGAACGAACCAAGTTTGTGACCTTGACCCTGGGCTTAGCGGGGGCGGGATGAATGTGGATTTGTCACAGGGCAGTAGAGGAGCATTGGAGCAATGCGTGTGTGCGAAATGTGAAGCAGATCCGAGCAAGGAAACATAAATTATAAGCCATTTACCCGAGCGTTAAGGTTTCGAACACACCCAAGTCTGTGACCTTGACCCTGGGCTTAGCGGGGCCGGGACGAATGTTGATTTGTCACAGGGCGGTAGAGGACCATTGGAGGAATGCGTGTGTGAAATGTGAAGCAGATCCGAGCAAGGAAACATAAATTATAAGCCATTTACCCGAGCGTTAAGGTTTCGAACGCACAAAGTCTGTGACCTTGACCCTGGGCTTAGCGGCGGCAGGATGAATGTGGATTTGTCACAGGGCGGTAGAGGACCATTGGAGCAATGCGTCTGTGCGAAATGTGAAGCAGATCCGAGCAAGGAAACATAAATTATAAGCCATTTACCCGAGTGTTAAGGTTTCGAACACACCAAGTCTGTGACCTTGACCCTGGGCTTAGCGGGGGCGGGACGAATGTTGATTTGTCACAGAGCAGTAGAGGACCATTGGAGCAATGCATGTGTGAAATGTTAAGCAGGTCCAAGCAAGAAAACAGAAATGATAAGCCATTTACCCGAACGTTAATGTTTCGAACGCACCAAGTCTGTGACCTTGACCCTGGGCTTGGCGAGGGCGGGACGAATGTGGATTTGTCACAGGGCGGTAGAAGACCATTGGAGCAATGCGTGTGTGAAATGTGACGCAGATCCGAGCAAGGAAACATAAATTACTAGAAATGTGGCCTATCGGCACACGAATGCCCCCGCTGGCGGCCAAAGAAAACGAGGCATATTTTATTATAAGCCATTTACCGAGCGTTAAGGTTTTGAACGCACCAAGTATGTGACCTTGACCCTGGGCTTAGCGGGGGCAGGACGAATGTGGATTTGTCACAGGGCGGTAGAGGACCATTGGAGCAATGCGTGTGTGAAATGTCAAGCAGATCCGAGCAAGGAAACAGAAATTATAAGCCATTTACCCGAGCGTTAAGGTTTCGAACACACCCAAGTCTGTGACCTTGACCCTGGGCTTAGCGAGGGCGGGACGAATGTGGATTTGTCACAGGGCGGTAGAGGACCATTGGAGGAATGCGTGTGTGAAATGTGAAGCAGATCCGAGCAAGGAAACATAAATTATAAGCCATTTACCCGAGCGTTAAGGTTTCGAACGCACCAAGTCTGTGACCTTGACCCTGGGCTTAGCGGGGGCGGGATGAATGTGGATTTGTCACCGGGCGGTAGTGGAGCATTGGAGCAATGCGTGTGTGAAATGTGAAGCAGATCGGAGCCAGGAAACAGAAATTATAAGCCATTTACCCGAGCGTTAAGGTTTCGAACGCACCAAGTCTGTGACCTTGACCCTGGGCTTAGCGGTGGCAGGACGAATGTGGATTTGTCACAGGGCGGTAGAGGACCATTGGAGCAATGCGTCTGTGCGAAATGTGAAGCAGATCCGAGCAAGGAAACATAAATTATAAGCCATTTACCCGAGTGTTAAGGTTTCGAACACACCAAGTCTGTGACCTTGACCCTGGGCTTAGCGGGGGCGGGACGAATGTTGATTTGTCACAGGCGGTAGAGGACCAATGGAGGAATGCGTGTGTGAAATGTGAAGCAGATCCGAGCAAGGAAACAGAAATTACAAGTCATTTACCCGAGCGTTAAGGTTTCAAACGCACCAAGTCTGTGACGTTGACCCTGGGCTTAGCGGGGGCGGGACGAATGTGGATTTGTCACAGAGCAGTAGAGGACCATTGGAGCAATGCATGTGTGAAATGCGAAGCAGGTCCAAGCAAGAAAACAGAAATGATAAGCCATTTACCTGAACGTTAATGTTTCGAACGCACCAAGTCTGTGACCTTGACCCTGGGCTTGGTGAGGGCGGGACGAATGTGGATTTGTCACAGGGCGGTAGAGGACCATTGGAGCAATGCGTGTGTGAAATGTGACGCAGATCCGAGCAAGGAAACATAAATTACTAGAAATGTGGCCTATCGGCACACGAATGCCCCCGCTGGCGGCCAAAGAAAAACGAGGCATATTTTATTATAAGCCATTTACCCGAGCGTTAAGGTTTTGAACGCACAAAGTATGTGACCTTGACCCTGGGCTTAGCGGGGGCGGGACGAATGTTGATTTGTCACAGGCGGTAGAGGACCAATGGAGGAATACGTGTGTGAAATGTGAAGCAGATCCGAGCAAGGAAACAGAAATTATAAGCCATTTACCCGAGCGTTAAGGTTTCGGGACGTACGTACGGACGCCGGTAACACTATATGCCCCCCTCACCATTCGGTGGCGGGGGCATAAAAAGGGAATTTATAGGGAGCATTATGAGAAAAATGTAAATTCCAAGATAATGCGATTCGTGTCTGGTTCTCAATATGGCGAACTGAACGAGCTGCAGGTCAATTTGTTATTTCTTTACATTAAAACACGAAAACTGGTCAATCCGACACACTGGTTAATCCGACATATCGGTCTGGTCCCAGAGCATGTCAGATTAACCAGGTTTTACTGTATGTTCACAGATGTTTTCTTGGTGTCCGGTTTAGCGACGTTTCACTGTACTCTTTACTTGTATATGAACCCTTGCCATGTGCCTGGAAGTGGCTACACCTGGCCAATGAAAATGCTCAGAATCATATGAGACACGCCATGTGTTTTTTTACCTTCGGACATCTGCATAATTTCATTAAATGAGTGCATGTACATGCGGAATATAATGCATGTACTCTGAAAATTTTGTCAACTTTTGACGCCATTTATGGAAAATATTGTAGATTTTGTAAACATATTTCATGAAATTACGCAGATGTCCGAAGGTACAAACTCACATGGCGGCGTGTCTCATATGGAGTTGGAATTAGATCAATGTAAATGCTCCAGTACCAAGACACAAGCCACTGTGGTCCACATGACTGCTCCATTACGGAGACATGTGCCACTGCAGCCTTTATCTGCTCTGTAAGTAGGTCCTCTGACAATCAAGGGCCTTCCTGTACAGCGTCATGTCCAGCCCATCCACACACCGCACCACTCTCGCCTTCAGCAGAACTTCACATTTCTCCTCCGAATACTCCAGCTCTCCGATCACCTGCAATAACGAGCCTCGCTTCGCGGGAAATGGCTCGATCAGGATTGTATTTATTGTCAGGCTCTTCCGGCTCGATGGGTCGATCAATACAGCCATGCAAGCCTCTGCATTGTGCTCTTCAACCTTCCCAGTAACTCGGACTGACATGCCCGACATATTTTGTGGGCTCCCATTTTGTACAATTTCCTCTATAAACAGAGGTTCACCACTCTTCACTCCAATGTCATCCATATTGGTATTTGGTATACTGTATATGTTTGGTCTTTCTATACTGTGTACGTACTAACACCTGATCACTCAGTAGAAACTAACAACTATCGACCTACACAACGCTGTCAAATCAATGATTGGATCAGTTTGCTGAGAACCCTAACAGTTTGTATGGACGTATCTTTGAGAGCCATCGACAGCAGTATGGGCTTCTGTGAGCTGAAATTCCCAATCAGGTTCTTCGCCACCACGTGTGTCATCGGCTGTAAGAAAAATAAGAAAGACTACCATAATCATCCTATACATTTCGACCAGTTGTTTTGGGAAACCAGAGCTCCAGTCAAGTGTAAATTACCAAATATTCTAAGTATTTTTCTTAGTTCACCAAAAATGGCAAGTTGGGAGTTCTTTAGAATCGTCTCAATGAGACGATTCTAAACCACTCCCAACTTGCCATTTTTGGTGAATAAATAACAAAATTCCCCCCAAAGTTGATCAAAATACGCACCTTACCTGGAGCTCTGGGAAACCCCTACCAAAACAAATGGTGGCCAAATGCAACCATACTAACCCTAGTGGGACACCTTTATCATGGGAAACCATATATTTATATGTTACCAAGAATATTGAGGATTGTTACAGTATGTATGAGATAATAAGGTAACACGCCATCTCATGAAGATCAATGTAATTCTCATATTGATCTACACTGTCTGCAAATATTAGGAAAGAGGCCTCTAGTATTGAAAGGGTTAACTACCATTAGTCTACGCTGTAATGACAAACTGTACCTCATCCTTGCCCAGTAAAACGTTGGTCGAGTACACAGGAGCGCAGGACCCACCCTCGTCTATGATGTTGTCCCGTGTTACATTCACCTACAACGTAAATATGCACATGTGAGTGCTAAAATACAGTCAGCGACTATAAAAACCCACTGGTATATATGTACAGGGTGTGGGATCACGTTTTCCGAATGACGTGACGTCATGTTTTTTTTGATGTGTTTACAGTAGATTTCCTTTAATATCTTTTTAATGGAAGGAGATATTTTTATTAAATATACCGCAGCAAATGCGGTACATGTTGCCCTTTATTGTATAGGCGGTTTTAATCTCATAATTCTGTCATTTTGACGAAGAATCGGTTACGGTTACTGTAAATGTAAACTAGATGGCCGCGGCCTGCATGTCGCGCCTTGTGGCGAGGCATGGAAACTAAAAATGTATAGTATAACAAAAAACTTTAACCAAAAAACTGAAGTTTCAAGGTAATGGGCAAAGCAGTTGCAGAGATATAGTATAACAAAAAACTTTTTAACCAAAAACTTTAACCAAAAAACTTAACCAAAAACTTTAACCAAAAAACTTAACCAAAAACGTCAAAGTAATTTGACCATGACATTGGGCACAGGGGCCGCACAGGAGGGGGATAGAATGAAAATATAGATGATGATAAACACCCATGTGAAGTTTCCAGGTAATGGGCAAAGCAGTTGCAGAGATATAGTACAACGAAAAACTTTAACCAAAAAACTTAACCAACTAGATGGCCGCGGCCTGCATGTCGCGCCTTGTGGCGAGGCATGGAAACTAAAAAAAAAAGATATAGTATAACGAAAAGCTTAACCAAAAAACTTAACCAAAAACTTTAACCAAAAAACTTAACCAAAAACTTCAAAGTAATTTGACCATGACATTGGGCACAGGCTTTGTCGCGCCTTGTGGCGAGGCATGGAAACTAAAAATGTATAGTATAACAAAAAACTTTAACCAAAAAACTGAAGTTTCAAGGTAATGGGCAAAGCAGTTGCAGAGATATAGTATAACAAAAAACTTTTTAACCAAATACTTTAACCAAAAAACTTAACCAAAAAACTTAACCAAAAACGTCAAAGTAATTTGACCATGACATTGGGCACAGGGGCCGCACAGGAGGGGGATAGAATGAAAATATAGATGATGATAAACACCCATGTGAAGTTTCCAGGTAATGGGCAAAGCAGTTGCAGAGATATAGTACAACGAAAAACTTTAACCAAAAAACTTAACCAACTAGATGGCCGCGGCCTGCATGTCGCATCTTGTGGCGAGGCATGGACACTAAAAAAAAAGATATAGTATAACGAAAAACTTAACCAAAAAACTTAACCAAAAACTTTAACCAAAAAACTTAACCAAAAAACTTAACCAAAAACTTTAACCAAAAAACTTAACCAAAAAATTTAACCAAAAACTTTGACCAAAAAACTTAACCAAAAACTTCAAAGTAATTTGACCTTGACATTGGGCACAGGGGCCGCACGGGAGTGGGTTAGAATGAAAATACAGATGATGATAAACACCCATGTGAAGTTTCAAGGTAATGGGCAAAGCAGTTGTAGAGATATAGTATAACGAAAAACTTTAACCAAAAAACTTAACCAAAAACTTTGACCAAAAAACTTAACCAAAAAGTTCAAAGTAATTTGACCTTCACATTGGGCACAGGGGCCCATGCGCACGGGAGGGGGGTACAATGAAAATATAGATGATGATAAACACCCATGTGAAGTTTCAAGGTAATGGGCAAAGCAGTTGCAGAGATATAGTATAACGAAAAACTTTAACCAAAAAAGTTAACCAAACACTTTAAGCAAAAAACTTAACCAAAAACTTAAAAGTAATTTGACCTTGAAATTGGGCACAGGGGCCCGTGCGCACAGGAGAGGGGTAGAATGAAAATATAGATGATGATAAACACCCATGTCAAGTTTCAAGGTAATAGGCAAAGCATTTTGCAGAGATATAGTATAACGAAAAACTTTAACCAAAAAACTTAACCAACTAGATGGCCGCAGCCTGCATGTCGCATCTTGTGGCGAGGCATGGACACAAAAAAAAAAGATATAGTATAACGAAAAACTTAACCAAAAAACTTAACCAAAAACTTTAACCGAAAAACTTAACCAAAAAACTTAACCAAAAACTTTAACCAAAAAACTTAACCAAAAAACTTAACCAAAAACTTTAACCAAAAAACTTAACCAAAAAACTTAACCAAAAACTTTAACCAAAAAACTTAACCAAAAACTTCAAAGTAATTTGACCTTGACATTGGGCACAGGGGCCGCACGGGAGTGGGGTAGAATGAAAATACAGATGATGATAAACACCCATGTGAAGTTTCAAGGTAATGGGCAAAGCAGTTGTAGAGATATAGTATAACGAAAAACTTTAACCAAAAAACTTAACCAAAAACTTTAACCAAAAAACTTAACCAAAAACTTCAAAGTAATTTGACCTTGACAATGGGCACAGGGGCCGCACGGGAGTGGGGTAGAATGAAAATACAGATGATGATAAACACCCATGTGAAGTTTCAAGGTAATGGGCAAAGCAGTTGCAGCGATATACATGTAGTATAACAAAAAACTTTAACCAAAAAACTTAACTAAAAGACTTAACCAAAAACTTTAACCACAAAACTTAACCAAAATTCTTAACTAAAAACATTAACCAAAGAACTTAACCAAAAACTTTAAAGTAATTTGACCTTGACATTGGGCACAGGGGCCGCACGGGAGGGGGGTAGAATGAAAATATAGATGATGATAAACACCCATATGAAGTTTCAAGGTAATGGGCAAAGCAGTTGCAGAGATATAGTATAACAAAAAACTTTAACCAAAAAACTTAACCAAAAACTTTAACCAAAAAAACTTTAACCAAAAACTTCAAAGTAATTTGACCTTGACATTGGGCACAGGGGCCGCACGGGAGGGGGTACAATGAAAATATAGATGATGATAAACACCCATGTGAAGTTTCAAGGTAATGGGCAAAGCAGTTGTAGAGATATAGTATAACAAAAAACTTTAACGAAAAACTTTAACGAAAAAACTTAACCAAAAAACTTAACCAAAAACTTTAACCAAAGAACTTGACCAAACTTTAACCAAAAAACTTAACCAAACAACTTAACCAAAAACTTTAACCGGACACACGTACGTACGTGCGGAAAGCGCGATATAGTCGGCACTTTGACGTACGTACGTATGTACGTACGCCAAAGTGCCGACTATATCGCGCTTTCCGCAAGCGGGCACGACAAAAACTTAACCAAAAACTTTAACCAAAGAACTTAACCAAAAATTTTAACCAAAAAACTTAACCAAACAACTTAACCAAACACTTTAACCGGACACACGTACGTACGTACGCCAAAGTGCCGACTATATCACGCTTTCCGCAAGCGGGTGCGACAAAAAACTTAACCAAAAACTTTAACCAAAAAACTTAACCAAAAACTTTCACCAAAGAACTTAACCAAAAACTTTAACCAAAAAACTTAACCAAACAACTTAACCAAAAACCAAAGTGCCGACTATATCGCGCTTTCCGCAAGCGGGCGCGACAATAAAAACTAGAGCATGGGAATGTAAGAAATAAACATTACTGGATTCTTTGTGAAAGTTATTGTAAATACTTTTAGAGCACCCATAAAGCACATATGCCATCATTTTGATGTGCTACATGTCATAAAAATCCATCCGTTTGTTTGCAAGATTTTAACGAAAATCTACTGTAAAAATTATGTCACAGATTACGTTGCGTCGGAAAATCGGGTTCGGAAACCATGTGATCCCACACCCTGTATGCATATACACGTATGATGATGAATACTGTTTTACTGTATGGCAAACAGGGTAGACCATGATTAGACTGCGCCGGTGTACAAGCTGATCCTGGTCTACACTGATTGTGGTGAAGCAGGGCTCCAGATAAGGAATTAGTAATTGAGTATTTTCACTCCATCATTTCTGAAGCAATTGGGTATTTCAACATTTTAATTGGGTAAAATAAAATCACACTACTGTTTACACATCAACAGACAGCAATTATTGAACAGATTGCTTCGAAATGAAAACATGTCTTGGCATTTCATTAGAATTGTCTCCTTCTCCTTGGAGACAATTCTAATGCAATACCAAGATGTATGTGTTCATGGAAAATAAAAAAAATATGATATATTTGTGGTCTGTTTATTGTTTTCTGCAGCATGATAAAGGTAACACAAAATTGTTATTGCTTTTTGATACTCGCTACTTCGGATTTCAATTGGGTTTTTGGCAATTTTAATTGGGTATTTAAGCAAATATGCAGCTTATCTGGAGCTCTGGTGAAGTTTTCTATTCTTTAAATGGCCTTCATACAAACATGCATCACTTACTGCACATTGTTGCACCACTTGATTTTTCATTGACTTTTATTATTATTTTCACCCTTTCAACCTGACAGGCCTGTTTAGTGGTATTGGCAAAAAGTGTAGATCCAGATGAGCCGGCTTGTGACGAGCCGTCTCCTCAGGATCGATCTACACTTTTTGCCAGTAATTTTCATAACTCCCCTCCACCCCCCCCCCCTAATCTGAAAATCATTTGAGACAATTGGATTGGTCGGAAAATTAGCATACCACAGTCCATTCCAGTTACTTAGGGTTGATAGGGTTAGTCGGAAATATATGGGCAATTTCAGTATCCATGAAGACTGCGCACCCTAAACCAATCTATGACCACAACTGGCAACATCATGATGCAATGAGCCGTCATCAGTATCTGCACTGTACATATGCTTATTTTCACCCAAATCACTGGTTTGATGATTAATGAAATAGTCTAACAAGACGAACCCCAGCGAGTGTCACACTTGGTCAAGGTCACCCAACTGGCACTGGTTGGATACCCATCAATGAGAGGAAGTTATTGACGAAGTTTGGTAATAATTTGACTAACAGATCAGGAGATATTCAACATTTGGACGTAATTGTTGACACCTACGATGACACCAGAACTGTGACCGCTATGTTCACTTTCCACTAACGTTTATGAGATAAAAATATAACATGAAATAGTCCATGCCAGTCTTATATGAGACACGCCATGTAATTTCGTACCTTCGGATATCTGAGTAAATTTATTAAATACGTTTACAAAATTTACAATATTTTGAATAAATAAAGTAAAAAGTTGACAAAATTTTCAGAGTACATTCCGCATGCATGTACTCTGAAAATGTTGTCAACTTTTGGCTTTATTTATGAAATGTCCACTTTTGACTTTATTTACGACATATTTAATGAAATTACGCAGATGCCTGAAGGTACAAAATCACATGGCGTGTCTCATATGTGAGAAAATGCATACAGCATATAATTACGTAACACGACCTCTACCAACTTACGAGTGTGCCAAGTTTATTGTACTGGGTAACAATGAGGAACGTTCGGTCCTGGTACTGACTGCACACCAGCTCTGTTCGCTCTCCAGCAATCTCCAGAGCCGTCTGTAATCACATAGCTGAGTACAACAGTCCATCAACAGACTACCAAACATGGAAATCCATAAGAAACTTCCCTCAAAATTATCTCCGGGGAAGCCTTGATGATATAATTGGTGCCAAATTTATCGGTCTGACAGAACGTTGCTTAGTTGAAAAATTGGAGTATATTTCAAAAGGGTTCTTTTCAAATCTTTGCGTGCATTTTGTAAACCTTCATATTCAACTATCAGAATGGCAACAGCCTGGTGAACTTAGATTGGGTGGACTTGCCACAAATCGCAACAAATTGTGTTCTCTGTCTGGTGATGGTGTTGTGTAGTTTTACAGACTTTATGGAATAAGCCTAAATGTTACCCTCTCATAATTTATATAGTTATTATATAGTTAATTATCACCATTTGCTCCGAGCCTGCGTCTAATTACACCAGCCCCCAGCAGGCCCAGGTTTTATTGTAACGCACAAGAAGGCCGGGACCCTCAGGTTACAATTACTGAATTAGCGAGCCGGGCCAAAGGTTTTGTTTGTTTATTAGTGTTTAACGGATTATCAACAGCTACATGTACGGTCATGCAAACGGGTTAGCCGGGCCAAAGGAGTGAGTGAGTGAGTGAATAGGGTTTAACGTCCGCTTTTCTGACATAGAGGTACAAGCCTCAGGGAGTCTACACGCAGACGGGTCAACGGGGTCGTGTCCCGTGTCCACCTGTCCAAGGGGGGTAAATCCCAACTTCAGAACTCAATATTTACAATCAAAATATATATTCAGTCCTGAAATTAGAACAACCTGATCTGGTGCCAGGCCCTCGCCACACCAGCATCATTTATCCCATCCCCTAAAAGTAATAGGATTAGTGCTAATCTTACTTTTATATATGGGGCATAGCCTGACTCAACTCTCACATACAAGAAAGCCAAAAATGTACATGAGGGCCAAATCCGGTATAGTGGGTTCCGGAAAGTATGAACCCAATCGTTAAGCCAGTTTAGTCGCCTTTTACGACAAGCAATGGCTACTGCAGCACTATTCTCAGGATCAGTTGATCCCGCCCCGGTGCCTGCACGGGGCCGGGCCAAAGGAAAATAATCCACTTCCATTGGTTGAAAAGATGGTGAGTGTCCTACCTTCTAAATAGTTGTTATCACAGTAAAATTGAGTATGATTTAAAGATGCTTTTCTCGTGCATACGACAAAGTGCCTGTGTATGGGACAGTTGGTTTACAGGTCAGTTACAGTTCTTTAGGGTATAGCGGATCGCTAAGCAGATTATTGCTGCATATGTCTTTAAAATACAACGTTTTGACAAGTACCTGGTACCAATAGACAGGAAAAAGTGTCTTCTTTCCAAATTGGGTTACCTTTTTAATTTATTTCAAGGTTTTACTCGCATAATTCCTTGTTTACCTAACGCATTGAATTAGTCAGTAACGGATAGCGTTGGGGTTTACCGGATCGCTGTGCGACAGTTGCTGAGGGGGGAGTCTCAAAACATTCCAAATCATGTATTTGTTTTGTAAATGACTTGGAAACATGCTTACATGTATATTACATTCAGACATGCCAAGTCTCCCGATTTGATCGGGAGTCTCCCGATTAGAGACTCAAAACCCGATTCTCACGATCGGGATGAAAAACAAATCCCGATTTGAAAAATGTAAAAAAATAACACAGTTACATTTTACTTTATTTGGTAGATATACAATTAAAAAAAAACATTTATAGCTTTAAAAAATACATTTGCTATAGTGTTTTCAGGTCATATTTTGTTTGAGACGAACCCCGCAAATAGGCAAAATCGGCGATCCGCTACTACCGGAATCAGTTGCGTTATGCACCAGTCAATGGAAATCCCCGCCCCCCCTGGCCCGGAGAATAGTCGGGACATAGCCGGGCATACCCCGGAGTTTTAACCTTTCACGATGCCCCGCACTGCGGGGACAACCCTGGGGCTTTAACTCCGTCAAAATATGCGGGGACGTAACCCCGGGGCTTTACCGGGGCTTTAACATACTTTTTAACTAGTTTTTTTCTGGATCTCAGCAGTCTTTATTTATTGAACTATAACCATGATATCACTGCGTGTTGTCCGTGGGCACACCTACACCAAATCACTTGGTTTTCGACCTCTTTTACTAGACTTTTACGAGAAGCAGGGGATAATGTGGCTTATTCTATCATAGGACCCCCTGTGGTGTGCCGACTGTGGGGGGGGGATCAGCTGCAGTGGTGCTGCTGATTCCTACGATGGAATAAATCACAGTATCCCCTGCTTCTCATAAAAGCCGGGTGAAAGGGGGCGGGGCGGGGAGCCAAGTGATTTGGTGTGGTAAGGGAACCTGGCACCAAATTGAGATTTCGTAAATTCAGATCTGAATTACTATTTCTCTCCCTGATACAGGTGTATTCCCGGCTATAAATGACTTAAAATGTTGATGAGCCGTAAAACACCATTTCATCTGTCATAGGAATGCTGCTGATCCCTCCCCCACACCACAGGGGACAGCAGACAACATACATGTATCACTGTATGAGGGCAATGTATGAGGGCGTCAGACAACATGTATCACTGTATGAGGGCGTCAGACAACATGTATCACTGACTGTATGAGGGCGTCAGACAACATGTATCACTGTATGAGGGCGTCAGACAACATGTATCACTGTATGATACAACTGTCTGCCATGAGCACGGCCCTGAAACCACCGGACCTTCACAATATTGCGATCTTACTATTTCACGATTATTTTAAAACAACGGCATTTTTTTAAAAAAATGGGAATGCTATGCGATGTAATTACGAATATGGAACATTCAGAAGAAAAAGTGTTACAATCCATCCATAATTGGTGAAGATATCACACTTACAACTTGAGTAGTATAGAGAGAGTCAGTTCATTACCGTTTTGCTATAACAAGATAATGGAGTGCAGTAAGTACACCACCTATATAATAACCCATATAAAATATTTGAAAATATGTGAATATAAGAAAGTAGCTCCCAACAGTATCGAAAAAGTGTTGTAAATACTTACCAATATACGTAATTATCAATCCCAATAACAAAATAAAAATAATTATTTAAATATTTTTCTATTAAAGAGAAAAATATAATAATTTATATATACCAATATATAAAATGTTGTCTGAAAAGAGAAAAATATCAACAGTTACAAAAACCCCTGCAGCACCCCACACACAGATTGGTGGAGATAGTCAGGGTGAAAATAAAATCACACAACTCAGAAAGGAGTTGACTGAAATGGGGGTAGTATTTTCACTCAGATTAAGAGAAAGGGGGCTTACCAGACTAATTAATGAAGAAAAAAATCAAGAATATATGAAACGTTTTAAGAGGGCATTCAAAAAGGGCGCTCTCAAAGGGATAGAAAACAAATCAGAAGAATTTATAAACAAATTCATCCAACAGCTCGATGATGAGGTTAAAATGAGCATTAAAGTAGAAATATTATTAAAAAACCAGAAAAGAGAACACAGAAAACCGAATTACTTAAAAAAATAATACTCGAAGGAGAGGAGATTTTAGAAGACTACAAACACCACGAAAAAAAGATAGAAAAAAGGCGCAGAACCACCACAATATCGCTAGGTAGACGACTTCAAAAAAATAATACAGACGGTTGGATGAAAGAGTTAGAACCTCTGTTGCACGGGAGTTTTTATCTCAGATACTCATTTCATTATACATTGAGACACATAGAGGAAAAAGATTCAAAAGGAAGACCGAAAAAACTAAATTTTTACAAAAACTTTCAAGGAAGTCGCTGGTTTAGACGATACGATGAGGTTAAAAACTGGTTATTCATACAAGAAGAAGAACGATTAAACATAGATAAAATAAGTCGTCCGAACACAAAGTGGACATTTGTTAGATGGGGTAGTACATCTATAAAAATAATATATTCCACAAAAATAAAAGATTTTGAAATGACAACCAAAAATGTAGCAGGAGGAAAACTGCCGGAATGGTTGCGATACAAGAAGGGTATAAAACCGTTAGATACATTTGGCGACGAACTCTGTTTATTCAGGTGTTTAGCCCTATACTCTAACGATAAATTACGCGCAGATAGATCCATGAAAAGCACACTGGAGCACAAAGTTAAATATTTTAAATTTTGTGGTAAAAATAAACCAGAGGGCTCAATACCATTCGAAGATTTGAAAAAAGTAGAAAAGTGTTTAAATAGGAATAGACGCGTACGAGCCGACAGAAGATGGAACATGGTTTTTAAGAAACGTAGCAGCACATTATGAAGAGATAGGAATAAAAAAGATGACAATAGGGGTTTATAATGATCACGCATTTCTTATTACAGATATGGATAAAGCCTGCCAAATTTACTGTTGTGCAGATGCGACCAAAGGTTTACAAAGGCCTGTAACCTTCTTCGCCACGCAAACACCTGTAGTAAAGGAATAACCCAAATTATTTGTGAAGGAAACAAAATAGATCGACCGATGTCCGCCTTTGAAAAAGCATTTTACCCAAAACCAAAATGTAGTAGAAAATCAATACAATGGATAAATTCTTTTACCGGCCCACACATTCATACTGCCGTTTGTGGACATGGAGGAGAAAGAGTAGTTGGAACAACCCCGGTTGATGGATTTTGCAGCGAAACAAATACAATATATCAGTTTCACGGATGTTACTGGCACGGTTGCCCTAAACACTGTAGAGATAAGGAGAGGGTTAAAAAATAATACGAAAAAACTTTAAAAAACGACGAAAAACTCAGAAAGCAGTTTAATTTGAAGGTTATTTGGGAACACGACTATAAAGCACCAGAAGCCAAAGATTTTCCCAACCCACCTACTGTTATTTACCCATATCAGATAGTATACGATTTTGAGTCATATTTAGATAAAACCGGAGAAACCAATCCACATATGGATTTAGAGATTTTAAACACCCACGTTCCAATCAGTGTGAGTATTGGTGATACACTTTCTAACAGAATAACACACATATGTGAAAAAGATCCGGCCAAATTGGTTAAATTAAATTATTTTACGAAGATTTAGAAAAAAGAGCGGAAGAAATGGGAAAAAGGTGGGTAACAACCCTATATATGGGTATCCGCCAGATTTTGATGATCTTTCATCCAAACAAAAAAGAGAGGTTACGAGATGGATCACCCAAGTTCCGGTTCTCGGATTCAACTCAAGCAAATACGATCTAAACCTAATAAAAAAACATTTGGTAGAAATACTAGCGGATAAAACAAAGAAAGTTCTAGTGGGTAAAAAGGCAAATCAAACATTATTTATATTCATGCCCAAGCTTCGGTTCCTAGATGTAAAATTATATCTTTCCCCGGGAGTTGATTACGCTAGCTGGGTTCACGCGTATGGATGTAAAGAAGAAAAATCTTTCTTTCCATACGAATGGTTCGACACACCAGATAAATTATCATACGAGGGTTTACCCGAATTTAAATTCTGGACGAATAAACAAACTTGCCCCAACAAAAACCATCACTGAGAAGGAGCTAGAAGATTGCAACGTAATTTTCAAGAAGCGCGGAATGAAAACTTTTAAAGACTGGTTAAAATATTATAACGACTTGGACGTAGGACCTTTTCTAGAAGCTGCAAGAAAAATGTCTCAATTTTATGAAACAAAAGGTATAGACATGTTTAAAGATGCCGTTACCCTTCCCGGCGTAGCTTTCCAATACATTCTTCGAGGAACTATAAAAAACTACGTAAAACCATATATTACCAAAGAGAACTAGATTGGTCAGTAAGCGAGGCTTACGGAATACCCCCCGCGTGGGCCCAGGTACCCCCAAAATATGTACAAATTTCCAAGTGTGTGGGCTTGTGACCTTGACTCTGGGATTAGCGCGAGCGGCATGAACGTGAATTTGTCACAGGGTGGTAGAGGTCCATTGGAGCAATGAGTGTGTGAAATGTGAAGCAGATCCGAGCAAGGAAATAGAAGTTATAACCGATTTCTCTGATGTTAAGTTTTGTAAAGAGACTACCGTATAACCTCGAATTAACGCCCCCGGAGGCGTTACATTTTACAAAAGGGGTGGGGGGCGTTTATTAGCCAGTAAAAAAAAAAAAAAAAAAAAAAAAAAAACAAAAAAAAAAAAAAAAAAAAAAAAAAAAAAAAAAAAAAAAGACCGCCAATTTCAAACACAAATAAGGATTTAAGGATTATTTGTGTTTGAAATTGGCGGTCATTGGTAAAATTATTATTATTTTTATTTTTTATTGGGAGGGGGGGGGGGGGGGGGAGCGTTTATTAGCCAGTAAAAAAGAAAAAAAAGAAAAAATTACCAAGGACCGTCAATTTCAAACACAAATAAGGATTTTAAGGATTATTTGTGTTTGAAATTGGCGGTCATTGGTAAAAAAAATTATTTGTTTTTATTTTTTATTTGTGGGGGGGGGGGGGGGGGGGGGTTTATTAGCCAGTAAAAAAAAAAAGAAGAAAAAAAAGAAAAAAAAAAAAAAAAATTACCAAGGACCACCAATTTCAAACACAAATAAAGATTTAAAGACTATTTGTGTTTGAAATTGGCGGTCATTGGTAAAAAAAAAAAAAAAATTATTTGGGGGGGGGGGCGTTTATTAGCCATTAAAAAAAAAAAAAAAAAAAACAAAAAAAAAAAAAAAAAAAAAAAAAAAAAAAAAAAAAATATTTATTTGGGGGGGGGGGGGGGGGGTCGTTTATTAGGAGGGGGGCGTTAAGCCAAGGTTATACGGTATGTATGTATGTGACGTTGACACTCGAGATCAGCGGGGATTTGTCACAGCATATGAAATATGAAGTATTTTCCATGAAAGAAATAGAAGTTATAACATATTTCTCTGATGTTATTAAGTTTTGTAAAGAGACTAAGTATGTGACCTTGACCTTGGGATCAGGCGGGGGGTTGGACACTCGTAGATTTTGTCACCGCATGATAGTACAACCTTAGAGGAATGCACAAGTGAAATAATAAGAATTTTCAATGATGGAAATAGAGAAGTTAACTTATTTCTCTGATGTTAAGTTTTGTAAAGAGTATTTGACCTTGACATTGGGATCAGCGGGGGTTGGACGGTCATGGATTTTGCACAGCATGGTAGTAGAGCCTTACAGGAATGCATGTGTGAAATATTAAGCATTTTAGATGAAGGAAATAGAAGTTATAACAATATTTCTCTGATGTTAAGTTTTGTAAAGAGACTAAGTATTTGACCTTGACCTTGGGATCTGCGGGGGTTGGACGGTCGTGGATTTGGCACAGCATGGTAGTAGAGCCTTACAGGAATGCATGTCTGAAATATTAAGCATTTTAGATGAAGGATAGAAGTAACAATATTTCTCTGATGTTAAGTTTTGTAAAGAGATAAGTAGTTAGACCTTGACCTTGGGATTTCATTTCGGAATTGGACGGTCGTGGATTTGGCACAGCATGGTAGTAGAGCCTTACAGGAATGCATGTGTGAAATATCAAGCATTTTAGATGAAGGAAATAGAAGTTATAACAATATTTCTCTGACTGTTAGTACGACTAAGTAATTGACCTTGACCTTGGGATCTGGCGGCTGGTTTACGGACGTGTGCACGCCACAGATGCATGTGTGGATCAGCATTTTAGATGAGGAGAAGTTTAACTATTTTCTGATGTTAAGTTTATCCGGACGGACGGACGCACGCACGGACGGACGCACGGACGGACGGACGGACGGACAACCTGACTCCAGTATACCCCCCCCTCAACTCGTTGCGGGGGGTATAATAAAATAACGGACGCGATATGCCCACCGCTGTTTGCACCAACTGAAGAAGTATACGAAATAATGAAACAAGCGCTCGTTGGCGGTCCATCAATTGTATTTTCAAGATTAATGGCAGGAGGTATTTCTAGAATTAGATCAAACCCAGACGGAAATGGAAAAATATGTGAATCTATATTAGGATTTGATGCAAACGCTTTGTATTTATCCACACTTGCAAAAACAATGCCATGTGGAGAGGGAAGGGTTATAAAATCAGAACACCCATTTTCGAACAAAAGAATTACAAATTTTACGAGACAGGTTATGACGGATAAGTGGTTTGGGTTTGCAGAAGTGGATATAATGGTTCCCCACAACTTAAAACAAAAGTTTTCGGAAATGTCACCACTATTCATAAATAGGACTGTGGAGGAAAGTGAAGTTCCACAACATATGTTAGATTATTTGAAAGATACAGGTCGCTGTAGAGGAGACGGAAAGAAGCTGGTTGGTGCAATGTCCGCTAAAAAAGTTTTATTATTTACCCCACTTTTAAAATGGTATTTAACCCATGGGTTGAAAATAATTGCCATACACACACTAATAAACTACAATCCCGGAAAGCCTTTTGAGTGGTTTGCAAAAGAAGTTACAGCCGCAAGACGAACAGGCGATGTTGACAGTTCCAAAGCCCCAATTGCAGATATTATGAAATTATTAGGAAATTCTTGCTGCGGTAAAATGATAGAATCACCCGAAACACACCTAAACACAACATATACAAAAGACGAGAAATGTGTGGATGCGGCACTACGATCTGCATATTTTAGTGATTTGGAAGAAATTGGAGATGCGTACGAAATATCCTCCAGGCGCTCAACATCCCTGATGAATCGTCCATTTCATTGTGGAATTGCCGTATATCAATACGCAAAACTAAGAATGTTAGAATTTTATTATGACTTTCTCGATAAATACATTGATCGAGCGGATTTTGAACTGATTCAAATGGATACAGATAGTTTATATATGGGTGTCAGCGGACCTCTGGACGATATAATAAAACCGGAAATGCGCGAAGATTTTAACGAACATAAAAAAGAATGGTTGGCGTGGGATAAATGGAGCAATAGAGAGCCTGGACTTTTCAAACTAGAATATCAAGGTGATCGCGCTATAGCCCTGTCAGTAAGTGTTATATTGTTCAGAAAAAAGAGAGAGAAGAAGTCAAACATTCAGCAAAAGGACTTTCTGCAAGACAGAATGACCTTACATGGGAAAGATTCTACGCCGCACTGAATCACGATGGAATAGATAGGGGTATGAATAGAGGATTCAGAATGAAAAACGGAACCATGAAAACCTACACACAGAAAAAAATTAGGACTTTCTGCATATTACGATAAACGAAGAGTTTTATCAGAGGAATACACACAGCCCCCTATAAATACTCCTTTTAAAAAAACTATATTAAAAAAAGAAAACCCGCTATTAACAAGTTATAGCGATTAATTCCCTCTTTCTAGGCCTTCCAACTGGGTTTTTAACCGGGCTTTTTAGACTACTCTTTTTCAAGTTTTCATCTTTTTTCAAACACTCCAAACTTTCAACTCTATTAATAAAATTTTTCATTTTTGTTACCGAATCCCATATTTCCTTTTGACGTTTTACACAAATGTGATATTTTTTTCTAGTTTGTTGTGCACTAACAATATATCGTGCTAGAATAATATTTCCTAAATCTTCATCCGAAAGTTTAGTCTTTGTCATAATAAATTCAAATTTATAAGAAAACTAAATATCAATTTCTTTGAAATTAGTTATATATGTACGCGTAGTTTTTGTTTAACAGAAAAAAAAAAAAAAATCCCATCCAGTTAGGTTTTAGTTAGAATCAGTTAGGTTTAGTTAGAATCAGTTAGGTTTAGTTAGAATCAGTTAGGTTTTAGTTAGAATCAGTTAGGTTTAGTTAGAATCAGTTAGCAATTTTTTGAAATTAGTTAAAACATGGTAGTTGAAAACAGTACAGATTTGCCACGGATTTTATAATTCACTTTTAGATTACTATTTTAATAATAATTCAAAAGAATTAAAACAGATATGTACGAAAATAAAAACCAACTTTAAAAAAGCACAATAATAATAATTCAAAAGAATAAAAAAAATTAAACAAAAAAGCAAAAAACCAACTTTAAAAAAAAAGCACAAAAATAATTTCAAAAGAAATTAAACAAAAGCAAAAACCCACCGTTTTTAAAAAGTACAATAATAAAAAACCTTTTAAAAAATTAGCAGGGAATTATACTTTAATTTTTTCAAAATTATTTAATTTCTTTTAATTTTTTCAAAATTATTTAATTTCTTTTAATTCTTTTAAATTATTATATATTCTTTTTTTTTTAAACTTTTTACGTTTTTTAACTACCCCACCACCTGACAGATTTTTTGCATTCGTTATCCACGAAATCGTTTCCAAATCAGCGGATTCCCACAACTTATTAAGTCGCGCACTACCGATTTTATACTTCTTTTTAAGATGATCCGCGGTTACCTTTCCACGGGATAAAACGATTTCCTCAACACTTTTATTAGATAAGTATGACTTCGGCATGGCTATAATAAGGTGTATAAAATATGCTCAAAATGCTTAAAATATTTAACTAAAAATCAAAAATCATGCCCAACCTAAATCTATACGCTCTTGGGCGTACGCTTCATCAAACCCTGAATCAATATATTGTTGAACCAATGTTGCATAATTTCCCTGAATTGACCAACCGCGTTCTTCTTCTTTTAAAACTTTTTTTGGAATAATGTTTTCATCTTTAAGTTTTTCTGATAATTCACCAACTTGTTTTTGTTGTTCTGGATTTATCTTTTCACTAGTTAAACACAACTTTGACATAGTTTATAATAGATACATAAACATGTTCAAAACGATAAATATTTGAAAAACCATTTTTTATAATAATAAAAAAAATGGAAAAAGTAATTACATGGGAAATAGAGTTTTATAAGGGTCTTGTTGATGATTATTACCATTATTATAAAATGAAATCATTAGGTAAAATAGAGTACATGAAATATCAGCGCAACCTATTACGCACTGATAAAAGAGTTGCATTTCCAATATTATATAGAAAATTATGTAGGTTTTATAAGAAACAAATTGGAGAAATGAAGGGTTTAATCAGGATTGATAAACAACTAGTTGAAGAGAATGCAGCTAATTTTATAAAACTATTTAAAATTAATGATTCATTTGCGGATATAGCTTTCTACGAAGAAACAGAAGAAATTAGCTTTTTATTTGAAATGATTATAATTAAGAACTACTAAGTATTTCCCGAGTAATACTAACCAATTACGAATAATGTTGAGCAATTACTAACTAATGCTGAGCAACTGCTGAGCAAATAATGCCCATAATGCCCATAATGCCCAGAATTATGAACAAATATTTAAACGACTTATAAATTAGTGAAAAAAACACGCTTTTTGTACAAGTGTATATAGTTATAAAGAGTGTACCAATAGATTACGTTAATTTGTATGGGCGTGTTTTTTTCACTAATTTATAAGTCGTTTAAATATTTGTTCATAATTCTGGGCATTATGGGCATTATGGGCATTATGGGCATTATGGGCATTATTTGCTCAGCAGTTGCTCAGCATTAGTTAGTAATTGCTCAACATTATTCGTAATTGGTTAGTATTACTCGGGAAATACTTAGTAGTTCTTAATTATAATCATTTCAAATAAAAAGCTAATTTCTTCTGTTTCTTCGTAGAAAGCTATATCCGCAAATGAATCATTAATTTTAAATAGTTTTATAAAATTAGCTGCATTCTCTTCAATTAGTTGTTTATCAATCCTGATTAAACCCTTCATTTCTCCAATTTGTTTCTTATAAAACCTACATAATTTTCTATATAATATTGGAAATGCAACTCTTTTATCAGTGCGTAATAGGTTGCGCTGATATTTCATGTACTCTATTTTACCTAATGATTTCATTTTATAATAATGGTAATAATCATCAACAAGACCCTTATAAAACTCTATTTCCCATGTAATTACTTTTTCCATTTTTTTTATTATTATAAAATGGTTTTTCAAATATTTATCGTTTTGAACATGTTTATGTATCTATTATAAACTATGTCAAAGTTGTGTTTAACTAGTGAAAAGATAAATCCAGAACAACAAAAACAAGTTGGTGAATTATCAGAAAAACTTAAAGATGAAAACATTATTCCAAAAAAAGTTTTAAAAGAAGAAGAACGCGGTTGGTCAATTCAGGGAAATTATGCAACATTGGTTCAACAATATATTGATTCAGGGTTTGATGAAGCGTACGCCCAAGAGCGTATAGATTTAGGTTGGGCTGATTTTTGATTTTTAGTTAAATATTTTAAGCATTTTGAGCATATTTTATACACCTTATTATAGCCATGCCGAAGTCATACTTATCTAATAAAAGTGTTGAGGAAATCGTTTTATCCCGTGGAAAGGTAACCGCGGATCATCTTAAAAAGAAGTATAAAATCGGTAGTGCGCGACTTAATAAGTTGTGGGAATCCGCTGATTTGGAAACGATTTCGTGGATAACGAATGCAAAAAATCTGTCAGGTGGTGGGGTAGTTAAAAAACGTAAAAAGTTTAAAAAAAAAAGAATATATAATAATTTAAAAGAATTAAAAGAAATTAAATAATTTTGAAAAAATTAAAAGAAATTAAATAATTTTGAAAAAATTAAAGTATAATTCCCTGCTAATTTTTTAAAAGGTTTTTTATTATTGTACTTTTTAAAAACGGTGGGTTTTTGCTTTTGTTTAATTTCTTTTGAAATTATTTTTGTGCTTTTTTTTTAAAGTTGGTTTTTTGCTTTTTTGTTTAATTTTTTTTATTCTTTTGAATTATTATTATTGTGCTTTTTTAAAGTTGGTTTTTATTTTCGTACATATCTGTTTTAATTCTTTTGAATTATTATTAAAATAGTAATCTAAAAGTGAATTATAAAATCCGTGGCAAATCTGTACTGTTTTCAACTACCATGTTTTAACTAATTTCAAAAAATTGCTAACTGATTCTAACTAAACCTAACTGATTCTAACTAAAACCTAACTGATTCTAACTAAACCTAACTGATTCTAACTAAACCTAACTGATTCTAACTAAAACCTAACTGGATGGGATTTTTTTTTTTTTCTGTTAAACAAAAACTACGCGTACATATATAACTAATTTCAAAGAAATTGATATTTAGTTTTCTTATAAATTTGAATTTATTATGACAAAGACTAAACTTTCGGATGAAGATTTAGGAAATATTATTCTAGCACGATATATTGTTAGTGCACAACAAACTAGAAAAAAATATCACATTTGTGTAAAACGTCAAAAGGAAATATGGGATTCGGTAACAAAAATGAAAATTTTTATTAATAGAGTTGAAAGTTTGGAGTGTTTGAAAAAAGATGAAAACTTGAAAAAGAGTAGTCTAAAAAGCCCGGTTAAAAACCCAGTTGGAAGGCCTAGAAAGAGGGAATTAATCGCTATAACTTGTTAATAGCGGGTTTTCTTTTTTTAATATAGTTTTTTTAAAAGGAGTATTTATAGGGGGGCTGTGTGTATTCCGTCTGATAAAACTCTTCGTTTATCGTAATATGCAGAAAGTCCTAATTTTTTCTGTGTGTAGGTTTTCATGGTTCCGTTTTTCATTCTGAATCCTCTATTCATACCCCTATCTATTCCATCGTGATTCAGTGCGGCGTAGAATCTTTCCCATGTAAGGTCATTCTGTCTTGCAGAAAGTCCTTTTGCTGAATGTTTGACTTCTTCTCTCTCTTTTTTCTGAACAATATAACACTTACTGGACAGGGCTATAGCGCGATCACCTTGATATTCTAGTTTGAAAAGTCCAGGCTCTCTATTGCTCCATTTATCCCACGCCAACCATTCTTTTTTATGTTCGTTAAAATCTTCGCGCATTTCCGGTTTTATTATATCGTCCAGAGGTCCGCTGACACCCATATATAAACTATCTGTATCCATTTGAATCAGTTCAAAATCCGCTCGATCAATGTATTTATCGAGAAAGTCATAATAAAATTCTAACATTCTTAGTTTTGCGTATTGATATACGGCAATTCCACAATGAAATGGACGATTCATCAGGGATGTTGAGCGCCTGGAGGATATTTCGTACGCATCTCCAATTTCTTCCAAATCACTAAAATATGCAGATCGTAGTGCCGCATCCACACATTTCTCGTCTTTTGTATATGTTGTGTTTAGGTGTGTTTCGGGTGATTCTATCATTTTACCGCAGCAAGAATTTCCTAATAATAATTTCATAATATCTGCAATTGGGGCTTTGGAGGAACTGTCAACATCGCCTGTTCGTCTTGCGGCTGTAACTTCTTTTGCAAACCACTCAAAAGGCTTTCGGGATTGTAGTTTATTAGTGTGTGTATGGCAATTATTTTCAACCCATGGGTTAAATACCATTTTAAAAGAAAAGTGGGGTAAATAATAAAACTTTTTTAGCGGACATTGCACCAACCAGCTTCTTTCCGTCTCCTCTACAGCGACCTGTATCTTTAAAATAATCTAACAATTATGTTGTGGAACTTCCACTTTCCTTCCACGTTCCTATTTATGAAATAGTGGTGACATTTCCGAAAATTTTGTTTTAAGTTGTGGGGAACCATTATATCCACTTCTGCAAACCCAAACCACTTATCCGTCATAACCTGTCTCGTAAATTTGTAATTTCTTTTGTTCGAAAATGGGTGTTCTGATTTTATAACCCTTCCCTCTCCACATGGCATTGTTTTTGCAAGTGTGGATAAATACAAAGCGTTTGCATCAAATCCTAATATAGATTCACATATTTTTCCATTTCCGTCTGGGTTTGATCTAATTCTAGAAATACCTCCTGCCATTAATCTTGAAAATACAATTGATGGACCGCCAACGAGCGCTTGTTTCATTATTTCGTATACTTCTTCAGTTGGTGCAAACAGCGGTGGGCATATCGCGTCCGTTATTTTATTCTCTTTGGTAATATATGGTTTTACGTAGTTTTTTATAGTTCCTCGAAGAATGTATTGGAAAGCTACGTCGGGAAGGGTAACGGCATCTTTAAACATGTCTATACCTTTTGTTTCATAAAATTGAGACATTTTTCTTGCCGCTTCTAGAAAAGGTCCTACGTCCAAGTCGTTATAATATTTTAACCAGTCTTTAAAAGTTTTCATTCCGCGCTTCTTGAAAATTACGTTGCAATCTTCTAGCTCCTTCTCAGTGATGGTTTTTGTTGGGGCAAGTTTATTCGTCCAGAATTTAAATTCGGGTAAACCCTCGTATGATAATTTATCTGGTGTGTCGAACCATTCGTATGGAAAGAAAGATTTTTCTTCTTTACATCCATACGCGTGAACCCAGCTAGCGTAATCAACTCCCGGGGAAAGATATAATTTTACATCTAGGAACCGAAGCTTGGGCATGAATATAAATAATGTTTGATTTGCCTTTTTACCCACTAGAACTTTCTTTGTTTTATCCGCTAGTATTTCTACCAAATGTTTTTTTATTAGGTTTAGATCGTATTTGCTTGAGTTGAATCCGAGAACCGGAACTTGGGTGATCCATCTCGTAACCTCTCTTTTTTGTTTGGATGAAAGATCATCAAAATCTGGCGGATACCCATATATAGGGTTGTTACCCACCTTTTTCCCAATTTCTTCCGCTCTTTTTTCTAAATCTTCGTAAAATAATTTAACCAATTTGGCCGGATCTTTTTCACATATGTGTGTTATTCTGTTAGAAAGTGTATCACCAATACTCACACTGATTGGAACGTGGGTGTTTAAAATCTCTAAATCCATATGTGGATTGGTTTCTCCGGTTTTATCTAAATATGACTCAAAATCGTATACTATCTGATATGGGTAAATAACAGTAGGTGGGTTGGGAAAATCTTTGGCTTCTGGTGCTTTATAGTCGTGTTCCCAAATAACCTTCAAATTAAACTGCTTTCTGAGTTTTTCGTCGTTTTTCAAAGTTTTTTCGTATTCTTTTTTAACCCTCTCCTTATCTCTACAGTGTTTAGGGCAACCGTGCCAGTAACATCCGTGAAACTGATATATTGTATTTGTTTCGCTGCAAAATCCATCAACCGGGGTTGTTCCAACTACTCTTTCTCCTCCATGTCCACAAACAGCAGTATGAATGTGTGGGCCGGTAAAAGAATTTATCCATTGTATTGATTTTCTACTACATTTTGGTTTTGGGTAAAATGCTTTTTCAAAGGCGGACATCGGTCGATCTATTTTGTTTCCTTCACAAATAATTTGGGTTATTCCTTTACTACAGGTGTTTGCGTGGCGAAGAAGGTTACAGGCCTTTGTAAACCTTTGGTCGCATTCTGCACAACAGTAAATTTGGCAGGCTTTATCCATATCTGTAATAAGAAATGCGTGATCATTATAAACCCCTATTGTCATCTTTTTTATTCCTATCTCTTCATAATGTGCTGCTACGTTTCTTAAAAACCATGTTCCATCTTCTGTCGGCTCGTACGCGTCTATTCCTATTTTAAAACACTTTTCTACTTTTTTCAAATCTTCGAATGGTATTGAGCCCTCTGGTTTATTTTTACCACAAAATTTAAAATATTTAACTTTGTGCTCCAGTGTGCTTTTCATGGATCTATCTGCGCGTAATTTATCGTTAGAGTATAGGGCTAAACACCTGAATAAACAGAGTTCGTCGCCAAATGTATCTAACGGTTTTATACCCTTCTTGTATCGCAACCATTCCGGCAGTTTTCCTCCTGCTACATTTTTGGTTGTCATTTCAAAATCTTTTATTTTTGTGGAATATATTATTTTTTATAGATGTACTACCCCATCTAACAAATGTCCACTTTGTGTTCGGACGACTTATTTTATCTATGTTTAATCGTTCTTCTTCTTGTATGAATAACCAGTTTTTAACCTCATCGTATCGTCTAAACCAGCGACTTCCTTGAAAGTTTTTGTAAAATTTAGTTTTTTCGGTCTTCCTTTTGAATCTTTTTCCTCTATGTGTCTCAATGTATAATGAAATGAGTATCTGAGATAAAAACTCCCGTGCAACAGAGGTTCTAACTCTTTCATCCAACCGTCTGTATTATTTTTTTGAAGTCGTCTACCTAGCGATATTGTGGTGGTTCTGCGCCTTTTTTCTATCTTTTTTTCGTGGTGTTTGTAGTCTTCTAAAATCTCCTCTCCTTCGAGTATTATTTTTTTAAGTAATTCGGTTTTCTGTGTTCTCTTTTCTGGTTTTTTAATAATATTTCTACTTTTAATGCTCATTTTAACCTCATCATCGAGCTGTTGGATGAATTTGTTTATAAATTCTTCTGATTTGTTTTCTATCCCTTTGAGAGCGCCCTTTTTGAATGTCCTCTTAAAACGTTTCATATATTCTTGATTTTTTTCTTCATTAATTAGTCTGGTAAGCCCCCTTTCTCTTAATCTGAGTGTAAATACTACCCCCATTTCAGTCAACTCGTTTCTGAGTTGTGTGATTTTATTTTCACCCTGACTATCTCCACCAATCTGTGTGTGGGGTGCTGCAGGGGTTTTTGTAACTGTTGATATTTTTCTCTTTTCAGACAACATTTTATATATTGGTATATATAAATTATTATATTTTTCTCTTTAATAGAAAAATATTTAAATAATTATTTTTATTTTGTTATTGGGATTGATAATTACGTATATTGGTAAGTATTTACAACACTTTTTCGATACTGTTGGGAGCTACTTTCTTATATTCACATATTTTCAAATATTTTATATGGGTTATTATATAGGTGGTGTACTTACTGCACTCCATTATCTTGTTATAGCAAAACGGTAATGAACTGACTCTCTCTATACTACTACTTGAGATCTGCCTGTTTTTCATGTTGTAAGTGCGATATCTTCATCAATTACGGATGGATTGTGAAACTTGTTTCTTCTGAAAGTTTCATATTCAAAATTACATCGCATAGCATTCCGATATTTTTGATAAAATTGATAAAATGTCGTTGTCAAATAATCGACAAATATTAAACACGAAAGTTGACACCGGTCTTTTACGAAAGTTGCCACCGGACAGGTTTACGCCGATTAAAATATTGGGAAGGTCTGGTGGTTCTAGGGCCATGATGAGACACATATTTTTTGGAGGTCATGTTCTAGCTGGAACCCAGCATTTATGTCAAGTCTTCTACATTGTATACATGTGACAATATTGAGTTCTTTCACTGTCTTGATTGATATCTAAACATGCAGTACATGTCAGAATATAAAGCTATAGTCCTTTTCTGATTTCAAACTTGGTGTTGCATTCTCCATTGCTTTTTGTACCACCGGCTGGTAGATAAGAATCGATTTAAGTTACTTTACTGGTGTGACTGAAGAGCCATCTGACAGCAGACAGACACCAAATCATGGTAGCGTAAATCTAAAGCTGCTATTAATAATCTGCAGTACTCGTACCCATGTGTGGCTCCTCAGACCAATGGAGTCGGCCGGACCAGTTTGTTGCTTCTGACTGCTAAAATAAATCAACCGTATTTCCTGATTCTTGTATATTAAGAGCTGAGTAAATGGAGACTGGCGCCCAGTGATTTTGGTGAGGTTAGAAGTAGTCTGTAGTAGGCCCTGCTTGTGGGGAGAGTCCACTAAAATGGAAATTGTGCAAACAGTCGTAAAATCGCCCCAGAACAAGATAATGTATAAAGGTCAGTGATAAATTCTTTGGTCTTTTGAGCAGGGAATTCGAAACTGCCGACCTGTCTGTAATGACCTTTGCTGTTGAACGGACGTTAAACAATATTCAATCAATCAATCAATCAATCTTTGTCCTCTAGACTGGGTTGTACCCAGTGATTGAATTGTTATTTTTAAATGTTTTGTACATCATCTATACACACTGATTGAACAAGCCTTCTCTTCTCAATTTTTTTAATATCAGCTTTGAAATATGCCCCGCACTGCGGGGCCTTTACCGGGGATTTAACCTTACTGATGTCCCCGGGGTGCGGGGCCATTTACCCGGGGTTTAACCAGCCAGATTGCCCCGCACTGCGGGGACATAGCGGGGCTTTAACCGAGTCAAAATTATAAGCCCCGCTATTCACCGGGCCAGGGGGGGCGGGGATTTCCATTGACTGGTGCATTATTATTGACGTCTGTGCTCAGTGACATGGCGTGATTTATGAACCAAGCTTCTTTGCAGTTATAGAGGACATGATTGTACATCATATTATTCACAGAGTTTGTTTTTTCCAAACTAACTGTTTATACATTTTTAGTGAAATTACTCTGGAGCAACCTACTTTCGCTTTAACTGGTGTAAACTTCCGGTTACGTCATTGTGTTTCTTGACGCTATACGCACGGCAAGGAACTGCTATATCAAAGTAAACATGTCATTGTATGGGGGTTACATCACTCTTCCTAACGGTAATATTTTATTTATTTTAAATGTACATTATAAAAAAATATGTTGATACAAATCTACACCGATCCGCTATACCCTAAGATCCGCTATACCCTAAGATCCGCTATACCCTAAAGAACTGTACACCACGAAAACCCATTACAACTAAGAGCATAACCATTAGGGATGTTTATACATTGTATTTTAGCTGTATTTGTATAAATACATATGTTAATATGTAAGAAAATGTACATAAAATCACTATATTTCTTATTACCTGTTTAATTTTGATTGGAAATGTGTTTGGAGCAACGGACATCACATTTTTCATGGGCGCGGCCATTGCATATTCGGATTGCTTTTGCTTTTTTCGATATTTGCTTATTTACAAATTAAGAAACAGAAACTATGCCAGCTGATATAATTGGTTTTGCGTATGCCGCAACGGTTGTTGCCGGCGGGCTTATTGGTTATTTTAAAGCAGGTAACACGTTACACGGTTTGGAGCCACTGTCAATGTTGACCTTTTCAGTTTTCTCAGTTTCTTTCAAAATCAAAGTTAACTGTGCCACCTGGCCATTGTCAGTACAACTAATTTCAAATAGGTGTGGACTTTGGACTCCACATATTTCAATTGAAAGATATTTAAAAAATGTCATAATTACTATCTAAAATGCGAATCTGATCTGATTTGCCACTCTGCAGGAGAATGCTATGAGAGGAACTGTACCTCTGGTATGTACGGTACGGGAGGGTCACAGAGTTCAGGCTGCAACTAGTATCAGGTAAAATCGTCCGTAAGTCAAATTGTCCGCTATTTGGTCAAATCGTCCACTATGAAATATATTTTTATATATGTATATTATATAGTAGGTTGATTTTACTCTTTTTCTATTTCACATATTGCTCCATGAAAGTATGTAGACTGCATATATTTATACAATAATTCCGACACAGAAGTGGTGTCGCGCTTGCCGAGGCATTTGACCATAACATGATCATGGGCATGTGCAAAGTACGCATCACAAAAATCATAAAAGAAGTTTTAAACTTTAAACACGAAAAAAGATTAAGAATGAAGAAACATTTCGACATAAAAAATGGCCAAATGTTGCAAGTGTCCAAATATTGAAGCAATCCGTCAAGTATATTTAAAGTTATTTCATAATGAGGATTTGATTTATTGGTGTTTACAAAATCGGCCGCAAGTCAAATTGTCCGCTATTTGGTCCACTTGTCCGCTTTTTGGTAAAATTAATTGAACACATCTGATGCGGTTACTGAATATTTATTGCGGCACGCGATTTGTACTTCATTTGCGAGTATTTTTCAATACTTGTCGCAAGAGCCTCCTTAACTGATTGTGAGAGGCGGTGATTTTCATAAGTCACCCGCCGCCCTCAGAAAAGCAGTAAATTTTGGCTATTTTGAACCGTCCCGTGATGCCTTAAGGGAAAAGTCTGATATTTCAAGGTGTCATATTTCACCTCTAACCAGTATTGTTTCACAGAAGAACATGTCCCAAGATAACATCCAGCAGTTTTAGTTTACTGCACTCAAATATGCAGGGTTCAGCAGGGCTGGAGGTAAGCATGGTATTTTTCTGTCGATACACCGAAATGAAACTTCGCGTTTCGCCATTTTGGGGGTGGGCGATATCCGCGCCCCATTTCGACATCAGCTTTCATTTTGTACATTTTTCTTTCTTTGCGTTTTACGTAAGATTGATGAAATTAGCAATATAGAGCGAGACGAGACGTTTCGGGGAAAAAATATTTCCCCTTAAGGTCTCACGGGACAGTGGGCAGCTAGCTTTAAAAAGGGGGTGGACGATTTTCTAAATACTTCACTACCGACCCTGTAAGTTACACCAGTGTGTCTAGAAAAATAGGTTTATGAATATTTCTTGACTTTGGGAGGCTTGACAAGGTGTATTTTTTAGAGTATTTGATAATTCTACGAAACTGAATGTTAGCTCCAGTTGATTTTGACATCTTGGAAAATGTCGCCTGCTATGCTGTCTCGCCGGTACGGTTTCGCGTCAGAATTTAAGGTATTTTTCGGGCATTTGTAGCGAAAATTTGAGCTGGTTATGACCCCGCTTTGAAATCATTTTCAGAAAATGGTGTGGTGTTACAAGTGATAGAACAATACATAACAAAGTATCTGTGCCTCATATTTTCATGAAAACAATTCCGATAAATTCAGTCGTGTTGAAACTTTTGGCCAAAAATAGGTGGGTGGGGTAACTTTGTAAAAAATTAATTGAACACATCTGATGCGATTACTGAATTTTTATTGCGGCGCGCGATTTGTACTTCAATTGCGAGTATTTTTCAATACTTGTCGCAAGAGCCTCCTTAACTGATTGTGAGAGGCGGTGATTTTCATAAGTCACCCGCCGCCCTCAGAAAAGCAGTCAATTTTGGCTATTATGAACTGTCCCGTGATGCCTAAGAAACGATACTTCCGATCAGTCCAGGTAGTGCGGCAGCCGCCTTTTCGGCTAATTTAGCCAGGAGACTGGCGAGGGCTTTTAGTTGTTTTTTTACCCACTCCTTGGCTCCACCGAATGGCGCGGGTGGTGGTGTGGGTGCTGGCGTGGGTGGTGGCGCCGCACCACTAGTGAAAGCTATAACTATGGTCGATATAGTCATGCCGATAGCCGCGAGGATGCTTGCTATCGTGATTCCCTGTTCTCTGAACAGAGTGCGAAGACGCTCACCGAGTGTCGTCTCCTCATGCAGGACCCTCGAGATTGTTTCGCGGATCCGACTTATTTGGGTGCGGAGAGCCTCACGGTTAGTCGAGGCAGCCTCCAAACGAGCTGCTCTTTCATCCCGCAACGACTGCAGGCGTTCGGTGATCCACTCGGTAGATTCTCTATCGCCGCCGGCTTCCTCCAGTTTTCTTTCTTCTAGCGCGATATGTTCATCCAGCGACGAGAGTTTGGCGAGGTTAAGGACCAGTTCGCCCCGGACCGTTTGCATAACCTTATCGAGGCCCCGGAGTTCGCGAAGAGGTAACAGTGGGTCATTGTTGAGTATTTCGTTTTCGCTGAACGTGGTCTCCATCGTGTTAATAGCGTCGGTGGCTACTCGAGGGAGTTCGCTGAGCTCAACAGTTTCTATATCGGCGGCCGTCTTCGCCATCGTTTCGTCGGTAGACTGTAGGGCCTCTACAGTGCGGGTCGGCATAATTGTTTTACCACGCGCCCAATCTACAAATCCTAGTTCGTTCTTTATGATTTCGCCACCACCCCGGTTTCCGGCAATGGTGTTCAGCGATAGGGGTTTTCCGGTCCTAATGTTGACGACCGGGATATTTGATGCTTTTAGTCGCAATCTACCGTTCAGATCCAATTCGAACTTGGGAGTAGTCGCGACCGACAGATGGGACCACATCTTTTTCTGCCAAATTGTTGTAGTAGTCGTCTACAGCTCCCTCCAGTAATTCCCGACTTTGACTAGTAGTAGCGCCACCTATTTCCCCCAATTGTGATTGGATTGGAACTGGAGTCTCTATGAAGGGCGTTTCGTCTCTACCGATTTCATCCATGTTAACATCGTAATCAGTCATCTTCATAATTTTCTTAAAATTAATTATGTATTAAAGACAAAACCATACGGGTTTAATATATTTTCACTAAATTATGTCTTCGAGTCAATACGGTCGCAAACTCAATCCATACCGCAGACTGCCCCTCGGGGCAAAAGGCGTGAGACAGAGTGTCGTTATTACGAACAACCCATCGACGATCGACCAGAACCAGCAGCTCTTGGTCCGCTTCCCCAACCTCGGAGGTAACGTCATTGTGCCGGGGACTGTTCGCCTCGCTTTCACTATTTCGCTGACGTCGACGGACGAGGACCGAACCGTCGTTCAGAACCTGGGTCGCGCCATAGTCAAGAAGACCATGATAAAGATTTCTGGTAATGAGGTGATGTCGATCGATGACAGCGACGTCTACCATTGTTATCAGGATATGTGGAAGACGGCGCAAGAGCGCGAAAACGCTGTCTATCAGGGTATTGACACCAGCAAAAATAAGAACGTAATCAAACTTAGAATCGGGGCTGGTAACAAGGCAGATAACAACGCGAGCGACAACGCGGTCGCGGGCGCTTACGGCAACCGCTTCTACATCCCGCTCGACTTTGAGTTGCTGGAGAGTCACATGCCCTACTATCAGAGTGCTTTGGCTGACCGCCTAGAATACGAACTAACGTTCAACGACTACGGCCGAGTTCTCATAGCTACCGACATGTTATCGACGTATACGATCGATAATGTTTCGCTGGAGTACGACATGGTCACGATGCCCGAACTCGCGCGATTGATCAGAACCCAGTACGCCGGGCGCGTTGCCATACTTTACGACCGAGTTCTTCGCCATCGCAAGATGACGAAAGACAAAGGCGACACATTGTGGAATATTAATGTCAACGTACCCGCCCGCTCGATGAAAGGTATACTGATGTTGTTCGAGGATGCTCGGTTCGCATTCGGTGCTAGAAAAACCGACAAATTCTATAACCCCAAAATCACGAAGGTAGAGGTGATGATCGAGGGAGTCCCCAATCAACTCTACAGCGCGGGTCTTCGCGCGCACCAGCAGTGGGACGAAGTAAGAAAGCAGTTTGCTGCCGGCTCTAAGCGCTCTCCGGAGGTTGCCGCGGTTGCCAAAGACCTGCATCTCTCGGCCGTCTCCCTCGCGGAGTTCCTGAATACCAAATACGCCTTATGGCTAGACATGCCAATGACGATGACCAAATACACGGTAGCGGACGCCAAGTTGAGAACGCTAGTGAGGGTGTGACGATCCAGATAACCAAAGAGGCGGACGGAGCCGGGCCATTGAACGTGTACTTATATATAATTACAGACGCACAACTCAACATCGAAGATGGTCGATACGTATCAGCGATCTACTGATTTTAAGAAAATTAGCAATCAATACCAATTCACGATTGGAGATGCTCACTCTGCCATAATATGTGGGCAGACAGGATGTGGAAAAACGGTTTTCATCCTCGACTTGCTCGAGGGGTCCTACCGCGGTGCCTTCCGACACATTCTGATCCTGTGTCCCACTGTGCGGCACAACGAGACTTATCAGTGGCGCCAGTGGATACGGGACGACCCTGAGATATACGTTATTGACCCGGCGACAGACTTCATGATTGGTTGCGTGGTTTATACCAAAGATTCCAGGGTGAGCCCACCCTATACGTGATTGACGATTGCTCAGCCAAGGCGGCGATGACAAAAAAGAAGGACATTTTCTGGCCGCCATGCTAGGCAAAGCGTATGGATCTCCACTCAAAAGTACAACGCCGTCCTCAAGGATCTGCGCGAGCAAACAAAATGGGTCGCCCTCTTTCACTGCAAGGACCGAGACTCATTCGATGACTGTCTTCGAGAGAATGACGTTATCCCAACGCGCGAGGAGCGCGAGGAGGTTCGAAACAGGATGCTTTCGGAAAAACCTAAGCACGCCAAGCTTCTGCTAAAGACTGATCAACCAACTGCTTACGAAGTTATCAATTAATTAATTTTATAATTAATTAGCAATTACTTAACGCTCGTTTAAGTAAATGCTTAACAATTAATTTTAAGAAAATTAGCAATTGCTGAACAATGCTGAACAAATGCTTAACAAATGTTGAACAAATGCTGAACAATGGTTAACAATGTTAACAATTTGGTGCTCCGCTGCGAGCTTTGTTGCGAGCATAATGGTGATCATAAGTATCGGGTGGTGCGCTTGGCAATATGTTAAAGTGATGAGACTTGTTAGAATAGTTAAATTAATTTTAAGAAAATTAGCAATAATGAACTGCGAAGAACTTCTCGATCAGCTAATGGAAGAAACCTCAACTCCGACTGCCAACATCCTGAAAGATAATGAAACATCAACTCCGACAGAGCAATCGGGATCAACTCCAACTCCAACGGCGGTTGGTATTGGGTTGAGTGCAACGACTCAGAATGAAGACGAGACGAGAGCAGTTAGCTGCGCTGGTTGCTGGGGGACAATCGGAGCATTATCTCGGTAGGCGTCTCTCAGTTTTTCAGGTGGATAAGATGTCAGATGCGGAGATCGATAAAATGTATGCGCGATACGAATCTAGGTTAGGTGCGGAGATGACAAAAACTCTTGGATCGGCGGCTATTCATTTGTACGCAACCGCCGTTAGTATACTTCTCCCTATACCAAATACCGCGGGATTGATTGACGATCTAGAGACTGACCCTTTTATAGGTCACACTCTTAGAACAGCCTGCTGCTCAATTTATCACAAGTTTGGAACGTACTTAGCTCCGCTGACAACCGCGTTGACCACGGGTAAACACTGTCAATTTGGACATATATGCCCACGAACTATAAGCCCTAATATTAATATCATAAATGATGACACAAGACACACCTGCGAGAGTGACGGAACAGCAATACCCGATCCAATCGCAATTGGAGTTGAACCCGATTGCAGCACGTCCAACTCCGATTGATCCTCCAACCCAATCGCGATTGGAGTTGGGGGTTGCACGACATAAAAACCCAAAAAGGCAGGCAGCTGGGAGGGCGGCGGCTGCCACCCGAAAAGTTAAACAAGATAAAATACTCGCCGAGCTTCGAGAGGCTAAACAGTCGTTGAAATCGGGGACGGAGACAGCAAAACATCTGAAGACAGAGCAATCAGGTTCAACAGTGTTGAGTACAACAACACCCCCAATTCACGAATTGGAAGCACACTCAACACCCAATCGAGGTTGGACGAATCCGATTGAACCCCAATTCACGAATTGGAGTTGGGTTGTTGGTGGTGGTCTGGCAGTTGTTGGTGCCCTGTGCGTGTGGAAATACCCCCTATTACACCAATCCTTATCGAAAAAAACAACTCCCATCAATTCATCCAAAAACAGTTACGAAACACCAATCGCGATTGGATGCGCCCCATTTAAACATTGATCGCGATCCCTTTTATATGCAATAATTATAATTATCAACAATGGCTGAACAAGATGTTAAAATGATAGTGAATGCGCTTTATCACGCCGTGGTGATATCGGGTTTCAGTATCGGGTATGCTCGACTATCAAAGATGGCCCTAGGAGGGTCCGCTCCCAAATTGGACTTTACTGTGAGAGACTTAGGGCTCGCGACCTTAGATGTAGAGGCCGCAGTTTGGACCCGAGATTATCTAATTAAAGCTGGAATTCTACCCGTTAATATATGGAAATAAATGGCTTCAATCGCAGTAATAGTAGGTGGTGCGCTTGTAAACGCATTGGCGTTCAGCGGTAGCAACTTTATATTCTCTAAAATGAGAAGCTCGAACGTGGATGAGGAGCGCAAGCGTCACGATTTAGCTGTAGAACAACTCAATAGCGCAAAGGAAGCATGGTCGAAAAAACGAACCGCCCATCTGGACTGGGTCAACGAAGAGCTTCGCCACGAAAATCACGCCGCACAAACTTTTCAGAACGTTGAAGAAGCCAACCGCGAGTACGCGCTGGCATATCCACATAAAAGTCTCGATCCAATGAAATTGGGACTGGATCGCGAGCCCCAACTTTCAGATTTCTATGTACCGTCAGAGCCCCAAAAAGACCGCGAGATCGCGTTCATCGTCGTGGGTATGGGTGTGGTGGGTATCGTCACCTACTATATCCAATCGAGATTTTAAATTAATTAATAATTTTTACAAATTAATAATTATTTTAAATAATTTTTTTATAAACATATATATATATAGAACGATGTCAGTTGACGAACTTTATTTTGCTATGATTGATGTAGGCTACACTGCCCTTAAACACCGTATAGCTGGTGCAAAGGGTATGATTCGTCTGGCCCGAGATTCTCTCGAAACGTGGCGGGAGGACGAAAAAGCGGCCACCCTTTTCGCAAAGCGGATGTTATATTCCTCCACCAATCCTGGGGTATTGGATTTTCCCAAGTTCCTTCAGAACTTAACCCCCAATCGCGATTGTACTTCCAACAAAGGTTTATTATTATCGACGCAGTTACCGGACGATCTGGCGAGGGCATGTTGGAGATTGTCCGATATATTAGAATACTTCGCATACGATGAACACGCGCAAACTTGATACCAAACTATCGGTTCGCCTAGCGCGCAAGCTAGCAAACACGTACTACAGCCCCCGTGGCTACTGGAAGGGACTCGCTGGCATCAAGAACCTCGCGGCGGCGACCAAGGTTTCAGAAAACGCTGTCAAGGAATGGCTCAAGAAGCAGGCCATCTGGCAGATCTATTTACCCGCGCCTCACAATATTCCGCGCCCGAAATTCGACGTGCCGGTGCCGAACCAAGTTCACCAAGCGGATCTCCTGTTTCTCCCTCACAATCGCGTTGGTTGCAAGACGTACAAGTACGCACTGACAATCGTTGACGTAGCGAGTCATTATAAGGGGGCTGAGCCGTTGGCCACTAAAGAGTCTAAGGAGGTGGCCGAGGCTCTTTCCCGAATATATAAGAGGAGTCCTCTCAAATGGCCGAATCTTCTCCAGGTCGATCCCGGCCGCGAGTTCATGGGCGCGGTCTCTCATCTATTGTCTAAGCACAACGTTTTTGTCAGACGCGGCCGCGTCAACATCCACCGGGACCAGAGGATCGTGGAGCGCTTCAATCGAACCCTGGCTGAGAGACTGTTCGGACACCAATACGCCAAAGAACTTGTAGGTAGACCCTCATTCGCGATCGACCGAGTGGGTGGCCAGACTGCCCGCCGTGGTCTCCGCACTGAACGGAGAGGTAACCAGATTGATAGGTAAGAAGCCCGTAGATGCTATCAAGTTTAAAAGGGTGACGAGCAAGCCCTCTGCCATCTCGCGCGGGCGACCCATTGGTTTAGAGGAGCAACGGCTTCCATCAGATATTGACGTCCGGTACCTCTATCAACCGGGAGAGCTCGAAGGTGGCAGCCGCCGCGCGACTGATCCCGTGTGGTCTCTCAATGTATATCATCTAGATCGATCTATTACCAAACCCGATGAGCCCGTGCTCTACTATTTGGATGATGGGCCATCTCGAGGGTTTGTTCGTGAAGAACTTCTTATGGTGCCTTCTGACTCCCAGCTACCCCCGGATCGTCAGAGCCTTTAGATTGCTAATTTTCTTAATTTTTAAAAAATTATTAATTCAATAAATCATTAGAGAGGTTCTGTATGTATTCCGTCTGGTAACACGCGTCTTTTATCGTAGTATGCCGAGAGTCCTAATTTTTGTTGACAGTACGTTTTCATAACGCCGTCTTTCATTTTAAATCCTCTATTTTGTGCTACATCTATAATGTGTTTTCCATCTTCTGTAGTTTCACTTAGTACTCGTTTATATCTATCCCAATTTAAATTGTTAGTTCTCTTGGACATTCCTTTCGCAGAGTTTTTATTAATTAATTCTTTAGAATTATCAAAATTAGTGGAATTAAATTTTTCTACAAAATAACACTTACTAGATAACGCTATCGCCCTATCTCCGCTAAATTCCATTTTGAAAAGTCCGGGCTCTCTTTCGCTCCATTTATCCCAAGCCAACCATTTCTTTTTTTCTTTTTCAAACCCGTCTAGTAAGTTAGGTCTAATCAATTCCTCTATCGTTTTTCCACTAACTCCTATATACATACTATCTGTATCCATCTGTATTCAAAGTCTTCTCTTTTTACGTATTTGTCTAGAAATTCGTAGTAAAATTCCAACATTCTCAATTTAGCTAGTTGATAAACCGCTATTCCACAATGGAATGGTCTCTTTACCGCACACCTGGGTTTTCTTGAAGTTATTTCGTACGCATCTCCTATCTCTTCCAAATCGTCAAAGAATGCAGATCTTAATGCTTTGTCAACACAGGTTTCGTTTTGTGTATATGTCGTATTTAAATGTCTCTCCGTTGCCTCTATCATTTTTCCACAACACGAGTTTCCTAATAATTTCATTATGTCGGCTACTGGTTTCTTATTTGGTTCTACATCACCTGTTCGTCTTGCGGCTGTAACTTCTTTTGCGAACCATTCGAATGGTTTTCCGCTAATATAATCTATAACACGATGAAATCCAGTTATTTCTAGGCCGTGTTTTAAATACCATTTCAACAGTGGCGTGTACAGCAATACTTTAGTGGCGGTCATAGATCCCACCAATTTTTTTCCATCTCCTCTTGTTCGGCCAGTATATTTTAAATATTTTAACATGTGTGTGGGAACTTCATCAACCTCTACTTCTCTGTTTATAAATATTGGGGACATTTCAGAAAAATTATCTTTTAAGTTGTGTGGAACTTCTATATCCACCTCCGCAAACCCAAACCAGTCTCCAGATAAAACTCTTTTACAAAACTTTTTAATAAATTTAGGGTTATGTGGGGTATCTATATGGTGTATAGTTTCTCTCCCACACGGCATCTCTTTATTTAAAGTAGATAAATATAACACGTTTGCATCGTACCCCAAAACAGCCTTGCAAGGTTTGGAACCCACTCTAATATTTGAAACACCAGCTTCTGCATATCGTGTAAATACTATTGATGGACCGCCAACTAGAGCGTCCTTCATCATTTCGTATGTTTCTTCTTTTGGTGCATATAGAGCATCCTCCGGTATAATCGTCTTTGAAGATTTTTGTTCTTTAATGGTTCCTCTCAATAAATATTGTATAGCTACTCCAGGTAGTGTTACCGCATCTTTGAAAATATCCACACCTCTGTGTTTGTAAAATTCACACATTTTTTCCACCGCTTCTAGGAATGGTGCTACATCTAAATCGTTATAATATTGCAACCAATCTCTGAAAGTTTTCATATTATTTTCTTCGAAAATTCTACGACATTTACTTAATTCCGTTTCATCTATTAACATTTTCCCAGATAGTTTGGAATACCAATTCTCTATATCTGGTAGTCCTGGGTAATCCAGTTTGTCTGGAGAATCGAACCACTCATAAGGAAAGAAAGATTTCTGTCCTTTGCATTCGTAGGCTTTTATCCAACTATCGTAACTTACACCAGGTCCTAGATAAAGTATTACATCAAGAAATCTAAACTCTGGAGTAAATAGAAATATTGTTGCGTTTGCACGTTTTCCGACCATTACTTTCTTTGTTGTTGATGCCAGTTCGCCTACTAGGTATTTCTTTATTAAGTTTATATCGTACTTACTGCTGTTAAAACATATAACCGGTACTTGCTCTATCCACTGTTCGATCTTGGCGATTTGGTTTTTACGTAAATGTTCTGTATTAAACCCATATCTTGACCACACTTCTTCTCTTATAGCTTTTCCCCTGACTTTCAAATCTTCTACGAATTTTTCTATACGTTTTGCGGGATCTTTATCACAAATATGAGTTACTGTTCCTGAGAAATTATCTCCTATACTAACGCTTACCGGAACGTGCTCGGCTTCGTACTCTAGATTATTACCGAGAGTTTCAAATTCTGGGTTGAGATATGCCTCAAAATCGTATACTATCTGATATGGATAAAGAGTAGTGTCGCAACCGATCTTTATGTCTTTACCCGTTCTTTGAAATTCGCATTCCCACATAACTACTAGGTTGAATTCTTTGTTTCTTTTAATAAATGTATCTCTTCTCATAGTGGATGCGCGTTCTTCTTTTCTATGCTTTGCATGAATCTCACACCCGTGCCAGTAACAGCCGTGATATTGATATACGGTATTGGTTTCCGTACAGTATCCATCTACTGGAGCTCCTAAAACCCATCTTTCACCCCCGTGTCCACACTGTTCGTGGTGAATGTGAATTCCCTCGCGCTTTTCCACAGAGTACATCCAATCGATCGCCCCATAACTGTTAGAACTTTTTGGGTAGAACGCTTTCTCGAACGACGAACGCGGGCGCTCTAAATAATTACCATCACATATTACTTTTGTCTCACCTTTCATACATGTTGGTCCGTGTCTCTTCATATTACTCGCTTTCGTGAATTTCTGCTTGCAATTATCGCAGGCGTAAATTTTAGATAGGTTTTTAAGGTTTTTTATCAGAAATGCGTGATTATTAAACAGTCCTATTGTCATTGGTTTATTACCTATTGCCTTATAGTGTGCTGGTACCTTTTTCAACCACCATACGTTACATTCGGTGGGTTGATATACTTCTATACTGATTTTAAAAAACTCTTCAACCTTTTTCAGATCTGAAAAAGGAATTGGTGAAACCACATTACTACCAAAATATTGCTTACTAAGTTCTTTCGCCTTTTCTGTACATCTGTCGGGTCTTTTATCTGTCATATGCATAGCTAGACACCTGAACAGACAAAGGTCGTCATTATACTTATCTAAAGAATACATACCTTTTTTATTCTTCAGCCATTCTGGAAGTTCTCCTCCTGCTGCTTCTTTGGATTGTAGTCCCAAATCTATTCCCCTACTACCCTGTATTAGCTTTACGAAAACCTCTACCCATCTTACAAACTTCCACTTTGTATTTGGTCTGTCTATTTTATCGGACATTATTCGTGTTTGCTCCTTATCTGACAGCCATTTTTTAACGGTTTACATTGATGATAGTGGTTCGCTACCGAGATTTTTGTGCATTATTATAGTTACAGGTTTTCCATTTTTAGTTTCCTCCATATGTTCTAGCTTGTAAGAATATGAATATCTCAAATAAAAATTGGTTGTTATATAAGGAGCGAGTTTATCGGACATGCGTTCAGACCCGTTAATGCCAATGTTTTTACGAAAGGATAATGTAACTACCGGTACCCGTCTTCCATTTTCTACCTTTTCCAATGTTTCATCGTGAGCCCCCAATATTTCTTCACCTTTTTCCACTATCGCGCGAACTATAGATTTTTTCTTCTTATTTGGTATTTGGTCACCTGTGTGTCTAATTTGAGACAAATTATTGGTGCTTGAAGGTTTTATTACACTAGCCCTTAACTCCGCAATACTTTCTTTTTTAATTCTGTTACCAACTTCCTCCGCTTTGGATATATCATTAAATGCCCCTCTTTTATAGGCGCGGGTAAACCGCTTCATAAACACCTTATTCTTTGTGGCGTTTATCAGCTTTGTCAACCCCCTAACTCTCGACCGTTTACTATAAGTAATCCCTAGAGATTCGGCTTCTCTTCTCAAACTTTCTATTTCTGCTCTAGTTTCTGGCGTTATCATATTTTCTGTATATACTTTTGTATACCGGTATATACTTTTGTATAACCTATAAAATTTATCTGTTCAATTGGACGTGAAAAATTTACATCATGTTTTTTTCACGTCCAATTGAACAGATAAATTTCATAGGTTATATACATATATAATGGAGTGTGTGACTTGTTGTAAGACGTTTACGTGTAAAGACTATCTACGAAGGCATCTAGCGAGACGTAGAAAGTTTCCTTGTGTCCCCCCCACAATTTCAATGCCCCAGATGCCCTTGTAAATTCGTTAGTGCCCAAACTCTTTGTAGACATAAGCAACTACGCTGTCAGGTGGCTAAAGGTGAACGTGGTAGACTAGAGTTGGTAGAATTAGTTGCTGATCTGCGAAATAAATTAGCTATATCGGAGGAGAAAAATGGGGTGTTGGAATATAAACTATTGTACTTGCATTAATGATTTCGACTTTTTTAAAAAGTCAATTACCAATATAATTGGGACTACAATACCACCACCAACTTTTGGTTAAAGGTGGTATCATTTTGACTCCTTCTTTTCAAAATTATTTTCTCCAAAAATTCATAAATTTGCTGTCGGGAGACAATTTTCCTCGTTAACCAATTTTTTGCTTTTCGGGGGTTGTGGGGGTATTGTAGAGGGTTATAAATGATATCACGGTAAGTGGTATCATTTTGACTCCCTTACTACTACTCCACCGGGTTTCGAAGAAACGGGTGGCATATAGTGTTTGGACCGTCCGTCCGTCCGTCACACTTTTCGGTTAACCACTTTGTCACAGTTTCTCAAATATGCTGCAGGTGGCATCCGCGTTCGACAGACGCATTTCTTGTTATATATGTATATAGTAGGTTGATTTTACTCTGTATATTTCCCATATTGCTCCATGAAACTGTAACTTGTACGGCACTGGCACAAGCTTGATCGCTCAACACAACAACTACAACAAGCTGTGATACAACTGGTAGCGTGTCTGCCGCACCGTTATGTTCTCTCCACCACTATACTACAAGTGTATACACGTCTCTTATGAGTTTCCACTCCTATGAACTCCTATTAGATCCTGCAAACTTCTATGAGCTCCAACTCCTGTGACCTATGAGCTTCAACTCCTATGAACTCCTATCAGCTCCTATGAGCTCCAACTCCTGTGACCTCTTATGAGCTCCTACGAACTTCAACTCCTATGAACTCCTATCAACTTCGGCTCCTATGAGCTCCAAGTCCTGTGACCTCCTATGAGCTCCTATGAACTGTGACCTCCTATCAGCTCCTACGAACGTGTATGAGCTCATACGAAATTTCAACTCCTATGAGCTCCAACTCCTGTGACCTCCAATGAGCTCCTACGAACTTCAACTCATATGAACTCCTATCAGCTCTTACGATCTTCAGCTCCTATGAACTCCAACTCCTGTGACCTATGAGCTCCTACGAACTTCAGCTCCTATGAACACACGTGCACAGGCAATGTCTTAATTTAGTGGGAATCAATAATATATACAGTTTAAAATGATTGTTGATTACAGCAAATGTGATCATGGGAATTTACTACTTTGATTAAAAGTTATTAGGACATGAATAGATGGATGCCTCAAAATGGGACGAATGCTATGCTGTCTAGGTTGAACACAGCTGGCCCTGTGCATACGGTCTGTCAACTTATTCTGACTCCTATCAAGTCCCGACTTAACAACAGCTGTTATATATACTCCAACTATCTTCCATATAGTTGCCAGCGAACCTGTAGCTATACCAATGTACCAGCTCCCAGTTAAGTCACAGCCCTCTGAGAGAGCGACTTCCGGTATTCCTTTTAATACCTTTCGCTATTCTCCAGTATATATCTGTAGCAGTGTCTCTCTCGCTTGCTAATGACAGACTCCCGAATATGCGACGATTCTCTGTATTTATGCCCAGATGATACAGTGCCCTCTGGCTTTCCAGCGCCGCCTGGTGGTTTCCGGACATAGCCGACAATTACGGAAATTGTTGACTATATAGACCAACCAAGTACCATAACCCCATTGCGAGACTCCCAAGAGTTATCAGCCTTAACAGTAACCTGCTGGACTAAACGAAGCGAGGTTTCCAAGTAGTCCCGATGGCAGGAATTATATTACACATGTCCGTCCCAAACTGATTACTGTATTTGGTATATACCGGTACAGTTGAACCTGTGTTAACGACCACCTGTGAATAGCGACCACCTGTCCACAACGGCCAGTTAAAAATCCCCCGTCCAATTTTGTTCTTTAAAAGACCTTGGAATAACGACCACCCCCGAACTACGACCAGCGATTTTCGTTCCCACGCGGCATTTTTGTGTGCAAACAGCGACCAATAGCGGCCAAGTCATGTTTTTTCGGCCAAAAAAAATAACATTGCAATCGCCGATTTTCACAAACGTGGTCGCTATCATTTGAATTGCAACTTGCCGTAACCAATTAGCCATCGATTGCATGTGTTTACTTCGGCACAATACGTTGATGATAATCAAATGTAAACATTTGTATGTGCTTTCTTTTATTGATCACCGATATTATATCATGTAAGCTTAGCTAATTGTGCCAATTACGAAAAAGAGCCAATTAACGATCTTTTATATTCCAATTATTGTATACGCAGAAAACAATTAACAGCAGTGGTGTTCAAATCATGTTGGCCAATTTGTTCATATTAAGTATCTAACTAGTAATGCACAATCACTGTTTGGGTAGCTGTTAAAGTACAAATGGCGAAAATACCAATTAGGGGGACAATATCCACCTAACCAGGCATAAAATCCGTCACAAAACTATGTAGACAGAATATATATTTATACAATAATTCCGCCGCGGAAGCAGTATCGCGCCTGCCGTGGCATTTGACCGTAACATGATCAGGGGCATGTGCAAAGTAAGCATCACAAAAATCATCAGAGAAGTGCATGCTTTAAACACGAAAAAGGTTAAGGGTGAAGAAACCAAAAATGTGAAGGTAAAAAAGGTCAAGGTCATGTTAATGGCGGCATGAGTGTGTTCCAAATGCTCACATGTATCAAGTGTCCAAATATTGAAGCTGTTCATCAAGTAACATTAATGTAATATGATGATGAAGAAACTTGTACAAATATTTTGACACAAAAAAAAACGGCTAAGGATTTCTACAATAATGTGAAGGTAAAAAAGGTCAAGGTTATGCTAGTTGCGGCATGAGGGTGGTCCGAATGCTCACATGTCCAAATATTGAAGCAATCCATAAGTAATATTAAAGTTATATCATGATGCAGAAACTTGTTAAACTTTTGATGCAAAGAATGGCTAGCCTATGTGTTTCCACAAAAATGTGAAGGTACAAAAGGTGAGTCATGTTAATGGCGGCATGAGTGTGCTTCAAATGCTCACATGTTTCAACTTCAAGTCTCTAAATATTGAAGCTATATTAAAGTTATATCATGATGAAGAAACCTGTACAAACATTTTGACATTTGTTGACGAGGACGTGTTCCGCAAAAATGGTCAAGGTCATCTTAATGGCGGCATGAGTGTGTTCCAAATGCTCACATGTACCAAGTGTCCAAATATGAAGCAATCCGTCAAGTAATATTAAAGTTATACAATGATGAAGAAGCTGGTACAAACCTTTTGACATTTGTTGACGCGGACGACGACGACAACAGAAAAAGCGGTAACTATAGTCGCACCCTCTTCTGCTAAAGCAGGCGCGACAAAAATGATGGCTGGTATAACGAACATTAATATTCACAATGTAGCTAGTGAATAGTGTAGTTCTTCATCATGAATGACGTCAGTGTAATGATGCAACGTAAGGAAGTCGACAACAGAAAAAGCGGTAACTATAGTCGCACCCTCTTCTGCTAAAGCAGGCGCGACAAAAATGATGGCTGGTATAACGAACATTAATATTCACAATGTAGCTAGTGAATAGTGTAGTTCTTCATCATGAATGACGTCAGTGTAATGATGCAACGTAAGGAAGTCCTCTTGCTTTTCAGTGGCCTGGAAGCATTTCCTCGCCTCGCCTGATAAACTTGATAACGGGACACTAGCCTGGTATTGTCTCTATGTTGCAGGTAGTATACCATCCCTTGTGGCCGGATTGGCGTTTGGGAGCATGGCTGGAGTAGGGGCATACCAAACCTCGCAGGATCCAAATAATGTCAAACTGCAGTTGGGTAAGTAGCATTTTGATATACCAGTGGTGTGCCAACAGCACAGGCGATTGAAAAATATCACATGGCAGTATATAGTATATTTATACAATGAGAGATTATCAGATTATTGTTTCCCATCACCTGTGGCCTAAAGTATGCCCAGGAGACATTTGCCAACCTCCAAATAGCAGTGTTTCCTAAATATATGAATTCACTTACAATGTGAAATGTGTCCAAACCATGAAATTGTCACCTTGGATCGGAGACATAAATACGACAGTGGATACAATGCAATGCATGAAATTGTGTCTACCATTGTTAACAGATATTTCTCCTCTGGTGGGTGGGAATATTTGGGATGACACAGGGGTGAGAATTTTCATGATACAGTACATGAGTATATTCTCAAAATGAGGATTTGAGGTTCCTGATAATTTGCTGGAAAATACTGTTTCAACATGGGAAGCACACGTTTACGTTTCCACTCTTGCCGAAGGATTCACCTATTTCATCCTTACACTTAGTTCTGAGTACATAACTCTAATTACATTAAATTGCATTACATAAGTGTTATGACAGAGCAGTGTTTCCAAATTTGAATTCAAAGCTTCTTTGTTTACTTTTTACTTTGTGCAAAGCAAAGTATGAACATCAACGCCCTGCAGATTATTGCTATATTTTAAAGTGTAATAGAAACTTTATTCCGCAAATTGATATGGGGCTACCTTAGCCTGTAATATCGAACACTACAATGATACATATTGCTTGTTAGAAGCATGATGAGTGCTTCATTGATGGAATGGCGAGCAGTACAGATCCTAATCAACCTGTGCGGATAGATCTGGATCGACTCTGCTCGCAAAACACATGAGCCCCATTTCTCTAGTCACAGTCACAAATGTACTGACAGATGGCTACTCGGTGTTTGCAAGTGTTGGTTTTATGAGGTTCAAAGGGTTAATTCTTAGAATGCGGGAAACGTAAATTGTCGTTTGCTGTCAATGTATGTTTCGTTTTCTTTCTCAATAAAAACATGGTTTGACAACACTTTAGAATACTTTCCATTTGGTTTTGATGAGAAAAATAGAAAATAAAAAACAGCAGACGACAAATTTTAATTCAGCATTTTTAAGGGTTAATATGTAAGGCTGCTGGTCTTTCAGCAGCACAAAGTACATTGTACATGTATGCAGTGGCTTTCAATACATTCTATATGCCATTCCCTAAAGGTAGATGCCCATTGATAGGGTACAAAAAGATATTACATAAATGGACAATTAAACTTGAAATTGACGCTTATCCACAAGCGCATGTGTATCCCTCCCCGCCTACAGGAAGCCACTAAGAAAATAAAGGGAGATTACAAATATGTTAGAAAGGTGAGAGTTGTAGTTCTTGCATGGGCCATACCTTTGGGCCATGGTTTATGAAAGTGTGAAATATCATGAAAATATTATCAAATTTTGGATTGACAGGAAATCAATCTGCGAAACAACAATGGGAGATAACTAGAAAATTAGTGAGGCAGGAGTTGTCTGTCTTACACGCAACACACCTTTGGGATGAAGTCTATGCATGTGTGAAGTTTCATAGTAATATTCCAAAGGGTATTCAAGTTACGCTCCAGACAAGAAATCAGCGTGCGAAAATTAGTGAGACAAGAGTTGTCATCCCTGCACGCAACACACCTTTGAGTCGTGGTCTATGCATGTGTGAAGTGTCATGAAAATATTCCAAAGGGTATTCAAGTTATCCTCCAGACAAGAAATCAGTGTGCGAAAAAGCAAAGGGAGAAAACTCGAAAATTAGCGAGGCAAGAGTTGTCATTCTTACACGCAACACACCTTTGGGTCGTGGTCTATGCCGGTGTGAAGTGTGATGAAAATATTCCAAAGGTATTTAAGTTATCCATCAAGCAAAAAATCAGTGTGCGAAAAAGCAAAGGGAGATAACTCGAAATTAGCGAGGCAAGAGTTGTCATTCTTGCACGCGTATGCGTGTGTGAAGTTTCAAGATTGTTTATAACTGTCGCACACCTTTTCAAACCTATTATTGCTCATTCATAATTCAATTCTGTTTGGCTAACTAACTCCTAACCCTATTATAAAGTGTCTCCAATACAGATGATTCTCATGTGCTGCCAAAACATATTGTTTTGTTAAGAAATAAGTTAAAATGAAAAACAGCAGAAAAACGGTATCTGCTTCCTGCCTTTTAACCCTTATTATGCTGAATTAAATTTTGTTGTCTGTTGTTTCTTTTTTATTTTCCTTTCTTCTTCAAAAACATGGTCTGGCAGCACTTTAGAATCGTTTCCAATGGAAATTATTCTAAATTGCTGTCGAATCATGTTTTTATTGAGAAAGGAGACAAAATATAAACCACCAACAGACAACAATTTACGTTTCCCGCATTATAAGAGTTAAGGGTTAACAGTACCATTCTTGATTCTAGTCTTCATTGTCTAATACAGTGAATCCTCTCTAAACCGGACACCCTGGGAGCCAGGATGTCTGGCTTAGAGAGGTTTCATCGTAAATCAGGCATTTGATCATTCTGAGCCATAGATGTGTGCTATGCGATCATAAACAGACATTACCACCTGTCAAAGTTAAATGACGGAGAAACTCATGAAAAATAAGATCACAGGTGTTTTCTTGGTGTGCGGTTTAGAGGTTCCACTGTATTATATTTGCAGGTACAAGTGGTGTTTTGCTTGGACTAATGGGGTACAGATTCCTCAACTCTCACAAGTTCATGCCAGCAGGCTTGGTGGCTAGTCTAAGGTTAGTTCCGAGTACATAACATTACAATAATTCCAGCACAAAAATATTTACACAATTCCCTAACATTTGATTGGCCCGTAGCAAGTCTCTGTCCAAAATTTATATCCCAGTAAACTCCCACGCCGAACTACTTTCCGTAACCGTGAGGCGCAGTTAAAATAATTCTTAAGAAAACGGAAAATAAACACATTTTCTTGATGAATTTATTTCAAATGCTGGAATTATAAGGAATGAATGGCCTTTTTGTGGAATTTATCGGGGATATAAACTTGGAAAAGTCGTGGGAATACTGGACGAGGCCTCCCGATAAATTCCACAAAAAGGCCATTCATTCCTATATTACATTACATAAGAGTTATGACGGAGTAGTATTTCCAAATTTGCGCTTGAAGCGTTCTTTGTTTACTTTCTACTTTGTGGAGAGTGACCTAAGAATGTTGCTAATACACACTTTAGTAGGTGTGTTTGTTATTTTATTTTTTTATGATATTGTATAATGTTCTCTCAATAACAATATAGCGAAGTATGAAGTCAACACACTGCAGATTATTGCTATATTTTAGTGCGCGAAATGGGAATTTTATTCCATAAATGTATACCATTGATTGTGGTGTAACGATATAGTGCAACCTATGCATATAAAGTGTAAACCGTGCAGCTAGTGTAATTGTCAAATGGCATATTCTTCACAAAATCATTTACAAAACCATGGCATTTATTTTTGTTTGCGATTCACCTTGGCAAATAGAGGCTTGTTCAGTTTACAAAGAGTGTAGCCCCAGATCAGCCAGACATCCATAGCCTATTTCACCAACATTGCAAAGTATACGTATCTAGCAAAGTATACTTTGAGAGAAATTTTCAATTTAAGGACAAATTTATTAATTTTTATTCTCGCCCGCGAAAGCGGAAAGCGAGACATAGGTTTTGCTTTTCCGGAGTCGTCGGCGGCGGCGGCGGCATCATTCAATGTAAATTTTTTGTGTTACGGTCATTACTTCAACACCTTATCAGCTGCAGTCATCAAACTTTATACATACCTTTCTATGAGTGGGTGGCAGGTGAGAGCACGCGGTGGGTAATTTAAAAATCGGGGTTCATCCTTACCGGAATCCCGACTGGAGATCTGGTTTGGCCCTCACATACGTCTTTGGCATTTTGTATGTGACAGTTGAATCTGGTTATACCCCTTATGTGAGTATTGCGATATTCGTAATCCTGTTTTAGGGGAACGGGCCATGTGACTTTGGTGTGGTATCGACCTGCCACCAGGTCAGGTTATTCTAATTTCAGGGCTGAATATATTTGTTCTTGATGTAAGTATTCTGTTCTGATTTTAGGATTTTCCCCCCAATGCATCAGGTTAAAACGGGATCGAACCCGTTTGCCCGGCCTTACATGACCTTAGCTGTTGATAGGCCGTTAAACACTAATAAACAAACAAACAAAACCTTTCTATATGATAGGACTATTCTCGGGGCCCCAGGGTCAAGGTCAAGGCCCCAGGGTCAAGGTCAAGGCGAGACATTTGATTCCGCGGAATTCTTGTATACTGAATTTATTACATTTTGGCTGTAATAATGTAATAAATTCAGTAAAATAATTCTGCATACTTTTAATCATCAAATATATGCAGTCGTTATTATACCCACTTTTTTGGGAAAAAATGGGTATATTGTTTTCGTCACGAGTGTCCGTCCGTCCGTACGTCCGTACGTCCGTCACGTTTCTTGTAACTCGAAAAACTTTTTCACCTTCATACCTACGCGCCTGATATTTGGTATGTAGCTTCGTTATCATGTGCAGGTGCGCAAAGTGAATTCGGATTTTTCATCCGACCCTACATCATGGATTATCTCCCACTTTCGGACTCAGAATTTCCCATTGTTTCCTTGTAACTCAAAAACTTTTTCACCTTCATGCCCACACGCCTGATATTTGCTATGTAGCTTCGTTATCATGTGCACATGCGCAAAGTGAATTCAGATTTTTTATCCGACCCTCCATCATGGATTATCTCCCCCTTTCGGACTTAGCATTTGGGGAAAGTGGGTATATTGCGATGGCGCGCCATCGACTTTTTCTAGTTTCTATATGAAATAATGCATTTCGGGAAAAATAAATGATTACTCCCTCAAAGTATACTTTGCAATTTTGATGAAATCGGCTACCGTTCAGTCTGTATACAGTGTTCGCTATTGAGTTAGGAAGATGTTCGTACATCTACTTGTACAAAGTATGCCGAAGGGTATATATACTGTGTTTTTCGCTTTTCCGTCCGGTCGACCGTCCGTAACATGACAATTTGTGTTGAAAATATTTTGTTCGTCAGTCCAGGTGGCAGGGGGATATCCTGCTCACATGCTCTAGTCTTATATATAAGCTTGCTATGTATCGGTCACAGGAGTGTACGATCATGAACTACAAAAATATCACTTTTTTGTAGGTGGTCACGTCATTATGACCATGTATGCCATGTGACCATTGTGTAATGTTACCTTAACCCTTATACTGCTATCTTAATGTTTTGTCATCTGCTGTTTATTTTCTATTTTTATCATCAAACACATGCTTTTTCAGCACTTTAGAATAATTTACAACATGCTTCGACAGCACTCCAGAATCATTTCCATTGGAAATGATTCTGAAGTGCTGTCAAAACATGTTTTTTATGGAGAAATAAGGCAAGATATAAAAGCAAGAGCAGACGACAATTGTTGTGTGTAGCGGTCTAAGGGTTAATATTACTACCTTTACCACTAAATCCTTATTCTAAAGTGCTGTCAAACTATGTTTTTATTGAAGTAAGACAAAAATAAATCAGCAGACTTTCCCGCATTCTTCGACCTGGATACTTTGTGTCATTGAAGTTGGTTACGAGTGCTCAACTCGATCTACACTGTTTTGATTAACAATACACAACATGATTACACCTTTTTTGACAGAAAACATTATACATGTTTTAACCCTTAGAATGAGGGAAACATAAACGTCTGCTGTTTTATTGTTTGTCTTATTTCTCAATAAAAACATGGTTGGACAGCATTTTAGAATAATTTCCATTGGAAACGATTCTAAAGTGTTGTCAACACATTTCTTACGAGAAATTGAAAAAAAAAAAAATAACAACAGCAGACGACAAAATTGATTTCAGCACTGTAAGGGTTAACAACCAAGCATTTCAGTACAGTGCGTCACCAAGTGTTACATTTAACTCTTTGCATGTAATTATTCATGCTAGAGATGAAAATAACATTCAGCAAATTACGAGCGCGTTTCTTATTTCTCTGTAACTATGTGTTGGAATTTCATTAGAATTGCGTCCTGCAGACTCCATTCTAATGAAATTCCAAGACATATTTATAGAGAGAAATAAAAGAAAATATGATTTGTCTGCTATTTTTGAACTATTTATAGCCCACAATTTTCCCAGCATGCAAAGAGTTAAAGACAAACAGCACATTTTATACACGAGACTTTTGGATAGCCCCTTGTGTGATAGCATTGTAGTAACCATTGTTCTGGTTTATTTTCAGCATGTTGATAGTCATGAAGTGTGGGTACAAGCTGCTATCTCGGGCATAACTCCGTCCCTCTGGTGTCTGCAGTGTGCGACGAGTGGTGCCACTTACTGAATGTTGCCAGGGATACAATATGTGTAGTCACAGATGGAAGCGTGTTACTTAGCGTCTTGATTTTGAAATGCATGTTTTTGTAATATTTTAACTTGGCGCTGCAAATTTTTGAAGTTGCACATGTACGTGAAAACAAAAATCCAAGAAGCGCATTCAATCAAAAAAAAACTTTTCCAATGTTAGTGGTATTGGCCTGTGATAGATAGTACCTGAAGTTCTGAACTGTGGAGTATACTGAAGATGACAGTCCAGCGCATGTTCTCATACAAGCTTTAGGGTGAAAGTCGAGCATACATTCTGTTACACGCCTCACAGTTCACCGGGTTCAGTGAGGACATTGTTACCACTTTGACTGAATATTACACGACCATTGCAGATTATCATCATTTTTCATGTGTGTATAGTATAATCAGGGGCGGATCTAGAGGGGGGGGGGGGTTCCGGGGTTGCAACTCCCCCCATTCAGCCACGGAGTTTACATAGATCATAATTTACCACCAGTTGGAGTCTGAATTTAAATGCCGTAAAACACAGGAAAGTGCATTTCGAAGAGCTCGAAAATAGGACAACCCCCTAGTTGCGAACGGTAACTTGCAATTACACCCGTACCGACCGTAGCTAGCTACGGACGGTACGGGAGTAGATTGCAAGAGTTACCTTCGCAACTAGACACCCCCCCCCCCACCCCCCCCCCGCCCTGATATGTTTTTTTAATTGTGTTGTGTATGCGAGTACCAGTTCCATTACAGTCATCAATAAAATTGTCTCCTGTTGATATTCCTTCCCATGATTACCATGCCCAAGTAAAATAAGGGCTACCAATCAATTCATTGTTAACGAAACTAGACACATTTTGTTGAGACTAGAGCTGTCAGAAGAGTGACCATAATGCCCCCACAAACTGCTTTGACACATGAACAGATTTCATATCAGATGGAGTTTCATAGGTGGGAATCAAAATTTCGTACCCATTTTTGACCTCTAAGTGTGACATTGACCTTGGACATAGGCACATGTGTATTGAACGTGACACATCGTCTCATCATGGCTAACATTTGTGGCAAATCATTTGGAAATCCATTCGTTGGTTTAGAAGATTTATAGAGTGGAAACAAAATCTCATGCACATTTTTTATCTTTGACCTCTAAGTGTGGCCTTGACCTTCGGACAGAGACATGCAAGTATTGACCGAGACACATCGACTCGTCATGGCAAACATTTGTGGCAAATTATATCAAATCCATTCATCAGTTTAGAAGATATAAAGCAGGAACAAAATCTCATTCACATTTTTTATTTTACCATTCACCTCCAAGTGTGACCTTCACCTCGGACGTAGACATGTGGGTATTGAACACGACACATCCTCATTGTGGTAAATCATTTGAAAATCTATTCATCGGTTTAGAAGGCTTCAACCACAGACCATTACAGTTAAGCATAGACACTTGGATAACATAATTATACCCACTTTTTGTAGACTAGATGGCCGTGGCCTGCATGTTGCTTTGGGGCGAGGCATGGACACTAAAAAAATAGATATAGTAGATGGAAAAACTTTAACGAAAAAACTTTAACCGGACACGGACGTATGTATGCCAAAATGCCGACGATATCGCACTTTCCGCAAGCGGGTGCGACAATGATGATAAACAAGTAATTTGACCTTGACATTGGGCACAGGGGCCGCACGGTTGGGGGGTAGAATGAAAATATGGATGATGATAAACACCCAATGTGAAGTTTCAAGGTAATGGGCGAAGCAGTTGCAGAGATATAGTATAACGAAAAAGTTTTAACCAAAAAAATTTAACCAGACGTACGTTAAAAAGTTAACGTTGAAAATGGCTAAGTCAATTACGTAGAAATAATAGGTGAAGGTAAAAAAATTACCTCCTGCTCACATGCTGTAGTCTTATATATAAGCTTGCTCGGTATCAGTCTACAGGAGTGCGATCATGGACTACAAAAATATCACTTTTTTTGTGGGTGGTCACGTCATTATGACCATGTATGCCATGTGACCATTGTGTAATGTTACCTTAAATGTACATGCCCACTCAGTAGGTATAAATTGTTCGTTATAGGAATTAAATAAGTGTATAATTGTGTCACCATTCCACTGCAAATGAGGCATGCTATTTTTATTAGCCGATCTATTTATAGATCGGCTAATATGTTGGTTATCCATCGAATTCTGAAAAAGTTTGTAGCAACCCTTTTCTCCGCTATTCGGTAATCTACGAACGCGAATTTTTCTGTATCACTTCCAAATTGCATCAACCGATAAAGTTTGCATTTTTGGCAATTATCTCCGTTTAAAACTTTACTTATAGCCAAATAACACAATTTTGAATACTTAATGAGCTGAACGCCTGAAGAGATTTAACCCGGAAGTTATTGTTGTTGAAGTCCATAGTTGGCTCTAATGGCCATATACGCCAACATATGCCGATTATTGGGCTAATTTAAAGCTTTTATTTATTAAACAGAACAAGTTTCAGCCACGTATAATCGCGTAAAATGTGTTTATTCGGCTAATTTATAATCGACCTCTGCTCAAAATCTCCTTACTAGTAACCCCAGCATATTCGGGTTTATCCCAGCATCTCGGGGGTTTATCCCATTGGATCGCGTATGCGCGTCATTTGACGCTAGTTAATATTCACAAAATTGTCCACCAATCAAAACGAAGAATTGCCCTTCATAGCCAACTTTGATTTGTTTACGTATCATGCAGGGATGGCAGGGATGCATCCAGCACGCACGATTGCGGCAATCCCCCTTAATTATTGTCAATGCCGCAAATTATTGATTGTCTTGCGCCCGACATCGCGCAAAAAATCACGGATGGGGCACATTAGGTCAATCTGGGCATGTGCCTGAATACGCAGGAGCTTGCGTCTATTTTTAGATGACACTGTAACCGCTAGATATATATAGCCCTGGTAGCTCCGCCCACTCGCATGCTGCCACAGAATTCGGACAAACACACACACAGTGACTACAACTTTGTGTATTGCGGAGTGTAATTTGTAGATAAATAGAGCATACAGTACAGGTGTTACGCTGGAATATTTCGCAACATAATGGTGACAACAAAACATTGCTGCTATGGCATTGCTGCTATTGGATGGATTTGGGAACGGGTTTCCAAAACCTGCACAAAATCGAGAAAAATGTCAACGCTGGGTACAGAACTGTGGTCGAAAATAGTTTACCATTGACAATGTTACCAGAGACACCCTACATATGTTCGATGCACTTTACCCTGATTTGATCGGCTAATAACATCATGCTCTGCATGACTTTTCATTTAATTATTTATACCTGAAAAATGATAAAGTATGATCATTGCACATGAAAAATAAATACAGAGAATAAATCGTATTGTCCGTTATCAGTTCAAGGAAACAACGGTTATCGCCCCTGATATCAGCGAGTAAATTTATGTATAATGTATAATACTGCCAATCAATACGTGGGGAAAATGGTGAATGAATGTTTATTTTGCCAGAAAATGTATCGGATGATGTCTCCGATATAAATTAATTTTGTGCCTACTGAGTGGGCATGTACCTTTAACCCTTACAACGCTATCTTAATATTTTGTCGTCTGCTGTTTATTTTCTATTTTTATCATAAAAAACATGCTTTTACAGCACTTTAGAATAATTTACAACATGCTTTGACAGCATTTCAGAATCATTTCCATTGGAAATGATTCCGAAGTGCTGGCAATCCATGTTTTTTTAATGAGAAATAAGGCAAGATATAAAAGCAACAGCAGACGACAATTGTTGAGTGTAGCGGTCTAAGGGTTAATATTACTACCTTTACCACTAAATCCTTATTCATGTTTTTATTGTAATAAGACAAAAAATATATCAGCAGACGTTTCCTGCATTCTTAGACCTGGATACTTTGTGTCACTGAAGTTGGTTAGAGTGCTTAACTCAATCGACACTGTTTGGGATGGTGGTGTAAGGACTAAACCTGCCGTTGATTAACAATACACAATATGATTACACCTTTTTTGACAGAAACATTAGACATGTTTTAACCCTTAGAATGAGAGAAACGTAAACGTCTGCTGTTATTTGTCTTATTTCTCAATAAAACCATGGTTTGACAGCACTTTAGAATCATTTCCATTTCTTACGAGAGAAATAGAAAATAAAAAAATAACAGCAGACGATAAAATTGATTTCAGCACTGTAAGGGTTAACAACCAATCATTTCAGTACAGTGCATCACAAAGTGTTACATTTAACTCTGCATGCAAGAGGTGAAAATAACATCCAGCAAATTACGAGCGCGTTTCTCATTTCTCTCTGTAAATATGTCTTGGAATTTCATTAGAACTGCGGACTCAATTCTAATGAAATTCCAAGACATATTCATGATATTTATAGAGAAATAAAAGACAAACAGCACATTTTCTTTCCACGAGACATTTGGATAGCCCCTTATGTGATAGCATTGTAGTAACCATTATTATGACGGGGGGGGGGGGGGACAGGGGGTTCTTCATCTCCTCCCCCCCCCCCCCCACCTCCCTCCCTCACACCGTCTACGATTTCACCGGTTACCGTGTACACAAATCACCATTTTCCGCCCCACGGCACACCGTTTACCGACCCCCGGTGCACCGTTTTCCGCCCCCTTCTACACCGTATCACCGGTTTGCTGTTCCACCCTCTATTATGGTTTATTTTCAGCATGTTGATAGTCTTGAAGTGTGGGTACAAGCTGCTATCTCGGGCATAGGACTACTCCGTCCCTCTGGTGTCTGCTGTGTGCGACGAGTGGTGCCAATCACTGAATGTTGCCAGGGACACAATGTGTGTAGTCACAGATGGAAGCGTGTTACTTAGCGTCTTGATTTTGAAATGCATGTTTTTGTAATCTTTTAACTAGGCGCTGCAAATTTTGAAGTTGTACATGTACGTGAAAACAAAAATCCAAGAAGCGCATTCAATCAAAAAAAAACTTTTCCAATGTTAGTGGTATTGGCCTGTGATAGATAGTACCTGAAGTTCTGAACTGTGGAGTATACTGAAGATGACAGTCCAGCGCAAGTCGAGCATATATTCTGTTACACGCCTCACAGTTCACCGGGTTCAGTGAGGACATTGTTACCACTTTGAGTATTACACGACCATTGCAGATTATCATCATTTTTCATATGTGTATAGTATAATCAGGGGCGGATCTAGAGGGGGGGGGATTCCGGGGTTGCAACTCCCCGTTCAGCCACGGAGTTTACATAGATCACAGTTTACCACCAATTGGAGTCTGAATTTAAATGCCGTAAAACACAGGAAAGTGCATTTCGAAGAGCTCGAAAATAGGACAACCCCCTAGTTGCGAACGGTAACTTTTGTAATTACTCCCGGACGTAGATAGCAAGTCACCTTCACAACTAGACAACCCCCCATTCCCAAATGCTGGATCTGCCCCTGATAATACGTTTTTTTTAATCAAGTTGCTGTGTTGTGTATGTGAGTACCAGTTCCATTACACAGTCATCAATAAAATACAGGTGTCAAATTGTTTCTTGTTAATATTCCTTCCCATGACTATACCATGCCCAAGTAACATAAGGGCTACCAATTCATTGTTAACGAAACTCAGACACATTTTGGTGAAAGTAGTACAGTAAAGGAAATAATGCAGATGTGTGTTTGCAGAACCAGTTCAATTGATGTACTTGTCTACTTCACTGGCATGTTAACCCTTAGACCGCTACTCACAAAAAATGCTGTTGCTTTTATATCTTGCCTTATTTCTCAATAAAAACATGGTTTGACAGCACTTCAGAATCATTTCCAATGGAAATGATTCTAATGTGCTGTCAAATCATGTAAATTATTCTAAAGTGAAAATAAACAGCAGACCACAAAAAATTAAGATAGCGGTCTAAGAATTAATGTAACTTTTACATAATTTTCAAGCATATTTTTAGGGTTTATTTTGTAGTTTGCAACATGTTTACTATGCAAGGTGGTTTCAATTTCAGCCGCTGACTTTTGGGCCAAATGTCAAATCCTGCAAATGGCTAAACAAACATATTTTTGTACCCACAAATACGTAAAAGTGTGCTTCCCATGTTGAAACATAAGTAATTTTCTGTAATTAGTGTTTCACTAAACTTAGTACGACTAAAATGTTCGTAAGAGAAAATTTAGGATCGTCTGGTAATTTCAATTGATGGATTTACATTTATTGAGCATAGGCTGCATATGCAGCCTATGCTCAATAAATGTAAATCCAATAATTGTTTACAAGAAAACAGTGTTACTGTGATTTTGCACTTACGAACATTTTAGACATACAAAGTCTAGTGAAACGGCCCCCAGGAATCTCAAATCCTGATTTCAGGATATATCCTGATAATTGCCACCCCTGTAAGATGTTAGTAAAGTGAGACTTGTCGTTCTTGTTCGAGACACACCTTTGAGTCGAATGCAAGTTTGAAATATGAAAATATTCCAAAGAGTATTAAATCAAGTTTTGGATCGACGGAATTAATCCGTGAAAAAAGGGAGATAACTAAATAATTAGTGAGGCAAGAGTTGTCTATCTTCACAATAGTTAAAATGCAATAAGCCTCATTTATCCAGAGAGACACATTTGAGACATGCCATGTGATTTTGTACCTTCAGACATCTGTAATTTAATGAAATACGGTTACAAAACTTACAATATTTTCTGTAAATGGAGTATTTATATTTATAATATGTACTCTGAACATTTTGTCAACTTTTGACTTTATTTCTGAAAAATATTGTAAATTTTGTAAACGTATTTCACAAAATTACGCAGATGTCCAAAGGTACAAAATCACATGGCGGGTCTCATTTATGGTTGACCTGGTGATCGAAGTCGAGGCCAGATCGTGTTCGAGTTAGATCTATAAACTGTTTGCAATATACAATTCCAATGATATAACTTCATTCATGTATAAGGCTTTATTTGAATATGGTGTGAAAATACAATCACATTGCATGGTTAGGTTTTTTTCTTCAGTGCCTTCTTGTCTTTTTTCAATTGACCTGAAATAGAAAAATAAACTTACATGTCCAGGACATCCGACAAACTGGGCCGATTTCCATTTACGTCCAGCTAACTGTTCCAATAATCAGAACCATATTGTTTGTACATTCTGGAAACCTCTGCCCATTTTGTAAATCAACGCCGTTTTTGTTGAAACAATTTTCTCCAAGTTTAAATGCTTTAGCAGAATGGAACCTGGAATGATTCTGTGATGTACATAAACTGATCAAGAAATTTCATAACCGTACCAGACTATCAATATGCAAGCCGTTTCTAATCAGTACATTCCCACTGGCCAGTTGTGTCTTTTGTGAAAGTTCATCAGGCTCAGCTTGGAAACAGTAGGAATTGCTTGACAAGCCTCATGTATTTCCTAGCCTTGCTTGGTACATTGGATATGAAAACAAACCGGCTTGGCATTCTCCACATTCACACAACAATTTCATGATAAAATTGGTGTCGACAGTAATTGTGGCTGTGACTGGAGAAATGGGGCTTATGAGTTTTAGGACCTGTGTTGCGCTTGATCAAATAGCACACTCCTGTAGCTTGATAACGATCTATATTGCTTGTTAGAAGCATGACAAGTGTTTAATTGATGACATGGCGAACAGTGTAGATTCAGATCAGACTGCGAATGCGCAGGCTGATCTGGAACTACACTGGTCGCAAAACCCATAAGCTTCATTTCTCCATTCACAATTATACTCGAGTAGTTGTGAACAATGTACACTGACCACACTGCACTTATGTCCATAGATAGTCGTTTTGTAGGTCATAAGGACAGTTTTGTCAGCAAAGGTTACATTCATTATCATAGCAAGAGGTTGCTTGAGCTTACCTAACTGTTTTCCCGGTTTCCTTTTCAATTTCTTCAACTGCTTCTTACTTAATGGAACCTGCATTGCCGTCTCTGAATTTGTTTCTCCCTTCATTTTCTTCAGTTTAGTCATCCCTGTTGGTTCTACTTCAATGTTCTTCGCTTTTCTTTTGCTTTTCACCATTTCACTTGTTTCCTTTTTCACTTTCTTCGACTTTATTTCATTCATGTCCAATGTTTTTACATCAGTACTAGCTTGCTTCATTTTATCCATTTTTGCCTTTTTCTTATTTGTATTCTTTTTCCTTTGTTTAGTTTTGACATTAGCCGACTGTTCATCACCACTATCTATTTCACATTTCTGTTCACTCGTCGCCATGTCTGGTTCTGTGTCCGGGGTAGTAGCGTTTTTCGCATAGACGGCAAGACAGGTGAGTCGGAACCCAGTATCGTGCTCCAGCACCAGCTCTGTGCTGACCAAATCCTACAACGATAGTAAACCAGTCGTATAAGTAGGTCACTGAGATCATGAGTAACTTCCCTTCCAACAACTTTCAGGGAATCCCCTGACGTTAGAATAGGTGGACTTTGTCGGTTTCGCGTTACTTTGCTTGGTTTAAGCTAAACGTGACGTACAAACGACAAACTCCGCCAAAGTTGTTCTAAGGGAAGTTACTTGTAATTTTCAAGTTTTGTAATCTAAATATAAGACTGGTCTATTTTTATAAACAAAACATATTTGGGCAGCGTATGACAATTTTTCCGAGATGATTCCAATGTGCTGCCAAAATCTTTTTGAAAGCTTGAAAACAATGAAAAGAAAAAGCAGATAACAAAGTTTTAATGCAGCACCTGGCAATTTGACAAAAGGCGTGGTCCAGCCCTGGGTGAAGCTGATACATACGTGTATTGCTAATTCATACACGACTGAATCTACCAGATCCTGATTGTCACTAGGAATCCTAAACCCATTACACAAGTATCGTAGTATGAAACTTTGGAGAGAAAAAATCCCTATTTTATTTATTTCCTCTCAAAGTATACGTTGTTACCACTCATTTGAACCGTCCCGACGAGACGGTTCAAACGAGTGGTAACAACATATACTTTTATCGAGAAATAAACAAAATAATGAGATTTTTTTCAACAACTATTATCGTCATCTTTAGGCTGAAATGGGTTAATATACCCAAAACCACAGTCCCCCTGTCCTGATCAGTATACTTTACTATATTCTACTCAACCACACTGAAACCCATCCAAAGTAAACACACCAATATCCCAATGGTATCCAGTTTAGAGAGTGCCCGAATCTTCATTGTACACGTTTTATCAAGTCAAGGCTTTGGAGAAGGGCGATACAGAATACTAATTGTCCCACAGGAAGGTGTACAGCAATGCATACTGTGGCAGTCGGATGAAAGGAGAAGTGAAGCACCATTAGAACAAAAGAACAGGACAAATGGTACCATTTTGGCCGACAGTGGCTTGAACCTTCAACCTCCCGGTTGTGAGGTGGCTGGTATAGTATTATGTGGTGTTACCTTGGCAACAATGACTCTGTAGAGCTTTATAAAGCCACCACTGCTGGCCGTCACAAGACATTTGTGTTTCTCACCTCCCAGCACCGGGGGAACGAGGCACAGCCCCTTTATCCTGAAACAGCATTGACAATACATGATAAACAGTGGTAGTATTGTGCACATGTCCTACGTGACGTGCATATTGAAGCAGTGAACTAGATGTAGTATGACGATATCTACAAGGGCTATCAACAGGCCTTGGTGTGCCTATAGAGAGGCAGAACATACAGAGAAAAGAAAATATGGTAGTATTTTGTGTAAACAGTTGATATAAGTACAGTAAAGCCTATACTACAACAGACACCCAGAGCACATCAGTATGTTTAACCCTTACATCGGTACACACAACAATTGTCATCTGCTGTTGCTTTTATATCTTGCCTTATTTCTCAATACAAGCATGTTTTGACAGCACTTCAGAATCATTTCCAATGGAAATTATTCTGAAGTGTTGTCAAAGCATGTTGTAAATTATTCTAAAATGCTGTCAAATGTCTCGCCTTGTTCCGCCTTGTTCCGCCTTGTTCCGCCTTGACCCTGACCCTGGGGCCTTAACCTTGACCCCGAGAATAGTCCTATATTCATCTACATATCATAGTAAAGGTATGTATAAAGTTTGATGACTGTAGCTGATAAGGTGTTGAAGTAATGACCGTAACACGAAAACATAACATTGAATGATGACGACGACGACTCTGGAAAAGCAAAACTTTAGTCTCGCTTTCCGCTTTTGCAGGCGAGACAAAAAATTGGAAAATAGAAAACAAACAGCATACAAAAATATAAGTAGATAGCGGTGTAAGGGTTAATGTTGATATGTTTGTAACTGATCAACAAGTGTAGTAAACCTTCACTAAACTGGACACCCATACCACCTAAATATTTAACTTTTAAAGCTTTCAAGTCATTTATATGTAATCATATTTAATACGAGTTAATGGTGTTTAACGGCCTGTCAACAGCTAAGGTCATTTTAGGCCAGGTTAACGGGGTTGAATCCCATATTTCACCTGTTGTGATGGGGGTAATAATAATGTGCGTTCATGATCATAAATCACACAAATGTTTTACCAACCACATTCATATTACCGGTAGTGAATGATAGTGGAACTTTGCTAAACAGGAAACCCTGCGGGGACCTCCCAGCGTGTCGTGTCCAGAGAGGGTCCACTGTTTTAGTTTTAGTTATATCACAGCAGTGAGTATATCATGGACATATTAGCTGTGTACAGGGCTCCAGATAAGGAATTAGTAGTAATTGAGTATTGTCACTTCATCATTTCTGAAGCAATTGGGTATTTCACAATTTTAATTGGGTAAAATAAAATCACACTACTGTTTACACATCAACAGAGACAGCAATTATTGAATAGTTTTCTTCGAAATGAAAACATGTCATGGCATTTCATTAGAATTGCATGTAACATGAACTATCAGAAATAGTATCCCATATTGTATGGTCAATGCGGGTGTGAGACTGGAGCATTGACCATCACATAGACAGAGGGGAAGGAGGGTATTTAACCCTTTCAACCCTAATTAACAGCAATAGACTGTGATCTGTTCATTTAAGGACCAATTCAATTGTCACAAAATGATTTTGAGATGAGTCCATCTATAAGATGGGGGTGAAACAATATGAAAATTACTTGCAAACAGTGCAGATCCTGATGAGTGCTCGTTACGAGCCGGCTCATCTGGATCTACACTGTTTGCAAACACAGCTGAAGAGGTCTGTAGTGTTGAAAGGTTGAACAGAGAAAACTCAGTAATAGCCATAGAATGCACATAATTATGAATTATTAGAAATGGAAGGAAAGGGATTTTCAAGACTATCGCATGGTAAGATGGATGGACAAGACTCCAGACTGATGAGATGCGCCATGTGAGTTGATCTGCGTAATTTCATTAAATATGTTTACAAAATTTACCATATTTTATGTAAATATTCCGCATGTACTCTGAAAATTTTGTCAACTTTTTTACTTTATTTATGAAAAATATTGTAAATTTTGTAAACGTATTTATGAAATTACGCAGAAGTCCGAAGGTACAAAATCACATGGCGTGTTTCAAATATATATTTACTTGTGTCATTTTAGGCCGGGTTAAGGGTCGAACTCAATTTTGAATATAAGCAACATATTGCAGTGGTACGAGTGGTCACACATTTTCTTTAGAGAAAATAAGTTTAAAAAATTTCAGGACCAATGAGCTAACAGTATTGCAGATGTAATGGGTCGAATGCCATGTGAGGCGCCATGGGTGGACATATCGTGTACCGTTCAGTCTGTGTATCGAGGGTGTGGATCACGATGTTCGTCTGTATGTTGTGGACGAGCACCTTCCCACCCTCACCGCCGTACATACACACGACATCCTGTAATTACATGGTAAGGTTAGTCTATATTGGCAATAACCCACACATACAAAATAGTGAAAATAAAACAAAATCGGTGAAGCGGTTCATAAGTTATTGAAAAATGAAAGGGGTTACTAATGCACACACGCACGTACACATACACACGCACGTACACATACACATGCACGCATGTACACACGCACACACGTACACATACACACGGACATACACATACACACGGACATACACATACACACGGACATACATGGACTAACGCTATATCCACTCTTGCCTATTAGCCAGAGGATAATCAGCTGCTTTAACCCTTACACTGCTATCTAATTTTTTTGTTGCTGTTTATTTTCTATTTTCCATTTTTTCTGAAGTGCAGCCAAATCATGTTTTTATTGAGAAACAAGAGTGCCGCAAGTCACAAAATACGCCCGTCGAATATGGGCCAGACAGCGAAGATGCAGAAATGTGAAGCTGTCACCAAGGCAAGAAACATTAATGAGAATTTGAAAGTCTATAGCATTATTTCTTCATCTCGTTGTGCTAAACATGTCTACTAATTTAGGCAGAGATAGAAAAGTAGAGTGTAAAGTAGAAATGATAGGGAATTGGATACAATAATGTAGAAAAAATGGCTATTAAAGTTAAAAAGGTGATATTTTTGTCAAAAAATATTTTTTCCACATAAAAACACCAAGGTGCACATCTTCAATATGTGTAGAAGACGTGTGTTTAGTTTCAGATCGATCGACTGAACGGTTTCGGAGGAGTTGTGTACACAAACTATGCACTTTTTCTGTCAGCCGCCAGCCCGCCCGCCCGCCGGTAAAACATAATACGTACCGTTTTTTAAAAACGGTCGTATAATAAGGCAAAATATAAAAGCAACAGCAGACGACAATTGTTGTGTGTAGCGGTCTAAGGGTTAAACATATTTTATTTCAGCTCACACATGAAAGCCTCTCCAATTTAAGTTTGGTATCGCAAGTCAAGAATAAAGTATCATGACATAGGGCTTACTATCAGGCTGATCGGGGCCTACACTGTTCACCATTTTGACAGAGAACTATTTAGAATCTTTCAACATTTGACAAGAGATACTTTGGTCTCAAACTCAAGCAGCCCTGGGGGCCGTTTCACTAAACTTTGTACGACTAAAATGTTTGTAAGTGAAAAATTATGATATTCTGTAAATCTCACATTAACAATGTTTTCTTGTAAACAATTATTGGATTTACATTTATTGAGCATAGGCTGCATATGTAGCCTATGCTCAATATGAATAAATGTAAATCCATCAATTGAAAGTTCCAGAGGATCCTAAATTTGCACTTACGGTACAAACATTTTAGTCGTACAAAGTTTAGTGAAACGGGCCCCTGTTGTGTCGAGTTACATGGTGGCATGGTAGATTTATTCAAAATAGGTTTGTGTGGTATTGATCTGTGTAGCTCCTGATGAGTTAAGGTGACCAATTTAACACATATTGCCAGCTAAAACATTGGTGTTCATTTGCAATGGTTCAATATCCAAATAAATTGGATATCAGCATAGTTTCATTACGTAAAACAAATGGACAGAACAAATGAAGATGTGCAGGCTGACGTGAGCTACACTGGGCACAGATGCTACAAGGTCCCTCATGTGATTCAGGACTTAACCCTTTAACCCCTAAGTAACTGCAATGGATTTTGCTAAGTTAATTTTGCAACCGATCCAATCATCACAAAATAATTTTCAGACTAGTCCGTTTATAAAAAGGAGGTGTTTTGTTCTCAAAAATATGAAAATTACTTGGAAAAAGTGCAGATCCTGATGAGACGGCTCATCTGGATCTACACGTTTTGCCAATACCACTATACAGGTCTGTGGTGTTGACAGGGTTAACTGGAATGAGGTACATTGTGTTAGCTTGTGGCTGACTATGGTCAATACAATACTTACATCCAGGAAGTCCACAGCATTTATCCGCCCCTCTGCCTGTATACTCAGGGATACCTCTGCTGTCTGCAAACATACCAATCAATTTACTCAACGTCAATTTAAACAAAAGGCTTGAAGCATGTAACACCTGTTATTCTGATAGATATTATATTGGATTATTCAACAGAAAGCCTGACGATCAATGATTGACCACTGGTTCACTGTTGGCATGAATGGTGTCGCGTATTATTGATTTTCTGATCTTAGATGAATGTGTTGTTTTTTTTCACCTCAGTATTTTACATATTTTATTGATAGGAAATGTATGTCATTGCGGTCACCGTTGTCTCTTTCAAAATACCGGTAGAACTGACAAGCGGAACCCAGATCAGCGCAGTCTGATTATGGATTACACTGTTCTGTTCATTATACATTCACTAATGTTGCCTTGATATAAATGTTGAAAGATTCCCTTCTCCCAGTCGCGTTACAAATGAGTGGAGTGTTGACAGTAGTTACCTGGGTGGAGTACAACATTTATGTATTCGGTTGCAAAAAGAGACTAAAATGTATGCGCATCTGCACAGTCTGATCAGGGCCTCCACTGTTCGCCATTCATTCATGATTTGTGCCAGCCGGGGGGCAATGACCAGAGTTCTGGCAGTAGATACATGGGTGGTGTATAACAACCGTGCAGTCTGATCAGGGTCTACGCTGTTCGGCATTCATTCATGTGGCAGTGGGTACCTGGGTGGAGTAGACGTCAATTGTGTTGTTGACCACAATGAGGAAGGTCTCCCCGTCTGGGCTCCATCGCACAATCTCCGCCACTGTAATAAGGCGAATAGAATCACAGGGGGAATGTACTTCATGTGAACTTGCTATCTTTCCCACTTTGACCAGCATTATCCTAATATATCTACTGTTGGTGCAATTTTAATATGACGAAGTGCAGGCACCCTTACAAAAAGTTTTACGATATTTTGGACAATTCTGCAAAAACCAGGAACCCACTTTTCTGACGTTTCGGTTTTGTGGAAAAGTGGGTGCCTGGTTTTTGAAGAATTGTTCAGGTCTGAGGAAAACAGGAGATCATATATACTGTTTATTCAACCAGGTGAGCTGTTTTGTTAGTGTGAAACAATGCGCGAGTGGTTGGAACCTTCCGCTACACAGCTGTGACCAGACTTTAGTGGTAGAACCCAATCATGCATGACTGAGTGTATGGAAGGGGCACTGTACATTCAGCCTTGGCGCCAGACACCCTTACAACGCCAGATCACTCGTCCCCAGTTTGTTTCTTTATTGGTGTTTAACGGCCTATCAACAGCTAAGGTCATGTAAGGTTGGGCAAACAGGTTCGATCCCACTTTAACCTACTGCATTGGGGGAAAATCCCAAAATCAGAACGGAATATTTACATTGAGAAAAAATATATTCAGCCCTGAAATTAGAATAACGTGACCTGGTGCCAGGTCCATACCACACCAAATTCACTTGGCCCCTTCCCCTGAAATAGAATTATGAATATGTGAGGGCTAAACCAAGTCTCCAGTCGGAATTCCGGTAAGGATGAACCCCGATCATTAAATTACCCATCGCATGCTCCCACCTACCACTCACGGTGTGAATCTCGGTCAGACTCACTGCTAACATATAAATCCTTGACGATGTGTCCACAAGCAACTTTTTGACATAATGTTGGCATACTGGGTCCTAAAACATAGGAAACTCATACATTTTGTTATAAATGACCATAGGCGGAATAATGGACAGAACTTCCAGAGCAAATCAATATACCTTCAATACTATTACATATGGATAATGAATCCTATATGCATATACAGTAGAACTTCGATAACTAGAACAGGTCTGGCTCGAACACCATGGAAAACTCGAACTGGTTCGTCAGTCCCGGCAAATTTCCTATATAATTCATGTAATAAAATACCTTAAACTCGAACTATGAATTACTCGAACAGTCGAACCTGTGGATTAGTCCCGTGGATGGTCAAACAGTGGTAATTACCGCTAATAACTCGAACAGGTAAGTCTGTGATCAGCTGTTTGTCTAACGAGGTGCGAATTCCACCATTGCGGGCGGTCGCGTTGAGTAGTTTCCCTTGACGCGGGATGACATTAAATCACGAATCGCAAACAATAGCGGCGTGAATTACGGGCGTTATGATGTCCACGCTAATTAAGTGATTTGAACAAAATTCATTTTATGTAATGTTTAATTGGCTGTTGAGCGACTATCGACACATTTCTATGTCTATCGAGTGAATAATGCGTGCTTAGTTGTGAATAAAACGAGACGAATTCGAGCAATCGTCATTCTATGACAATTATGTCTGAGAGTACACTAGTATCTGCGTTAATTTATAGTGTTTATAATTGTATACTGACATTGTTTCGTTTATATTTTCCGTTTTTATATTTATTCCAACCACTGTGCTATGTGCTATTTGTAGACATTGGGAATACCAGTATCATATATTCACATAAGTGATTTTATTGACTGAATGTGACAGTACATTTTTGAAACTTCATTCCCTCGAACTATGCATCGCTCAAACTCAAACTCGATTCCGTTGCCGGTTCGAGCGATCGAAGTTCTACTGTATTGTAGTCATTCATTTGAACAATAACTTCTGGTTGATATTAACCCGGATTGTGATATGTTAATTTTGCACCCAATCCAATCATCACAAAATGATTTTCAGACTAGTCCATTTATGAAAAGGGGGTGTTTTGTTCTCAAAAATATGAAAATAACTTGCAAAAAAAGAGCATATCCTGATGAGACGGCTCGTCACGAGACGGCGCATCACGAGCCGGCTAATCTGGATCTACACTATTTGCCAATACCACTATACAGGCCTGTGGTGTTGAAAGGGTTAACATGGCACATCATGTGACGTGACCGCGCACCTTGTTTGAGGTTGGTGACGTAGGCAGATCGGCCACTGATCAGGTTCCACGAGTGTAGAGCTCTATCTCTGCCGACTGTCAACGCCAGCTTCCCGCTTGGATGAACGGACACACAGTTCACTGCTGATCTGCAAAATACAATTCAACCCCTGTGTTATAAATATGAAATAAAAATACAATCTGCATATCGAAATGTTGTCTAATTCTGTCAAGCCTATGGTACATCTTTCATGTGTCCAGATATCCAGATAAGCTGCGTATCTGCTTAAATACCCAATTACAATTGACAAAAACCCAATTGAAGCAATAACAAAAGTTATGGTACATTTATCATGCTGCAGAAAACAATAAACAGACCACAAATATAGCATATTTGTCTTACTTTCCATGAAACACATATTACCAAGACAGGTTTCATTTCGAAGCAAACTATTCAACAATTGCTGTCTGTTGATGTGTAAACAGTAGTGTGATTTCATTTTACCCAATTAAAATTTTGAAATACCTAATTGCTTCAGAAATGATGGAGTGACAATACTCAATTACTAATTCCTTATCTGGAGCCCTGATCAATTACTTTAAATGGGTAAGGTGGGAAAAGTTATTTGACCTTGGTCATGGAGGGAGCTTGCCTTGGTGGTGAATGAAAATATTGATGATAATAAACATGCATATGAAGTTTCAAGCCAATCTGTCATAGTAGAATGGAAAACGTGACGTGAGAGACGAATGGACTACTTTTGCATTCCTATATCCCACGATGGGATAATGACCCCTTTCCTAACTAATGAAAATTACAATGGAAGATTCCATTTCAGTGACATACGGGTAAATGGATTACCGTAAAGATTATAATAGGCGCCCATGCTCTGATAGTCACAGTAACTTCCTCATCAGCAGTAGCTATTTGCACGGACACAGGGCTATCAGAATTTACACAGTAACTGTTACGGAGACGCCTTTTTCAAAGCATCTCAAACCCATCTCGTATAATAAGGGTGAAATTGACATCATGTTGGATTGTTGGCCCATATTTCCGAGGAGATGAGCAAAAATAAGTATGGCTTGTTCTGGACGTGGCCGCGGGCCGAAATTAATCCCACTGATACGGATCGAAACGTCCATGGTCCGAAACGTCCATGGTCTGAATCGGTGACAGTCCAAAACGTCCGTAGACGTAAATCTGATCAGCATTAATGATTGACGCTGTCTTGATATATACATTACCAGTATGTTAACATTTTTACCGACTGTACCTTATAATGACCAAAGTGGGCCGAAACGTCTTTGTCCAAAATGTTAATAAACTGACAGGGAGTACAATCAATTCCGGCAGACGTTTGAGAGTAACGTCCCTTTGTTATGTTTTTGTTCAGATAGTAGAAAATTGTATATTTTTTACCATTTTCCCTTTGCTGAATAACACTTTCCTCTATTAAACGCCCACCCAGGACTTCGGAGCCAGCGGTAATTCTAATAGACGCCCGGGCCCGGGCGTCTATTAGAATCTTTACGGTAAATGTGACAATCAACAAAGTTTATGTGTTCAGTAACATGTTGTGATACCAGCGGAAAGTCCTGTTTTGCCATTCTGGAAATAACAATGGTTAAACCTTGAATTTTTTTATTTATTATCATTTACATCTGATATATGTGACTATATAATATAATCTCAAGGGGTACGGAGGACATGGGGTGATTTTGGACTTCCATGGATGTGACGCTGGTAGTCCCATTCATTCAAATGAATATACATGTACTTACTTATGTCCTTTGAATGTTCGCAGACACTCCCAAGTGAAGCTTTTCCACAGCGACATGGTCTTGTCCTCGCTTGTGCTGAATAGGAAGTCTTTGTGGAACGCGAGGCTCGTTACTGTCCCTGGTCATGGAGAGGAACAAAGTTACGCTAAATGGCCACAGATGATATTGATTTCTTTAACCCTTTCACCCCTAAGTAATTGGAATGGAGTTTGATATGTTAATTTGCAGCCAATCCAATCATCACAATGATATTCAGACTAGTCCATTTATGAAAAGGGGTGTTTTTGTTCTTAAAAATATGAAAATTACTTGCAAAATGTGCAGATCCTGATGAGACGGCTTGTCACGAGCCGGCTCATCTGGATCTACATTGTTTGCCAATAACACTATACGGGCCTGTGGTGTTGAAAGGGTTAACTTAAACCCATACAGTGCTGAATTCAATTTAATTCAATTTTGTTAACCCGTACAATGCTATCTTAATTTTTTGTCATCTACTGTTTATTTTCTTTTTTCCATTTTTATCATCAAAAACTTGCTTTGACAGCACTTTAGAATAATAATTTACAACATGCTTTGAAAGCACTTCAGAATCATTACCATTGGAAATGATTCTGAAGTTCTGTCAAACCATGTTTTTATTGAGCAATAAGGCAAGATATAAAAGCAACAGCAGACAACAGCTGTTGTGTGTAGCGGTCTAAGGGTTAACATCATTTTGAGTACATGTAATTAGTATTAAAGTAATAACTGTTTCACAGGCCATAATATCCACAGGTCAAAGTGGAAGACTCAAGACTTATCACATAAAAATACCCATTAAAAATCTGATTACCCCACACACCTGTTGCTATACTGTATGTTACAGTATAATGAAACATACAGTAAGCAGCAGGTGGGTGCGGTAATGAGGGTTTTTAATGGACATTTTTGAAGTCACATGTCGGAGTCTTCCACATGTGATAATATCCAAGCTGGCAAACAGTGTTACTCCAGATAAACCAGCTTCACTTTCTGATCATACATGTACATGTAGATGTACATTAACCCTTTCACTGATATCTTAATTTTTTGTCGTCTGCTGTTCGTTTTCAATTTTCATCATAAAAAAACATTAGAATAATTTACAACATGCTTTGACAGCACTTTAGAATCATTTCCATTGGAAATGATTCGGAAGTGCTGTCAAACCATGTTTTTATTGAGAAATAAGGCAAGATATAAAAGCAACAGCAGACAATTAAATTAAAATTAAATGCAGGTAATTCGCGTTATCTCTAAGTTGACTGGACTGAGCAAAATATATCGACATATCCGAACTTCGAGATAAGAATTTGCCAAATTTAGCGACCCTTCTTGAAAAAATCTAAACAGAATCGGTTCAAAATACCGACTTTACTTTACTTCCGGGTTTTTATAAATCGCACACTTTCTTTTATTAAAACGTGCATGCGTTGTTACTAAATATATCGCATAGGTATGCATGACACACTTTCCGGTACACAACATTTGATTTGCAAATCATATCCAATACACATCAATGAATAACTGTTACATCTAAATGTCAACGCTGGCCGTCTTTTCTGATGATGTTATCATTCAATCGCAAAATTTCCCCAAACCAGTCGGACCTAGACTCGTCTGCCACAAACAAATTCGACCAAAGTCAAATCAAATCGGCGTTTAGAAATGTCAAGTACATTTCATCATATGTTAAAGTGATCTGATATCACAATGATTAATTGGTTAATAACTAATTAATTTAACATGTTTGTGCAACGTTTTAACACATTTTAGCGGCGGCGTATTTGATTTCTATAGACGTATGAAAACTTACCTGAGATAATCTCTCTGAATCAGACTTGGCTGTGCCGGCGCTTATTTTTCACATCGAGTTATCAGAATACAAATATGAAGGAAACATGCTATCGGGACTCGATTTCCACCTCGACATAACCAAAATGTCAACATTTCCGATATTGATTTATCAGGAGTAAAATACATGATCTATATAGGGAATTCCGCCGAGACCTCGGACGTGTATCGAGATAAGCAGGTATATTGAGATAAGCGATATAGAGAAAAAGATAATCAGCTGTATTATGATAATGAACATGGAATGGTCACTGACTGTCTCCAACGAAGCACAAAGCACTCTAGATCCCTGTGAACCTCATGGACACCCTTGTTTCACCGGACCACTTAGCACAAGGTGTGAATTGTGAATCCCAATAGGATTCACCGTTAAGATTGGAATACTCAAGGATGGATTCATCATTATGCATACCCTCCCATTCTCCTGTCTGTTTACAGAGGTTGCATTTTAACCTTTCACCCCTAATTAACTGAAATGGATTTTTATACGTTAATTTAGCACCCAATCCAACAGTCACAAAATTATGACTAGTGAATTTATAATATGAAAAGGGAGAGTTTTGTTCTCAAAAATATGAAAATTACAAGGTGCAGATCCTGATCCATCTGGATCTACACGATTTGCCAATACATGTACCCCTATACAGGCCTGTGTAGTTGAAGAGTTGTCGGTGAATGTTTTGTTTTTTTGTTATTGGTGTTTAACAGCCTATCAACAGCTATGGCAATTTAAGGCCGGGGTGAATGTGTAACGTTGCAGCAACAGCTATGGTATTGTAGAGACATGACCTCAGTTTAACCCTTAGACTGCTGGGAACAAAAATTGTTGTCTGCTGTTGTTTTATATTTTGCCTTCTTTCTTAATACGAGGATGGCCGCGGCCCACATGTCGAGCCCGCCGAGGCATTTGTTGGTCTCAGAGTGTATTTATTTGAAGTTTGATGCCCAATAAGCATACAAAGTTTCAAGCAAATCTGACTTACGGTTACAGAGATAGTAGGTATGTGAAAACTTTAACGCAAATTTTGACAGAAACTTTAACGCAAACTTCTAAGTCATTTGGCCTTGACCTTGGGCACAGGGGCCGCATGAGTGGGATACAGCATGAATATATGGATGATGACTAATAAGTATATGAAGTTTCAAGTCAATGTGACTTAGGACTGCAGAATATGATTTGAAAAATTTACGCAGATTAAGGAACGCAAACTTCTAAGTCATTTGACCTTGACCTTGGGCAGGGGCCGCATGAGTGGGACAGCTGAATAGGTCAGATAATAAGCAATGCAATCAATGACTTAGGATCAGTATATAAGGTATTTAAACACTTTAACGCAGATTTCGGACGGACGGACACCCGGACGTCATTGTGATCACTATGTCTCGCTTTCCACAAGCGGGCTCGACAAAAAACATGGTTTGACAGCACTTTAGAATCATTTCCAATGGAAATGATTCTAAACTGCTGTCAAACCATGTTTTTGATGAGAAAAATGGAAAATAAAAAAATAAACAGCAGACAACAAAATTTAGTTCAGCAGTACAAGGGTTAATGTCTCATCTGAAAGACAAGTGGGGTGGAAATAATATGAAACTATTTGTTCATATCTAGGCAGCATCCTTAACGGAATTCCGACTGGAGACCTGGTTTGGCCCTCACATGCGTCTTTGGCATTTTGTATGTGACAGTTGAATCTGGTTATACCCCTTATGCGAGTATTACGATTATTCGTATTACTTTTAGGGGAAGGGGCCAAGTGACTTGGTGTGGTATGGACCTGGCACCATGTCAGGTTATTCTAATTTCATGGCTGAATATATTTTTTCTCGATGTAAATATTCCGTTCTGATTTTGGGATTTTGGGATGTGCAGGTTAAAACGGGATATCGTTTGCCCGGCCTTACATGACATTAGCTGTTGATAGGCCGTTAAACACCAATAAACAAACAAACATATCTAGGCAATGATTTAACCCACAACCTCCGGTATTCAGGACCAACACTCTACACGTAGACCACAATCCATATATGGGGTATGAACAATTTAAATAACAAAATGTGCAGCGGCAGCTAATAATTCACATGGGATGAAATGATGTGTAAGTACCAACTGAAAATGAGTGGAGGGCGAGAATTAGAGTGTGTCGGATAATAGACAAATGTGAGAGATAAAACTGTGTGATTGCTGCAATGGAACGCTCTATACACCAGAGCTCCAGATTAGTTTTGTATCTAAAGAGTATTATACCCCCAGGTTTCAAATTCAATGCGTATTTTACTTTTACAAATTTATTATTGATTTTCTTCCTAATTAAATAGGGAACAAACGATAAAAAATAAAACAAATTTAAACATTCACTTATTTGAGCTGCAAAAAGCAAACACTGCTTTTTTTGCAGCTCAACTAAGCAATTTTTCAACTTTATTATAGTATTGTCAATACTCAAATTGAAAATCAATACATATTTTCGCATTGCTGTGAGTATTTTGTACTCCCACTTTTGCTAATCAATGCGTATTCTGCTAAAATAAGTGCGTAAAATACACCAATACGCACCTTTTCTGGAGCTCTGATACACAACACTGCATTGGTTCTGTACATGTACAATGTACCTGCATGGTGGACCAGGGAGCCGAGCTCGCGTTGTTTCTTCAGGTGCAGCAGCATGATCGACTCGTCTGTGCTGCCCGAGGCTAGCACGCCTTTGTTGGACACGGCCAACGCCTTCACACACCCAGCATGCGACCGGTTAGAGAAACTCGCTTCAATCTGGTAAATCTGAAATATACAGTGTTCAATCTAGCTTATACAACTGACACTGATTTAACCCTTTCACCCCTAAGTAACTGGAATGGATTTTGATACGTTTATTTTACAACCAACCCAATCGTCACAAAATAATTTTCAGACTAGTCCAGGGGGTGTTTTTGTTCAAATGCAGATCCTGATGAGACGGCTCGTCACGAGCCGGCTCATCTGGATCTACACTGTTTGTCAATACCACTGTACAGGACTGTGGTGTTGAAAGGGTTAATGGTCATGACACTGGATGGATAGCTATCAATGTGAGGAAGATATTTATGAAATGTGGTAATGATATGACGTATAAGGAGATATTCAAACATTTGGACCTGTGAACATGTATGTCCAAAATTGTTGACATCAAGGTGAAGGTCACCAAGGTCAAGGTCAGTCGAAATACAGTGGTAGATATCCATTAATGTTAAGAAGCTATTATTGATGAAGTTTGATGATCCGGCTAACAGATCAAGAGATATTCAACACTTGACTGTATGTCCAAAATTATTGACATGAAGGTCAAGGTCACCATGGTCACAGTCACCTGAATGAGACACTGGGTGGATAGCCATCAATGTGAGGAAGCTATTGATGAAGTTTGGTAAAGGTTCCGACTAACAGATCAGGAGGTATTCAACATTTGAACGTACATGTATGTACAAAATTATTGACACAAAGGTTAAGGTCACCAAGGTGATGGTCAAGGTCAACTGAATGATAGTGGATGGATAGCTATCAATGTGATAAAGCTATTGGTGAAATTTGGTAATGATCCGACTAACGGATCAAGGGATATGGAAAATTTGGCTACGTCCCACAAAGGTTAAGGTCACCATAGTGATGGTCAAGGTCACCCGAATGACAGTGGATGGGTAGCCATCAATGTCAGAAACCCATTGATGAAGTTTGGTAATGATCCGACTAACGGAATAAGAGACATGGGAAATTTGGCTATGTCCAAAATTTATGTCCCACAAAAGTGACGGTCAAATTCACCCAAATGACAGGCCGGGTGGATAGCCATTAATGTGAGAAGGCAATTGATAAAATTTGGTAATGATCCGACGACTAACGGATCAAGAGATACAATGTATGAGAAATTTGGCTACGTCCAAAATTTAAGTCCCACAAAGGTTAAAGGTACATGCCTACTCAGTAGGCACAAAATGTGCTTTATAGGAATTAACTAAGTCTATATTTGTGTCACTATTCCACCAGTTCTAAAAAATTACGAGTGCCCGCTATACAGATATAATCACCGGAAATAGGTCAGTAGAGCAGTCTGAATCACTCCAGACGCTTGCATCAGGTTCGTGCCCTTGATTTAAGTAACTTTTATTTTCAGGTTGCCAGGTGGATTATTTACATGTTGGGAGAAGTTTAGTTTTTGTCATTGTCCACTTTGTTGTCTTTTTTGGGGCTCAGTGTTAATGCAGGTGGGTTCACTTTACGAAAATCATATGTTTATACATTATTACCGTCATTCAAAACAGAACTAATTCACTTGAAATATGAATGTATTGAAACAAAGAAAATCTTTTTAAAACAAGAATTCCGCGGAATCAAATGTCTCGCCTTGTCCCGCCGCCTTGACCTCGAGCCTGGGCCAGAAAGCAATTTTCACTGGCCCGAACATATTATACAATTATTGACTAGTGAGCCATAGAATATCAGATTATATTCTATGGCTCACTAGTCAATAATTGTTTTAGTATATGATAATAGTTGGTATATAGCACTTACGACCTTATGCTACTAGACAACAAGAAACGAGGCAAAGCCACGAAGGCCAGGTTTTTTCCAAGCATAGACACTTGGATAACATAGTTATACCCACTTTTTGTAGACTAGATGGCTGTGGCCTGCATGTCACGCCTTGGGGCGAGGAATGGACACTAAACAAGAATTCCGCCACGGAAGCGGTGTCGCGCCTACCGAGGCATTTGACTGTGAACATTACAAGTAAATAAATTACCTTGACCTTCAGAATTTGGATGTGGGGGTGTGTGTAATGAAGCATCATCCGTAGACAAACATTGATGTGAAATATTATCAATGTCTGGAAAGGGGTTAAAGAGATATTGTGAAAAAACAATAACTTTAATGCATTTCTGTTACAAATCCGGTGAACATTACAAGTAAATAAATGACCTTGACCTTCAAAATTTGGATGTGGGGGTGTGCGTAATGAAGCATCATTCCTATACAAACATTGATGTGAAATATTATCAAAGTCTGGCAAGGGGTTAAAGAGATATTGTGAAAAAACAATAACTTTAACGCATTTCTGTTACAAAACCGGTGAACATTACAAGGAAATAAATGACCTTGACCTTCAGACTTTGGATGTGGGGGTGTGCGTAATGAAGCATCATCCCTAGACAAACATTGATATGAAATATTATCAATGTCTGGCAAGGGGTTAAAGAGATATTGTGAAAAAACAATAACTTTAACACATTTCTGTTACAAAACCGGTGAACATTATACGTAAATAAATGACCTTGACCTTGAGAATTTGGATGTGGGGGTGTGCGTAATGAAGCATCATCCCTAGATAAACATTGATGTGAAATATTATCAAGTCTGGCAAGGGGTTAAAGAAAGATAATTGTGAAAAAAAAAAATAAAAAACAATAACTTTAACGTATTTCTGTTACAAAACCGGTGAACATTACAAGTAAAGAAATGAACTTGATAATTTGGATGTGGGGGTGTGCGTAATGAAGCATCATCCCTAGACAAACATTGATGTGAAATATTATCAATGTCTGGAAAGGGGTTAAAGAGATATTGTGAAAAAACAATAACTTTAAAGCATTTCTGTTACAAAACCCATTGAACATTACAAGGAAATAAATGACCTTGACCTTCAAAATTTGGATGTGGGGGTGTGCGTAATGAAGCATCATTCCTAGACAAACATTGATGTGAAATATTATCAAAGTCTGGCAAGGGGTTAAAGAGATATTGTGAAAAAACAATAACTTTAACGCATTTCTGTTACAAATCCGGTGAACATTACAAGTAAATAAATGACCTTGACCTTAAAAATTTGAATGTGGGGGTGTGCGTAATGAAGCATCATTCCTAGACAAACATTGATGTGAAATATTATGAAAGTCTGGCAAGGGGTTAAAGAGATATTGTTAAAAAACAATAACTTTTAACGCATTTCTGTTACAAAACCGGTGAACATTACAAGGAAATAAATGACCTTGACCTTCAGACTTTGGATGTGGGGATATGCGTAATGAAGGATCATCCCTAGACAAACATTGATGTGAAATATTATCAATGTCTGGCAAGGGGTTAAAGAGATATTGTGAAAAACAATAACTTTAACGCATTTCTGTTACAAAACCGGCCGGTGAACATTACAAGTAAATAAATGACCTTGACCTTGAGAATTTGGATTGTGGGGGGTTTGTTCGCGTTGCGTAATGAAGCATCATCCCTAGACAAACAATTGATGTGGAAATAAATTTATCAATGTCTTGGCAAGGGGGTTAAAAGAGATATTGTGAAAAAACTAATAACTTTAACGCCATTTCTGTTACAAAAACCGGGGTTGGAACAGTTACAAGGGTAAATAAATTGACCTTTGACCTTGAGAATTTGGATGTGGGGGGTGTGCGTAATGAAGCATCATCCATAGACAAACATTGATGTGAAATATTATCAAAGTCTGGAAAGGGGTTAAAAGAGATATTGTGAAAAAACAATAACTTTGACACATTTGCCTTACAAAAAAAACGGACGACGACGGAAAATACGACGACTATAGTCGCGCCTCTGCTAAAGCAGGCGTGACAAAAAATAGATATAGTAGATGGAAAAACTTTAACCAAAAAACTTTAACCGGACACACGGACGGACGTATGCCAAAATGCCGACGATATCGCGCTTTCCGAAAGCGGGTGCGACAATGATGATAAACACCCATGTGAAGTATCAAGGTAATGGGTGAAGCAGTTGCAGAGATATAGTACACGAAAAAAACTTTAACAAATAAATTCAAAGTAATTTGACCTTGACATTGGGCACAGGGGCCGCACGGTTGGGGGGTAGAATGAAAATATGGATGATGATAAACACCCATGTGAAGTTTCAAGGTAATGAGATATAGTATAACGAAAAACTTTTAACCAAAAAACTTTAACCAGACGTACGTTAAAAAGTTAACGTTGAAAATGGCTAAGTCAATTACGTAGAAATAATAGGTGAAGGTAAAAACAAGAAACGAGGCAAAGCCACGAAGGCCAGGTTTTTTCCAAGCATAGACACTTGGATAACATAATTATACCCACTTTTTGTAGACTAGATGGCCGTGGCCTGCATGTCGCGCCTTGGGGCGAGGCATGGACACTAAAAAAATAGATATAGTAGATGGAAAAACTTTAACCAAAAAACTTTAACCGGACACACGGACGTACATATGCCAAAATGCCGACGATATCGCTCTTTCCGCAAGCGGGTGTGACAATGATGATAAACACTCATGTGAAGTATCAAGGTAATGGGTGAAGCAGTTGCAGAGATATAGTACACAAAAAAACTTTAACAAAAAAAATCAAAGTAATTTGACCTTGACATTGGGCACAGGGGCCGCACGGTTAGGGGGTAGAATGAAAATATGGATGATGATAAACACCCATGTGAAGTTTCAACGTAATGGGCGAAGCAGTTGCAGAGATATAGTAGAACGAAAAAGTTTTAACCAAAAAATTTAACCAGACGTACGTTAAAAAGTTAACGTTGAAAATGGCTAAGTCAATTACGTAGAAATAATAGGTGAAGATAAAAAAATGGTCACATGTTAGATAGTTGTATGTGGCAGGCACCACTTGGTTATGAAGCTGTGAAAGTTTGGTGGTCCTAGGTGGTACAGTATGAAAGAAATTGACTTAAACACGAAAACTTAACATTGTAAACGCGAAAACCTAACATTGAAAATGGATAAGTCGACTGCGCGGAACAAATGGGTCAAGTTAAAAAAAAAGTAACATGTTGGATAGTGATATGTGGTGGGCACACCTTGATTATGAAGCTGTGAAAGTTTGGTGGTCCTAGGTGGTACAGTATCAAAGAAATTGACTTAAACACAAAAACTTAACATTGTAAACGCGAAAACTTAACATTGAAAATGGATAAGTCGACTGCGCGGAAAAAATGGGTCAAGTTAAAAAAAAAGTAACATGTTGGATAGTGATATGTGGTGGGCACCCCTTGATTATGAAGCTGTGAAAGTTTTGTGGTCCTAGGTGGTACAGTACCAAAGAAATGGACTTAAACACGAAAACTTAACATTGTAAACGCGAAAACTTAACATTGAAAATGGCTAAGTCGACTGCACGGAAAAAATGGGTCAAGTTAAACAAAAAGTAACATGTTGGATAGTTAGTTATATGTGGTGGGCACCCCTTGATTATGAAGCTGTGAAAGTTTGGTGGTCCTAGGTGGTACAGTAACAAAGAAATGGACTCAAACACGAAAACTTAACATTGTAAACGCGAAAACTTAACATTGAAAATGGCTAAGTCGACTGCACCCCTTGATTATGAAGCTGTGAAAGTTTGGTGGTCCTAGGTGGTACAGTAACAAAGAAATGGACTCAAACTTAACATTGATTGTGGACGCCGCCCGCCCGCCTGGCTTTCGCCAATCCAATAGCCTGGATTTTTCCCAAAAAAAAACCTGGCTAAAAATGGAAAAAAAGTTTAAAAAAAAAAAGTTTAAAAATTAGCAAACAAATAATGCTCGCTACTGGAGCCCAGAATTTTTATAATAGTCCTATATTTATGTACATATCATATCTGCACAGGTTCACATATTGCCACAATATTGTCAACACAGTTTACGGAAATGTAATACCCAGGTATAATAATTTACCTGTATAAACTAGATTGGTCAGTAAGCGAGGCTTACGGAATATACCCCCCGCATGGGCCCAGGTACCCCTAAAATATGTACAAATTTCCAAGTGTGTGGGCTTGTGACCTTGACTCTGGAATTAGCGCGAGCGGCATGAACGTGAATTTGTCACAGGGTGGTAGAGGTCCATTGGAGCAATGAGTGTGTGAAATGTGAAGCAGATCCGAACAAGGAAATAGAAGTTATAACCGATTTCTCTGATGTTAAGTTTTGTAAAGAGACTACCGTATAACCTCGAATTAACGCCCCCGGAGGCGCGTTACATTTTACAAAAGGGGGGGGGGGGGGGGGGGGGCGTTTATTAGCCAGTAAAAAAAGAAAAAAAAAAAAGAAAAAAAAAAAAAAAAAAAAAAAAAGAAAAAAAAAAAAAGAAAAAAAAAAAAATTACCAAAGGACGCAAATTTCAAACACAAATAAGGATTTAAGGATTATTTGTGTTTGAAATGGCGGCTTTGTCATTGGTAAACAAAAAAAAAAAAAAAAAAAAAAAAAAAAAATTATTTCATTATTTTTATTTTTTATTGGGGGGGGGGGGGGGGGGGGGGGGGCGTTTATTAGCCAGTAAAAAAGAAAAAAAGAAAAAAAAAGAAAAAAAAAAAAAAAAAAAGAAAAAAAAAAATAAAATTACCAGGACCAAGTTCAATTTCAAACACCAAATAAGGATTTAAGGATTATTTGTGTTGAAATTGGCGGTCATTGGTAATTAAATTATTTATTATTTTTTGATTATTTGATTAGACCAGTATATAAAAAAAAAAAAAAAAAAAAAAAAAAAATTACCACCAATTTCAAACACAAATAAAGATTTAAAGACTATTTGTGTTTGAAATTGGCGGTCATTGGTAAAAAAAAAAAAAATTATTTGGGGAGGGGGGGGGGGGTAAAGGAGGATTATTTGTGTTTGAAATTGGCGGTCATTGGTAAAAAAAATTATTATTATTTTTTTTTATTTGATTAGCCAGTATATAAAAAAAAAAAAAAAAAAATTACCACCAATTTCAAACACAAATAAAGATTTAAAGACTATTTGTGTTTGAAATTGGCGGTCATTGGTAAAAGGCGTTTATTAGCCATTAAAAAAAAAAAATAAAAAAAAAAAATAAATAAATAAATTGTTTTTTACCAAGGACCGCCAATTTCAAACACAAATAAGGATTTAAGGATTATTTGTGTTTGAAATTGGCGGTTTTATTTGGGGGGGGGGGGGGGGGGGGGGCGTTTATTAGGAGGGGGGCGTTAAGCCAAGGTTATACGGTATGTATGTGACGTTGACCTCGAGATCAGCGGGGATTTGTCACAGCATATGAAATATTAAGTATTTTCCATGAAAGAAATAGAAGTTATAACATATTTCTCTGATGTTAAGTTTTGTAAAGAGACTAAGTATGTGACCTTGACCTTGGGATCAGCGGGGGTTGGACACTCGTAGATTTGTGACAGCATGATAGTACAACCTTAGAGGAATGCACAAGTGAAATAATAAGAATTTTCAATGAAGGAAATAGAAGTTATAACTTATTTCTCTGATGTTAAGTTTTGTAAAGAGTATTTGACCTTGACATTGGGATCAGCGGGGGTTGGACGGTCATGGATTTTGCACAGCATGGTAGTAGAGCCTTACAGGAATGCATGTGTGAAATATTAAGCATTTTAGATGAAGGAAATAGAAGTTATAACAATATTTCTCTGATGTTAAGTTTTGTAAAGAGACTAAGTATTTGACCTTGACCTTGGGATCTGCGGGGGTTGGACGGTCGTGGATTTGGCACAGCATGGTAGTAGAGCCTTACAGGAATGCATGTGTGAAATATTAAGCATTTTAGATGAAGGAAATAGAAGTTATAACAATATTTCTCTGATGTTAAGTTTTGTAAAGAGTATTTGACCTTGACATTGGGATCAGCGGGGGTTGGACGGTCATGGATTTTGCACAGCATGGTAGTAGAGCCTTACAGGAATGCATGTGTGAAATATTAAGCATTTTAGATGAAGGAAATAGAAGTTATAACAATATTTCTCTGATGTTAAGTTTTGTAAAGAGACTAAGTATTTGACCTTGACCTTGGGATCTGCGGGGGTTGGACGGTCGTGGATTTGGCACAGCATGGTAGTAGAGCCTTACAGGAAGGCATGTGTGAAATATTAAGCATTTTAGATGAAGGAAATAGAAGTTATAACAATATTTCTCTGATGTTAAGTTTTGTAAAGAGACTAAGTATTTGACCTTGACCTTGGGATCTGCGGGGGTTGGACGGTCATGGATTTGGCACAGCATGGTAGTAGAGCCTTACAGGAATGCAGTGTGAAATATTAAGCATTTTAGTGAAGGAAATAGAAGTTATAAGAATACTGATGTTAAGTTTACGGACTAAGTAATTGACCTTGACCTTGGGATCTGCGGGGGTTGGACGGTCGTGGATTTGGCACAGCATGGTAGTAGAGCCTTACAGGAAGGCATGTGTGAAATATTAAGCATTTTAGATGAATAAATAGAAGTTATAACAATATTTCATCTGATGTTAAGTTTTGTAAAGAGACTAAGTATTTGACCTTGACCTTGGGATCTGCGGGGGTTGGACGGTCATGGATTTGGCACAGCATGGTAGTAGAGCCTTACAGGAATGCATGTGTGAAATATTAAGCATTTTAGATGAAGGAAATAGAAGTTATAAGAATATTTCTCTGATGTTAAGTTTACGGACTAAGTAATTGACCTTGACCTTGGGATCTGCGGGGGTTGGACGGTCGTGGATTTGGCACAGCATGGTAGTAGAGCCTTACAGGAATGCATGTGTGAAATATCAAGCATTTTAGATGAAGGAAATAGAAGTTATAACAATATTTCTCTGATGTTAAGTTTATCCGGACGGACGGACGCACGGACGGACGCACGGACAACCTGACTCCAGTATACCCCCCCTCAACTCGTTGCGGGGGGTATAATTAGCTGGACATTTAGTGGTCAATCTGGAAATTTGCACATGCTTGCACATGCACAAGTGTTCAACTGGAGAAGGCTATTGTTCTCTCTACAGGTAAGGTGTACAGAGCGCACGAGAAAACGGGTCTTCATGCATTAATGTTCAGTTTGTAGCATAGAAAGAAATAGAGTTTGACCTTGACCCGGGAGCCCGGATTTTTTTTTAATAGTCCTATATTCATCTACATATCATAGTAAAGGTATGTATAAAGTTTGATGACTGTAGCTGATAAGGTGTTGAAGTAATGACCGTAACACGAAAACTTAACATTGAATGATGACGCCGACACCGACTCCGGAAAAGCAAAACCTATGTCTCGCTTTCCGCTTCGCGGGCGAGACAAAAACAACTTTAAGTAGTCTAACATAACATATGTACAAATTTTTATGGGCTTACTGTTACTTTAAATTTCACAATGGGGGCATAGGAATACACTATGCCTCCTGACAACATTCACCTTTGTACAAAATGCCAAGTGAACCCAGTGGCTGCACTTATCACACTGAGCCCAAGTAACAACTTTACGATATTGAAGACCATTCCTGTTTGGTGGCACACTTTGTTGACAAACACAACATGCTTCCTCATCATCATCTCACTCACTCTCGATGTCCGTGATATCTTCGCTATGGTAATGTGGAATACGTTTCTGTAGGCCACTTGTTGAGGGCTTGGGGCTGAATTCACATGCAGAACTGGGGGCATTGACTTTGTTGTCTTTTGTTGAACCTTTTTTTTTATTTCTCGTCATACGCCTTCACCACATCTGTATACATCGTGTGAGTTATATCTCTGCCACCGTGCCTTGGTTTATCAATAGCTGTTTTCACTTTTTTACACTTGCAAACATTGCAAGGTTGGCGTTCTTGAAATTCATCAATTTTTGTTCGGAGGAATGCATCAACAGCCTCTTTTCCAGATTTAATTGCCGTAACTTTGTCAAATGGGTTATTTTCTCTGAAACATTCACTGGGAAAAAGTTTTTCTGGGGCTACACTGGTTGCTGAAAATGGAAGAATGCCAGTTTTAGGTATGCTTTACAGGCAATCTTACACATATTGTACTTTGTAATTATCTGACCAACATTGCCTCTCATAAATTGCGCACTTTCTCAATGGTAGTATGTTTTGAAGGGACCAAAGACAGCAACATCCAATGACTGGAGAAGGTGAGAGGTATGGGCAGGTAGGACAAATAATATGGTGCTATTTTTACGTGCCCACTCTATCAGACTTGTTGATACATTATGTATGTGTGATGTGTGTGTGGCCATCATATATTAGTAGTAGTGGTTCATTCGCCGACTTTTCGTATGTTTTGTGAAGTGTTCCAGTAAAAAATCTTTAAAAATTTCTCCATTTGACCAGCCTGTCTCCAACATAGAATAGTTTGCTCCAGTAGTAGCACCTTCCATGAGATCGGGATTTCTTAGTTTTCCTTTAAAGATGAAGTATGGGGGTAATGCATTACCAAGAGCATTGACACAGCCAATCATAGTTGTGGTAGTCGATCTCGGAGGTGATGGACTGTGGATGTCTCTTCGGATTGGCTATGACGTTCTGTGGGTGATGCTGTAAACCTGTTTCATCTATGTTGTAGATGTCGCGATGCCTTTCATTAAATTTTTGTTTTGTCATTACATCCGACAGATTTTCATAATATTTGTTTACCGTCTCTGGAGTGTCACTTTTCGCTCTGTTAATATCAATTTTCCAGCGGCGCAAAAAACCATAGGTCCAATTATTTGTGTGACTGGTTTATTGCGACTGGTTTATTGCGCTTACCTAAGTTGTTCACAAGTTCCCCTGCTAAATGTTGCAGTTGCCTATTGCTGTATCCGTATCCCAACTCTGCCATTGTTTCTACATATTCTACAAGTCTCTTCCTCTGCATTACTGAACATAGTTTCACCCCCTATTTTGTAGTCTTTTGGGTCAACAAATCCCTTAACCCTGTCTCTTAATGTCTGGATTCAGCAGGGTTCCAGCTAGTCCTTCACAATAGGGAGATGTTTTAACTAAAAATTTGAGAAAATATACCATTTTTTCCCCATAATTTCTGTTTTACAGGGGTGCCAACAAGAAATTATGAAAAAAGAGGAAATTGGTAAAAAAACAGGGGAGACACCTCTACCCCCTTAAATATTTTATTATTTTCAAGCAGTTTGGACACAGTTCAGCAACTTTTTTTTTTCATGGAAATTTTAGTAAAAAAGAGGAAATCCTCTCCCTCAACTCAAAATCCGACAATTTAGGGAGAGAATGTCGCCCACTTTGCCCTGTAAAATGATCCCTGGGACTGGTACGCCAAACATGGCTGCAGCCGTCTTAACTGGGGTCTTCTCCTGCTTTACAGCTTCATATGCGCGAATGAGTGTTTCCGGCAAATAGTTTCTATATTTTTATTGGTTTTTGCCATTTGTCTGTGCTTCAGATAAGCCTGGAATTAAAATATACATACATTGTCACAAAAATACAGTGTGTGAGCCTGATACTTAGTTTTATTTGGATATAAGACTAGATTATGTGGACTTAATCAATACCAATTTTAAACAAGAGGGCCATGATGGCCCTAATTCGCTCACCTGACTCCATGAACAGCAGAGGAGAATGTGACATTGAGTTCATGTGTTTTAAAAAAATTGTGCTATTTTTAGATGGCGGTCATCTTGGATTAAGCGATGACTCTCATTTTACAAAATCTGAAAATGCTTCACCCAGCATCGGCCATGTGGTTCCTGAGAAAAAGACGTTAACAATCTTGAATAAATGGACCTTTTGGTGGCCATCATGGATGACATAATCATCCGATTCCGACAAATATTGCACCAGAGTGACCGCCTCATTGATACCTTCAATTTGATATATGATATGACCATATTCAGTCAAAAATAAAATTTGACCCCAATTTGACACCACGGGCCACGCCCATTTTTGACCCCGGGGTCACCATTTTAACAACTTTCAAAGAGCAATGTACATCGATCATTCCTACCAAGTTCTGTCGAAATCCGGCTAGCGGTTCATGAGAAGAAGATTTTTTAAGAATTTATGCTATTTTTAGACGGCGGCCATCTTGGATTAGCGATGACCTCCATTTTAACAAATCTGAAAAGGCTTCACCCATGGACCATAACTTTTAAGTTTGGCTACCATGAGCTAAGCGGTTCATGTGAAGAAGAATTTTGAAATCTCTAATAAAAGAACGACCTTTTGACATTTCGGCGGCCATCTTGGATGACATAACAATCCAATTTGGACAAAAAAATGTACCAGAGTGATCGCCTCATTGATACCTTCGATTTGATATATAACATGACCATATTCGGTTAAAAATCAAATTTGACCCCACGGGCCACGCCCATTTTTGACCCCGGGGTCACCATTTTAACAACTTTGAAAGAGCAATGTACATCGATCATTCCTACCAAGTTTCGTCGAAATCCGGCAAGCGGTTCATGAGAAGAAGATTTTTTAAGAATTTATGCTATTTTTAGACGGCGGCCATCTTGGATTAGCGATGACCTCCATTTTAACAAATCTGAAAAGGCCTCACCCATGGACCATTTAAGTTTGGCTACCATGGGCCAAGCGGTTCATGTGAAGAAGAATTTTGAAATCTCTAATAAAAGAACGACCTTTTGACCTTTCGGCGGCCATCTTAGATGACATAACAATCCGATTTCGACAGAAAATGCACCAGAGTGATCGCCTCATTGATACCTTCAATTTGGTATATGACATGACCATATTCGGTCACAAATAAAATTTGACCCCAATTTGACCCAACGGGGCCACGCCCATTTTTTGACCCCGGGGTCACCATTTTAACAAATTTTGAAAGAGCAATGTACATCGATCATTCCTACCAAGTTTCGTCGAAAAATCCGGTAAGCGGTTCATGAGAATAAGATTTTTAAGAATTTATGCTATTTTTAGACGGCGGCCATCTTGGATTAGGCGATGACCTCCATTTAAAAACAAATCTGAAAAAGGCTTCACCATGGACCATAAACTTTTTAAGTTTGGCTACCATGGCCAACCGGTTCATGTGAAGAGAAATTTTGAAATCTCTAAAAAATAAAAGAACGACCTCTTGACCTTTCGGTGGCCAATCTTGGATGACATAACAATCCAATTTCGACAAAAAATGCACCAGAGTGATCACCTCATTGATACCTTCAATTTGATATATGAAATGACCATATTCAGTCAAAAATAAAATTTGACCCCAATTTGGACCCCACGGGCCTCGCCATTTTTGACCAGGGTCACCATTTTAACAACTTTGAAAGAGCAATGTACATCGATCATTCCTACCAAGTTTTGTCGAAATCTGGTTGGCGGTTCTTGAGAAGAAGATTTTTTAAGAATTTGTGCTATTTTTAGATGGCGGCCATCTTGGATTACGTAATGACGTCATTTTAACAATTTTGTAATCCCCCTACCTAAGGACCATGACCATGAAGTTTGGTGACCATAGGCCCAATGGTTACCGAGGAGAAGACGTTTGAAAATGTTCACGGACGACGACGACGACGGACACATTGCGGTAACAATAGCTCACATGAGCTTCGCTCAGGTGAGCTAAAAAAAAAAGAAGAAGAAAAAAAAATCCATTTTGATGACCAGACATGAAGTTTGGCACATTGTTAGCATTAACTTGAAACACATAGTTCACACAATAATTACCAATAGCAGACACTATCATGGACAGACACATTGACTGAAGATTGAAGATACATGAACTGGGGTCCAAAATTTGGTATAGTGAACAATAAAAACAAGCAAGTTTCATGTTTAAATGCGTTTATTAAAACAATCTTAATTGGCTTTTAAATGGGTTATTTTTGGGTGAAACTAAAAATGGTAAATTGATTGCATTCAGAGATAGTTCCTTTTGCATTCAGAGATAGTTCCTTTAACTTTCATTTGTTTCTTGTTTACGGTTCGATAGTTGGGTACCAGTAGCGCTGGTATGGTTGGAGTATGGTTGGAGTCTCTAATGTATATGATCATGGTGCACGACTTTAGTTTGAGCTGGCGATCAGCTATCGGCCAAATATGACCGATAATCCAGCCGGACGGCCTCCGATTCTGTGTGAGATTCTTTCGTACACGCAACTTTCGCTTTGGATGGGGTAATCAAAACGCGAATAACTCAATAAATACTTGAAACAGCGATTTGAAGTGAGTATATTCACACACCTAATACCTTTATCGATTGCCAGAGACATATTTCATACATTTAATCGATGTTTATTGTGTTTGTGCGAGCCGGAAAAAAGAGGGCTCTTTCTATAATAGCGCTATTTATGCTCACCTTGAATTAACGTTATGTACTGTACGAGACCAAGTGGGTGGGGTAATGGGATTTTTTTTTAATAGGCATTTTTTTGGTGTCATAGGTCCGAGTCTTCCACCTGTGCACCCGATCAGAGTGCGCATCGCGCAATCTGGTCGGGATATAAACTATACCACATAATGACGTAAGACGGACATATTGTAGGCTGTAAGATTATAGAAAGTAACTGGCGAACAGAGCAAACCCATACCAGGGATCCAGGTCAGAGTATGCACTGGTGGCACAGTTACAAGCAGCGGTATTGACAAAACATGGACGCCAAAGCATGCTATACGTAGAATATGGTTACCTAAGGATAAATAGTATCTAAAGCCGTTTGCGAACAACGCCCACCAAATCCGCCCATGCATGTGCACAGACAGATATGGCGGATTCTGAACACCCCACAATTAACTATGGTGCATGCTGTCAAAAAGATCCAGATCAGCACATGCACAAGCTGATCAGGATCTACGCTGGTCGCAAACTGCAGTGACACCAGTTTCCATAGGTAGATGCTACCAATACACAGCGTGGCAAGGTAACTGCACGTGCAACATAGGCACGCAGTCCTCAGTACAAACGACATATGGTGCTAAATGTATGCAATACACACATTGAAATCTAGGAGCTGTACGAAGTTCAATATTGAACGGATATACTGGGATTAACCACGTAATCCAGCTATGGGCTAAGGCCAACAGAAAAGGCAGGACGGGCATGGAACGAACGATATAACATTATATCTATAGGTAGGGACGCCACATTGTGTTATAAGGAATGTATCCAGGTTACTATGGAAGGCTAAGTACACCTGTTGCATAACAAGTTCCTCGCTTTTGATTGGTGCGCAGTTCGTAACGAACTTTTATTCGTCTTGCGGATTTTCTTTGGTCATAGTTTGTTTGTCCATTGACCGAGACAGTTCTAATAAATTTTGTTATCCCACCCGCCCTTAACCCGGATTTTCTTGTTGTAGAATCATGTTAATTGATATTATATGTATTATTAAATAGGTTTGTTGATACTGAATGAGCTAAGGTACTCAAGTGGTTGAATGTAGACGTTCCACAGTACTGATGAATGTGAAGATTGAAAGTAAAGTCTAAAGTAAAGTCTAAAGAACTGATATTGTACTTGAGACATTATTTGCGGTTAGAGAAACACTGTTTCTCTTATGGTTGGTTGGTCATTTGGTATATATGGCTGTGACGCCAGTTTTCGGGGTATTCACATATTTTTTAATTTGTAGACATGTGTGCAGCCGCGATATGCTTTACGTCAGGTGATTAAAATAAGCATGACATTACCTATATTAAGTTCTTAAAAATGAGACCAAATCCAGTGTTTGGACTAAATACTGGTAATTTTTGCCATTTAGTTCACGAACCTACCGTGATTTCCGTGATTTTCTGTGTCCGCCATTAATCTGCTCTTTAATATTGTTAAAATCATAATCAATAGAACAGTTTCAAGTTTTCCTTCACTGTGCCTCATTCATCTGCGAGATGATATAACATCAATGAAAACTCGGGACGAATTAGCAAATTTATTGACACTTTCAGAACTTACCCCGAAAACACCAACCATAAGTCAATATTCAAGATGGCTGACTCTTGTTCTGAGTACATAACTCTAATTACATTTCATTACATTGCACTACATAAGAGTTATGACGTAGTTCTATTTGTAAATGTGCGTTATCGAAATAATGGTGATTTTTATACGTATGATGCTCAAATTACATGTACATAGTGAAGTATGTTATACTTTATAAACCATATATGCATGTGACACAAGTAATACTTCATAAAAATGGTTCTACACAGCAATTTCATGGATAAACTGAGATGTTTACTCTGGATCGCCAGTTCTTCTTACATTGCCTGGTGTCAGTATAGTTTCCTTCCTGCTGATCTATATATAACTTCAAGGGCGTTTCGGACCGTAACAGATTCGTTATTTATGTTTGATTTTTTTGTCCCAAGTTTAAACTTAATGATATATTAACAGTGAGCATGCGAAAGGTTCATATATCATATGTGATACAGAACTTTTGCGTATATGTTGATTACGCATAGTAAAAAATGGCAAGGTGGTTGTCCCAAAACGATTTTGGTCCGAGCTTGCTAGCGTCCGAATCGTTAAAATACTATAAATTACTGATTGAGGCCTTGGTATGTCAAAAAAACATAGAAGAAAAAAAAACACGTACCACTTATATTTTCAATGCATTTTAAATCTTAATTACATACTTGTAATGTTATTAAATGTAGTGATTAACATATATACAAGTTTACTTATTATACCCCCACAAACAAAGTTTGAGGGGGTATATAGGAGTCAGCTTGTCGGTCGGTCTGTTGGAAATTCCCTTCCGCTCTATATCTTCTACACCGATGCATGGATTATCAAATGGCTTGGCAAAAATGTTTCTCATGATGAGAAGGTGTGTCGCGATCAATAACCACGCACCTACGTCCAAGGTCAAGGTCACAGTTGAAGGTCAAAGGTCAAACCTATTGAAATTCCCTTCCGCTCTATATCTTCTACACCGATGCATGGATTATCACACTATGCCCAGGGTCAAGGTCACAGACTTGCGTTTGACACCTTAACGCTCGGTTAAATGGCTTATAATCAAAAATGCCTCGCTTTCTTTGGCTGCCAGTGGGGGTATTCGTGTGCCGACAGGCCACATTTCTAGTTTTATTTTAAATGAGAATAATACATGAATTAATGTAGTTTTACACCGAATATAGCACTCATCAACGCATTATAATTTGAAGAGTTGCCCGTGCAATCATTCGTATTATAAGAAGACACACACAAATCAGCAGAAACAACAACAACAATGGATGTAAACAACGTTTTTGACATTGTTAAAACAAAGTTCAATTTTACATTTGGTAGTCTAAAAGTTCAACAAGAAAGGGGTTTACGGAAGTTGTTGGCCGCGAAGAACGTGTGCTGCGTTCTGCCAACATTATATGGAAAAAGTGTACTATTTTATTTGCAACCACTATGTTGAATGAGATACACGGGGTCGACACTTACAAAACAATAGTTCTGTCGCCATTGAGGAGTTTAATGGCCCAACAATCAGATTCCTTAAATAAAATGGGAGTGGCCAGTGCCATTTTGTGCTCCAACAGAGAAATGTCTGCTGAAAACTATGAAGGTATTATTTTCATACACCACATGTAAATTTATCACATGTTACTACATGAATAGTTACATATGACATTGACACACTGTTTTTTTTCTTTTTTATGTGCATACTGTGGCCGAAATTTGAGGGAGGATACTATATAGACAAGGGACAAGTGTAGTGAGTATGCACCATAGACCAGAGTGTGATGTACTGTATAGTGAGTAGACCGGGCCGTGCTACACTACATATGTCACGGTATGAATCTAGTAACTCGGGAGAGAAGATGTGTGTCTGTGCTAGGTTAGCTCAGTCGGTGTAGTGACCGCGTTGTAAGCGACAGGTGCCGGGTGCGAGTCCCGGGTCGGGTGCATATTTTCTCTTCCAGTCTACTTGTCACACATGTTATAAAGGCAGTTTCAATAATTTACCCTCGTAACAGTAAACTCTGTAGTTGTAGCAACTCTTCCCCTTTTTACTACAACCGAGGGCGGAGGTGACGTGGCCGTCCTCTTCTTCTCACTGCTGCATCTATGCGTACTGATGATGCACATTTTTCTTTTTTATATATTTTGTTAGCTCAATTTCTGCTTGCGACAAGGATTTTTTTAATCTATAAATTTTTGAAACTTTTCTGAAACAAGGTGTACATATAAAATCATTGTTACTTTGAACATGTTGAATGTGGTCTATATAGGTAAGAGCTTCAGAAATTTTAACACCTGCTCTTATGGTGGCCGTCAATTTTCTCTTTGTTTCCCCTTTTTTACAACTATTGAATATTACAGAACACGAAACACAAGACAAGTTTATGTCGCCATTTTTAACACGTAGCACGGGAAGTGAAAGGGCCACAATTATGTATAGACTTCGGGAAGATAAATATGTCAATACAGATAGGGTAACGTCCAAAATTATGTCCCATTTCCCATCCAGTTCATTGACGCATATTCATATTTATCAATAAAAACATATTTTAAAAGTGTATACACGGAGTTATTTGATTGCTTAAAACTTATTAACATGCGGCATATTAAATACAAATTCAACATGTCGCCAGAATATGTGGGTGTGAGTGGAGAAATGGGGATGATGGTATTTGCCACCATTGTAGATCGACATGTGACTTTGTACGTTTGGACATCTGCGTAATCTCATGAAATATATTGATATATATTTACAGAAAATGTAATATAATTATTTTCCGTAAATGACGACAGAAGTTGAAAAAAATGTCATTTTACTTTACTAAAGAAAAGTATTGTAGATGTAGATATAAATTTTGTAAATGTATTTATTATACCCACTTTTTTTGTAAAAAAAAACGGGTATATTGTTTTCGTCACGGGTGTCCGTCCGTCCGTACGTCCGTACGTACGTCCGTCACGTTTCTTGTAACTCGAAAAACTTTTTCACCTTCATACCTACGCGCCTGATATTTGGTATGTAGCTTCGTTATCATGTGCAGATGCGCAAAGTGAATTCGGATTTTTGATCCGACCCTCCATCATGTATTATCTCCCCCTTTCGGACTCAGAATTTCCCATTTTTTCCTTGTAACTCGAAAAACTTTTTCACCTTCATACCTACGCGCCTCATATTTGCTATGTAGCTTCGTTATCATGTGCAGATGCGCAAAGTGAATTCGGATTTTTGATCCGACCCTCCATCATGGATTATCTCCCCCTTTCGGACTCAGAATTTCCCATTTTTTCCTTGTAACTCGAAAAACTTTTTCACCTTCATACCTACGCGCCTCATATTTCCTATGTAGCTTCATTATCATGTGCAGATGCGCAAAGTGAATTCGGATTTTTGATCCGACCCTCCATCATGTATTATCTCCCCCTTTCGGACTCACAATTTCCCATTTTTTCCTTGTAACTCGAAAAACTTTTTCACCTTCATACCTACGCGCCTCATATTTGCTATGTAGCTTTGTTATCATGTGCAGATGCGCAAAGTGAATTCGGATTTTTTATCCGACCCTCCATCATGGATTATCTCCCCCTTTCGGACTCAGAATTTCCCATTTTTTCCTTGTAACTCGAAAAACTTTTTCACCTTCATACCTACGCGCCTCATATTTCCTATGTAGCTTCGTTATCATGTGCAGATGCGCAAAGTGAATTCGGATTTTTGATCCGACCCTCCATCATGTATTATCTCCCCCTTTCGGACTCAGAATTTCAATTTCCCATTTTTTCCTTGTAACTCGAAAAAACTTGTTCACCTTCATACCTACGCGCCTCATATTTGCTATGTAGCTTCGTTATCATGTGCAGATGCGCAAAGTGAATTCGGATTTTTGATCCGACCCTCCATCATGGATTATCTCCCCCTTTCGGACTCAGAATTTCCCATTTTTTCCTTGTAACTCTAAAAACTTTTTCACCTTCATACCTACGCGCCTCATATTTGCTATGTAGCTTCGTTATCATGTGCAGATGCGCAAAGTGAATTCGGATTTTTGATCCGACCCTTCATCATGGATTATTTCCCCCTTTCGGACTCAGAATTTCCCATTTTTTCCTTGTAACTCGAAAAACTTTTTCACCTTAATACCTACGCGTCTGATATTTGGTTCGTAGCTTCGTTTTGATGTGCTGATGCGCAAAGTGAATTCGGATTTTTTATCCGACCCTCCATCATGGATTACCTCCCCCTTTCGGACTTAGCATTTGGGGAAAGTGGGTATATTGCGATGGCACGCCATCGACTTTTTCTAGTTGAAATTACGCAGATCTATGTCCGAAAGTTCAAAATCCCATGGCGTTTATCATTTGACGGACACCTGTGATTTGACGATGCGATCTCTATACAAAAGTCGCTATCACGTTACGCGCTAGCCGTCTCGGGCCTTAAAACTGTGACCCCGATAATTATAAATAGATGTCATGTGCTAGTCATGTGTGATCCATCTCCCGCCATATTGAAGATGCTCTGTTTACTTTCTGCTTCTTGTGAGAGTGACCTTAGAATTTTTCTAATCAACAATTCATCAGGTGAGTTTGTGATAATATGTTTGTGTCATATTGGAATATAGTCTATCAATAACAATATAGCGAAGTATGAATGTCAACGCACTGCAGGTTTTTTCTATATTTTAGTGCGCGAATTGTAAATGCTATTACGCACATTTTTACTATGCAGCGTGGTGTAGCGAATAGGACAACCTGTTGCCTATAAAGCGGAATATGTGCAGTTAGGCTGACTCGTGTGTTGCTAAACGCGCTAACGCGAATTTTAATCAAACAACAATCTTATTTTGAAGGCAAGAAACATTGAAAGAAATGTTTATCATTCTATTGAACTGACAAGTTAGCTCATATGTTATGTTTTATAAAAATCGCTAGTTGATGAACTTGTTAATACCCCGAAAACTAGACCCACCATCATAATTATGCAAATTATAACATGCCACATGATTTACTGATTTCTAAGAGCATGTACAAGTGTATTGGCATAGATAACCAGGATATTCACCTTTCCTACTTCTACCAGTCGAAATCCTAGCAGCATTTCATCGTAAGTGCCAACTACAATTTCCATTTCGCTAACGCTTGTTGTTGTTGTGTAAAACATGTGCGTGTGAAAAACGTCATCAACATATGTGAAGCGGTATGAATAAAATGCGCATTGGATATTTTTGGCGCATTGGGCGCATTGGAGATTTCGCGGCGCATTGGAGTTTTATATGTTATATATCTTCTAAATAATAGCAGAACATTCATTTTTTTCTTGTTGTATATAATATAGTGTTACATATCTATAATATATATTTAAGTCAAGGCGAATTCGCATGTGTAAAGTTGATGTTGTATCAATATGAGAAAAAATGCCTACCGAAAATATAATCTGGCCTCTGCGCATTGAAGATTTCGGGCGCATTGGAGATTTATATGTTATATATTAGTATCTTCTTAATAAAAGCATTCTCATATCTAATATACTATTACATATATATATTATACATTTAAGTCAAGGTGAATGCGCATGTGTAAAGTTGATTTTGTATCAATTTTCGAAAAAATGCCTACCGAAAATAAAATATGGCCTTGGCGCATTGGAGATTTCGGGGCGCATTGGAGATTTGTATGTTATATATCTTCTTAATGAAAGCATAAAATTCATTTTTCTTCTTCTTGTATATAATATACTGTTACATATATATATAATATACATTTAAGTCAAGGTGAATGCGCATGTGTAAAGTTGATTTTGTATCTAATTTTAGAAAAATACCTACCGAAAATATAATATGGTCTCGGCGCATTGCAGATTTCGGGGCGCATTGGAGATGTATATGTTATATATCATCTTAATAAAAACATAAAATTCATTTTTTTCTTGTTGTATATAATATACTGTTACATATCTATAATATATATTTAAGTCAATGTGAATGCGCATGTGTAAAGTTGTTTTTGTATCAATATTAGAAAAATACCTACGGAATATGATATGGTCGCAGCGCATTGGAGATTTCGGGGGCATTGGCAGTTTTATATGGTACATATCTACTAATTACAAACATAAAAATAATGTTTACTTGTTGAATATAATATACTGTTACATATCTATAATATATATTTAAGTCAAGGTAAATGCCCATGACTGTGTAAAGTGGGGTTGTATCAATATTAGAATTATACGGCCTTCCGAAAATATAATATAGCCACGGCGCATTGGAGATTTCTGTGCGAATTGGAGTTTTATATGTTATATGTAAAGCAATGGAGTATGTCCGACGAATTGAAGAGATAATTGCAATGTCCAGAGCACGTGCCGAAAGGGATGTTTTACCTCTTTTGATAAAAGTAACATCTAGGTCGCCGCTAATTAATGTTGTAAGGATATATGTTCTGTTCCATTCAGGATCTACTCTGATATTATGCTACCCGGACTCGCTACCAATACCCTGATCAGGTTCTACTGTGACATTTTAATCCATGTACTGGCTATCCGGTCAGATCAGGATCTACTATGTGAACTTATCTCTCAGATAATAATTAAGGATTATTCAATTTGGATCAACATACATATACATGTATATACATAATATTTAATTATTAAAATATTATCTGAGTTATGGAACATATTACTGTTTATTATTGTATTTTCAGAAAATGCATATATTTAATTTTGGTTACATATTATAACACTACATTATTGTTATTATAGGAAACAGGCAGGCAATTGATTTTCGCATAGACCCGCATTTACAACCACAATTTAATTGCACTAATGTCGATACGTTTGCTTACATTCCTGGAGACAGTGATCTAATCCGGTTCTAGAGTCATGCCAAGCACGGGATCAAACACACTCAGTTGTACAAGTTATTTCCACTTTTTGTCGGAACCGCGGAACCCTACGTTCACTTTCGAAGTCTCTGTCTCACCCCCATTTTAGTTCCCACCAATAAAATTTAACCTGCATGTGTATGTCACGGTACGGATCTAGTAACTCAGGAGAGAAGATATTTCTCTTCCTGTTACATGTACAACATGCAAATAGTATTATAAAATGTTTGGCACAGATCTACCTTTTAGTTCAGTTCAGTTATCTGATACTGAAGGGTAGGAATTGGTTTAGCGAGATGCAATGAGTGACGTGTGTATGCAAGTATCAGGCTGGCAGTTGTTTAGCCTTCTGGGCATTTCTAGAGTATAGCCGGCGGCCAATTCCGGCCAATTGCATTACTCCGTGAGATTGTTCGTGGAGAAATCGGTGTAGCTCGCTGCTAGCGTAGTCACTGAACGACTTCTTCACATACGTCCGTGTAGAGGTGAAGAGATGTGATCGAACAGCTACTGGGGACCAATGCAGCGTTTTACCGCCGGTCTAAAACTGTTTCAACTATTGATGCTCTGACATACGGCGCACCTTCATGCTTTACGTCTTGGCTACACACCGCAATGATTTCCATTTGGGTCGACAACATATATTTTAAAACAAGAGAACATGTATGGTTAAACAGGTATATGACTATACTGCGGAGTAGCAGGTCTGGTTTGTTGTGGTTAGAACCTGGACCACTATATACGGAAGCCCATTAGGGCCACTTCACTATTTTTTAGTTTCCATTTATTCAAAATCTTTTCTTGAATTTTCAAGTTCTTTTCAAAGAAAGTGTCTCGAAAATTCAAGAAAATATCTCGAAAATTCAAGAAATTTCTTGAAAATTCAAGAAAATATCTTCAAACAACTTCTTCAAGATACGTTCTTGAATTTTCGAGATCTTTTCTTGAATTTTCTAGTTATTTTCTCGAATTTTCAAGATATTTTCGAGATCTTTTCTTGAATTTTCAAGATACTTTATCGCATACAGAGTACATGCAGAATTCTTGAAAATTCAAGAAAAGATCTCGAAAATTCAAGAAAAGAACTTGAAAATTCGAGAAAACATATTGAAAATTCAAGACAAGATTTCGAAAATTCAAGAAAATATCTTGAAAATTCAAGAAAAGATATCTAATTTCGAAAATTCAAGAAAAGAACTTGAAATTTAAGAAAAGATCTTGAATAAATGGAAATAAAAAAAAGTGAAGTGGCCCTAATGGGCTTCCGTACAATCAAGTCCGGACTATGTTTATTATGAACTTCCGGTATAAACATGGCGGCGTTTCCACCAAACTCACAGGTTGTGTGCATTTAATTTCAAATTACACCAACGTAGATGCTCTGACGGCTTCAGTACAACAGACAACAGCTATCCATCTCGTAGTTAATAATACTTGGACAATTTCCTTCTTTAAATCTTTCTGACAATGGTCGCTTTCGTCGTTTATTTGTTTTAAAGAAATTTTATGTTTCAACATCATTATCATACAGGGGTCATACCAGTTATCCGGACAATCTGTTTATCGGACAAATGAAAATACCTGTTAATTAAGCGCATTCATTTGATCTGATGACTGATGATCTGACCCAATTTTAAGTGAGAAAGATGACACATTTTGCGAAATAGTTTACATGCGTTGAGAAGGCAAGAACCTACGATTGTGCTGTGAAAATTTTATACCCATAGCTTCTATTTTAAGAAAAAATATCATTAAAAAACTGCCAGTTTTGTCCGATAATCTGGAGGATCCCTGTACTGAACTGATGTGATCAAATGTCATGAAACTGTCGTAAAGCTGTCATGAATATATCACATTTGTCGCTAGCACGTCTTGTACACATTTCATTGTAAATTTGTAACCTAACTTTGTGTTTCAGATTGTTGGCAAATATGGCCCAGTGTATGAAGCTTATTACATTCAGGTAACTCAGTCTCTACAATGATTGTGGTCTCCACAATGATTGTGTTTCCCGTCAATAGTCTTCAAAGTGTGGCAATAAATTGTGGCTGTGACTGGAGAAATGGGGCTTATTGGATTTGTGACCAGTGTAGCTCCAGATCAAATGACTACTCCTGTAGTCTGATAATGTAAATGATCTGTATTGCTTGTTAGAAGCGTGACGGGTGTTACATTAATGCAATTGTGAATACATGGTGTGGGATCATGTTGTTTCCGAACCCGATGTGACGCAATCTGTGACGTCATTTTTACAGCAGATTTTCTTTAAAATATTATATGTGTTTTATGGGTGCTCTGAAAGTTATTTACAACAACTTATATAACTTTCACAAAGAATCGAGTACCGTTTATTTCTTACATTCACATGCTCTAGTTTTAGTTGTGCCTGCTTTAGCAGAAGGCGCGACTATAGTCACCCCTTTTTCCATATAACTTTAATATTATTTGACGGATTGCTTCAATATTTGGACACTTGATACATGTAAGCATTTGGAACACATGACCTTGACCTTTTTTACCTTCAAATTTTTGTGGAAACATGTAGCCATTTTTTTTTGTGTCAAAAAGTTTGTACAAGCTTCTTCATCATGTTATAACTTTAATATTACTTGACAGATTGCTTCAATATTTTGACACTTGATATATGTGAACATTTTTAACACAATCATTTCGCCATTAACATGACATTGACCTTCACATTTTTGCAGAAACACTTTTGGAAACACATAGCCATTTTTTTTGCGTGAAAAAAATTGTACGAGTTTCTTCATCATCATATAACAATTTTACTTGATGGATTGCTTCAATGTTTGGACACTTGATACATGGAAGCATTTGTAACACACTCATGCTGTCATTAACATGACCTTGACCTTTTGTACCTTCACATTTTTGCGGAATCACTTAGCCATTTTTTTTGGGTCAAAAAAGTTTTGTACAAGTTTCTTCATCATAATATAACTTTAATATTACTAAACGGATTACTTCAATATTTGGACACTTAATGCATGTGACCATTCAGAACATTCCCATGCCGCCAATAACATGACCATGACCGGTTTTATCTTCACATGTTTGTGGAAACACATAGACACATTTTGCGTCAAAATGTTTGTACAAGTTTCTTCATCATCGTATAACATTAATATTACTTGATGGATTGCTTCAATATTTGGACACTTGATACATGTAAGCATTTTTTTCACATGGTTGTGGAAACACTTACTCATTTTTTTATGCCCCACCACAATAGTGGAGGGGGCATTTAGTGTTACCCTTGTCCGCCCGTCCTTCCGTCCGTCCGTCACCAACCTTGTGACTCGTAAAACTTTTAAACCGTAATAGCTACATACCTGAAACTCAATATGTAGCTTGCTTCCTTATGATGAGTAGATGCGCAAAGTTTATTCAATTTTTTATTCGATCCCCCGGATCATGGATTATCTCCCCCTTTTTGCCTTAGAATTTGAAATTTTGCCCCGTGATTCGTAAAACTTTCAAACCGTAATAGCTACAAATCTGAAACTTGGTATGTAGCTTCCCTAAGATGAGTAGATGCACAAAGTTTATTTTAATTGTTGATTAGACACCCAGGTCACAGATTATATCCCATTTTGGATTTGGAATTTTGCCTCGTTTATTATCAAAGCGATATGTGGGGCATTTTTGGTGTTTCAAGCATGCACTTCTCTGACAATTTTTGATGATGCTTACTTTAGCACATGCCCATGATAATGTTACGATCAAATGCCTCGGCAGGCGCGACACCGCTCCCGTGGCGGAATTCTTGTTATTTACGGTAACCGATTACTCTTCGTCAAAACAACAGAATTATGAGATTAAAGCCGCCTATTCAATAAAGGGCAACGTGTACCGCAATTGCTGCGGGATATTTTCTAACAATATGTCATTCCATGAGAAAGATATTAAAGGAAATTAAAAAAAAATGATTTCACATCATTCGGAAATATGTGATCCTACACCCTGGAACATGGCAGTTCCTGACCAGACTGTGCGTGTGTACACTGGTCGCAAAACCCATAAGCCCCATTTCTCCAGTCACAGCCACATTTATGTTGAGCGTGTGTTGTAATAATATAAATTGGTACTTATTTAGTCATCTTGAGAGACAATTAACAATCTAATGCAAGTTTTTCTTTTGGTTCAAAAGTAACTGAATTAGTGGAATTGTAACCATTTTCGCAATCCCTGCTACATGTTTTTCACCTGTGATATTCTCTATCAACGTTTCCCACCAGGCGGACCCTAACAAAACTGGAAGCATTGGAGCTTTGGATGCAGCCATGTTCATGAAAAAGTCGGGCGTCAATGAAAAAATACTTTCACAGGTATGTAATTTTATCTCAATTGTCAATTGTGTAATGAATGCTGGAATCTTTCTTCTACAGAATGTCAGATCATAAATGGCCCATTCACAATTAACCCTTTCAACACTACAGGCCTCTATCCTAATGTTGCAAACAGTGTAGATCCAGATGAGCCGGCTCGTTAAGAGCCGTCTCATCAGGGTCTGCACCATTTGTGGATATTTTCTTATTTCTCAAAACAATACCCCTTTCTGACGAATGGAATGGTCTCGAAATAGCATGAAAGTGTCCATCCCAGTTACTTAGTGGTGAAAGGGTTAAACAAATAATCCGCCCGTAGTTTGTGATATTTACCTGCTGTAAGTACGTTCTCCAGATCTGTGCGATTTTGTGCATGTGCTCATAATCACCTGGTCAGATGTATGTGTTGTTATTTGTGGCTGTGACTTAATGGGGCTTTTGGGATTTATGACCAGTGTAGCTCCTGATGAAATAGCACACTCTTGTAGCCTGATAGTGATCTACATTGCTTGTTAGAAGCATGAGGGGTGTTTCATTGATGGAATAGCGAACAGTGCAGATCCTGATCAGACTGTGCAGATCTACACTAGCTGCAAAACCCATAAGCACCATTTCTCCAGTCACAGCCACATTTCAGTGCCAAAATATTATTGTATTTTCACCGTTAAAGGTACATGCCCACACAGTAGGCACAAACTGTTCTTTATAGGAATTAAACAAGTGTATAATTGTGTCACTATTCCTTCAGTTCTAAACATTACGAGTGCCCGCTATACAGATATATTATGCAGTATGATCATGGCACATCAAAAAATAAATACAGAGAATAAGTAGTAACTGTAATGTCTATTAACATTTTAAGGAAACACGGTTATCGCCCCTGATATCAGTGTGGAAATTTACGTCTGATATAAAATGTATAATAATGCAAATCAATACATGGGTAATGGTGAATGAATGTTTATTTTGCCAGAACATGTCTCAGATGATGTCTCTGATATAAAGAACATTTTGTACCTACTGAGTGGGCATATAGCTTTAATCTTGGGATGGTCTCACCTTACACGCATAGTCCAATCTTTCATGACCTTGCTGTTAAAGGAATATAACAATCGATCAATCAACTTATCCATTTTCAGAAAACTAGATGGTTCAGACCTTCACAGTTTTGGAGAACAAATTAATACAACATCAATATAGCTGTAAGAATTACTTAAATATATGGCCACTTGCTACATATGTGACACTCTCATGCTACCATTAACATGACATTGTCAAGGTCGTTGAAACACGTAGTAATTCTTTACAACAAAACATGTGTGCAAGTTTCTTACAAGCTGCCACAGTTGCAGGATTGCTGAAATATTTAGAGATATGATCCATGTGGATATATGCAACCTGGTTATGCCACCATTAACATGACCTTCACAAGGTCACTGAAACAAATATTCATTAAAATAGCCATTATGTTTCAAGTAAGTGCCAACGATTGATATTATTCCTTTGTGGTTTTTTTTTGCTGCCACTAGTGGAACTTGTACATGTATGCCGGCAGACCCATCACATATGTGATACAGGGTTGTAAACGCCGTCCATCTGTCTGTCCGTCACATTTTCCATTCTGCTATAACTTGGTTACCTTATGACTGATTGGCTTGAAACTTCATGTGCATGTTTATTATCATCCATAGTGTCATCCCTGCCCCACCTATGCTTCTCCATGCCCAAGGTCAAATGACTTAGAAATTGGCGTCAAGTAGATGCGTGCACGTTTCTCCGATCTCCTATAACTTCTTCACTGTATGATCGATTGCCTTCAAACTTCATATGCATGTTTCCTATCATTCATAGTTTCATTCCCCGCTCCATCCATGCTCCCGCCATTCAAGGAAATTTGCGTTCAATAAATGCACACACGTTTCTCCATTCTCCTGTATAACTGGCTTGAAACTTCATGGCATCCTTATTATCAACCATATTTTCATTCCCCATCTTGCCATGCCCAATGTCAATGTTAAACATCTTTGAAGTTTCCGTCCAGTAGATCTATGCGCGTTTCTCCATTCTCCTATAACTTCTTTACTTTATGAACGATTGACTTCAAACTTTATGTGCATTTTCCCATCATTCATATTTTCATTACCCGCCCCAGGTGTGCTCCCCCTTGCCAAAGTTCAAGGTCATATAACTTTGCAATTCTCTGTCTAAATATTCTCCTATAACTTCTTTACTCTATTCTCTTAACACTTCATGTACATGTTTGTCATCATCCATATTTTAATTTCCCACCCCAGTATGCTCCCCCTTGCCCCAGGTCAAGGTCAAATAACTTTGGGTGTTCCTCTATTCTCCTCTAACTTCCTGTGTATCTATGTCCATGTTGGTGATCCAGCTACAACAGCGATGGGATACATGTAAAATGCCGGGGTATCCTTGCGCCCCTGCTCACTTTCGCTAGTTTGTTACAAATTAGTTAAATGTGAAAAACCAGTATAAAAAATATTTGTTTCCTGCCTTTCCTGACAAGGGTTACTCCTTGTCATTTCTTAGGGTTTGCTTGTGGTCTGGAGGTTGGAGCACTGAACTTCAATACCAGAGGTTGTGGTTTGAAGAAAAAATAATTTCATAGTATTTCAATCCCAATGGTCTTTTGGATGAGACTTGAAACCGAGGGATGGATTGTGGCCTAGGTGTTAGAACACCTGATTTCCAATCCGGAGGTTGTGGGTTTATACCTTGCCTTATGCATAAAAATGCTTTCATAGTATTTCTATCCCACTGGTCTGTCGGATGAGACTTTAAACTGTGGTCCCATCTCTATATGACCCTAGCTGTTGGTGGGACGTTAAACCCATTCACTTTTCACTTGAAACTGATTCCCAGTCTCTATATGACTTAGTTGTTGAAGGGACGTTAAACCTGTTCACATTGTCACTTCTTATTGCAGGTGTGGGACCTGTCTGACCCTACAGGCAAGGGTTACCTGGAGAAACAGGGGTTCATTGTGGCCCTGAAGTTTATTGCCCTTGCCCAGAATGGCCAGGAACTGGGCATTGCCAAGCTGACCCAGGACACCCCACAGCCAAACCTGGTAAACCTATTTAACCCTTTCACCCCGAAGTAGCTGTAATGGAATTTGATATGTTAATTTTTGCAACCAATCCAATTGTCACAAAAGGATTTTCAGACTAGTCCATTTATGAAAAGGGGGTGTTTTTGCTCTAAAAAATATGAAAATTACTTGCAAAAAGTGCAGATCCTGATGAGACGGCTCGTCACGAGCCGGCTCATCTGGATCTGCACTTTTTGCCAATACCACTATACAGGCCTGTATTGTTGAAAGAGTTAAACAGGACACTCCGGAGCCAAGCCCTGTTTGTCTGTTCGTCTTTCTCTCAGACATTTGCATTAATATTAATGTTTTTGACTATGTGCTATCTCTGTAGCCGTAAGTCGGATGGGTTTCATTTGTTATTATCCATAATTTCATTCAATAGCCCCAGCATGCAGCCCCTGTCCCTGTGCGCATGGTTAAATGCATTAAATCTTGTGATTTTTGTCAAGCCCTGTTGCAGTGATCACAATGGCATCCATTAGTTATCCCCTCGCCAATAGGCAAGAGGGGATATAGCGTTAGTCCATGTATGTGCGTAATAACTTATGAACCACTTCACCAATTTTGATAATATTGGGCCACTATGTGTGTCTATGAAGTGCTTTGTTTTGCATACAACCCACGTCCGACCGCCCAATATCAAGGTCACTTCGGACTTACATGCACCTTGTTTGTGAGGCAAATGCGATTCAAGTTTATTTTTATTATCAAGGCTGCGAGCAAAGGGATTAGCTTAGTTATAACACTGTCCTTGATTAGCTTAGTTATAACACTGTCCTTGATTAGCTTAGTTATAACACTGTCCTTGTTTAGCTTAGTTATAACACTGTCCTTGATTAGCTTAGTTATAACACTGTCCTTGATTAGCTTAGTTATAACACTGTCCTTGATTAGCTTAGTTATAACACTGTCCTTGATTAGCTTAGTTATAACAATGTCCTTGATTAACTTTGTTATAACAATGTCCTTGATTAGCTTAGTTATAACAATGTCCTTGATTAGCTTAGTTATAACAATGTCCTTGATTAGCTTAGTTATAACAATGTCCTTGATTAGCTTAGTTATAACAATGTTTTTGATTAGCTTAGTTATAACAATGTCCTTGCTTAGCTTAGTTATAACACTGTCCTTGATTAGCTTAGTTATAACACTGTCCTTGATTAGCTTAGTTATAACACTGTCCTTGATTAGCTTAGTTATAACAATGTCCTTCATTAGCTTAGTTATAACACTGCCCTTGATTAGCTTAGTTATAACACTGTCCTTGATTAGCTTAGTTATAACAATGTCCATGATTACCTTAGTTATAACACTGTCCTTGATTAGCTTAGTTATAACACTGTCCTTGATTAGCTTAGTTATAACACTGTCCTTGATTAGCTTAGTTATAACAATGTCCTTGTTTATCTGTCTTGAGTATCTTATATATCTGCAACCATAAGTTAGATTGACAAGAAACTTGATATGCTTATTTATCATCATCCATATTTCTATTCTATGCCCCACCCATATGGCCTGCATGCACATGTCAAATTACATAGAAATATGAGATGATGTTTGCAATATTAGTGTTAGCGTTTTTATGTACATTATACGAGCGTGGTTTGTAACTTCATAAGCTTATGTATCTTTATCCATGCATGTATTTTACTCCTATAACCCACCCATGTGACCCCTAGGCTCATGGTCAAGATCAAATTACTATCAAATTCCACATGCAGGCCACGGCCATCTTGTTTACTAGATTCTACATTAACATTGTCTGTTCATGATCACAAATGACAAAAACATGTCTTGCAGAGCTCATATGAATGATTTACAGTTGAACATACGTAGAATTCCTACCATTTCCGAGCCGAGCCTGATCAACTTGATATCAAAAGAAAGTAGCATGGTATTCTATTTATCAGGTAACGTTTTATGCTTGAAAATGACTACAGATGACGTCGTTATCTATGGACAGAATGCGGACTTGTTTACGTTGCGTCACATGACGTCATCCAACTTCGTTTTAACCTGGATGTTTGTATCAGGTCAATTCCTAATACAACAATATGTTATCAGAACGTATTCGGTCAATACAGGGCAGGTTGCCTGATAAAATGGGTTATTCATATATACATGTAGTTGTAAGAAACCTTGTTTTATTGTAGGGGCCGTACGAGATAGCAGCTCCGGAACCCGACCCGGCCACTGGAGGGAACTGGGCCATCGTGGTATGTACACTATGTATACGTTTCCCTAACCAAATGTATCATTGCAACTTTCAATCAAATGTGTGTTGTAAAGCTGTTGTAACTGATCATATATAACTGACCACATTAAAATCAAGTTCTGATCTAACTGGTTGGTTGACAGGAACACGTTTTGTGACTGGATTTATGGAGCTTCTGGTATTTGTAGCAGGTCTAGTGCTTCAGTTGTGACTGTGACTCGATAATACAGTGGAACCTATCTAAACCGGACACCCTGGGGGTCCCCAGAGTGTCCGGTTTAGAGAGGTTCCACTAATTAAGCACTCCGTGGCAAAGTTTTGTCATTTTCTGTTATGAACAGACAGGACAATGACATAAATTACATTGAAACCCATCTAAATTAAACACAATGGGGTCCCCAGGGTGTTCGGTTTAGAGGGGTTCCACTGTATGTGTTTATTGTATTTTGGCTAGCATAGCACCTGATCCAATCACAAAATATACTTTTATCAACAATAATTACTCAAACCAGTTGCATTTTTACTGAAATCCAGTATAATACAGGCTTCCATATCATATACAGTGCGACCCCGTTAGTACACGGAAGTCCGGCGACATACAACCTTCCGTGTTGCTTATCCGAACCGTGCTATATCCGTTCTCGCCCAAGACGCGTCATAATGTCAACAAAAAATACATGTACACTGTACACTGTGACTGCCTATAATATGCCATAAGTTTTCACTGTTATCTTTGCATGTAATAAATATATTGAATCCAAGAGTTGTTAACGTCATGTTTTATTTATTCATCGTGTTCTGTAGAATGTAGATCTACGCAGGTCCTTGCAATCCATTATTGTAAACGCGTGTAGAAAAAAGTGTAGTAATGATGACGCAATGACCCAATGACCGATATCCTGTTCCATCAGCTGCAACGCCACAGACAAGCTCGTGCGTTGCAATCTGTGTTTACTCGTATGGTGAGCACAGGTGGAAGACTCGGACCTATGACACCAAAATAAATGCCTATTAAAAAAATCCCATTATCCCACCCACCTAGTATCGTACTGTACATGACGTTAATAATGGAACGAGATCAAATGGGTGGGGTAATGGATATTTTTGTAATGGTCATTTTCTTTGTGTCACACGTCCGACTATTCCACCTGTGGGTTTGAGTACAGACCTGTATAGACATGTTTTGCCCGACGTGTTATAATATTGCGCCAGTTCATGAGGTAATCAGGATTATCACGTGAGATTTTCGACGAAGATGAATCTGATGTACATTTTCTGTAAACGATATCGAATGTTGACGAATATTAAATTAGTAATTATTACGCATTTACTCTGAAAATGTTATCAACTTTCCGATAATATGGATATATTTGCAGAAAAATGTCAAATCATTCTCGGCGAAAATCTCAGTTATATAATAAAGTTGATTATCTCATGCACTGGCTCAATTATGATGTAGCGAAACAAGGCCAGTTGTCGCGTACACATTTGTGTACATGCGCCAGGGGCGTGGGCAGTGCTGTAACAATTTAGTTAATCTGGGTCGAGTTAATCTGCGCGACTGATACGCGATCTCCGATTGGTCAGCCTTTACACCTAATTAATATTCCACCAATGGTGAGCGCCAACGCATGCTGGAAAAATGAAATTGAGCATGGAAGTGTTTACATAACACTTAGCACTGCTTTGTTACTGGGACCAATAATTGATCTTATTCCCAGTTTGCTCGGATTACTTTACGAAATGTGCAAACGTGATCAGCTGCACATTCACATCGGTGAGATAAAAGGAGGCTATGCGTCCATAAAAAAAAAATTCGTCCATTTTGGGTCTGATTTGGGAAAGAATCGCAAATTTAACACGATTTCTGACAATAGTCGTGTTACAAATTTAACACGATTTTGATATACAAATAGGAAAAAAATTCGGGAGCCAAGGCACAACCGTGTACTAACCGAAATCGTGTTATAGTGAAGCGTGTACTAACGGGTTCGCACTGTATACATGACCTTGTTATAACCTCTCCTGATGAAGTGTGCCAAGGGGCCTACAAAGTATGCTGACATTTATATAGTTATAGTCGTTCTGTTCATCCGCACGTTCTTCATTCATAAACTTAATATTTCAAAATAGTCGTTAAAGTTTATGTTTGTCAGTCCGGCCTGCCGTTGGGGGTATACTATATGTGAGCCATCGCTCACTTGCTCTAGTTATGAAACGGACATTAAATTCGATAAATCAAATCAATGGCCAGAAATGGGACTTTACAATGTCATGAACAGAGTATTCCTATGTCAGCCTGCACATCCACGCAATCTGATCAGGGCCTACGCTGGCCACCATTCAACATTATTTATGTTCCTGAATATTTTTACAATTCTATTGGCACAAAAGATGATCATAAGCTACACTGGACACACATGTTTTCTCAGCTGGTGGCCTACATACTCACCCTTAGAAGGCGGGAAACAACAATGGTCGTCTGCTGTTGTTTTTGTCGCGCCCGCTTTAGCAGAAGGCGCGTCTATAGTCGCCCCTTTTTTCGTCGTTGTCATCAAGCTTTGTCATCATTGTATAACTTTAATATTACTTGACAGATTGCTTCAATATTTGGACACTTGATACATGTGAGCATTTGGAACACATTCATACCGCCATTAACATGACCTTGACCTTTTATACCTTCACATCTATGTGGACACGTCAAAAAGTTTGTACAAGCTTCTTATCATGGTATAACTTTAATATTACTTGACGGATTGCATCAATGTTTGGACACTTGATACATGTGATCATTCGGAAAACTGTCATGCTGCCATTAACATCACCTTGACCCTTTTTATCTTCACATGTTTGCTGAAAACACTTAGCCATTTTTTGCGTTAAAACGTTTGTACAAGTTTCTTCATCGTATAACATTAATGTTACTTGATGGATTGCTTCATTGTTTGGACACTTGATACATGTAAGCTTTTGGAACAAACTCATGATGCCATTAACGTGACCTTGACCTTTTTTACCTTCACATTTTTGCGGAAACACTTAGCCATTTTTTGTGTCCAAAAGTTTCTTCATCATGATATAACTTTAATATTACTTAACAGACTGTTTAAATAATTGGACTCTTGAATATATGTGAGCATTTGGACCACACTCATGCCCCCATTAACATTACCTTGACCTTTTTGACTTTCACACGGTTGTTGAAACACTTAGCCATTTTTTATGTTCTTCAACCTTGACCTTTTTGGTGTTTTAAGCATGCACCGCTTCTGTGGTGGAATTCTTGTATATTTGTCTTCTTTCTCAATAAAAACATTGTTTGACAACACATTATAATCATTTCCATTGGAAATGATTCTAAAGTGTTGTCAAAGTAAAGCATGCTTTTGATGAGAAAACTGGAAAGTAAAAAATAAACAACAGACAACAAAAAATAATTCAGAATTATAAGCGTTATACATGTATACGTACAGGCGGGTGAGAAGTCCAAGTATGACCAGGTGTTTGACAGTCTCCAGCCGGTAAACAACCTTCTGGCCGGAGACAAAGTGAGACCGGTAAGTCAATTTGGTTTCACCATATTTTGTCGGCAGTGACTGAATTTGCCCATTTGTTTTGCCCACAGTTTCACTGGTGGTTTGGATGATATGAGGGTTTGCATGTCGTAGCAATGAATTCATCTTTAAGGATCCATAGATGTGGCTGTGACTGGAGATATGGGGCTTAACGGTTTTGTGACCAGTGTAGATCCAGATCAGCCCGTGCATCCGCACGGTCTGATCAGGATCAGCACTGCCATACCATCAATGAAACACCCGTCATACGTTGAGCAAGCAATATTTATTGTTATCAGGAGCTAAATTGGTCACAAATCTCATGATACGCCCCATGTCTCCAGTCACAGCCACAAATAGTGGTGAATCTGACTGGCATTCACACATAGGGCCAAGTGATCCATTGTAGTAAGGGTGCCTGGTAGCAGATCAGGACAATATATTTGACTGCTGAAAGTTTTTATTGTACTTTCAGTGCTGAATACACTGAGTTCCCACTATTCAGACATTCCCGTGTGGAAATAATCTTGATTTTGAACCAACGTCAAACATCAGTCAATCAGTTGACTGGTGGTAGACATATATGACCTTTGGAAAGTTAGTATAGTATTGCACACATTTTACCTGTGGTGGACGTAGCTGTATGTTTTTAAATCTAAAAAAATCTCTGACAAACACTGAACTGCGCATTCTGATCATGTTGCTCATTTTGAGCTGTCGCACCTGTATCTACAATGTATGAAAACATTGGTATTGAGATAAATATGATTTAATTTCCACAAGTGTTGAAATTAGATAAAAAATCCTTCTATTTCAACAATTGTTACCCTCTCTGTCGCCGTGCTGTTGAACTGGTATAAAACCTCAGTCAATCAATCCACAGTTGTTGGACTAATTACAAGTAAAGAACTTGACCTTTTGTAAAGCGGAGATAGTAATTGGCCTCCTTGTATGTTCTATCCGACTGTGCCATGTGATGGTGTGTCTGTTGTAGGTGTTGATGAACTCCAAGCTGCCGGTGGACATCCTGGGTCGTATCTGGGAGCTCAGTGACGTAGACAAGGACGGGTATCTCGATAGGGACGAATTCTCTCTGGTAATTGACTCGTCAGATCGAGTTAACACATACAACTTTTTTCAGCTTTAATATATGAATGGCAGTTTTATGTTGGAGAAATAAATTTTATTTTAGATTTGCATGTGTGCATGCATAACTGACTGAGATTCTTGAAATGCCATCTCGTAAACGCTACCTGATGATGGTCGGTCGGAGATTCTACTGACTGAATGGCTAACAGTGCAGTCACTGATCATGTGTGACTACATTGTTCGCAAATGCCATAAGCCGCATTTCTCGTCACAGCCACAATTATCCTCATTTGTGCACAGTGCATGTCGTGATTAACTAACACACTCGTGCAGCTGGATACTATTTGCTATCAGAGCTCCAGATAAGGTGTCGTATTTTTAGTAGTGAAAATAGTGTAATAAAGTTGAAAATTTACTTTAATAGTTGAGCTGCAAGTTTGATTTTTGCAGCTGAAATAAGTGAATTTTTAAATTTGTTTTATTTTCTATCATTTGTTCCCTATTTAGAAAGAAAATAAATAATACGTTTGTAAAAGTAAAATATGCATTGAATTTGAAATATGGGGGTATAATACTCTTTAGATACAAACCTTATCTGGAGCTCTGTGCTATTACTATTTTAATATCTCAATAGCGAACAGTTTAGAACCTGATCACACCATGCAAATGTGTAGATTGATAACAAACTCAATGAAACAACTTGTTCTGTATACTCTGGGAGGTTCCCATGGCGTGTCATTTAGGGAATTTCAACTACAACTCCACTAGCCTATTTCACCAAAATTGTAAAGTATACTTTTCTTGCTATGTACACTTTGAGGGAGAAATTTTCAATTTAAGGATACATTTTTATTATACTGAATTTATTACATTATGGCTGTGATAATGTAATAAATTCAGTGTAATGATTCTGCATACTTTTAATCATCAAATATATGCCGTCGTTAGTTCTATATGAAATAATACATTTCGGGAAAAATAAATGATTACTCCCTCAATGTATACTTTGCTAGACAAGTATACTTTGCAATGTTGGTGAATAGGCTACAGTACATGACCATTCCAAGGCAGTTTTGATCAACAGTATTATTATCCCTCGCCAAGTAGTTGCGGGTAGCATGTCTGCAGAATACTTGCGTATCTGTACCCAGAGTTACGGTGTCCTCCATAGGTTTCCTCTGCAGAGTAGCAAACTTTAGCTATTAGTTGTGACTTATTTTCTGCATTTTTCAAGTGAAAGAAATGTTAGTACATGTATTGTAAAAGTGAAACAAAACTTGTAGCTGAAATATATTTTATCATTGTAGTAGGAATAGAAAATTAAATGTTGCCTTTCCAGTGTCAGACTGGACCCCAATATAAATTTTGCATTCAGATTTTGGTTGCCAATGACTGGGCCATTTTTATGCCCCACCACGATAGTGTTACCCTTGTCCATCCGTCCCATGCGTCCTTCCGTCACCAATCTTGTAACTCGTAAAACTTTTAAATCGTACTAGCTACATACCTGAAACATAGTATGTATCTTCCTTATGATGAGTAGATGCACAAAGTTTATTTTGATTTTTGATTCGACACCGGGGTCATGGATTATCTCCCCCTTTTCGACTTGGAATTTTCCAATTTTGGCTTGTAACTGATAAAAACTTTTAAACCCTAAAAGCTACACACCTGAAACTTACTTAGCAGCTTCCTTATGATGAGTAGATGCGCAAAGTTTATTTCGATTTTTGATTTCACTCCTGGGTCATGGATTATCTCCCCTTTTTTGACTTTGGCAATTTTGCCTTGTAAGTCGTAAAACTGTTAAACCATACTAGCTACACACCTGAAACTTGGTATGTAGCTTCCTTATGATGAGTAGATGCGCAAAGTTTATTTCAATTTTTGATTTTCTAATTTGGTTTTTGATTTGACCCCCGGGTCTTGGATTATCTCTTCCTTTTCGACTTAGAATTGGCAATTTTGTCTTATAACTCGTAAAACTTTTAGACCATAATAGCTACAGGCCCAAAACTTGGTGTGTAGCTTCCTTATGATGAGTAGATGCACAAAGTTTATTCAGATCTGAATCAAAACGGACGATACGGGAGTATTCTGCAGAGTTACTTACCGTAACTACTCTCCAAGGGGATATAGCGTAGTCCATTTACGTATGTGCGTGTAAGGCAAATGCATTAAATTATTTATTTATTTTTATTATCAAGGCTGTCAGCGAGGGCATTAGCTTCGTAATAATGATGCCCTTGTTATCAGATTTAAAGAGTTCCACTGTACTACGGGATGGGTTGTGGACAAGGTGTTAGAACACCAGACTTCCAATCCAGAGGTTGTGGGTTAAAAACTGGCCTTATCATAAAAGATACTTTCATAGTATTTCCATCCCACTGGTCTTTTGCAAGACACCTGAAACCGATGTGCCGTCCCTAGATGACCGTAGCTGTTTCTGGGGAGTTAAATCCATTCACTTTCACGTTTTCCTCTAGCCTATACAGTGGAACGTCTCTAAACTTGATACTCAGGAAAATATAGATGTTTACCTTAGATGTGTTTCGCTGTTATCTATTTCTGATTACAATTACTTTTCATGATTGTAAAACACTATAATGTGAAGTGCTCACATGTCTCATTTACAGTGAAACATCTCCAACCGGACACTCTGGGGACCTCCCAAGGTGTCCGGTTTGAAGAGATTCCACTGTACCAGTGTTGACTTCCAGGCAATGCATCTTGTGCACAAAGGGATGGCCAAGGAGACAATACCAATGACCTTGCCGCCCCAGCTCGTTCCCCCATCCAAGCGGAAGCCGGGAGCCGGTGGGCTACCAGCCCCGGGTGCGGTTCCCGTTCTGCCCGGGGCTATACCGGGGCTGGGACTCGGCGGACCCGGCAGTGGGAGAAACACACCCACACAAAGGGCTGACTCCCCATCACTCAGGGTGGGTATTTTAGCTCTTATTGGAATTATGGAAAATTCTAAATATTTCGCTCATGTGAGCTATTGTTACCGCAATGTGTCCGTCTGTCGTCCGTGAACATTTTCAAACGTCTTGTCCTTGGTAACCATTGGGCCTATAGTCACCAAACTTCATGGTCATGGTCCTTAGGTAGGGGGATTACAAAATTGTTAAAATGACGTCATTACGTAATCCAAGATGGCCGCCGTCTAAAAATAGCACAAATTCTTCAAAAATCTTCTTCTCATGAACCGCCAGCCGGATTTCGACGAAACTTGGTAGCAATGATCGATGTACAATGCTCTTTCAAAGTTATTTAAATTGGTGACCCCTGGGTCAAAAATGGGCATGGCCCATGGGGTCAAATTGGGGTAAAATTTTATTTTTGACTGAATATGGTCATGTCTATATCAAATAGAAGGTATCAAAGGGGCGATCGCTCTGGTACATTTTTTGTCGAAATTGGATGGTCATGTCATCCAAGATGGCCACCGAAAGGTCAAAAGGTCGTTCTTTTATTAGAGATTTCAAAATTCTTCTTCACACAAACCGCTTGGCCCATGGTGGCCAAACTTCACAGTTATGGTCCATGGGTGAAGCCTTTTCAGATTTGTTAAAACGGAGGTCGTCGCTAATCCAAGATGGCCGCCGAGTAAAAATAGCACAAATTCTTAAAAAATCTTCTTCTCATGAACCGCCAGACGGATTTCGACGAAACTTGGTAGGAATAATCGACGTAGAATGCTCTTTCAAAGGTGTTAAAATGGTGACCCCGGGGTCAAAAATGGGCGTGGCCCGTGGGGTCAAATTTTATTTTTGACCAAATATGCTCATGTCATATATCAAATTAAAGGTACCGATGAGGCGATTGCTCTGGTGCAGTATTTGTCGGAATTGGATGATTATGTCATCCATGATGGCCTCCAAAAAGTCCATTTATTTGAGATTTTTAACGTCTTTTTCTCAGGAACCACATGGCCGATGCTGGCCAAACTTCATAGTAAGTTAAGATCCTTGGGTGAAGCATTTTCAGATTTGGTAAAATGAGAGTCATCGCTTAATCCAAGATGACCGCCATCTAAAAATAGCACAATTTTCTTAAAACATATATGAACTCGATGTCACATTCTCCTCTGGTGTTCATGGAGTCAGGTGAGCGAATTAGGGCCATCATGGCCCTCTTGTTATTATTTCTACTTGTGACCGCCTTTTGAACTGTTGAGACGGTTCAAATGAGTGGTCACAACACGTACTTTCATGAAGAAATAAACAAAATATTGTTGATTTTTTATGAAACATTGTGTTTGAGCAATTTATTGGCAAGTGGGAGGAACACACCCACACAGAGGGCTGATTCCCTGTCACTCGGGGTGAGTTATCTTAGGAGTTATATAACGTATTGGCAAGTGGGAGGAACACACCCACACAGAGGGCTGATTCCCTGTCACTCGGGTTGAGTTATCTTAGGAGTTATATAACGTATTGGCAAGTGGGAGGAACACACCCACACAGAGGGCTGATTCCCTGTCACTCGGGTGATTTCTTAGGAGTATATAACGTATTGGTAAGTGGGAGGAACACACCCACACAGAGGGCTGATTCCTTGTCACTCGGGGTGAGTTATCTTAGGAGTTATATAACGTATTGGCAAGTGGGAGGAACACACCCACACAGAGAGCTGATTCCCTGTCACTCGGGGTGCGTTATCTTAGGAGTTGTATACCGTATTGGCAAGTGGGAGGAACACACCCACACAGAGGGCTGATTCCCTGTCACTCAGGGCGAGTTATCTTAGGAGTTATATAACGTATTGGCAAGTGGGAGGAACACACCCACACAGAGGGCTGATTCCCTGTCACACAGGGCGAGTTATCTTAAGAGTTATATAACGTATTTGCAAGTGGGAGGAACACACCCACACAGAGGGCTGATTCCCTGTCACTCAGGGCGAGTTATCTTAGGAGTTATATAACGTATTGGCAAGTGGGAGGAACACACCCACACAGAGGGCTGATTCCCTGTCACTCAGGGCGAGTTATCTTAGGAGTTATATAACTATTGGTAATGGGAGGAACACCACCCACACAGTGGGCTGATTCCCTGTCACTCGGGGTGAGTTATCTTAGAGTTTATATACGTATTGCATTGAAGTGGGAGGAACACACCCACACAGAGACTGACTCGATCTTGTCCACTCGGGGTGAGATTATCATTTAGGAGTTATATAAACGTTATTGGGGCAAGTGGGAGGAAAACACCCACACAGAGGGCTGATTCCCCTCTCTCACTCAGGGTGGTGTGCCCGTTCTTTCTTAGGAGGTTGTTAGACGTATTGGCAAGTTGGAGGGAGAACACACACCACCGGGCTGATTCCCTGTCACTCAGGGCGAGTTATCTTAGGAGTTATATAACGTATTGGCAAGTGGGAGAACACACCACACAGATGATTCCCTGTCACTCATGGGCGAGTTTATCTTAGGAGTTTTATATAACGTATTTGGCCAAGTGGGAGGACACACCCACACAGAGGGCTGATTTCCCTGTTCATCGGGGCGAGTTATCTTATTGGAGTTTATATAACCCGTATTGGCTACGTGGGAGTGGAACACACCCACAGGGGCTGATTCCCCCTGTCATCAGGGCGAGTTATCTTAGGGTTATTAAAACCGTTTATTGGCAAGTGGGCGGAACAACCCACACAGAGGGCGGATTCCCTGTCACTGGGAGCGAGTTATCTTATGAGTTATATAACGTATTTTGGCAATTGTGGGAGGAACCCACCCACCCACACAGAGGGCTGATTCCCTGTCACTCAGGGGACGAGTTATCTTAGGGAGTTTATACGTTGGAGTGGGAGGAAACACACCCACCCAAACGAGGCCTTCCCTGTCATCGGGGTGAGTTATCTTAGGGAGTTATATAACGCATTGGCAAGTGGGAGGAACACACCCATACAGAGGGCTGATTCCCTGTCAGTCAGGGCGAGTTATCTTAGGGAGTTATATAACGTATTGGCAAGTGGGAGGAACACACCCACACAGAGGGCTGATTCCTTGTCACTCAGGGTGAGTTATCTTAGGAGTTATATAACGTATTGGCAAGTGGGAGGAACACACCCACACAGAGGACTGATTCCCTGTCACTCGGGGTGAGTTTTCTTAGGAGTTATATAGCGTATTGGTAAGTGGGAGGAACACACCCACACAGAGGGCTGATTCCCTGTCACTCGGGGTGAGTTATCTTAGGAGTTATATAACGTATTGGCAAGTGGGAGGAACACACCCGCACAGAGGGCTGATTCCCTGTCACTCGGGGCGAGTTATCTTAGGAGTTATATAACGTATTGGCAAGTGTGAGGAACACACCCACACAGAGGGCTGATTCCCTGTCACTCGGGCGAGTTATCTTAGGAGTTATATAGCGTATTGGCAAGTGGGAGGAACACACCCACACAGAGGGCTGATTCCCTGTCACTCGGGGCGAGTTATCTTGGGAGCTATATAGCGTGATTGGCAAGTGGGAGGAACACACCACACAGAGAGCTGATTCCCTGTTCACTCGTTTTTTTTTTGGGCGGTTATCTTTAGGGTTATATTGCGTTTTGGCAAAGTGGGAGGAACACACCCACACAGAGGGCTGATTCCCTGTCACTCGGGGCGAGTTATCTTAGGAGTTATATATCGTTTTCATTATGGAAAATTCTAATGTTTCACTTCTCATCAGAAATATAGCCTTCACTGTGGGATTTATAACTCATTTAGATACACCAAGAAAGTTATAAATATTTGACCTGTTTGTGGCTGACCTTGCTCGCTGAGATGGTTCAAATGAGTGGCTAACTAAGAAAAACAGAAAACATTCATATGTACCCTATTCATATGAGACCATGAGGCACTATGAGATTTTATTCCTATGAACATGGGCTGTTTTTCATGAAATCTCTTTACAAAAACTGATATTTTCTGTAAATGACGTCGAAAGATTCCGCAATTTGCACATCACAGAATTCCGGAATAGCTATAAAAATTTCATCAGCTTTCGACATCATTTACAGAACATATCGTAATTGTTGTAAATATTTTCATGTTCTAAGGTACAAAATTACATGGCGTGTCTCATGTGTGTCCAACAGGAAATTTGCCTTACTTCATTGAATATGTGACACATAGGTACATTGGACACGTGTCTATCTCTAAATGTATTTGTATCTTAAGCTGCAGCACGATAACTGCATCATTGGCCAATCTTGTGATGATCATTTAAGTTACCATGGTATTGCTATCTGTATATGCTATTGAAGAGATGTAAAACCCGCAAGTGGAAGACTAGAACCTAGGACCCAAAACATGGCCCATTCAAAAACGTTACCCCACCAACCCAATGCTAAAGACTATACATTGGTCTTTAGAAGTTGGTGGGTGAGATAATTTCTTGCGGCCAGTACTCTGAAATTGACCAAAACATTATTCATAGAATTGATTGATTTCCTTCGTTGTCTATGTAAAACACTCAATCAATTAATCCTATTTCATCCTATTGCTCCACTAGAGGGTGGTGCGTAGTTATGCCAATTAGAATCAATAATTAATTTTTATGGCATCATATACGTGTATTTGAAATGTTTAGCCCCATTGCTCCACTGCAGGGTGGTGCGTGGGTCGTGACGCCGGCAGACAAGGCGAACTACGACGTAATGTTCCGCAAGGCCGACCTCGATATGGATGGGTTTGTGTCCGGCCAGGAGATACGCGAGATATTCATACAGAGCGGGCTACAGAACAACGTGCTGGCACACATCTGGTCAGTATTACTTGTGACATTCGTTCGTATGGTGTCTGCTGGCTGACAGCAGCTATATTACGACGTTTGCAACCCGTGTAGCCTCGGATCAGCTGGGCCTATACTGTTCGCAATCCAGTCTTATTTCAGTCAGCATAATTAGTGTGGTCTACTCCTGACTATGTGTTTTTATGCCCCCGCCACCGAATGGTGAGGGGGGCATATAGTGTTACCGGCGTCCGTACGTACGTACGTACGTACGTACGTACGTACGTACGTACGTCCCGAAACCTTAACGCTGGGTAAATGGCTTATAATTTCTGTTTCCTTGCTCGGATCTGCTTCACATTTCACACACGCATTGCTCCAATGGTCCTCTACCGCCCTGTGACAAATCCACATTCGTCCTGCCCCCACTAAGCCCAGGATCAAGGTCACAGACTTGGTGCTTTCGAAACCTTAACGCTGGGTAAATGGCTTATAATTTCTGTTTCCGTGCTCGGATCTGCTTCACATTTCACACACGCATTGCTCCAATGGTCCTCTACCGCCCTGTGACAAATCCACATTCGTCCCGCCCCCACTAAGCCCAGGATCAAGGTCACAGACTTGGTGCTTTCGAAACCTTAACGCTGGGTAAATGGCTTATAATTTCTGTTTCCTTGCTTGGATCTGCTTCACATTTCACACACGCATTGCTCCAATGGTCCTCTACCGCCCTGTGACAAATCCACATTCGTCCCGCCCCCGCTAAGCCCAGGGTCAAGGTCACAGACTTGGTGCTTTCGAAACCTTAACGCTGGGTAAATGGCTTATAATTTCTGTTTCCGTGCTCGGATCTGCTTCACATTTCACACACGCATTGCTCCAATGGTCCTCTACCGCCCTGTGACAAATCCACATTCGTCCCGCCCCCGCTAAGCCCAGGGTGAAGGTCACAGACTTGGTGCTTTCGAAACCTTAACGCTGGGTAAATGGCTTATAATTTCTGTTTCCGTGCTCGGATCTGCTTCACATTTCACACACACATTGCTCCAATGGTCCTCTACCACCCTGTGACAAATCCACATTCGTTCCGCCCCCGCTAAGCCCAGGGTCAAGGTCACAGACTTGGTGCTTTCGAAACCTTAACGCTGGGTAAATGGCTTATAATTTCTGTTTCCGTGCTCGGATCTGCTTCACATTTCACACACACATTGCTCCAATGGTCCTCTACCACCCTGTGACAAATCCACATTCGTTCCGCCCCCGCTAAGCCCAGGGTCAAGGTCACAGACTTGGTGCTTTCGAAACCTTAACGCTGGGTAAATGGCTTATAATTTCTGTTTCCTTGCTCGGATCTGCTTCATTTCATTTCACACACGCATTGCTCCAATGGTCCTCTACCGCCCAGTGACAAATCCACATTCGTCCTGCCCCCGCTAAGCCCAGGGTCAAGGTCACAGACTTGGTGCTTTCGAAACCTTAACGCTGGGTAAATGGCTTATAATTTCTGTTTCCGTGCTCGGATCTGCTTCACATTTCACACACGCATTGCTCCAATGGTCCTCTACCGCCCTGTGACAAATCCACATTCGTCCTGCCCCCACTAAGCCCAGGATCAAGGTCACAGACTTGGTGCTTTCGAAACCTTAACGCTGGGTAAATGGCTTATAATTTCTGTTTCCGTGCTCGGATCTGCTTCACATTTCACACACGCATTGCTCCAATGGTCCTCTACCCCCCCCTGTGACAATCCACATTCGTCCCGCCCCGCTAAGCCCCAGGGTCAAGGTCACAGACTTGGTGCTTTCGAAACCTTAACGCTGGGTAAATGGCTTATAATTTCTGTTTCCTTGCTTGGATCTGCTCACATTTCACACACGCATTGCTCCAATGGTCCTCCCTACCGCCCCTGTGGACAAATCCACAATCCACATTCGTCCCGCCCGCCCCCCGCTAACCCAGGGTCAAGGTCACAGACTTGGTGCTTTCGAAACCTTAAAACGCTTGGGTAAATGGCTTATAATTTCTGTTTCCGTTGCTCGGAATCTGCTTCACATTTCACACACGCATTGCTCCAATGGTCCTCTACCGCCCTGTGACAAATCCACAATTCGTCCCGCCCCCAAGCTAAGCCCAGGGTCAAGGTCACAGACTTGGTGCTTTCGAAACCTTAACGCTGGGTAAATGGCTTATAATTTCTGTTTTCCGTGCTCGGACTGCTTCACATTTCACACACACATTTGCTCCAATGGTCCTCTACCACCCTTGAAGAACAATCCACATTCGTTCGTCCCCCGCTAAGCCATTGGGTCAAGGTCACCCAGACTTGTGCAATTCGAAACCAATAACGCTGGTAAATGGCTTATAAATTTCTGTTTCCTTGCTCGGATCTGCTTCACATTTCACACACGCATTGCTCCAATGGTCCTCTACCACCCTGTGACAAATCCACATTCGTCCCGCCCCCCCGCTAAGCCCAGGTTCAAGGTCACAGACTTGGTGCTTTCGAAATAAACCTTAACGCAGGTAAATGGCTTATAATTTCTGTTTCCTTTCTCGGATCTGCTTCACATTTCACACACGCATTGCTCCAATGGTCCTCTACCGCCCTGTGACAAATCCACATTCGTCCCGCCCCCGCTAAGCCCAGGGTCAAGGTCACAGACTTGGTGCTTTCGAAACCTTAACGCTGGGTAAATGGCTTATAATTTCTGTTTCCTTGCTCGGATCTGCTTCACATTTCACACACGCATTGCTCCAATGGTCCTCTACCGCCCTCTGACAAATCCACATCGTCCCGCCCCCGCTAAGCAGGTTCAAGGTCACAGACTTGGTGCTTTCGAAACCTTAACGCTGGGTAAATGGCTTATAATTTCTGTTTCCTTGCTCGGATCTGCTTCACATTTCACACACGCATTGCTCCAATGGTCCTCTACGCCCTGTGACAAATCCACATTCGTCCCGCCCCCGCTAAGCCCAGGGTCAAGGTCACATACTTGGTGCTTTCGAAACCTTAACGCTGGGTAAATGGCTTATAATTTCTGTTTCCTTGCTCGGATCTGCTTCACATTTCACACACGCATTGCTCCAATGGTCCTCTCCAACCCTGTGACAAATCCACATTTGTCCCGCCCCCGCCAAGCCCAGGGTCAAGGTTACAGACTTGGTGCGTTTGAAACCTTAACGCTCGGGTAAATGGCTTATAATTTCTGTTTCCTTGCTCGGATCTGCTTCTCATTTCACACACGCATTGCTCCAATGGTCCTCTGCCACCATGTGACAAATCCACATTCAAATATGCCTTGTTTTCTTTGGCTGCCAGCGGGGGCATTCGTGTGCCGATAGGCCACATTTCTAGTTGCTGTATGTAACCATCTTGACAACATACTTGCGGATAACAGCAAAATCACAGTCAGGATTATACCACACTAATTATGCTGACTGAAATAAGGCTGGATTGCGAACAGTATAGGCCCAGCTAATCTGAATGTTACTGTGACACTATCCCGGCTTTAAATGACCTTAGCTGTTGATAGGCCGTTAAACATCATTAAACAAACAAACTGTGACACTAATTAATTTAAAAATTGCCAGGGGCTGAACAAAATATTATTTTACACAATTTCCCTGATAACTTATTCGTAATGTTGATTGTGACTGGAAAACTGGGGCTTGTGGCCATCGCGGCCAGTGTAGACCGAGACCAGCCGTCACATTCACTGCTAGTACAGAGTATTGTTCCCTGTCAGGCTGCAGGGGTGTGCTAGCAGATAAGAAGCTACACAGTCCATTTAGTCAGTGACACTCCCATATTGTATCGTATTAAACATAATAATACACTCGTGTAATAATTGTGTAAATGAGAAAACTAGAGAAAACTAGAGAAAACATCTTATGTGATCAGTACAGCTTCAATGTATGATGCTCTGCTTGTGCATTGAAAATAATTATCTAATGTTTATGTTTATGCAATACATTGGTGTCACCAGTATTTTTGAAAAGGGGTTTCGACTTTTAACTGTGAAGCAATCAAAATATGTAAGGGGTCCAGGGGATGCCCCTGGACCCCTTACAAATTTTGGTTGCTCCACAGTTTTGATTTCCAGAAGCCAAATTAGCATTCGCGTACATTTAGACAAGAACAAGCTCCTGGGTAAAGCGTTTTGGGTCAATTTAAGAAGCGTATGTCTGAAAATTGGAATATTGCAATACGTTCGGCTTAGCTTGACTGCTCTGTTAATAAGTCATTCTAATAATATAATGTCTACTCGTTCATTCATAGAAAATGGCTATCACGGATCTCATTTATATATCTATAAAACTACTGCTGGCTCCAACAAAGGGGGTTTGTACCCATTGAACCTCCCCTGACGACGCCCTTACAATATGATATTTATTAAACAAGTCTACCAAACTCATAAGCAACTCGTCATGGCCGAGTTTCTTATGAAATCAATGAACTTGTTTAACCCATTTTATGCCAGATACTTATTCACAGGTTTCAAAATTTACAAACATTGTATTCTACCTTCTTTATTTCTCAATGAAAGTATATTTTGTTATCTCTCGGTTGAACCGATGATTCAAATGAGTGGTTACAACATATACTTCGATGCAGAAAAAGAATTAAAAAAATTCAATATGAACTCTGAGGGATCGTAGCTAGTAACCAACAGGAGAACCAACTTGTATCGGAAAATCTAATTTTATCATTGTATACATGTTACTCATTTATATTGTTCATCATAGTTTTATATTTACCCTAATCATTTGATTACCTACCACATCTAACATACTATCTTACTATTATTTTCTTCTTCATCTAAATTGCTTGGCCCTAAATGATACTCTTTTGTGTTGATGGGCCGTTAAGCACCATTCCATTCCTGTTGAATTTATTTGTAGAAATCCGGTCCAACTGGTATGGTTTACAGTCTTATTGCTTGTAAAAAGGACGATTGTAGCACTTTGTAGTGAAAAGGAACTATTATAGAATGGCTTCGCAATGTGATCCTGGACTGAATTATTTGCCAGATTCATATTTTCACACTTATTATGCCCCCTATGCGATTGTGAGGGGCGCATATAATTGTTGCTCTTCCGTACGTCCGTCTGTCCACACGTCCGTCCGTGTACAGTTACATCGAAAAGTCAAAAAGTTGGTATTAAGCGTTTCGCCAGTTAGTGTCCAGTATGCCACAGGGGCATATCCACGTTGTACAAACATAATGATCAGATCAGACTGCACGGATGTCACTGCACAAATGTGCAGTCTGATCTGTGTGTACTCTGTTCGCGAAACTCATTTTTTTGTAGTATTCAGGAAGAAATAAGACGCTAAAATACAACTTATATAGGATATATATATATAGATATAAATAGATCTGCTAAGGGAAATAACACATTAAACAATCACACATGTAAGATCCTCCATATACTGCAGGGGCCTGTGTGACATGAAGAGTATCGGTAAGCTGAACTCAGAGCAGTTTGCACTGGCAATACACCTGGTCCAACAGAAGCTGAAGGGCGTCGACCCACCCGCCCAGTTGCCAATGGAGATGATTCCACCGTCAGTGAGGCCCAAGGCCGGGCCTGATACCGCCGCCTTCGGGGTCGCGGTGAGTGTATCTGCCTTTATGTGGCACATTAACCCGTTCAACACCAGAGACATCTTTCCTAATATTTGCAAACAGTGTAGATAGGATGAGCCGGCTCATAACGAGCCGTCCCATCAAGATCTGCAGCATTTGTGGATATTTTTGTGTCCTCAGTCTTGGTAGAGCTGGGAGTCATATAGTGTTGGGATTGTGTGTCACTGTGTCGTCGAGTGTGTCTGGTTAAGAATTTTTGCCGGACTTACTCCAATGTCAAAGGGAGCGTTTGTGTGAGGACAGGCCACACTTGCCCCCTACGTGATAGCAAGGGGGCATATTGTGTTGCTCTTGAGGCTCTGTACTTCCGTCCGTCCGTGTACATTTACGTCAAAAAGTCTAAATGTTTTTAAGAGTTTCTCCATCATGTAATATCTTTAATGATACTTGAAGCATTGCTTTAATATTTGGACAGTTCATTCACCTGAACATGTGTGACACACTCGCACCACCAATAACATGACACATGTGACCTTCAAAATGATGCTGAAACACTAAACCATTGTCTTGCGTCTTGCGTTGTAAGAGTTTCCTCATCATGTAGTATCTTTAATATTACTTGGAGGATTGCTTTAATATTTGGACACTTCATTCACCTGCTGAACGTGTGTGAATCACACCACCAATGACATGACCTTTACCTTTGTGACCTACAAAATGGTGCTGAAACACTTAGCCATTTTCTTGCATCAAAATGTTTGTAAGACTTTCACAAATAAATATTATTTTTGTTTACACACAATCTCTTGAGTCCAGTATGCCATGGAGGCATATCCATCTTTTACAAACATAATGTCTATTTTTTTTTGCTGAGCAAAGAAGCAATTTTACAAACAATTCTCGTTGCTTAAAAATTCCTTATTACTAAGCCGTGGCTTAAAATTGCCTTAAAAGAGCAAAAATAAACAACGCCATTTATTATTATACGACCGTTTTAAAAAAACCGGTACATATTATGTTTTACCGCTGTGCGGCGGGCGAGCGGCGGACATAAAAACTGCATAGTTTGTGTACACAACTCCTCTGAGACCGTTCAGTCGATCGATCTGAAACTATACACGCGTCTTCTACACATATTGTAGATGTGCACCTTGGTGTTTTTATGCCAAAAAAATAAGTTTTTAACAAAAATATCACCTTTTTAAAGGTACATGCCCACGCAGTAGGCACAGAATGTTCTTTATAGGAATTAAATAAGTGTATAATTATGTCCCTATTCCACCAGTTCTAAAAATTACGAGTGCCTGCTATACAAATATAATCATTTATTAATTATCAAATTACTGTTAGCGACGCGCGGCGGTAACAGTATATTTTGATAATGTGTGGGGACGACGACTTTCACATCACGGCTTGCGGTGCGCATGCGCAGTATACTACGCGCGTCAGTAGGCTTCCCAATATGTAAACAAGAATATCAACATGTCGAAACGTCCAGGACGGAAATTGTATGAAATGGCGTCGTCCAAAAAAAAGGTGAAATGTCTGAGGGACAGGCAGTACAGAGAGAGAGTGGTTAATATTGGCGACCAGATCACCAAATGGAAAGAGTTACGTGGAGATTTAGATTTGGACTCGAATAGAGATTTTTCTTCTCAACTTCCGATACATCACTGCGCATGTCAAAAATGTGATATGATTGACCGTGTCACGTGGCGCGTATTGGTAAAAATAGCACGAGGTAGAAAATACCCTTTCTGGTCGCGGCATATAAAATGCGATTTAACACCAATTAACACGCGCCGTAATTAAAAATAACTCGTTAGTGGGTAGACAAATGGCTCGTAACAGGCATGACAGAAAATGAAAAGTAGTAGTACAGTGTAACCTACTGCGTGGGCATGTACCTTTAACTTTGCCATTTTTTCTACATTTTTGTATACAATTCTACAATTCTATATAGGGTACAAAGTTTGTGTACACAACTCCTCCCAAACCATTCAGTCGATCGATCTGAAACTATACATACGTCTTCTACACATATTTAAGATGTGCACCTTGGTGTTTTTATGCCGAAAAAATATCACCTTTTTAACTTAGCCATTTTTTCGGCATTTTTGTATACAATTCTATATAGGGTACAGAGTTTGTGTACACAACTCCTCTTAAACCGTTCAGTCAATCGATCTGAAACTATACACACGTCTTCTAGACATATTAAAGATGTACTCCTTGGTGTTTTTATGCCGAAAAAATATTTGTAAAAATAAATATCACCTTTTTAACTTAGCCATTTTTTCTACATTTTTGTATACAATTCTATATAGGGTACAGAGTTTGTGTCACAACTCCTCTGAAACCGTTACGTTATTCGATCTGAAACTATACACACGTCTTCTACACATATTGTGCACCTTGGTGTTTTTACGCGGAAAAAAATATATTTTAACAAAAATATCACATTTTTTAACTTAATCATTTTTTCTACATTTTTGTATCCAATTCTATATAATTTCTACTTTACACATCTCTACCTAAATTAGTATACCTGTTTAGCACAACAAGAGAAGAAATAAAGCTAGAGTTTCAAATTCTCATTAATGTTTCTTGCTTTGGTGTCTGGTCCATCTTCGACGGGCGTATTTTGTGACTTACGGCACTCTTGTATATATTTGTGTGTTGCAGGATGGCGGCACTAGTCATGGACCGTACGGCCACGTGGCCGACTTCTCTGCCATCAAGGACCTCGACATCATACAGAAGGAGATTGATGACATCAAAAGGTGCAGTACATCTATCTAACTTGTCACAATAAAATTGGTTCAATTGAAGCTTTGGAAAATATACCTCCATGTCAATGATCCTGCAGCCGTTAAAGTCCTGATCAATGAGCATATTCTTGCAACCGATTGTTAAAAGCACTAGGAATAGTTCACTGGAACTATTGAAGAGTACAGATATAAATTGTAAGCGGGAAAATAATTTTCCCATATGAATTTCTTTTTATCCCCTCGCCGATAGGCAAGAGGCAATATAGTGTTAGTCCATTTGTACATACATACGTACATTAGTAACACCTTTCATTTTTAGCGCGCCTTCCGAAGGAAGCCATGCTTATGGCATACCCTCGGCGTCGTAGGCGTCCGTCTGTCTGTCCGTCCGTCCGTCCATCTTCAAAAATTGTAATGGCCTATATTTTCTAAGCCCAGGGTCAAGGTCACATACTTTGTGCATCTCAAAACCTTAACGCTCAGACGCACGGGTAAATGGCCTATATTTTCTGTTTCCTTGCTTGGATTTGCTTCTTATTTCACACACGCATTGCTCCAAGGGTCCTCTACTGCGTTGTTGCAAATTCACGTCCGTGCCGCCCCTTCTAAGCCCAGGGTCAAGGTCACATACTTTGTGCATCCCGAAACCTTAACGCTCGGGTAAATGGCCTATATTTTCTGTTTGCTTGCTTGGATTTGCTTCATATTTCACACACGCATTGCTCCAAGGGTCCTCTACCTCTGCTAAGCCCAGGGTCAAGGTCAAATACGCTCGAAACCTTAACACGCTCTGGTAAATGGCTCATACATTTTCTTTCCCTTATCCAGCACGTTGTGTTTTCAAATGTGCCCTCGGTTCCTTTGCTGCCACCGGGCGTGCTTCGTTGTCCTCTGACAACTCTTGTTCAATAACTTGTGAACCGCATCACCAATTTTGATAATATTTGGCCACAATGTGTGTCTAGGGATGGTGCTTTGTTGTGCATATGACCCATGTCCGACCGACCAAGGGCAAGGTCACTGAGGACTTATGTTCACCTAGTTTGTAAGGCTTTGTAAGGCAACTACATTAACACTAAATTATTGTAAAGGCTGCCAGCAAGGGGATTAGCTTCGTAATAACGATGCACTTTTCTATTTGTTTTTTCTTTATGTAGAATGAAAGATATATAGCTGGACATTGAATGCATTCCCAAATTTATAAGTAATTTGACTACATATCGTATCAGTAGTCTCCCTAATGACATGGCTTTAGGATCAGTCATTCAAACTCATTGGCTTGATGTTCTCTACTATATATATGACTGTGACTGGAGAAATGGGACTTATGTGATCTGTGACGAGTTTATTTGCTGATCAAGTAGAACACTTGTGACAACTATCTATTTTGCTTGTTTGAAACATGACAGGTATTTCATTGATGGAATGCCGAACAGTGCAGTTGCTGATCTGGATCTACACTGGTCAAAAAGCCCATTAGCCCCGTTTCTCCAGTCACAGCCACATATAAGTTTTATATTCCACATTTGCCCTGAAAATTTCATCAACTTTCGATGTCATTTACAGAAAATATCACAGTTTCTATAAATAACTCACACAAAAAATCACACATCTTCTTGCTTTCAAAATCACATGGCTTGCAGGGCTCCAGATAAGGAATTAGTAATTGGAGACAATTCTAATGAAATACCAAGATATGTTTTCATGGAAAATAAGAAAACTATGCTATATTTGTGGTCTGTTTATTGTTTTCTGCAGCATGGTAAAGGTAGCACAAATTTTTTATTGCTTTTTGGTACTCGCTGTTTCCGATTTCAATTGGGTTTTTTGACAATTTTAATTGGGTATTTAAGCAAATGCGCAGCTTATCTGGCTTGTCTCGTATCAGGGAGAAGCTACAGCTGGAGGCGGACCAACAGCAGCGGGGTGCCGACATCAAGATCTGCCAGGGCGAGGTACAGACGCTACAGAAGGAGTTGGACATGATCACCACCACGCTACACCAGCTGGAGAACCAGAAACTCGACGCACAGAAAGCTCTCGATGACCTCGATGACAAGGTAGGCAATATAATCACCCAGGTGACTTTGATGACAAGGTAGGGGAAATAAGCACCCAGGTGACTCAGATGACAAGGTAGGGGATGTGAGCACCTAGTTGACTTTGATGACAAGGTAGGGCAAATAAGCTCCCGTATGACTTTGATGACAAGGTAGGGGAAATAAGCACCCAGATGACAAGGTAAGGGATGTGAGAACCCAGTTGACTTTGATGACAATGTCGGGGAAATGAGCATATTACATTGTGAGATTTATTCTTATAGGTACTAGAAGTGAATTCCAGCCAGAAAATAAAAATTCAGATATATAGAATGTGTATGTTTTCAGAAATCCAAACTAGAGACGAGTGCTAGTGAGCTGAGGCAGAAATGTGAAGATGAACAGAGACAGGTATGTGTGGCAAGTTATATTTGGCTGTCACTGGAGAAATGGGACTTATACGTTTTGCGACCAGTGTAGATCCAGATCATCCTGTGCATCCGCACAGTCTGATCAGGATCTGCCCTGTTCGCCATTCCATGAATGAAACAACCGTCCTGATTCTAACAAGTTCTATAGATCATTATCAGGCTGCATGAGTGCTATTTCATCTGGATCTGCACTGGTCACCAATCGCATCAGCCCCATTTCTCCAGTCACAGTGACAAATGTGAAGATGAACAGAACAGATGTCACACTGATTGACTCCTTCCATTTATTTAACACACATGCTGAAGACTTTGTATGCTTTGGGGGTATTATATATGGTATCTACATATACAGGTAATTATCGTTATCTGGAAGTTGACCACACTGAGCTAAATATATTGACATATCCACACTTCGAGATATAAATTTGCCAAATTTAGCGACCAGTCTTTACTTTACTTCCGGGTTTTCATAAATCATGCACTTTCTTTACACAAAATGCGCATGCATTGTTACTAAGTATATCGCATATGCATGACACAATTTCCTGTACACATTTATTTTGCAAATCATACCCAATACACATCAATGAATAACCGTTGCATCTAAATGTCAACGCTCACAGTCTCTTCTGACGATGTTGTTATTTAATCGCAAAATGCAAGACCCGCAATGTGTCCCCAAACCACGTCGGACCTAGACTCGTCGGCCTCAAACAAATTTGGCCCAAGTCGAATCAAATCAGCATTAAGAAATAGCAAGTTCAATTGACTTTGTTGCCACGCCGTTTATTTCATCTACATGTTAAAGTGATTCAATGTCACATTGATTAATTGGTTAATTATGGTTTAAGTGAATTCCTTTAACATGTTTGTGCAACGTTTAACACATTTTAGCGGCAGATTTTTTTTTATTTCTATAGACATGTGAAAACTTACCTGAGATAATCTCTCTGAATCAGACTTGGCGGTGCCGGGCGTTTATTTTTCACATCGAGTTATCATAATACAAATATGAAGGAAACATGCTATAGGGACTTGATTTCCACCTCAACATAACTGAAATATCGACGTTTCTGTTAATATCGATTTATCAGGAGTAAAATACATGATCTATATAGGGAATTCGACGGGACCTAAGAGATAAGCAGGTATGTCGAGATAAGCGGTATATCGAGGTATAAAGAGAATCAGCTGTATATTACATCGTATATGTAGGAAATAATAGACCTGTCTCATATTATTAAACTTTGCAATCACTACGCTCCTTACAAGTTCATAACTGATGGGCTATCTTTATTTGCTCAATGATTTAAAATTGATGGTCTTTTTAGCTCACCTGAGCGAAGGTCATGTGAGCTATTGTTACCGTCGTCCGTCGTCGTCCGTGAACATTTTCAAATGTCTTCTCCTTGGTAACCATTGGGCCTATAGTCACCAAACTTCATGGTCATGGTCCTTAGGTAGGGGGATTGCAAAATTGTTAAAATGACGTCATTACGTAATTCAATCTAAAAATAGCACAAATTCTTAAAAAATCTTCTCAAGAACCGCCAACCGGATTTCGACAAAACTTGTTAGGAATGATCGATGTACAATGCTCTTTCAAAGTTGTTAAAATGGTGACCCCGGGGTCAAAAATAGGCGTGGCCCGTGGGGTCAAATTGGGTCAAATTTTATTTTTGACTGAATATGGTCATGTCATATATCAAATTGAAGGTATCAATGAGGCGATCACTCTGGTGCATTTTTTGTCGAAATCGGATGGTTGTGTCATCCAAGATGGCCGCCGAAATGTCAAACGGTCGTTCGTTTATTAGATATTTAAAAATTCTTCTTCACATGAACCGCTTGGCCCATGGTAGCCAAACTTAAAAGTTATGGTCCATAGGTGAAGCCTTTTCAGATTTGTTAAAATGGAGGTCATCACTAATCCAAGATGGCCGCTGTCTAAAAATAGCATAAATTCTTTAAAAAATCTTCTTCTCATGAACCGCTAGCCGGATTTCGACTAAACTTGGTAGGAATGATCGATTTACAATGCTCTTTCAAAGTTGTTAAAATGGTGACCCCGGGGTCAAAAGGGTCAAATTTTATTTTTGACCGAATATGCTCATGTCATATATCAAATTGAAGGTATCGATGAGGCGATTGCTCTGGTGCAGTATTTGTCGGAATCGGATGATTATGTCATCCATGATGGCCACCAAAAGGTCCATGTATTCGAGATTTTGAACGTCATTTTCTCAGGAACCACATGGCCGATGCTGGCCAAACTTAGGAAGTTAAGATCCTTCGGTGAAACATTTTCAGATTTGGTAAAATGAGAGTCATCGCTTAATCCAAGATGACCGCCATCTAAAAATAGCACAATTTTTTTAAAACCCATGAACTCCATGTCACATTCTCCTCTGGTGTTCATGGAGTCAGATGAGCGAATTAGGGCCATCATGGCCCTCTTGTTTATGAAAGCCCATGTTTATTGTTGAATACGTTTTCTATGGAAATGGTCATTATTGCCAGAGAAATTGGGTTGTGTGGATTACGCTTTGTCTGATCTGCCTGTGAATGACCCTACATGCCCAAATTTTACTGCTATATAAGTAATGCAAACACAATCTTTTTTTTCGATGATATTAAATTTTATTTATTTTTATTTCGTAAAATTGGGTCAAATATTGATTTTATTACAAAAAAAGACTTCTCTATGGGAATTTAACATGGGGGGAAAAACAGGTGGAGAACAGGAGGGGTGGTAAAACGAAAACAATTGGAAATTGACTTTGAACCGTGGCTAGAAGCTTGGAAACGATCTAACTAAGAAAACAAAAGTTAAATTTTGAAAATCGGTCCACTATATCAGAAATTTGAAGAAAAAAAATCCCCATGTTAAATCACTCTGTGAAGATGTCTATGGGGATTTAATATGGGTATATTTTATTTTTTTCGCAATAAAATCAATATTGGACCAAATTTCACGAAATAAAAAGAAGGCTCATTCTTAATTGTATCCCCCGGACTCCGTCGGGGGATACTATGGATTTGACAGCGCGCCGCGTCCGCGTCCGCATCCGCGTCCGCCGCAGACACTTCTTGTCCGGAGCATAACTCGAACACCCTTTGGAATATTTTCATGAAACTTCACACATGCATAGACCACGACCCGAAGGTGTGTCGCGCGCAAGAATGACAACTCTTGCATAGCTAATTTTTGAGTTATCTCCCTTTTTTGTTTCTCGCACTGATTTCGTGTCCGGAGCATAACTCCACCACCCTTTGGAATATTTTCATGAAACTTCACACATGCATAGACCACGACCCGAAGGTGTGTCGCGCACAAGAATGACAACTCTTGCATAGCTAATTTTTTAGTTATCTCCCTTTTTTGTTTTGCGCACTGATTGACCATAACTCGACCACCCTTTGGAATATTTTTATGAAACTTAACACATTCAATTAGACCACGAACCGAAGGTGTGTCGTGCACAAGAATGACAACTATTGCATAGCTAATTTTTTAGTTATCTCCCTTTTTTGTTTTCGCTCACTGATTTCCTGTCCGGAGCATAACTCGACCACCCTTTGGAATATTTTCATGAAACTTCACACATGCATAGACCACGACCCGAAGGTGTGTCGCGCACAAGAATGACAACTCTTGCGTAGCTAATTTTTGAGTTATCTCCCTTTTTTGTTTTGCGCACTCTACAAACTGGACAATAATGCATGAAGACCTGTTTTCTTCTCGTCTGCTCTGTACACCATTTTCTCGTGTGCTCTGTACACCTTACCTGTAGAGAGAACAAAAGAAACTGGGAGAACCATGTGCTAACATGGGCTAGCATGTGCAGATGTCCAGTGCTTGACCACTGCTGACCAGGTAATTTATACAGGTAAATCACTACATTGGGTACTGTGTTGAAAATATTGTGGCATTATGTGGACCTGTGCAGATTTTTGTAGATAAATATAGGACTATTAAAAAAAAATCTGGTCTCCAATAGCAAGCATTATTATTTTTAAACTTTTTTTTTTTTTTCATTTTTTTTTTCATTTTTTTTTCATTTTTTTTTCTTTTTTTTTTTCATTTTTTATTTTTTATTTTTTTTTTCATTTTTTTTTAATTTTTTTTTTGTTTTTTTTTTCATTTTTTTTTTCAAATTATTTTTCAATTTTTGTCTAGTAGCATAAGGTCGTAAGTGCTTTATACAGACTATTCACCTGTGCATGTGCTAGCATGTGCAACTGACCACTGACCACTTACAGGTAATTTATACAGGTAAATGATTATATTACATTTCCGTAAACTGTGTTGAAAATATTGTGGGAATATGTAGATAAATATAGGACTATTAAAAAACATTCTGGGCTCCAGTAGGGAGCATTATTCTTTTTCTTTTTTTTAATTTAATTTTTTTTTCCATTTTTTTTTTTTTTTTTTTTATTTTTTTTTTTACATTCTTTTTCAATTTTTTAACTGACCACTAACTTATTACAGGTAATTTATACAGGTACATTATTACATTTCCGTAAACTGTGTTGACAATATTGTGGCAGTATGTGGACCTGTGCAGATATATGCAGATAAATATAGGACTATTAACAAAAATTCTGGGCTCCAGTAGCGAGCATTATTTAAAAAAAAAAAATTTGTATATTACATTTCCGTAGATAAATGGCATTATGTGGACCTGTGCAGATATATGTAGATAAATATAGGACTATTAAAAAAAAATTCTGGGCTCCAGTAGCAAGTATTATTATTTTTTATTTTTCAACTTTTTTTTCAATTTTTTTTTTTTACATTCTTTTTAAAAAATTTAACTGACCACTAACTTATTACAGGTAATTTATAACTAACTTATTACAGGTAATTTATACAGGTACATTATTACATTTCCGTAAACTGTGTTGACAATATTGTGGCAGTATGTGGACCTGTGCAGATATATGCAGATAAATATAGGACTATTAACAAAAATTCTGGGCTCCAGTAGCGAGCATTATTTAAAAAAAAAATTTGTATATTACATTTCCGTAGATAAATGGCATTATGTGGACCTGTGCAGATATATGTAGATAAATATAGGACTATTAAAAAAAAATTCTGGGCTCCAGTAGCAAGTATTATTATTTTTTATTCCATTTTTTTTTTTACATTCTTTTTCAATTTTTTAACTGACCACTAACTTATTACAGGTAATTTATACAGCTAAATTATTACATTTACCTAAACTGTGTTGACAATATTGTGGCAGTATGTGGACCTGTGCAGATATATGTAGATAAATATAGGACTATTAAAAAAAATTCTCGGCTCCAGTAGCGAGCATTATTTTTTTTATTTACATTCTATATTACATTTCCGTCAACTGTGTTGAAAATATTGTGGCATTATGTGCACCTGTGCAGATATATGTACATAAATATAGGACTATTAACAAATAATTCTGCACTCCAGTAGCTTCACACATGCATAGACCCTAAAGGTGTGTCGCGCAAGATTGACAACTCTTGCATCACTAATTGTTTAGTTATCTCCCTTTGTCCGTCACCGATTTTGTCTCCGGAGCATAACTCGATCACCATTTTTTCAAACTACTTGTGTATCTGGGGAGGGGGATACACATGCGCTTGTCGACAAGCGTCCATTTCTAGTTTTTTCTAGAATTTACTATTATCGAAAAAAAATACTGCTTTTGCGTTGTTTATATAGCCGTAAATTCTGGGCAGCTTTTATGAAACAGAACGTAATAAAATATCCACTATTGTGTTTCAGATTGACACTCTGAATCAACAGTTGAACAGTCAAGCCAGATCTGCCAAGGTATACAGGTCTTTTAATACAATGTTGTCGTAGTTTAGTTTGTGTGGGGTTTAAGGATGGGTTGTGGCCTAGGGGTTAGAACACCTGACTTCCAATCTGGAGGTTGTGAGTTCAAACCTCGCTTTGGACATCAAAAATACTTTCATAGTATTTCCATGCCACTGGTCTGTTGGATGAGACTTTAAACTATGGTCCCGTCTCTATATAACCTTAACTGTTGCTGGGACGTTAAACCCATTCACTTTTTTCATGCGTGGTTTTGCCCCGTGTGGTATCAACGTTTCAATTGGTTGCATGCAGAGCTGCTTCATACAATACAACACAGTATCACCTCCTTGTAGTAAAAAGAGACTAAAATGTGATTGAGCTCGGTGATCTTTTGGCAAAGGAAACTGGCATTAGTTAATAGCTTGTGGATTCAGTGGACATTGAATCTGCAATTTCCTTCACACAGTTCAGACTCTGGTTCTACCCAATCACCCGTCCTTATGTGATCATATGTAGTAATCACTCATGTAAAACCCTATTAACCCTTTCAACACGACAGGCCTGTTTAGTGGTTATTGGCAAAAAATGTAGATCCAGATGAGCCGGCTCGTGACGAGCCGTCTCATCAGGATCTGCACTTTTTGCAAGTAATTTTCATATTTTTAAGAACAAAAAACACCCCATTTTCACAAATGGACTATTTTGTGACGGTTGAATTGGTTGCAAAATTAACATTTCAAAATCCATTCCAGTTACTTGGGGTTGAAAGAGTTAATGCAATAAACTATACAAAAGTGTACCGCTGTGATTACCAGGAACAAGAGGATGAGTTGAGCAGCCTGCGGATACAGCTGGGTAACCTACGGGAGGAGGAAAACCAACTGGAACAGAAGGTCGACTCCGGCAAACAGCAGCTAGAGCTGCTCGCCAAGTCCCATAAAGATCTTCTGCTGCAGGTCAGCCAGGTATGGACGGGGGAAACATTTATCTGGTCCAGTGATGTTATTTAAAGCTAGTTTTGATTGATTGATTTCGTGTTTGGTATGGTTAACAAATATCAATTGCATGTGTGCAAAATACATATTTGTTCATTCTGCCTCTGATCCATCAGAGTTAACCCCCTTTTCTGCTTTTAGTGGAAAGTGAGACAGAGCATAATTCTAGTGGTGTCACCATCATCATTAATTATGAATGTACATACAAATGTTGCGTATTTCCTGATAGTCGAAGCTTTGCCAAATTCACTTAGATGGCTTCTCACTGTCATTCGGGTGACATTGACATATTTTATTTAGGGTTAGACACCAGCAATCGCTTAATTTGAGATGAGATCAACATTTCTACTACACATTTACACATGTTTATGCATTTAGTGTTACCCTTGTCCATCCATCTTTCCATCCATCACCAACCTTGTAAGTCGTAAAAACTTTTAAACCGTACTAGCTGCTACAGACCTGAAACTTGGTATGTAGCTTCCTTATGATAAGTAGATGCGCAAAGTTTATTTTGATTTTTGATTCGACCCCCGGGTCATGGATTATTGCCCCTTTTCGACTTAGAATTTTCCAATCTTGGCTTGTAAGTCGTAAAACTTTTAAACCCTAATAGCTACACACCTGAAACTTGGTATGTAGAGCTTAATAAGCTTTCTTATGATGAGTAGATGTGCAAAGTTTATTTTGATTTTTGATTCGACCCCCGGGTCATGAATTATCTTCCTCTTGTCAACTTAGAATTTGTCAATTTTGCCCTGTAGGCTAGCAACCACCAATTAGTTTTACTATACAACTTAACCGATTCCTCCAAATATGGCCATTCTCTCACACTTTCACTATTCGTATGGATGCTGTGGAACCTACCTTTTCATAACCTGCAACCTGTCTGCACCGGATTTTCACTAATTAAACAATATGTTCACTTACTCCTAAGAAAGAAAAAATCAACCTTGTCCAGTCCGCCATATTGTTTATCATCACAATGTCATGTGACGTAGTGTTCACATCACGTGACAAGCAGGCTCAGTAATTTCTTTTAAATGCTAGAAATGTGCTGGAAAACTGGTGTTAAAAACACCCCAACATGTTTCTCAAGTAAAATTGGGCTGTAATGGATCAGGATTTACAAGCAAACTGGGTCTGTGGCCTCAAAACGTCTGCACTATTTTTTTATACCGGACTACTAAAGCATACCCCCTGGCCGATGTGTACTATATTTAGCACAGTCATACCTATAAGGCATTTTTTTTGCTATAATATCTCAATAAACTGCCTACCATTGTCTTGTCTGACCTATTTCGTGACAGCAAATGTAATTTTACATTATTTAGAAGACTAACTTTTTAACAGTGGCAATTTAAGAATGGTCATATAATTATGGCTGTCCAGCTGCGGAAACTTCAGTTTCACCAGAATTTTCCAGAGTATTATTTTCTCATATATTTCTTAGGAAAAGTCTATATTGTTGATGCACCTGTAAAGATTTATCATAAAATAGATGGTGCTTGTCAAAAATATTGGCTGTTCCACAATTATGGGGTTAAAACATTTAAATTTATCGAAAAATCGGGTGATTTCGGAGTATTTTTGTCATTTTTTTATCATAAAAACAGGCGAAAAAGGGACTTTCGAAGTATTTAGTCAATCTACATGTTGTAATTTGCATAGAAACATTTGTCCGCATAACTTAGTGACATGCCAGAATGATACGGGTCAAATTAAATTGAAACCAGCCCAGTCTACGAGTGCTGCCAGTGAATTCAGACATAGAAGTGTTAAAATGTCACAGGAAATTGAAACAAGTGTGCCCGTGTTGACACTTGTTTCCTTAGGGTATAGACACTGTCTGTTAAATGAGCAATGCTATCCCATATATATTTCTCTACCGATATGCACTGCTCAGAGTGAACTTGGTTAACCTAATGAAAACATGCCGGCCAATAAGCATAGCAAGACGGTTCGAGTTGAAGGTGACTCTTGCTACAATAACCCAATATTCAATAGCGACAGTACACCATTTCAAGCGGGTACAATCGTGACAACCACTATGTGCGAGAATGATACCAAAGATAAATTAATCATTGGGGCATTTGTTGGCAGTAAGCTGTGCATAAGAGGTAGTAAGCTAAGAAATCAGGGTGGAGATATCAGCTGCCCAAACCATCATGGTCACTGCACTGCCAACCTCCTCGAAAATGAGTCAATAGGTAATGAAGCGAAATGGAATGAAATCGTTACGAAGCAGATAAATAGTGACTTACATGTTAGTCATTACACGGGGGACGGTGTAGATGCCGCTCAACCAGGGGTAACGGTAACACATCTAAAAGATATCCGCCATCTGAGTAACTCCCTGAAACGAGAAATAAACAAGGCGCCATTTAGCTCGAACATGTTTCGTGGGGTAAACAAATGTTTTTTACCTTCAGCCTTAAATTGCAACTTTCACTCCATCTTCCCTTAGCTGGGTGCTTATTACAATTAATACACAGTAGCAGAAAACAGCTTGCAGCGGTATGATATAATTTCTGCTAAATTTAAAATTTTGAAATTTTTCTGGAAAAATGTAGCCAAGAAGTACTGGCGTAGAACCTGATCGTACAGCCAAATTTGGTCTATGATGTTTGCAAGTATCAACCGAGTCAATAAATAATGTTTAGAAAAACGTTGCTACCTGTTGGGGAGCTATACACTTGATACCGGTTAGTAATCAAATACACAGTGCCAATTAAAGCGACGCGCCACTTTAATATGGCCGAACTAGTCAGTAACAGGCTCATCTGGCTCCCTGATGCATCTCAAATCTGTGTAATTAGTATGTAGACATGTACATAATGTAGATAGGTATACAGTTAATTTACCGTAATTAATAAAACAGGAACTATTAGCAGATACAGGGTGGATATGTGACACCGTCGCTAGCATGGCTCAGACAGCGCTTTTCGCTATGGCAATTCTTTCGAGAATTATTTATAATTGTTGACTCAGCACTCAGGTGGGCCGGGTTAACACACAGGGAACAACCACATAAATGTGATATTTCAAGGTGCCTGGGTATTTCAAACACATTATGGTGTAACATGAATGCTACTCTATGTGTATAATAGTATTTTATTATTGCATCATTTGGAAATTTAACTTTAATCTTTCCATATTTGACTCGTACACCTGTGGTTATCCCGACCCACTTGATGCAACCATTTTCATTAAATAAAACTGATTTTCCAGCAATTCTGTCCTTTGTTCTCTTAATAAAACTTGCTGTAGCCATGATTAAAACCGTTTAGAGTTGTTTTCAAAGAAAGCAGACAACATCCACTGATGACCCGGAAATGCTTATAGGCTAGCAACCACCAATTAGTTTTACTATACAACTTAACCGATTCCTCCAAATATGGCCATTCTCTCACACTTTCTTTCACTATTCGTATGGATGCTGTGGAACCTACCTTTTCATAACCTGCAACCTGTCTGCACCGGATTTTCACTAATTAAACAATATGTTCACTTACTCCTAAGAAAGAAAAAATCAACCTTGTCCAGTCCGCCATATTGTTTATCATCACAATGTCATGTGACGTAGTGTTCACATCACGTGACAAGCAGGCTCAGTAATTTCTTTTAAATGCTAGAAATGTGCTGGAAACTGGTGTTAAAAACACCCCAACATGTTTCTCAAGTAAAATTGGGCTGTAATGGATCAGGATTTACAAGCAAACTGGGTCTGTGGCCTCAAAACGTCTGCACTATTTTTTTATACCGGACTACTAAAGCATACCCCCTGGCCGATGTGTACTATATTTAGCACAGTCATACCTGTAACTCGTAAAACTTTTAAACCGTAACTGCTACAGACATGAAACTTGGTATGTAGCTTCATTATGATGTGTCAAGTTCATTTTGATTTATGATTTAACCCCCGGGTCATGGATTATCTCCCCTTTTGGACTTGGAATTTTATCCTTGTTTATTAAAGTAATAGGTGGGGCATCCGTGTTCAATGAACACAATTTCTAGTTAATGCCTCTACTGCACTTTTTATGTTCCCTAAAACGTTTTTGGGGTACATATAGTTGCCATCAGTCTGTCCGAGATTTGCGTTTTTGGCTACCTATCTATATTACCATTTGTCATACCGCAGATAAGTTTCTCGGCTTTTGATTGGCTAGCTTGCCTGATCATATATATTATATGACCTGCCAAGGCCGTCGGACATACAGGAATTGCGATTCCCCTCCGGCGCCTCGCGTCCAATGAAGACACATCTTGCAAGCGTCTACCGATTGCGAATTGTATTCCTCACTAAACACAATAAAACCCCGAATTGATCAATACAAGTAACAAATTGTACACTCAAAACCAGTCTTTATTGTTTATTTTTCCATAAATATTCTTCGCTCATCAAAATATGAGCGAAAAATTAGCCAAAATAACGAAAATTGCTTTTCAAATCTCAACACGCTTGCCTTCGTGACACGGCTATATTTAGGTCACAAACTATGGGTTCCACGCACGAAACCGCGGCGTAGCAATGACAGCGAATGTTTGGGAACCAGTCGCATTATTCTAGAGGCGCCAAAGGGAGAGCAGATCGATAGAGCAGTGGAATATAAATTAAATTACACGATATAAAAAAACTGTCATAAAGTCGTTTTCGATGGATTTCTTACTCCATATTTAGTTTGTTTTCGTTTAATAAAAAAACAAAATGTTCATTTACACCTTTATATTAAGACTGACGGTAGAAAATCGAGTCACGGATTATTTTTCTTCCTGAAAAAACGCAAAGATCAAAAGAAGAGATATGTTTATATGGCCAAATACAGGATCTGCGGTATGACAAATACGTTATTGTGATGTCGATTTCACTTGAAACTGCAGATACTTATTTGTCATCGTCCATGTTTATACCCCACCATGATAGTGGAGGGGTCATGTCGTGTTACCCTTGTCCGTCCGTCACAAGGTTAAAGAGCTTGCATCTTCAATAGTATACTTGCACACTATCCTGAGCAAGTGATGTGTACCGCAACCCACTGTGAACACATGACCTACAATTGAAATATTTACTTAGTTATTTCTCGTGGTTAAAGTTGTTGTAAGAGCTTGTATCTTCAATTGTATTAGGTCTACAACCACCATACTGGCACACTATCATGATGTCAGTGATGTGTACCACAACCCACTGTGAATATAAATTACCTTTGTGTGACCTGACCTACAATTGCAATATTTACTTAGTTATTTGCCTTGGTTAAAATGTTTGTTCGAGTTTGTGTCTTCAATAGTATTAGGTCTACAGCCACCATTCTTGCACACTATCATGTGTCAGTGATGTGCACCTCAACCCCCTGTGAATCACATGACCTTTGTGTGACCTTGACCTACAATTGCAATATTTACTTAGTTATTTGCCTTGGTTAAAATGTTTGTTCGAGTTTGTGTCTTCAATAGTATTAGGTCTACAGCCACCATTCTTGCACACTATCATGTGTCAGTGATGTGCACCTCAAACCCCTGTGAATCACATTACCTTTGTGTGACATTGACCGACAACTGCAATATGTACATAGTTATTTCCCTTGGTTAATGTTTCTGTTTCAGCTTGTATTTTGGGAATTTTGCAATTGTGCAACGTTTACTAACAAAGCTGTAGTTGGGGCATCCATGTTCTATGAACACACTTTCTAATTTCATTCTACAGCCCACCCATGTACGTCCTATACTCAAGGTCTAATGACATAGAAACTCTAGTCACAAACACATGATATGAGATGAGCCATTTTGTACCTGAGGAGACGTGTGACTTTTCACGAAAAATGTTTACAGAAACTGTTATTTTCTGTGAATGACATCGAAGTTAACAAAATTCTCAGAGAATGTGGAATAGAGAATTCGACGTCAATTACAGAAAATATACAAAGGTTTGTAAATATTTTTGATGAAAAAATTGCACATCGTCTTAGGTACAGATCACATGGCCTGTGTCATATGAGACATGCCATGTGCTTTTGTACCTACTGTCTTGTCTGTTCCACGTTTTGCTGCCGACAAACTTTTGGCTATTAAGCACATTAAAGCTAACAAATATTTAAAAGTATGTTAAATTCCCATAGGAAAATCGTTTTTACCTCGACTATTCGAAGAATAAGTAGAGCTTATGTTGTCACCCCGGCGTCGGCGTCGGCGTCACCGTCACGCCTTGGTTAAGGTTTTTAGTCAACCTTGTATATGGAATACTACTGGCCCTACACCCACCATACTTGCACAACTTCATCTCCTAGTGCTGTACATCAATAACCCCTGATCTATATTTCACCTTGACCTACATTTCCTCTTGAATTAATAATACTTAATTCCCCTTGGTTTTTAATCAACCTTGGTTAAGGTTTTTAGTCAAGCTTGTACATGGAATACTATTGTGCATACAGACACCATACTTGGACAACCTTTTCTCATAGCGATGTACATCAAAACCCCTGATCTATATTTGACCTTGACCTACATTTCCTCTTGAATTACTTACTTAATTCCCCTTGGTTAAGGTTTTTAGTCAACCTTGGTTAAGGTTTTTAGTCAAGCTTATACATGGAATACTATTGTGCATACAGACATCATACTTGGACAACCTTTTCTCATAGGGATGTACATCAATAACCCCTGATCTATATTTGACCTTGACCTACATTTCCTCTTGAATTACTTAGTTAATTCCCCTTGGTTAAGGTTTTTAGTCAAGCTTGTATGTGGAATATTCCTGGCCCTACACCCACCATACTTGGACAACTTCATCTCCTAGTGATGTACATCAACAACCACTGACCTATATTTGACCTTCACCTACATTTAACCTTCAATTACTTAGTTATTTCCCCTTGGTTAAGGTTTTTAGTCAAGCTTGTACATGGAATACTATTGTGCATACAGACACCATACCTGGACAACCTTTTCTCATAGGGATGTACATCAATAACCCCTGATCTATATTTGACCTTGACCTACATTTCCTCTTGAATTACTTACTTAAATCCCCTTGGTTAAGGTTTGTAGTCAAGCTTGTATATGGAATACTCCTGGCCCTACACCCACCATACTTGGACAACTTCATCTCCTAGTGATGTACATCAACAACCCCTGACCTATATTTGACCTTGACCTACATTTAACCTTGAATTACATAGTTAATTCCCCTTGGTTAAGGTTTTTAGTCAACATTGGTTAAGGTTTTTAGTCAAGCTTGTACATGGAATACTAGTGTGCATACAGACACCATACTTGGACAACCTTTTCTCATAGGGATGTACATCAATAACCCCTGATCTATATTTGACCTTGACCTACATTTCCTCTTCAATTACTTATTAGTTCCCCAATTCCCCTTGTTTAAGGTTTTTAATCTAGCTTGTATATGGAATATTCCTGGCCCTACACCCACCATACTTGGACAACTTCATCTCCTAGTGATGTACATCAACAACCACTGACCTATATTTGACCTTGACCTACATTTAACTTTGAATTACTTAGTTAATTCTCCTAGGTTAAGGTTTTTAGTCAAGCTTGTACATGGAATACTATTGTGCATACTAACACCATACTTGGACAACCTTTTCTCATAGCGATGTACATCAATAACCCCTGATCTATATTTGACCTTGACCTACATTTCCTCTTGAATTACTTACTTAATTCTCCTTGTTTAAGGTTTTTAGTCAAGCTTGTAGATGCAATACTCCTGGACCTACACCAACCATACTTGGACAACTTCATCTCCTAGTGATGTACATCAATAATCCCTGACCTATATTTAACCTTGACCTACTTTTATCCTTGGATTACTTTCTTATTTCCCCTTGGTTAAGGTTTTTAGTCAAGCTTGTATATGGAATATTCCTGGGCCTACAGCAACCATACTTGGAAAACTTCATCTCCTAGTGATGTACATCAATAACCCCTGACCTATATCTGACATTGACCTACATTTATCCTTGAATTACTTACTTAATTTCCCTTCGTTAAGGTTTTTAGTCAACCTTGGTTAAGGTTTTTATGCAGGCCGCGGCCACCTTGTTTGTCAAGCTATGTGTACATCGACAACCCTCGTAGTCGAGCTATGCTGTTCTCCTACAGCTCTTGTTTCGCAATAAAATCAATATTTGATGGAATTTCATCAATTAAATTTTAATTAAATTGGTGTCAGAGGGTGACTTTTTTGTTATTGATGAAAAATTACTTAATTTTAAATATTTTTTAGATTTAATGTGTTTAATGGCCAAATGTTCGTCGGCAGCAAAACAGTAAGAACATGTGTGATATCTCATGAACAATATTTGCAAAACTTTTCGTATCAGATTCGACGTCATTTACCAAAATTTTTACAGTAAATATATTACATGAAAGATATCGCAAATGTTCTTTGGTACAAAATCAATTAATCACTTGGCGTGTCTCATATGCAGTAATGTCATGTTTAGACGAGGACGCGAGTACAGCACATGGAGGACCAGTACCGCGCTGTCCAACAGGGCATCACCGAGTTTACCGTTCCCCCCACCTCCACTGCCGACGACAACCACTACATGTCACCACCTAATACCGCCGACGACCAGTTCAGCTCCCGCGCCACTGTATGTATTATTGCTTCATATTTACACCCCCGGCATATGAAGTATGTCGAGGGGTATATAGTGTTCGTAATTCCGTCTGTCCACGTTAAAGTTTTTGTGTACCCATTATCTATGTAATGGTAAGTCGGATTGACTTCAAACTTCACATACTTCCTTATCATTATCCACAGAACAGAATCCTGATATCCCTGGCTTCACCCTCGGTTACATTTTTAGCTTTCTGGTATGTGATATTGGATCTTGGTATACGATTAGAAAAGTAATAAGCACTAATCCCCCTTTAATCCCCCCCCCCCCATCACAACAATGGGATTGAACCTTAACTGTTGATAGGCCATTAAACACCATTAAATAAAATAAAATTATTGCTTCAATTATAAAATTGATTAGAATTTTGAATTCAGCATCACTTATCAGTTGCAACAGATTATAAAACTTGTGTACATGGGTCATGCCAGTTATCCGGACAATCAGTTTATCGGACAAATGAAAATACCTGTTAAATAAACGCATTCATTTGATCCGATTTTGCAACAAACACATTGAAGTCACTCAGGTGCTTGCTGTTTCCATGCCAGTGTGAAGAATATATCGCCAAGGTAAAGATTTTAGTAAAATTTGCTGAAAACATTCCTCAACTCTGTCCACAAGTTGTTTACAACGTCAAAAGTCGCGCGAGGGCTTCCAATCGAGTGCGCCCATTATGTTATTTCAGTGTTGTTCTATAAATACAATAAATTATATAAATACGATGTTTTCCAAGAAGCGAATGGTGATTGTTTTTCTGCAAAACTACACAATGCTGTTTACACTGGTCTTCAGGCGATAAACTTATGATTTTAAGGTGGGAATACAAGTTATAAGACGATTATACATTTGTCCGGATAACTGATTGTCGATGTTAATTTTGGGATAATCTTACGACTGATGATCTGACTCAATTTTAAGTGAGAAAGATGGCACAGTTTGCTAAATAGTTTGCATGCGTTGAGAAAGCAAGAACCGACAATTGTTCTGTGAAAATTTTATGCCCGTAGCTGCTATTTTAAGAAAAATATTGTAAAAAAACTACCATTTTTGTCCGATAATCTAGAGGATCCCTGTACATATTCAAAAATCATAATCTCAAGCTTTGAACATACTTCAGATGTTCTACTAATACAGGCATACATGTACATACATTAGAAAGTTGTGAAGAGGAAAGTAGTGAATGTAATGCATGTACAGTCAAACTTGTGTTAAGAGGCCACTCAAGGGAACTGCCAAAAGTGGTCTCTTAACAGAGGTGGTCTCTTAATAGGGACAGCCATGTGGAGTGGGTACACGGATGATATATAAAAAACAACACAGTGACAACACAGTCAAGTAATAACATGTATACAGTGCGACCCCGTTAGTACACGCTTCACTATAACACGATTTCGGTTAGTACACGGTTGTGCCTTGGCTCCCGAATTTTTTTCATATTTGTATATCAAAATCGTGTTAAATTTGTAACACGACTATTGTCAGAAATCGTGTTAAATTTGCGATTCTTTCCCAAATTAGACCCAAAATGGACGATTTTTTTTTTTTTATGGACGCATAGCCTCTTATCTCACCGATGCGAATGTGCAGCTGATCACGTTTGCACATTTCGTAAATTAATCCGAGCAAACTGGGAATAAGATCAGTAAGACCAGTAACAAAGCAGTGCTAATTGTTATGTGCTCGATTTCATTTTTCCGGCATGCGTTCGCGCTCACCATTGGTGGAATATTAATTAGGTGTAAAGGCTGACCAATCAGAGATCGCGTATCAGTCGCGCAGATTAACTCGACCAGATTAACTAAATTTGTTACAGCACTGCCCACGCCCCCGGCGCATGTACACAAATGTGTACGTGACAACTGGCCTTGTTTCGCTACGTCATAATTGAGCCAGTGCATGAGATAATCAACTTTATTATATAACTGAGATTTTCGCCGAGAATGATTTGACTTTTTCTGCAAATATATCGAAAGTTGATAACATTTTCAGAGCAAATGCGTAATAATTACTAATTTAATATTCGTCAACATTCGATATCGTTTACAGAAAATGTACATTATTATCAGATTCATCTTCGTCGAAAATCTCACGTGATAAGCCTGATTACCTCATGAACTGGCGCAATATTATAACACGTCGGGCAAAACGTGTCTATACAGGTCTGTACTCAAACCCACAGGTGGAATAGTCGGACGTGTGACACAAAGAAAATGACCATTACAAAAATATCCATTACCCCACCCATTTGATCTCGTTCTATTATTAACGTCATGTACAGTACGATACCAGGTGGGTGGGATAATGGGATATTTTTAATAGGCATTTATTTTGGTGTCATATGTCCGAATCTTCCACCTGTGCTCACCATACGAGTAAACACAGATTGCAACGCACGAGCTTGTCCGTGACGTTGCAGCTGATGGAACAGGATATCGGTCATTGGGTCATTGCGTCATTGCGTCATCATTACTACACTTTTTTCTACACGCATTTACAATAATGGATTGCACGGACCTGCGTAGATCTACATTCTACATGAACATGATGAATAAATAAAACATGACGTTAAAAATTCTTGGATTCAATATATTTATTACATGCGAAGATAAGAGTGAAAACTTATGGCATATAGGCATTGGCGACGTCGTTCATTCGCAGTCACAGTGTACAGTGTACATGTATTTTTTGTTGACATTATGATGCGTCTTGGGCGAGAACGGATGACAGTCGCCGACGGTCGTTAAACGCGTCGTATTTTGACGGAATGGGCCGTATTTATACGGTCGCTGGTCACAGACAGCAGGTGGTCATTCATTGCAAGTACGTTATTATGGGAAATTCGTCAGGCGGGATTCAAACCGGTCGCTTACAGTAGGTGGTCGTTTATTACAGTGGTCGTTAGCACAAGTTCGACTGTAATGTACATACCGTTGATTAGATTATAAAATTGTAGAATTTGTTTCAAAATTCTGGTTCTACCAATAGATACAAACCTACTGGAGACCACAGTATGCCATGTGATAAAAAACTACACATTTTGTGACCATGCTTAGAGCCACACTCTAAATTGGTGACCATTATTTTATCTTTATAGTTTTAATATGTTTTATTGCATAAAATGGTCTTACAATTTAATAGCACAGTGTAATAAAAATCATAATACACTAGTGTAAAAATATGTTAGGTCATTAATACAGCTTCAAATTATGATATAGTGTTTGTGCAATGAATAGAATCTAATATTTGTCTTCATTTAATATGATAATTTTTAAATTCGTTGACTGACTCGTCATAGCCTTGTTATGCCACCGGGTTTCGAAGAAACGGGTGGCATATAGTGTTTGGACCGTCCGTCCGTCCCGTCCCGTCCCGTCCCGTCCCGTCCCTCCGTCCGTTCGTCCGTCCGGGCACACATTAGGGTACTTATGTGGCTAGCCCCACAGGGTTATGGACTTAGTAAAGGATAGGGTTGGTTACAATTAGCTACCTAAAAAATCCTTTTATGTGGCTAAAAATCGTTTTATGTGGCTAATATTTAACATGTGATAAGCCACATAAGTATAGTACTATAAGAACGTCCGTCCGTCCGTCCGTCCGTCACACTTTTCGGTTAACCACTTTGTCACAGTTTCTCAGATATGCTGCAGGTGGCATCCGCGTTCGACAGACGCATTTCTTGTTTCTTATAATATGAAATCAGTAGCTCGTTCAATAAATATCATATTAAATCATTTCACTCATATAAGATCCTCTATGTATTTGGACCATCCACTCTTAACCCTTCCTACGCTGTTGACGGAAATTTCCGTCTGCTGTTTTTCATTTTTGCTTTAATTCTTAACAAAAAAATGGTTTTGACAGCACATGAGATTCTCATCATTTCCAACAGACACTTAATTCAGCGTAGTAAGGGTTAAAACAGCATCTGTTTGATCCTGATTAATTCGCTCTCGTATGCAGCTTGATGCAGATGTAAAGTTTCCCCTGATGCAAGGACAAATTACATGGTGCCATCTCTATGGACCATTAAACACGATTCCATTGTGGTTGCAGCAAGGCAGCCCTGTGAGTACAATCAGCAACCTGAGTATGGGCTCCCTTGTGGACGACTTTAAGGAGGACCCATTCAAAAACAAGGACCCCTTCGGGGGAGGGAGTGCAACACAGCAGGCTGACCCTTTTGCTTCAGAGGACCCTTTTAAAAATACCGGTAAGTTAATTGTATCCCCCGGACTCCGTCGGGGGATACTATGGATTTGACAGCGCGCCGCGTCCGCGTCCGCCGCAGACACTTCTTGTCCGGAGCATAACTCGAACACCCTTTGGAATATTTTCATGAAACTTCACACATGCATAGACCACGACCCGAAGGTGTGTCGCGCACAAGAATGACAACTCTTGCTTAGCTAATTTTTGAGTTATCTCCCTTTTTTGTTTCTCGCACTGATTTCGTGTCCGGAGCATAACTCCACCACCCTTTGGAATATTTTCATGAAACTTCACACATGCATAGACCACGACCCGAAGGTGTGTCGCGCACAAGAATGACAACTCTTGCATAGCTAATTTTTTAGTTATCTCCCTTTTTTGTTTCGCGCACTGATTGACCATAACTCGACCACCCTGTGGAATATTTTTATGAAACTTAACACATTCAATTAGACCACGAACCGAAGGTGTGTCGTGCACAAGAATGACAACTCTTGCATAGCTAATTTTTTGAGTTATCTCCCTTTTTTGTTTTCGCGCACTGATTTCCTGTCCGGAGCATAACTCGACCACCCTTTGGAATATTTTCATGAAACTTCACACATGCATAGACCACGACCCGGAGGTGTGTCGCGCACAAGAATGACAACTCTTGCGTAGCTAATTCTTGAGTTATCTCCCTTTTTTGTTTTGCGCACTCTACAAACTGGACAATAATGCATGAAGACCCGTTTTCTCGTCTGCTCTGTACACCTTTTCTCGTGTGCTCTGTACACCTTACCTGTAGAGAGAACAATAGAGACTGGGAGAACCATGTGCTAGCATGTCCAGTGCTTGACCACTGCTGACCACAGGTAATTTATACAGGTAAATAGTAAATTACTACATTGGGTACTGTGTTGAAAATATTGTGGCATTATGTGGACCTGTGCAGATATATGTAGATAAATATAGGACTATTAAAAAAAAATCTGGGCTCCAGTAGCAAGCATTATTATTTTTAAACTTTTTTTTTCCATTTTTTTTTTTTTTTTTTTTTTTTAAATCTTTTTTTTTCTATTTTTTTTTTCATTTTTTTTTTTTTTTTTTTTTCATTTTTGTTTTTCATTTTTTTTTTTCAAATTATTTTTCAATTTTTGTTTAGTAGTATAAGGTCGTATATACAGACTATTCACCTGTGCATGTGCTAGCATGTGCAACTGACCACTGACCACTTACAGGTAATTTATACAGGTAATTTATACAGGTAAATGATTATATTACATTTCCGTAAACTGTGTTGAAAATATTGTGGCAATATGTGGACCTGTATATATATGATATGTAGATAAATATAGGACTATTAAAAAACATTCTGGGCTCCAGTAGGGAGCATTATTCTTTTATTTTTTTTTAAATTGAATTTTTTTTTTCCATTTTTTTTTTTTACATTCTTTTTCAATTTTTTACCTGACCACTAACTTATTACAGGTAATTTATACAGGTACATTATTACATTTCCGTAACTATTAACAAAAATTCTGGGCTCCAGTAGCGAGCATTATTATTTTATTTTTTTTTGTATATTACATTTCCGTAAACTGTGTTGAAAATATTGTGGCATTATGTGGACCTGTGCAGATATATGTAGATAAATATAGGACTATTAAAAAAAATTCGGGGCTCCAGTAGCAAGCATTATTATTTTTAATTTTTAAAAAAAAAAAAATCATTTTTTTTTTTCAAATTCTTTTTCAATTTTTGTCTAGTAGCATAAGGTCGTAAGTGCTATATACAGACTATTATCATATAATAAAACAATTATTGACTAGTGAGCCATAGAATATAATCTGATATTCTATGGCTCACTAGTCAATAATTGTATCCCCCAGACTACCGTCGGGGGATACTATGGATTTGACAGCGAGCCGCGTCCGCGTCCGCGTCCGCGTCCGCCGCAGACACTTCTTGTCCGGAGCATAACTTGAACACCCTTTGGAATATTTTCATGAAACTTCACACATGCATAGACCACGACCCGAAGGTGTGTCGCGCACAAGAATGACAACTCTTGCATAGCTAATTTTTGAGTTATCTCCCTTTTTTGTTTCTCGCACTGATTTCGTGTCCGGAGCATAACTCCACCACCCTTCCGAATATTTTCATGAAACTTCACACATGCATAGACCACGACCCGAAGGTGTGTCGCGCACAAGAATGACAACTCTTGCATAGCTAATTTTTGAGTTATCTCCCTTTTTTGTTTCGCGCACTGATTGACCATAACTCGACCACCCTTTGGAATATTTTTATGAAACTTAACACATTCAATTAGACCACGAACCGAAGGTGTGTCGTGCACAAGAATGACAACTCTTGCATAGCTAATTTTTGAGTATCTCCCTTTTTTGTTTTCGCTCACTGATTTCCTGTCCGGAGCATAACTCGACCACCCTTTGGAATATTTTCATGAAACTTCACACATGCATAGACCACGACCCGGAGGTGTGTCGCGCACAAGAATGACAACTCTTGCGTAGCTAATTTTTCAGTTATCTCCCTTTTTTGTTTTGCGCACTCTACAAACTGGACAATAATGCATGAAGACCTGTTTTCTCGTCTGCTCTGTATACCTTTTCTCGTGTGCTCTGTACACCTTACCTGTAGAGAGAACAATAGAAACTGGGAGAACCATGTGCTAAGCATGGGCTAGCATGTGCAGATGTCCACTGCTTGACCACTGCTTGACCACTGCTGACCAGGTAATTTATACAGGTAAATCACTACATTGGGTACTGTGTTGAAAATATTGTGGCATTATGTGGACCTCTGCAGATATATGTAGATAAATATAGGACTATTAAAAAAAAATCTGGTCTCCAATAGCAAGCATTATTATTTTTAAACTTTTTTTTGTCATTTTTTTTTTTTTTTTTTTCATTATTTATTTTTTTTTTTTTTCATTCTTTTTTTTCAAATTATTTTTCAATTTGACTGGAAAAAAAATCTGGGCTCCAGTAGCAAGCATTATTATTTTTAAACTTTTTTTTTCCATTTTTTTTTTTCATTTTTTTTTTTCAAATTATTTTTCAATTTTTGTCCAGTAGCAGAAGGTCGTAAGTGCTATATACAGACTATTCACCTGTACATGTGCTAGCATGTGCAACTGACCACTGACCACTGACCACTTACAGGTAATTTATACAGGTAAATGATTATATTACATTTCCGTAAACTGTGTTGAAAATATTGTGGCATTATGTGGACCTGTGCAGATATATGTAGATAAATATAGGACTATTTAAAAAAAATTCTGGGCTCCAGTAGCAAGCATTATTATTTTTAATTTTTAAACTTTTTTTCCATTTTTTTTTTTCATTTTTTTTTTCAAATTCTTTTAATTTTTCAATTTTTGTCTAGTAGCATAAGGTCGTAAGTGCTATATACAGACTATTATCATATAATAAAACAATTATTGACTAGTGAGCCATAGAATATAATCTGATATTCTATGTTTCACTAGTCAATAATTGTATAATATGTTCGGGCCAGTGAAAATTGCTTTCGGGCCCAGGCTCGAGGTCAAGGCGGGACAAGGCGAGGCATCTGATTCCGCGGAATTCTTGTTTACTTATCTCCCTTTGTTGTTTCGTGCTCTGATTTTGTATCCAAAGCATAACTTGAACACGCATATACGCATTGCTCTAATGGTCCTCTACCGCCCTGTGCCAAATCCACGTTCGTTCTGCCCCCGTCAAGCCCAGGGTCAAGGTCACATACTTGGTGCTTCAAAAACATTACGCTTGGGTAAATATCTTATACTTTCTGTTTTCTTTCATGGATCATGGATCATCTTCATATTTCATATACGCATTGCTCTAATGGTCCTCTACCGCCCTGTGCCAAATCCACGTTCGTCCTGCCCCACCAATCCCAGGGTCAAGGTCACATACTTGGTGCTTCAAAAACTTTAACGCTCAGGTAAATATCTTATATAATTTTTATTTCCATTGACGGATCAACTTCATATTTCATATACGCGTTGCTCTAATGGTCGTCTACCGCCCTGTGCCAAATCCACGTTCGTCCTGCCCCCGCCAAGCCCAGGGTCAAGGTCACATACTTAGTGCTTCAAAAACTTTAACGCTCGGGTAAATATCTTATAATTTTTCTTTCCATTCACGGATCAACTTCATATTTCATATATGCGTTGCTCTAATGGTCCTCTACCGCCCTGTGCCAAATCCACGTTCGTCCCGCCCCCGCCAAGCCCAGGGTTAACATCATATACTTAGTGCTTCAAAAACTTTAACGCTCAGGTAAATATCTTATAATTTCTGTTTTCTTTCACGGATCAGCTTCATATTTCATAATAAAGCATTGCTCTAATGGTCCCTCTCCACCGCCCTGTGCCAAATCCACGTTTGTCCTGCCCCCGCCAAGCCCAGGGTGAAGGTCACATACTTGGTGCTTCAAAAACTTTAACGCTCAGGTAAAAGAAAATTTTGACTTGCAATTTGGCCTCATTTATTATCAAAGCGATATGTGGGACATCCGTGTTCTATGAACACATTTTCTAGTTTATTAAACTTCACACATGCATAGAAGACGACCCAAAGGTGTGTCGCACGTAAGAATGACAACTCTTGCGTCGTTAATTTCTTAGTTATCTCCCTTTGTTGTTTCGTGCACTGATTTCGTGTCTGGAGCATAACTCGAACACACTTTGGAATATTTTCATGAAACTTCACACATGCATAGACCACGACCCTAAAGGTGTGTCCCGCAAGAATGACAACTCTTGCATCACTAATTCTTTAGTTATCTCCCTTTGTTTTTCCGTCACTGATTTTGTCTCCGGAGCATAACTCGAACACCCTTTTTTCAAACTACTTGTGTATCTGGGGAGGGGGATACACATGCGCTTGTCGACAAGCGTCCATTTCTAGTTGTATAATATGTTCGGGCCAGTGAAAATTGATTTCTGGCCCAGGCTCGAGGTCAAGGCGGGACAAGGCGAGGCATCTGATTCCGCGGAATTCTTGTTTACTTATCTCCCTTTGTTGTTTCGTAACTCGAACACCCTTTGGAATATTTTTATGCCCCACCACGATAGTGGAGGGGGTATTTAGTGTTACCCTCGTCCGTCCGTCCGTCCGTCCGTCCCTCCGTCCGTCCGCACACACGAATGGGTACTTGTTGTAAGCGTACGGGGATCTTATTGGGTAGGGTTAGGATAGTGTTGGGTACTCTTGTTGGGTATTTTTATACAGTAAAAACCCAACAAGTATTCATTCGTAGGAACGTGCGTCCCGCGTCCTCCCGTCCGTCCGTCCGTCCGTCCGTCACAAAACTTTAACACTCGGGTAAATGTCTCATAATTTCTTCATCCTTCGACCGATCTGCTTCATATTTCATATACACATTGCTCTGATGGTTCACTACCGCCCTGTGCCAAATCCACGTTCCTACTGCCCCCGGCAAGCCCAGGGTCAAGGTCACATACTTGGTGCTTCAAAAACTTTAACGCTCGGGTAAATATTTTATAATTTCTGTTTTCTTTCACGGATCAGCTTCATATTTCATATACACATTGCTCTAATGGTCCTCTACCGCCCTGTGCCAAATCCACATTCGTCCTGCCCCCGCCAAGCCCAGGGTCAAGGTTACATACTTGGTGCTTCAAAAACTTTAACGCTCGGGTAAATATCTTATAATTTCTGTTTTCTTTCACGGATCAGCTTCATATTTCATATACGCATTGCTCTAATGGTCCTCTACCGCCCTGTGCAAAATCCACGTTTGTCCTGCCCCCGCCAAGCCCAGTGTCAAGGTCACATACTTGGTGCTTCAAAAACTTTTAACTCTCGGGTAAAAGAAAATTTTGACTTGGAATTTGGCCTCATTTATTATCAAAGCGATATGTGGGACATCCGTGTTCTATGAACACATTTTCTAGTTTATTAAACTTCACACATGCATAGAAGACGACCCAAAGGTGTGTCGCACGTAAGAATGACAACTCTTGCGTCGTTAATTTCTTAGTTATCTCCCTTTGTTGTTTCGTGCACTGATTTCGTGTCTGGAGCATACTTCGAACACACTTTGGAATATTTTCATGAAACTTCACACATGCATAGACCACAACCCTAAAGGTGTGTCACGCAAAAATGACAACTCTTGCATCACTAATTTTTTAGTTATCTCCCTTTGTTTTTTCCGTCACTGATTTTGTCTCCGGAGCATAACTCGAACACCCTTTTTTCAAACTACTTGTGTATCTGGGGAGGGGGATACACATGCGCTTGTCGACAAGCGTCCATTTCTAGTTCTTATTAACTTTCTATTTCCTGGATTGTGACAACGGATGTTGGATGCGTCAGTAGTCTATATTGTCTATCACACAACTAATATTGCTGAGATCCCTCTAATTATATTGGATTCATGGGCTTTGGCAGTGTGATAAACTTGTGATTCACTAGCAGAGCTCCAGATAAGCTGCGTATTTGCTTAAATACCCAATTAAAATTTCCAAAAACCCAATTGAAATCAGAAGTAGCGAGTATCAAAAAGCAATTCAAAATTGTGGTACCTTACCATGCTGCAGAAAACAAAAAACAGACCACAACTATAGCATTTTTTTTTTTTTTCCATGAAAACACATCTTCGTATTTCATTAGAATTGTCTCCAAGAATCTAACATGATGATTTCATATGATATTTATTAAAATTGTTTACTGATTTCATAAGAAATCTGTATTAAACTTGTTTAATACCGTAGAACTTCTCTAAAGCGGACAGCCTGGTGACCACATTGTGTTTAATTTAGAGGGGTTTCACTGTCGCGTATGTCATTGTCTCGTCTGTTCATGATTGAATATGACATAAACTGTTCATGAAGTGCATGCATGCTGGGAAATTTGTGGGTTATAAATAGTTCAAAAATATCAGACGAGAATTCATTGTATTTTCTTTTATTTCTCCCTATAAATATCATGAATATGTCTTGGAATTTCATTAGAATTGCGTCCAAAGGACGCAAATCTAATGAAATTCCAAGACATATTTACAGAGAGAAATAAAACATATAGTCCTAATATGTTTGGCGGATATTTTCGCCGCTAGCATGCAAAGAGTTCAGGGGTTGAAATTTCACTCGCCCAGCTCGCCATGGCGAGTGCTTTTTGTGGCGGTCGAGTACTTTCTACAGGCACTCGCCCAGTTTGGCGAGTGAAAGATTTGGTCAGGATTTTATTTTTTGGAAGAAATTGCCAATTAATTCCATCGATAACGGCCAACAAATGGTATTAATTCAGCGACCATTTGTTGTTTACAGTTTACGTCAATTTGCGGGAAGTAAGATTCAAGCAGTGTCTATGTACACGGTTACGGGTAGAATCGCTAGCAATTTTGAACACGGTCCATATCGGGCAAGTTTAATTCACGGATTATTTGTCGGCTGTACGCGGCCGGGCTAACAAATAATATGACTGCGAGTATAGACTAGTGTATACGCGGCCACATATATCGTCTCGTATACAGTTGGATTAACGCGCATTTCAGACGCCAAACATAACGGCTTGGGACGAAACGGTCGGCGCCGGGTCCGAAACCATTGAATTTAGTAATTAAGGCAGCGCGCAGCGCATGCAAACATAGCCACTATAAATTAAACAAAATCTATGTCACTCAACGCTTATAGAAAATAAGAAGCGTGCAAGCCTCTCAGCAAATTCGCTGCTATTTGTTTGTTTATGTTCATTTAATACTTAAAATATAAATAACAATAATAGTGAATATGTCTCATACGCTTTGGTAATATGTAAAAGCTTCTTTTTTTTTTTATAAATAAGATGCAACATTACAAATACTGGAAATAGCATTTTATTTTTAAAAAAACTGGGCAATTAACTTTTTGACCTGGGCAAGTTTTTTTGTACTCGCCCAGCTGGGTGAGTGCAAAAAAATGATTTTTTCAACCCCTGGAGTTAATGACAGTGGAGCCTCCCAGGGTGTCCAGTTTGGAGATGTTCCACTGTACATATACTACAGAGCTCCAGATAAGGTGCGTATTGTCGTATTTTACGCAATTATTTTAGCTGAATACTCATTGATTATCAATGTGAAATACGCATTGATTTTCAAATTGAGTAGTGAAAATATTGTCATAAAGTTGAAAATTCACTTAGTTGAGCTGTAAACAAAATTTGCTGCTCAAATAAGTGAATGTTTAAATTTAAATCTCGCTACAATGACTCATCCCAGACAGGAGTGCATATGTGTACCACACATTTCACACATTTAGATCAGTAAAGGTCAGATGTATTTGCACAATATCGTATACATGTGGCACTTTTATTTTTGAAAGTTGTGTAGCGCAAATAGTTCAACTCTGCATCTGATCCATACTGAGTTGTGTTTTTCAACTCTGACAAGTCTTCATTAATGAAAAGATGCACACAGTGTCTTGCTGTACACAAATCTGTGAATTACAGTGGAATCTCTCTAAGCCGGAACCCTGGGGACCTCCCAGCCCTGGCGACCTCCCAGGGTGTTCGGCTTTCAGAGGTTTCACTGCATATCAATGTTTCAGGTGACCCTTTTAAAGCAGAGGGCTTTACGTCAGATCCATTTGCCGCGGAAGATCCATTTAAAGATACATTTGGTTCCACTGGCAATATAGGCATGAAGGTAGGTGGACGTGGTTGTACAGAGGGATGGATGCCTGTAGCCGATTTCACCAAAGTGTACTTAGCAAGATAAGTATAAGTTGCAATTTTGGTGAAATCGGCTACAGGTTAGTTGGCTGACTCATGATATGGGTTTGTAAATACATTACCGTTCAATTCCAAGCTTATTCTGTCTTCAATTCTAAAGCATAAACTGGGTAATTATACGCACTTTTTTGGGAAAAAATGGGTATATTGTTTTCGTCACGAGTGTCCGTCCGTCCGTCACGTTTCTTGTAACTCGAAAAACTTTTTCACCTTCATGCCTACGCGCCTGATATTTGGTATGTAGCTTCGTTATCATGTGCAGATGCGCAAAGTGAATTCGGATTTTTCATCCGACCCTCCATCATGGATTATCTCCCCCTTTTGGACTCAGAATTTCCCATTTTTTCCTTGTAACTCGAAAAACTTTTTCACCTTCATGCCTACGTGCCTGATATTTGGTATGTACCTTCGTTATCATGTGCAGATGCGCAAAGTGAATTCGGATTTTTCATCCAACCCTCCATCATCGATTATCTCCCCCTTTCGGACTCAGAATTTCCCATTTTTTCCTTGTAACTCGAAAAACTTTTTCACCTTCATACCTACGCCCCTGATATTTGCTATGTAGCTTCGTTATCATGTGCACATGCGCAAAGTGAATTCGGATTTTTGATCCGACCCTCCATCATGGATTATCTCCCCCTTTCGGACTCAGAATTTCCCACTTTTTCCTTGTAACTCGAAAAACTTTTTCACCTTCATACCTACGCGCCTGATATTTGGTATGTAGCTTCGTTATCATGTGCAGATGCGCAAAGTGAATTCGGATTTTTGATCCGACCCTCCATCATGGATTATCTCCCCCTTTCGGACTCAGAATTTCCCTATTTTTCATTGTAAGTCGAAAAACTTTCTCACCTTAACTCATTCAGCCCTATGCACTGCCAGCCAGTTCAGCCCTACAGGTGATTGCCAGCCAGTTCAGCCCTACAGGTAATTGCCAGGCTAGCTCCTGGAAGCAGCAGTAGGCTTATCAGCCCTGTCTCCCTGAGACTTATTGAGAAATAATTCAAGACTAAAATTTAGCTAAGGGGGTGCTGTACAAAACAGCTTGTTATGCCAATAATTAATAAACAATACACATAAAATTTCACACATATGCACATTGGTGTAAATTTTGTTATAAACAACATCCCAGATATCCGTACAATATTCCATATTTCTCCATCAAACGTGCAATTGTGAGATCTTTTGGAAATAGTAAGTAGCAAACAGCTTGCATATTTTATGGAAAAACTATGAAGAAAGCAAAATTAATGTTCCACATACAGTACATTTTCAGACTGAACAAATCTGGTGATTTTTCTATGTATTTTCACTGCGATCATAAGAAACATGTTGATTTAGGATTACATCTGTATCATAGTTCTATAGTATCATTATTTTTGATTTAGGATTACATCTGTATCATAGTTCTAGAGTATCATTATTTTTGATTCACACATCTTTGGCTATTTTTCTGTTCTGTATGAGTACATGTGTATATATATATGAAAAGCAGGTACATGCAACATACAGATTACCTGCCTCTACCATTGATACTCCGCGTTCTAATGCTCGTGAATTATCTCCTGATAGACACTGATAATCTGTATGTTACCTACTGTGTGATATTAGATGATACATATTTTTGACTACTTATTTCTCCTATTACATTTTATTTGTATCGTCCAATATAGACGGTTCAAATGAGACAAAAACACATACATTCACACAGAAATCAGAAAAAAAATCTTATTTCTGCGGAAATGTTTACGTTGTGAGCTCTCATTTGGACCGTCTCATAAAAGTGGTACAATGAAGAAATAACAAAAATATATTGTACAGGAATTCAGATAAGCAGCATATCTCGACTACCGGTATATACATTTCATATTTTTTTCTGAAATGTTCAGACATTCAAAATAATTTTTATCCAAATAGACTACATATCTTGTTAAGTTTTTGCATGCTTACTTACTTTTTTTGAAAATGCGGCATAACGATCCATTTGGTTCATTGTAATCCATTCACAATTTACCTAAGATGTGTAATTCCATAAACTTTATTGATAGCACATCCCCTATAATAATTGTATATAATATATCCACTTCTCACGTTCATAAATAAATGTCACATTCAAATTTCACTACATGTATGTATGTACATTTACACAGTGTATCGGCCAATAAATATGATTTTATGTATTTTGTAACTGTGTGTTGTCCAAAGTTATTTGCCTTTCAGTAGGTCGCGATGCCATGCCGTGAAGCATGAGACACACATGTGTTTGTTGCATTGTTGGCACATGTTCATGATTTCATGGCGCTTCCCCGTCTTCTGACATTGCTTGCACCGTCCTCGCTTGTCAGCCGTTTTCGGGAAATGGCCAACCGCAATCGTCGTCAGAGCTGCCCTTTCGTTTTCAACATAGTCCCCGATCAATTGTTTCGCCAGGGCCATTCGATACTCTATCATGGTCAGTTTCTTCGGTTTTCCAGTTTTAGTAGCGCGTTGATGATTGACAGACTCCTTCATCAATATGAATCCGTTAGTGACAGCGATGTCAAATAGAAACCAAAACAAATACCGCCACCACTTCCGCGTCGTTCGGTATGTGTTGTGCTGCGTTCTTAGCTGATCCGCGGTGTCAACCCCGTTCATGTTTGAGTTGTACGTGGGTATAATGCTTGGTGCGCTGATTTCTTTCACCTCCCCATTTTTTGATTTCCGATTCACAGTGCTGTCAATTTTTTATGGATTTTCTGCTGTAGACAGCACAGTCACGTGTTTCTTTTCTTTCCAAATACACGCTGTCATTTCCCCTTTTTGGGCCGTCTTGAACTCTCCGACATTTTTAATATCTTTTTCTTTCAGTTGGGCTGGGAGACCTTTGCGGTTTTTTCGCACTGTCCCGCGAGCGTATGTCCCATTCTGAAGCAATGTATCTAGAAGTGCAGGACTTGTGAAATAGTTGTCGATGTTGACGATATGGTTTTTATTCAATATTTTCTGCGTCATATCCTGAACGACGCGGCTTGACAAACCAACTTCTGGTCTTCCCTGCTCCCTGCCGGTGTACACCTGGAACTCATTGGTGTAGCCGTTCATCGGGTCAGCCCGCATCCACACCTTTATCCCGTACCTGGTTGGTTTGGCCGGCATGTATTGGCGAAAGGACAGTCGCCCACGGAACTTGACCATCGCTTCATCCACACTTGTATTTTGATGTGGAGTGTAACGGCAAAGACACTGCTTCATGACTTCTTCAATGATAAGACGCACATGATGCAGCTTGTCATGACCCGGCTGGCCCTTTCCAGGGTTTTTGGTCCGGTCGTTCGCGTGAAAGTATTGTTGCAGTTTGTCAAAACGATCCCGCTTCATAATCTTTCGGATATGAAGGTTGCCGAACAAACTGTCAGTCGACCAGTACATAGCCGTCTGTGGAAGCTGAAATATAAAGTAAACAACACTCAAAACTTTGGAACAATATACATTTTGTGGCATTCAATATTCAATAATAATCTTACGGAAAGTGTCACTTGTTTTGCTAGTGCGGCAGTGAAATTTACAAATTGTAGCTCAATAATTTAATCTCCATCCAATGCTGAACACATGTAAATGAATACAGGTCAAGTCGGCCCATGGTCAAGTCGGCATTGACCAGCGATCTGGGCCGAGATTGAAATATGGGCCGAGATGACCATGGGCCGACTTGACCATGGTCCGACTTGACCAGACACCATGTAAATATGAAACAAAAACACAAAAGAAATGGTAAAATGGTAAACATTTATTTTTCTTTCAAAATCTGAGGCCCGTCAAATCGTACCAGGGCCAGGTGCAGTTGTTACGCCCGGTGTGAGGCTCATAATTCAGTGACACCGATAAATATGTATTGTAAACATAATTTATTTACCTCCAAAATGCTCATGTAGACCCGTATACCGAGCCAGGCCTTCATCTCGTTCTCCGTCACTGGCCGCCAGTTAGGATCCGGCTTCTCCATCTGAAGCTGCATGGCATATAAATTTGTCTGCGTCACCAAAGTCGCAATGAGATAGTCAGGGAAAAACAGTTCCATGAAGTCGACCTCTGTGGTATCTGGGTCCAAGTCTATAGTTGGTCCCGGGTCCGGACCGGTGAATGCCACTTTGGTATGTCTGTGCGAGCATCTACAATCCAACGATCTGCCACGGGCACTGGTGGTCTGTCTTGATCAACTTCTTCAGTCTCAGATTGATCAGAAAAATAATGTTCAGTATCTGAATCACTGTCACTCTCATTGTTGATACTGACATCGCTAGTAGACCCATCTGGATCATCCTGTGCTACAATAGCCAGTACTTCGTCGAGATCAAGTCGCCGATTTGCCATGATAACTTACGATTTTTGATGATTTACAACAGAAAATAACAACAAAATGCGTGGACGGATTTTTTCAATTCAATGTCTCTTTGTTTGCTAAATCATTCTACCTCATATGTAACGCACGTTCTGATTGGTTGATAGGCGGCAATTTGTGACATTGGCCTTCAAAACAACCAATGAAACGTGACGACATATCGGGGCACGCGGGACTCGATACTAGCTTTAGCGAGCCACCAATTCGGGGCATACGGGACAGGTTTAAAACCAATACCGACGCATATTGGTGGCACGCGGGAGTCAAAGCGCTACAGGTATGCCACGATAGCGGGGCACTAGGGTCGAATGAGTTAATACCTACATTTCTGATATTTGATATGTAGCTTCGTTATGATGCGCAAAGTGAATTCGGATTTTTGATCCGACCTTCCATCATGGATTATCTCCCCCTTTCGGACTTAGAATTTCACTATTTTTCCTCGTAGGTCGAAAAACTTTTTCACCTTAATACCTACGCGTCTGATATTTGGTTCGTAGCTTCGTTTTGATGTGCTGATGCGCAAAGTGAATTCGGATTTTTTATCCGACCCTCCATCATGGATTACCTCCCCCTTTCGGAGATAGCATTTGGGGAAAGTGGGTATATTGCGATGGCGCGCCATCAACTTTTTCTAGTTTTTAATGTTTATTTCTGAAGCAGTCACTTTGATTTATTGTATGTCGTACACCAGAAATGTGGGAGCACGCGATGGGTAATTTAACGATCGGGGTTCATCCTTAACGGAATCCCGACTGGAGACCTGGTTTGGCCCTCACATAAGTCTTTGGCATTTTGTATGTGACAGTTGAATCTGGTTATACCCCTTGTGTGAGAATTAAGATATTCGTAATCCTATTTTAGGGGAAGGGGCCAAGTGACTTGGTGTGGTATGGACCAGGTCAGGTTATTCTAATTTCAGGGCTGAATATATTTGTTCTCGATGTAAATATTCCGTTCTGATTTTGGGATTTTCCCCCCAATGCAGCAGGTTAAAATGGGATCGAACCCGTTTGCCCGGCCTTACATGACCTTAGCTGTTGATAGGCCGTTAAACACTAATAAACAAACAAACAAACAAACACCAGAAATGTATATGTCATCGTTGGTATGTAACTCACTATGGGGAGGAAGTTCTTATATGTGCCCGGTTAGCTCAGCCGGTAGAGCGATGGTACAGTAAACCAGAGGTCCCCGGTTCGATTCCGGGCTGGTGCGCATCTTTCTTGCCCTGTGACATATTTGTTAATAGATTGTGTTGATACATAATGCATACACATCTCTTTCAACATCACAAACATTTTGCCAGTTGTTTGCTGACGTTGTTGATGAAATAGATAATGATTCATCCCATCAGGATACATAGTGTATTTTCTGTTTTTTCTTCTTCACCAAATTATCATTTTCTGATGTGTGAAATTGTCTGAAAACTTGTTGTGAAAGGTTAAACAACGGGGCTTTCTCATCAAAAACATGGTTTGACAGCACTTTTGATGTTTGCAGCCAGCATTCCCAGATCAGTTGTCTGTCTGTTCAGGGCCTACACTGGTCACCATTCTGTTAATCAAACATGATATATGCCTCTGAAAAAATGTCATTTTGTGATTATACCCACACACACAAACACACATGATAATCAGGATCTATGCTGGTCGCAGATGTTGTAAGGAACCTTTTATATACCGACAGTCGAAATATGTTTCAGGATGACCCGTTTTCCAGACTGAGTGAAGACCCGTTTGGTAGTTCATTTTCCACTGCTAGTAAAAAAGATGCTTTTGATGCATTCGGGCGATCTGGATCAGCGCCGCCTCTCAAACAACAGGTTGGTTTTTGATAACAGCCAAAACTGATATGTGGCTGTGACTGGCGAAATGGGGCTTTTTGTGTCCACTGTCTATCTAGAACAGCCTGTGCATCCGCACAGTCTCATCTGGATCTGCACTGTTCGCTATTATATCAATGGAACACTCCCCTTGTTTCTAACAAGCAATATAGATCGTTATCAGGCTACATGAGTGCGATATTTGATGATCAGTAGCTACACTGGTCACAAATCCCATAAGCCCTATTTCTCCAGTCAAAGCCACATATACCATACATGTGACCTATGTGTTAGCACGTGCTGATAACGTTGAACCTATTTTAACATTCATAGTATGAAACCCATGTTGCTATGAGGTATATACAAGGTTGGAATTTTTTATGCCACCGGGTTTCGAAGAAACGGGTGGCATATAGTGTTTGGACCGTCCGTCTGTCCATCCGTCTGTCTGTCTGTCCGTCCGTCCATCTGTCCGTCTGTCTGGGCACACATTAGGGTACTTATGTGGCTAGCCCCACAGGGTTATGGACTTGGTAAAGGATAGGGTTGGTTACAATTAGCCACCTAAAAAATCCTTTTATGTGGCTAAAAATCGTTTTATGTGGCTAATATTTAACATGTGATAAGCCACATAAGTATAATATTGTAAGAACGTCCGTCTGTCCATCCGTCACACTTTTCGGTTAACCAATTTGTCACAGTTTCTCAAATATGCTGCAGGTGGCATCAGCGTTTGACAGACGCATTTCTTGTTGTTTCTTTTATTGTACTAGTAACAGATCTAAGTGTATTTGTTTGGCTGGAATATCTGAATAGGAATTCAGTTGGTGGTTGGTGTTGATCATGAATCTGGATTGAGATTGAAATAGTTCATTAACAATCTAGCCTTACTGTTCTATCTTCATTTGTGGCTGTGACTAGACTAATGAGGCTTATGGCTTTTGTGACCAGTGTAGATCCAGATCAGCCTGTGCATCCGCACAGTCTGATCAGGATCTGCACTGTTCGATATTCCATTAATGAAACAAGTGTCGTACTTGCAGCAATCAATATAGATTGTTATCAAGTTACAAGAGTGTGCTATTTGATCAGGAGCTGCACAAGTGCCATAAAACTTGAAATCAAGGTGCTACCTGTCTCCATGTGACCCACCTTCTGTAGACAGGTAACAGCAACATTGCCTTTCACCGACTGATTTATACAGAAACATTACAGAAACAAGGCGGTGATTTTAAATCAAGCAATGACCGTTTACCACCTTGACAATACTTCATTAGCAATTTAGCATTACCCTACCGATTACCAACTAACTTCCAGTTCTACTGGCTGATCTTATCTTATTACAGAAAAAAGGTGGCGATTTTAAATCTGGCAATGACCCGTTCGCCCCCTCGACGCCACCTCCCCGGGGCACACCCGCCTCCCCTCGTCCAGCTCTTCCACCAAAACAGAAAAAGGCCCCACCTCCACGGCCAGCCCCTCCTAAGGGACCGAAGGGCAGTCCGGCAAAAACACCAGTCAAACCTGATCCGTTCGGAACCAGTGCGTTGCCAAACGACCCTTTTTCGGGATCGGATCCGTTTTCGGGGTCCGGGGTGAGTGGGGGAAGTGGCGATGGTTTTGCCAACTTCGCTGACTTCAGCCCCAGTAAGGTCAGTGGACTAGGCGACCTGTAGTAATGTAGAGGTAGTTGTGGTGCGTACTGACAAAATGCGCTCCAATCAAGGTTTTAACCAACAATACTTTGGTATAAACTGTATTTATTCATCAGGGGCCCGTTTCATTAAACTTAGTACGACTTAAATGTTTGTAAGTGCAAAATTATGATGGCCTGTAAATTTCACATTAACAATGTTTTCTGGAAAACAATTATTGGATTTACATTTATTGAGCATAGGCTGCATGCAGCCTATGCTCAATAAATGTAAATCCATCAATTGAAATTTCCAGACAATCCTAAATTTGCACTTACGAACATTTTAGTCGTACAAGTTTTAGCGAAACGGCCCCCAGTTGTGTACATTTCATTTACAAAAGTAATGGTTGTATGCGCTTGTATAACATTGATCAGGGTCAGCTAGGATATTTATACGTGCAATCGTACTTTATTATAAACTGTATTTATTCATCCAGTTCATGTACATTTACAGGAGAAATGTTATTCAGGGATCGGAAAACAAGCGTAAACAGCTTATATAATGTTGTTTCTCACATAATAAAACATTTAATAATACTTCAGATATTGATCCCTATGTTTGCAAATAGCGTACATAGGTCCTGATGAGACGGCTCTTAATGAGCCATCTCATCAGGATCTACACTATTTGTGGATTTTGTTTGAATTTTTTTCTGTCACAATTTTCACTTTCCTGATAGTGGAGCAATGTGAACACGAAATAGTTTGGAAAATTTCAAATGAATGGGTTAAAATATTAGCCATCATGAATGTTTTTGCTTATGAAATGTGAAGCGATGTAGATCTGACTAGGCACATCTTTGGCTTCATTGGTCACAAACACAATTGGACACATTTTCTCATTGCGTAGCACATGTATAGTCTGTATATCGTAGGTTTATTGCTAGATTTAAAATCATATACCGGTATGTTAGGCTGCTGGCAACCAATTTATTTTGGAGATTTTTTTGTTATTTTGCATTGTTTATGAACTAATGTTAATGAGCCTAATCGTTCTATTCATGGGAAAAGAGGAATTTTCATGTTGATGAAAATCAAAGTAAATATGACATTCGATATAACTGAAATTGCTGGCTACAGTTAATTTCATGGGTGAAAATTAGCACAAATTACCAATACAAAAAGGCATCTTGTTGATTTATGGCTCAATTAAAACGTTTGTGAAACACATGTATTTTTTTCATTAACACGCAAATACTAAAAAACAATTATTTTTTTTACTAAGGACAAGTAGCAAGCTCTGTTTTATCAGTTAAAATGACTCATAATTAAAATGTCATTAATTTGCAAGCATGAATCGTGACATGTATTGCAGTGGAACATCTCCAAACCGGACAACCTGGGAAGTCCCCACGGCTGGGAGCTCCCCAGTGTGTCCGGTCTGGAGATGTTCCACTGTAAATCAGACATGTGAGCACTTCATGACACATTCTAGTGTTTTGCAATCATGAACATTTATTGTAATTAGAGATACATAACAGCGAAACACATCTAAGGTAAACATCTATGTTTTCCTGAGTGTCTGGTTTACATGGGTTCCACTGTACTTTACATTTCGAGTGCCAACCAACCAAAAATACTACATTGTGTATATATTTTACATTCTTGGTTTGCCTATAATCATATTTTTAATACATTATTATAAACCTTACTTACAAGTCTTACATGTATATGCTCTCACCCAAGCTGGCAAAGTCGACATTTCCTATTGCAGTACATGTTAATCCTGAATCAGCAAATCCCCTTGAATGGCAAACAGTATCGGTCCCGATCAGACTGTCACACATCTTGTAATGTCCATTTTGTCAACTGGTGACACATGTGGCACATCATATTTTTATTTGCTGTGGTAACCATGGTAACTAACATTGCACATTGGAACTGGGTTCACCGCTGTTACAAATCAGTGGCTATGATTGGAGAATTGGAGCTGAATTGCGAACAGTGCAGACCCTGATCAACTGCACAGATGTGCAGTCTGATTTAGGTCTACACTGGTCACAAATTTAATAAGTCCCATTTCTGCAGTCGCAGTCACATTTAGTTTTTCTCCTGCATTTATAACATATTATGGTCAGGATATTAAAATACAATCTTTGAATAAATATTTTATCCCATAGAGACATGGGATGGTGGAAGGGTATGCAGATCTTAACGGTGAATTGTTAATGTGTTGGAACGAATTGTTATATCATGGGAACAAATTGTTAATTTGAGGGAACAAACTGTTAAATTGAGGGAACGAATTGTCATTTCGCGGGAACAAATTGTCTGGGAACGAATTGTTAATTCGAGGGAAAAAGTGTTATATCGTGGGAATGAATTGTTTTTTCGCGGGAACAAATTAATAAAAAGAATCCATGTCCCCAGCCTCAATCAGACTATGCTGGTAGTCCAGGTATTAACCCTCACTACGGGGAGATGAAAATTGTCGTCTGCTGTTTTTCATTTTGCCTTAATTCTTAACAAAAAACCTGTTTTGGCAGCACATGAGAATCGTCTCATGCGCTGTCAAAACAGGTTTATATCGAGAAATATTGAAAATAAAACATTTCCGGCAAACGACAAAAAATAATTCAGCGTAGTGAGGGTTAAACTGACAAGGAATGCTATAGGATACAATTTGTTACATAATGGATCATAGGTGGAAGACTCGGACCTAGGACCCAATACTTGGCTCATTTGCAAAATGTTACCCCACCCACCCATTTCCATCCACTATACATTACTGTACAGCCTTTTCCAAGGTAGACAAGAGTTTGTGAAAATGCCCTAGACAGGCTTAATTTCGGTCTCACTCAAACACAGCCAGTTTCGATTTGTTCTGCTGATTTACATCTCTGGCAATAGATTAATGCATTAAGCCCCCAAATATATTCACTTTAAACATCTGTGTTTAGTATATTGTTAGCATTTTAGCTACCAACGTCACAGAGGAATTTCTGTGTCCGAAACAATCCCACACAACCCGCTTCATACATCGCCACCTGATTGGTTGAACAAATATAGGAGTATTTATGATACCCCAGTTTGGGTTTTCCCGTGACGTCATTATTGATCATTCTGCGAATATAACAAAGGAATCCGAAAGTAAAGTTCACTGAAGGCTATGTCGAAATGTTGGGACACAAATCAAAATAAGATTAGATAATTCAAGGTTAATAGTGGATGATACTTATTAGTCACAGATTGTAACATTTGCATTACTGATGTTTATTGCAGTGATCCATGTCAATATGTAATGGCATTTCGGCCCGATTTAACACGTACTTTATGCTTCCACAGCCCACAAAAATGTGTGACATTTATTCGGACATACAATTATCGCCTTGTCTGTGGTAGCTAATTTGCCCGTAACTAACGAAATGCTAAAAGCAGATGCTTGAAGTGAATATATTTGAAGACCTAAGACATTTATCGATTACCAGAGACATAAGTCAGTAGAAAAATTGAAATGTGTGGTGTTTGAGCCCGAAAATACGGTATTTTTGCGAAGCTGTTTCTTACCTTGGAAAGGCTGTAAGATATAGTGTATGGAAATGGGTGGGTGGGGTAACGTTTTTCAAATGCGCCAAGTATTGGGTCCTAGGTCCGAGTTTTCCACCTGTGTAATGGATCAGATAATGTTGTATTAATCTTACAGAGATCTAGAGATTCTTAAAAGAAACCAGTTCTTTATTTCAATTGGTAATTATTTGAAGAATAAAAATAACCAAAATATTATTCAAGCCAACATAACCTGTCTTTAAAGGTGCATGCCCACTCAGTAGGCACAAAACGTTCTTTATAGGAATTAAATTGGTGTAAATTGTGTCACTATTCCACCAGTTTTAAAAATTACGAGTGCCTGCTGTACTAGATATAATCATTTAGTCATTTGTATTTTACTGATAGTGACTTGCGGTGGTATCTGGCTATTTTCATATGCAAATGAGGCATGATATCTTTTAATAATTTACAGCAATTAAATGCATCACTGGAAAAAATACTATTTTTGACAGATTTTGTGCCTACTGGCCTAAGCAGACATGTACCTTTAACGTTTAATAATACATGTATAGGCTACTTTATCACCGTACTCTATATCTAGCATCATTTGTATTTTAACTTTAACTCTCCATGGGGAGAAGCCTACCTCATGGCATCCGCATATTTTCTTTGAGAATTTTGTCTCAATTCGGATATTTGTGGCTGTGACTGGAGAAATGGTGCTTTATGGTATTTGTGGCTTGTATAACGTGTGTTCTGCTGGCATAGTTCAGGATAATTTTGTACGAAGGTGTTGATCTACATTGGTCGCAATTGCCATAAGCCCCTTCAGCCGTCACACTTGGTGAAATAAATAGCATTATGTCTTTGACTACAGGTCATTTTCTACTGTTTCAAGTTGACTTCTTGAAAGCATTTGAAAAAAAACAACGAAAATGACATGGTAAAGTGTATACTGTTTGTTCCACGTTTTTCTGCCGATGAACTTCTGGCTATCAAACACATTAAATCTAAAAAATATTTAAATGTAAGTAATTTTTCATCAATAACAAAAAGGTCACCCTCCCCATAAATATTTATGATGAAATTCCATCAAATAAAGATTTTATTGCGAAAAAAAAAAGTTTCCTATGGGAATTTAACGTGGGGGCTAAAATAGATTTTTTTTAAATAATTTTTTAATTGTGGACCGATTTTCAAAATCTAACTTGTTTTCTTCGTTACACCATTTCCAAGCTAACTAAAATTGTTCGTTTTTCGACCCCCCTTATTGTCTCTCTTTACCTTCTTTTTGGCCCATGTTAAATTCCCATAGAAAAATCTTTGTTTCGCAAAATCAATAGTTGATGGAATTTTTTTTGGGAGGTGACTTTTGAAATTATTGGTTTAAAAAGTACTTACCTTTAGATATTTCTGAGATTTAATAGCCAAAAGTTTGTCGGCAGCAAAACGTGGAACAGACAGTAGGTATAATGAGAATTATTGTGTCGACGCGTTCAAGAAGTTCAGTTGTTGGAAAGACAAACAGTCAATGATACAACATACATTACTGTATCCTATGCTCTTCATTTCATCAAAATCAGCCGAGGAATGAGGGATCATAGCTAGTTATCTCCCTTTCAATTTATTTATAGAAATCTGGTCCAGATTGTATATTTTTTGGAATTATTGTTTTTGAAAAGGGCAACAGTAGCTTGATTTGTTGCGAAAATGAGCCATTATAGTGTTTTTGACTATCGTTGATCCATATCATCCTACATATCTGCGCAATCTGATCCGGGACTGTATTATGCAGTCTGATATGGGTCTACTCTGTTCGCAATCTCAATTTTAGTAGCATTCAGTAAGGAATAAACGCTAAAATACAACATAGGACCGGATCTCTATAAATAGATTTCTAAATGGAAATAACCGACTACGATCCCTCATTGAAAGTTATAGCAAAACTTATACTCTAGTCAGTATCTAATCAGTGATTGTTGTGCACTTACCTATAAATACTCACCTGCTATCAGGGCCCGTTATAAAACATCCTGAGCATTTTTAGCACGCCTATTCAAAAGTATAGATGTCGTAAGTCACACCACAGGTGTTGTCAACGTATTTCCATCCTGGCACACATTCTGGGTCCTAGGTTGTTGGAGGTGTGGCCTAAGACAAAAGAAAACAATGCAACTTATTCAGTCTGGAGGAATTTTCTGTAACCGCCTAAGCCTATTGTGACTTAGGTGCACATTCCTTTGCTTGAAAACAATGAATGCACATTGTACAGTACCACCTAAGAGACTTGGGAATGTCCGTCTGTCCACCCATCCTTCTAATTAAAGTTCATGTTTTGATCTATTTCATCGTATGTATCGTCCCTACAGCCACATTTGTCTTTATTCTATTCTAATTAAATGTTTATGTTTTGATCCATTCCACCGTATGTATCGTCCCTACAGCCACACTAGTCTTCAACTTCTTGGCGCTTTACTAGTCATTACTTTCTGCTTCACTTTATTCGGTAAATTCAATGTTTTCATGTTTACAAGAGTTGCCTACAATATTGTTATTCTTGCACAGCATAATTCCCTGTCACACCTGCAGCCTCCACACATATTCTAGATTTGTACCACTGTCGTCGAAATAAAGCAATTTGATTTGTTGAGTCTGAGCACAGCTCATCCTCAACCAATCAAACTGCATCATTCCAAGCTTTATAACAGAGTAAATGCTCAAGAAGTTTTATAATGACGCGGCCAATTCCCGCCAGTGTTTCTTGACACTATATTCTGTGCTAACGTTTCCTTTTGTATTTTCATGTAGTTTGACGACAAGACGTGGGGTCAGTAATGGCTGGCCATCATGTGAGGCAGTCCGCCAACCTTACATGGTGTGTGTCTATCCTAACCTTGGTGGTAGCTTCTCCTTGCTTTTCATTTCCCACAGTCATCTCTGTGTTAATCCGTTACAGGTATCATAAATGTTCACCTGCCTTTATTGCTCCATATAAGTGCATTACCGGTATATCAGTATCAAGGTGTATGATCACCTGGTTACAACAACAACAAGTACTGAAACTTCCAGAAGCCCTCCGATTCAAAGTACATATTCTTTTATTTTGTCTTTGTTATGTAACAGATTTTTATGAAATATGGCACATCAAACGCGTCTTGTTAAGCTGCATTTGGTGGTCTTGGTACATTGGCCCAAAATTTCATCGTTTTTTCACGGAAATCGATTCTTCGCAAAAACAACATAAGTATGTGCCGAACTCCCGGGACCACCAAATGCAGCTCATGAAGACGCGTTTGCTGCGCCATATTTCATAAAAATCTGTTGACTATTAAGGAAAATATCAAATACTAGTAATACTTACTTTGGGGTGGGCGCGCTTTCAACACTTTCAGCCATTGTTGTTGTTGTTGTAACCACGTGATCATGCACCTTGAGTATTGTATATTTTACTTTAACGTACATATTATAACATGACCTTGACCTTTGTACAATAATTCTCAGTGTAATAATTTATCATCAGTACATGTACAGTCGGGTGCCAAATTCAAGTTCACAAGTTCACAAGTTTATTTGAATTTAAGCAAGTCAGTTTCTGTAAATGTAGCATGCATGTAGTAATATATTCACAAGTGTGATATTATAATAACCCAGTGCCAGTACTATCTAAATCTATCACAATAAAATCAATATTTGATGGAATTTCATCAAATAATTGTATCCCTCGGGGGATACTATGGATTTGACAGCGCGCCGCGTTCGCGTCCGCGTTCGCCGCAGACACTTCTTGTCCGGAGCATAACTCGAACACCCTTTGGAATATTTTCATGAAACTTCACACATGCATAGACCACGACCCGAAGGTGTGTCGCGCACAAGAATGACAACTCTTGCATAGCTAATTTTTGAGTTATCTCCCTTTTTTGTTTCTCGCACTGATTTCGTGTCCGGAGCATAACTCCACCACCCTTTGGAATATTTTCATGAAACTTTACACATACATAGACCACGACCCAAAGGTGTGTCGCGCACAAGAATGACAACTCTTGCATAGCTAATTTTTGAGTTATCTCCCTTTTTGGTTTCACGCACTGATTGACCATAACTCGACCACCCTTTGGAATATTTTTATGAAACTTAACACATTCAATTAGACCACGAACCGAAGGTGTGTCGTGCACAAGAATGACAACTCTTGCATAGCTAATTTTTGAGTTATCTCCCTTTTTTGTTTTCGCTCACTGATTTCCTGTCCGGAGCATAACTCGACCACCCTTTGGAATATTTTCATGAAACTTCACACATGCATAGACCACGACTCGGAGGTGTGTCGCGCACAAGAATGACAACTCTTGCTTAGCTAATTTTTGAGTTATCTCCCTTTTTTGTTTTGCGCATTCTACAAACTGGACAATAATGCATGAAGACCTGTTTTCTCGTCTGCTCTGTACACCTTTTCTCGTGTGCTCTGTACACCTTACCTGTAGAGAGAACAATAGAAACTGGGAGAACCATGTGCTAGCATGGGCTAGCATGTGCAGATGTCCAGTGCTTGACCACTGTTGACCAGGTTATTTATACAGGTAAATCACTACATTGGGTACTGTGTTGAAAATATTGTGGCATTATGTGGACCTGTGCAGATTTTTGTAGATAAATATAGGACTATTAAAAAAAAATCTGGTCTCCAATAGCAAGCATTATTATTTTTAAACTTTTTCTTTAAATTTTTTTTTTTTTTTTTTTTTTTTTCATTTTTTTTTTTTTTTTTTTTTTTTTTTTATTTTTTTTTTTTTTTTTTTTTTTTTTTTTCTTTTTCTTTTTTTTTTTTTTTCATTTTTTTTTTTCAAATTATTTTTCAATTTTTGTCTAGTAGCATAAGGTCGTAATTGCTTTATACAGACTATTCACCTGTGCATGTGCTAGCATGTGCAACTGACCACTTACAGGTAATTTATACAGGTAAATGATTATATTACATTTCCGTAAACTGTGTTGAAAATATTGTGGCATTATGTGGACCTGTGCAGATATATGTAGATAAATATAGGACTATTAAAAAAAAATTCTGGGCTCCAGTAGCAAGTATTATTATTTTTTATTTTTCAACTTTTTTTTTCAAATTTTTAAAAAAAAAATTTTTTACATTCTTTTTCAATTTTTTAACTGACCACTAACTTATTACAGGTAATTTATACAGGTACATTATTACATTTCCGTAAACTGTGTTGACAATATTGTGGCAGTATGTGGACCTGTGCAGATATATGTAGATAAATATAGGACTATTAACAAAAATTCTGGGCTCCAGTAGCGAGCTATTTATAATTGTATATTACATTTCCGTAAACTGTGTTGAAAATATTGTGGCATTATGTGGACCTGTGCAGATATATGTAGATAAATATAGGACTATTAAAAAAAAATTCTGGGCTCCAGTAGCAAGTATTATTATTTTTTATTTTTCAACTTTTTTTTTCAAATTTTTAAAAAAAAATTTTTTACATTCTTTTTCAATTTTTTAACTGACCACTAACTTATTACAGGTAATTTATACAGCTAAATTATTACATTTACCTAAACTGTGTTGACAATATTGTGGCAGTATGTGGACCTGTGCAGATATATGTAGATAAATATAGGACTATTAAAAAAAATTCTCGGCTCCAGTAGCGAGCATTATTTTTTTTATTTACATTCTATATTACATTTCCGTCAACTGTGTTGAAAATATTGTGGCATTATGTGCACCTGTGCAGATATATGTACATAAATATAGGACTATTAACAAATAATTCTGCACTCCAGTAGCTTCACACATGCATAGACCCTAAAGGTGTGTCGCGCAAGAATGACAACTCTTGCATCACTAATTGTTTAGTTATCTCCCTTTGTCCGTCACCGATTTTGTCTCCGGAGCATAACTCGATCACCCTTTTTTCAAACTACTTATATAGGACTATTAACAAATAATTCTGCACTCCAGTAGCTTCACACATGCATAGACCCTAAAGGTGTGTCGCGCAAGAATGACAACTCTTGCATCACTAATTGTTTAGTTATCTCCCTTTGTCCGTCACCGATTTTGTCTCCGGAGCATAACTCGATCACCCTTTTTTCAAACTACTTGTGTATCTGGGGAGGGGGATACACATGCGCTTGTCGACAAGCGTCCATTTCTAGTTTTTTTGGGGGAGGGTTACTTTTTTGTTATTGATAAAAAAGTACTTACATTTAAATATTTTTTAGATTTAATAGCCAAAATTTTGTCTGCAGAAAAACGTGGAACAGACAGTAGTGTAGATCCAGATCAGCCTGTGCGTGCTATGATCAGGACCTGCACTGTTTGCCATTCCATCAATGAAACACCTGTCATGCTTCTAACAAGCAATATAGTGGTGTACTATTTGATCAGGAACTACGCTGGTAACAAATCCCATGAGCCCAATTTCTTAAGTCACAACCTCATTTGAGTCACAGAAACAGGGGCCCGTTTCACTAAACTTCGTACGGCTAAAATGTTCGTAAGTGCAAATTTAGGATCCTCTGGAAATTTCAATTGATGGATTTACTGTTATTTATTTATTTATTTACAATTATTGGAAGTGTGATATTATAATAACCCAGTGCCAGTACTATCTAAAACATGGGTAGAAATGTTGTCTCCTGTTTACATTCTTGTTGCCCAGCAACAAGCAACATACACTGATTATTGCTCATTTTTAGCCAGGTTTTTTGAAAAAAATCCAGGCTATTGGATTGGCGAAAGCCGGGCAGGCGGGCGGCGGGTGGTGGGCGGCGGGCGGCGGGCGGCGGGTGGGCGGCGTCCACAATCAATGTTAAGTTTAATGTTTGAGTCCATTTCTTTGTTACTGTACCACCTAGGACCACCAAACGTTCACAGCTTCATAATCAAGGGGTGCCCACCACATATTACTATCCAACATGTTACTTTTTAGCTCGACTATTCGAAGAATAAGTAGAGCTTATGTTGTCACCCCGACGTCGGCATCGGCGTCGGCCTCACCGTCACGCCTTGGTTAAGGTTTTTAGTCAACCTTGTATATGGAATACTACTGGCCCTACACCCACCATACTTGCACAACTTCATCTCCTAGTGATGTACATCAATAACCCCTGATCTATATTTGACCTTGACCTACATTTCCTCTTGAATTACTTAGTTAATTCCCATTGGTTAAGGTTTTTAGTCAACCTTGGTTAAGGTTTTTAGTCAAGCTTGTACATGGAATACTATTGTGCATACATACACCATACTTGGACAACCTTTTATCATTTGATGTACATCAATAACCCCTGATCTATATTTTACCTTGACCTACATTTCCTCTTGAATTACTTACTTAATTCCCCTTCGTTAAGGTTTTTAGTCAACCTTGGTTAAGGTTTTTAGTCAAGCTTGTACATGGAATACTATTGTGCATACAGACACCATACTTGGACAACCTTTTCTCATAGGGATGTACGCCAATAACCCCTGATCTATATTTGACCTTGACCTACATTTCCTCTTGAATTACTTAGTTAATTCCCCTTGGTTAAGGATTTTAGTCAAGCTTGTATATGGAATACTCCTGGCCCTACACCCACCATACTTGAACAACTTCATCTCCTAGTGATATACATCAACAACCCCTGACCTATATTTGACCTTGACCTACATTTAACCTTGAATTACATAGTTAATTCCCCTTGGTTAAGGTTTTTAGTCAACCTAGGTTAAGGTTTTTAGCTCGACTATTCGAAGAATAAGTAGAGCTTATGTTGTCACCCCGGCGTCGGCGTCACCGTCACACCTTGGTTAAGGTTTTTAGTCAACCTTATATATGGAATACTACTGGCCCTATACCCACCATACTTGGACAACTTCATCTCCTAGTGATGTACATCAATAACCCCTGATCTATATTTGACCTTGACCAACATTTTCTCTTGAATTACTTAGTTAATTCCCCTTGGTTAAGGTTTTTAGTCAACCTTGGTTAAGGTTTTTAGTCAAGCTTGTACATGAAATACTATTGTGCATACAGACACCATACTTGGACAACCTTTTCTCATAGGGATGTACATCAATAACCCCTGGTCTATATTTGACCTTGACCTATATTTCCTCTTCAATTACTTAGTTAATTCCCCTTGGTTAAGGTTTTTTAGTCAAGCTTGTATATGGAATACTCCTGGCCCTACACCCACCATACTTGGACAACTTCATCTCCTAGGGATGTACATCAGTAACCCCTGATCTATATTTGACCTTGACCTACATTTCCTCTTGAATTACTTAGTTAATTCTCTTTGGTTAAGGTTTTTAGTCAACCTTGTAGATGGAATACTCCTGGCCCTACACCAACCATATTTGGACAACTTTATCTCCTAGTGATGTACATCAACAACCCCTGACCTATATTTGACATTGACCTACATTTAACCTTGAATTACCTAGTTAATTCCCCTTGGTTAAGTTTTTTAGTCAACCTTGGTTAAGGTTTTTAGTCAAGCTTGTACATGGAATACTATTGTGCATACAGACACCATACTTGGACAACCTTTTCTCATAGGGATGTACATCAATAACCCCTGATCTATATTTGACCTTGACCTACATTTCCTTTTCAATTACTTACTTAATTCTCCTTGGTTAAGGTTTTTAGTCAAGCTTGTATATGGAATACTCCTGGCCATGCACCCACCATACTTGGACAACTTCATCTCCTAGGGATGTACATCAATAACCCTTGATACTACATTTGACCCTTGACCTATTGACTTGACCATGTCATCTTGAATTACTTAGTTAATTCTCTTTGTTTAAGTTTTTAGGTTTTTGTCAAGCTTGTAGATGGAATACTCCTGGCCCTACACCAACCATACTTGGACAACTTTATCTCCTAGTGATGTACATCAACAACCCCTGACCTATATTTGACTTTGACCTACATTTAACCTTGAATTACTTAGTTAATTCCCCTTGGTTAAGGTATTAGTTAATTCCCCTTGGTTAAGGTTTTTAGTCAACCTTGGTTAAGGTTTTTAGTCAAGCTTGTAAATGAAATACTATTGTGCATACAGACACCATACTTGGACAACCTTTTCTCATAGGGATGTACATCAATAACCCCTGATCTATATTTGACCTTGACCTATATTTCCTCTTCAATTACTTAGTTAATTCCCCTTGGTTAAGTTTTTTAGTCAAGCTTGTATATGGAATACTCCTGGCTCTACATCCACCATACTTGGACAACTTCATCTCCTAGGGATGTACATCAGTAACCCCTGATCTATATTTGACCTTGACCTACATTTCCTCTTGAATTACTTAGTTAATTCTCTTTGGTTAAGGTTTTTAGTCAACCTTGTAGATGGAATACTCCTGGCCCTACACCAACCATACTTGGACAACTTTATCTCCTAGTGATGTACATCAACAACCCCTGACCTATATTTGACCTTGACCTACATTTAACCTTGAATTACCTAGTTAATTCCCCTTGGTTAAGGTTTTTAGTCAAGCTTGTACATGGAATACTATTGTGCATACAGACACCATACTTGGACAACCTTTTCTCATAGGGATGTACATCAATAACCCCTGATCTATATTTGACCTTGACCTACTTTTCCTTTTCAATTACTTACTTAATTCTCCTTGGTTAAGGTTTTTAGTCAAGCTTGTATATGGAATACTCCTGGCCATACACCCACCATACTTGGACAACTTCATCTCCTAGGGATGTACATCAATAACCCTTGATATATATTTGACCTTCACCTACATTTGACCTTGACCTACATTTCATCTTGAATTACTTAGTTAATTCTCTTTGTTTAAGGTTTTTAGTCAAGCTTGTAGATGGAATACTCCTGGCCCTACACCAACCATACTTGGACAACTTTATCTCCTAGTGATGTACATCAACAACCCCTGACCTATATTTGACTTTGACCTACATTTAACCTTGAATTACTTAGTTAATTCCCCTTGGTTAAGGTATTAGTTAATTCCCCTTGGTTAAGGTTTTTAGTCAACATTGGTTAAGGTTTTTAGTCAAGCTTTCTACATGGAATACTATTGTGCATACAGACACCATACTTGGACAACTTTTTCTCATAGCGATGTACATCAATAACCCCTGATCTATATTTGACCTTGACCTACATTTCCTCTTGAATTACTTAGTTAATTCCCCTTGGTTAAGGTTTTTAGTCAAGCTTGTATATGGAATACTACTGGCCCTACACCCACCATACTTGGACAACTTCATCTCCTAATGATGTACATCAACATCCCCTGATATATATTTCACCTTGACCTACATTTCCTCTTGAATTACTTACTTAAGTCACCTTGGTTAAGGTTTTTAGTCAACCTTGGTTAAGGTTTTTACTCAAGCTTGTACATGGAATACTATTGTGCATACAGACACCATACTTGGACAACCTTTTCTCATAGGGATGTACATCAATAACCCCTGATCTATATTTGACCTTGACCTACATTTCCTTTTGAATTACTTAGTTAATTCCCCTTGGTTAAGGTTTTTAGTCAAGCTTGTATATGGAATACTCCTGGCCCTACACCCACCATACACCCACCATACTTGGACAACTTCATCTCCTAGTGATGTACATCAACAACCCCTGACCTATATTTGACCTTGACCTACATTTAACCTTGAATTACATAGTTAATTCCCCTTGGTTAAGGTTTTTAGTCAACCTTGGTTAAGGTTTTTAGTCAAGCTTGTACATGGAATACTAGTGTGCATACAGACACCATACTTGGACAACCTTTTCTCATAGGGATGTACAAATATAACCCCTGATCTATATTTGACATTGACCTACATTTCCTGTTCAATTACTTAGTTAATTCCCCTTGTTTAAGGTTTTTAGTCTAGCTTATATATGGAATATTCATGGCCCTACACCCACCATACTTGGACAACTTCATCTCCTAGTGATGTACATCAACAACCACTGACCTATATTTAACCTTGACCTACATTTAACTTTAAATTACTTAGTTAATTCCCCTTGGTTAAGGTTTTTAGTCAAGCTTGTACATGGAATACTATTGTGCATACTAACACCATACTTGGACAACCTTTTCTCATAGCAATGTACATCAATAACCCTGATCTATATTTGACCTTGACCTACATTTCCTCTTGAATTACTTACTTAATTCTCCTTGGTTAAGGTTTTTAGTCAAGCTTGTAGATGCAATACTCCTGGCCCTACACCAACCATACTTGGACAACTTCATCTCCTAGTGATGTACATCAATAATCCCTGACCTATATTTGACCTTGACCTACTTTTATCCTTGGATTACTTTCTTATTTCCCCTTGGTTAAGGTTTTTAGTCAAGCTTGTATATGGAATATTCCTGGGCCTACAGCAACCATACTTGGAAAACTTCATCTCCTAGTGATGTACATCAGTAACCACTGACCTATATCTGACATTGACCTACATTTAACCTTGAATTACTTACTTAATTTCCCTTCGTTAAGGTTTTTAGTCAACCTTGGTTAAGGTTTTTATGCAGGCCGTGGCCACATTGACCTACATTTAACCTTGAATTACTTACTTAATTTCCCTTGGTTAAGGTTTTTAGTCAACCTTGATTAAGGTTTTTATGCAGGCCGCGGCCACCTTGTTTGTCGAGCTATGTGTACATCGACAACCCTCGTAGTCGAGCTATGCTGTTCTCCTACAGCTCTTGTTTTTTAACTTGACCCATTTTTTCCGCGCAGTCGACTTAGCCATTTTCAATGTTAAGTTTTTGCGTTTACAATGTTAAGTTTTCGTGTTTGAGTCCATTTCTTTGTTACTGTACCACCTAGGACCACCAAACTTTCACAGCTTCATAATCAAGGGGTACCCACCACATATTACTATCCAACATGTTACTTTTTAGCCAGGTTTTTTAAAAAAAATCCAGGCTATTGGATTGGCGAAAGCCAGGCGGGCGGGCGGGCGGCTGGGCGGGCGGTGCGGGCGGCGGCGGGCGGGCGGCGTCCACAATCAATGTTAAGTTTTCGTGTTTGAGTCCATTTCTTTGTTACTGTACCACCTAGGACTACCAAACTTTCACAGCTTCATAATCAAGGGGTGCCCACCACATATTACTATCCAACATGTTACTTTTTTTTTAACTTGACCCATTTTTTCCGCGCAGTCAACTTAGCCATTTTCAATGTTAAGTTTTCGCGTTTACAATGTTAAGTTTTCGTGTTTGAGTCCATTTCTTTGTTACTGTACCACCTATGACCACCAAACTTTCACAGCTTCATAATCAAGGGGTGCCCACCACATATTACTATCCAACATGTTACTTTTTTTTTTAACTTGACCCATTTTTTCTTCGCAGTCGACTTAGCCATTTTCAATGTTAAGTTTTCGCGTTTACAATGTTAAGTTTTCGTGTTTTAGTCCATTTCTTTGTTACTGTACCACCTAGGACCACCAAACTTTCACAGCTTCATAATCAAGGGGTGCCCACCACATATTACTATCCACCATGTTACATTTTAGCCAGGTTTTTTTAAAAAAAAATCCAGGCTATTGGATTGGCAAAAGCCAGGCGGGCGGGTGGGCGGGCGGGCGGCGGGCGGGCGGCGTCCACAATCAATGTTAAGTTTTCGTGTTTGAGTCCATTTCTTTGTTACTGTACCACCTAGGACTACCAAACTTTCACAGCTTCATAATCAAGGGGTGCCCACCACATATTACTATCCAACATGTTACTTTTTTTTTAACTTGACCCATTTTTTCCGCGCAGTCGACTTAGCCATTTTCAATGTTAAGTTTTCGCGTTTACAATGTTAAGTTTTCGTGTTTGAGTCCATTTCTTTGTTACTGTACCACCTAGGACCACCAAACTGTCACAGCTTCATAATCGAGGGGTGCCCACCACATATTACTATCCAACATGTTACTTTTTTTTTAACTTGACCCATTTTTTGCGCCCAGTCGACTTAGCCATTTTGAATGTTAAGTTTTCGTGTTTACAATATTAAGTTTTCGTCTTTAAGTCCATTTCTTTGTTACTGTACCACCTAGGACCACCAAACTTTCACAGCTTCATAACCAAGGGGTGCCTACCACATAAAGCTATCCAATATGTTACTTTTTTTTTAACTTGACCCATTTTTTCCGCGCAGTCGACTTAGCCATTTTCAATGTTAACTTTTCGCGTTTACAATGTTAAGTTTTCATGTTTAAGTCCATTTCTTTGGTACTGTACCACCTAGGACCACCAAACTTTCACAGCTTCATAACCAAGGGGTGCCTACCACATACAACTATCCAATATGTGACCATTTTTTTACCTAAACCTATTATTTCTACGTAATTGACTTAGCCATTTTCAACGTTCACTTTTTAACGTATGTCGGGTTAAATTTTTTGGTTAAAACTTTTTTGTTATACTATATCTCTGCAACTGCTTCGCCCATTACCTTGAAACTTCACATGGGTGTTTATCATCATCCATATTTTCATTCTAACCCCCAACCGTGCGGCCCCTGTGCACAATGTCAAGATCAAATTACTTTGAATTTTTTTGTTAAAGTTTTTTAGTGTACTATATCTCTGCAACTGCTTCACCCATTACCTTGATACTTCATATGGGTGTTTATCATCATTGTCGCACCCGCTTGCGGAAAGCGCATTTTATGCATTTTGGCATACGTCCGTCCGTACGTCCGTGTCCGGTTAAAGTTTTTTCGTTAAAGTTTTTCCATCTACTATATCTATTTTTTTAGTGTCCATGCCTCGCCCCAAGGTGCGACATGCAGGCCACGGCCATCTAGTCTACAAAAAGTGGGTATAATTATGTTATCCAAGTGTCTATGCTTGGAAAAAACCTGGCCTTCGTGGCTTTGCCTCGTTTCTTGTTTTTACCTTCACCTATTATTTCTACGTAATTGACTTAGCCATTTTCAACGTTAACTTTTTAACGTACGTCTGGTTAAAGTTTTTTGTTATACTAATATCTCTGCAACTGCTTCGCCCATTACCTTAAAACTTCACATGGGTGTTTATCATCATCCATATTTTCATTCTAACCCCTAACCGTGTGGCCCCTGTGCCCAATGTCAAGGTCAAATTACTTTGAATTCTTTTGTTAAAGTTTTTTTGTGTACTATATCTCTGCAACTGCTTCACCCATTACCTTGATACTTCACATGAGTGTTTATCATCATTGTCGCACCCGCTTGCGGAAAGCGCGATATCGTCGGCATTTTGGCATATGTCCGTCCGTCCGTACGTCCGTGTGTCCGGTTAAAGTTTTTTCGTTAAAGTTTTTCCATCTACTATATCTATTTTTTTAGTGTCCATTCCCCGCCCCAAGGCGCGACATGCAGGCCACGGCCATCTAGTCTACAAAAAGTGGGTATAATTATGTTATCCAAGTGTCCATGCTTGGAAAAAACCTGGCCTTCGTGGCTTTGCCTCGTTTCTTGTTTTTAACTTTACCCATTTTTTCCGCGCAGTCGACTTAGCCATTTTCAATGTTAAGTTTTCGCGTTTACAATGTTAAGTTTTCTTGTTTAAGTCTATTTCTTTGGTACTGTACCACCTAGGACCACCAAACTTTCACAGCTTCATAACCAATGGGTGCCTACCACATACAACTATCCAACATGTGACCATTTTTTTACCTTCACCTATTATTTCTACGTAATTGACTTAGCCATTTTCAACGTTAACTTTTTAACGTACGTCTGGTTAAAGTTTTTTGTTATACTAATATCTCTGCAACTGCTTCGCCCATTACCTTAAAACTTCACATGGGTGTTTATCATCATCCATATTTTCATTCTAACCCCCAACCGTGTGGCCCCTGTGCCCAATGTCAAGGTCAAATTACTTTGAATTCTTTTGTTAAAGTTTTTTTGTGTACTATGTCTCTGCAACTGCTTCACCCATTACCTTACCTTGATACTTCACATGGGTGTTTATCATCATTGTCGCACCCGCTTGCAGAAAGCGCGATATCGTCGGCATTTTGGCATATGTCCGTCCGTCCGTACGTCTGTGTGTCCGGTTAAAGTATTTTTTTCGTTAAAGTTTTTCCATCTACTATATCTATTTTTTTAGTGTCCATGCCTCGCCCCAAGGCGCGACATGCAGGCCACGGCCATCTAGTCTACAAAAAGTGGGTATAATTATGTTATCCAAGTGTCTATGCTTGGAAAAAACCTGGCCTTCGTGGCTTTGCCTCGTTTCTTGTAAGTGGTTGCCACAGTTACTAACAATGACATGTCATAGAAATGTATTGCCTCCGGTATGTATGATACATATTTGTGATACAGAACCCCGACTTTTCATGTAGTATGTGTTATCATCATTGTTCATACGTAATTAGATAAAACCTAACCATGAAAACGCCCACAATCAATCGTCAAATTGAAAAACCTAAATAAATATAACATGCACAATCGACCTTCAAAATGTGTGTTCATTCTAGCAAACATATACATGATAATTCTATGATGAAAACTAATTTTAGCAGATATACAATAAGTAACACAATTGGCAGTGTATTCAAAACTTTAATATTTCGAAGAAAATAAAATATACTTCTATATATATGAATTTTGATTAAGATAGCAAATGCACCATGAAAATGTCAAGTTTCATTCCAAATATGTTCACAAGTATGTATGTATGTAGTTTATACATTTATGTGACATGGTTTTGCATAGATTTCTGCAAATCTCTACTTACTTGCTTAAATTTACCCATATTTTCAGTGTAAAATTTCATCTTGTGAGCTTTAATTTGGCACCAGACTGTACAGTATGTCCCAAAAAACAGGGGTCTAATTGAAATAGCTGTAATATGTTTAATTAAATGAATGTATGTTCACTAATTCTAATATGCATGTACCCTTGGACAAAGTTGCAAACATTTACAAAATACTATGTATATATCACCTAAGTGTAAAGTTATCCAGAGTTGTCATACCTACCTTGTCATATTTTACATGTTTTCGCATTTTTTACATTTTATCCACGTAAGGTAAGAGAGTGTTCTGTTTGATATGGCAGGTAGGAGCATGCAATGGCTAATTTAACGATCGGGATTCATCCTTACGGGTACCCCGAACGGAGACCAGGGGGCTGTTTCACTAAACTTTGTATGACTAAAATGTTCATTCATAAGTACAAAATTATGATAGTCTGTTCACATTAACAAAGTTATCGTGTAAACAATTATTGGAGTTACATTTATTGAGCATAGGCTGCATATGCAGCCTATGCTCAATAAATGTAAATCCATCAATTGAAATTTCCAGACGATCCTAAATTTGCACTTATGAACATTTTAGTCGTACAAAGTTTAGTGAAACAGGCCCCTGGTTTGGCCCTCAGGAACGTCTTTGGCATTCTTGTATGTGAGGGTTTAATCTGGTTAAACCCCTTGTATGAGTAATATGATTATTCCTAATCCTATTACTTTTAGGGGAAGGGGACCAAGTGTCTTTGGTGCGGTATGGACCTGGCACCAGGTCAGGTTATTCTAATTTCAGGGCTGAATATATATTTATTTCGATGTAAATATTCCGTTCCGATTTTGGGATTTTCTCCCCAATTCAGCAGATTACATGCGGGATCGAACCTTTTGGCTATGTTTTAATGACCTTAGCTGTTGATAGGCCATTAAACACTAATAAATCAATCAATCAATCTGTTTGAACGATTGCCGTACAATCATCTAATACTTTCTGAATCGGTGCATACCATTGATTTTGTGTCTGATCATAGTTTATTGTTAACTACGCGGAACATAATTTAATAAGTTTTGGGATATGAATCGAATATCGTACATTATTCTAGATGTACCTTATTGAAGTTTAGAAGAATCAGGTTGTACAATCACTGATTGATCTTGGTGCTATTCGCTGGCAGATAAGTTTTTATTTCTTACATGTACATGTATGTTCAAACCGAGTAGTTCTTGCGATAATTTGCACACATGATATACACACATTCTGCCTTTCCCTTGTTGACATTTACAAGGTGTATGCTCACGTGGTACTAACAACAACAACAACAACAAATACCGATTCAAAGTATGTATTCTTTTATAGTGTCCTTATTACGGATTTTGATGAAATATCGCGCATCAAACGCGTCTTGTTAAGCTGCATTTGGTGGTCTCTGTTGTATTTTCGCCTGAATTTCTGTCGTTTTTGCGAATCCATTTCCGTGTCTCTGACATTGATTCTTCGCAAAAACAACATACGTCTGCCAAACTCCCTAGACCGCCAAATGCAGCTCATGAAGACGCATTTGCTATGCCATATTTCATAAAAATCCGTTGCATATTAAGGTAAATATCAAATAATACTTACTTTGGAGTGGGTGATGTTGTTGTTGTAACCACATGATCATGCACCTTGATTTATTTGATTGTATTGTTGATACACACCGTTTGTAAAAATAATTATTCACGTCTTTCAGGATATGGACTGAAATCTGATTGTTTTTCTTTTATTTAAATTACCAGATTCCACTAATTGTGTCCATTTTACAATACATGTTAATGGTTTGTAATAATATTCATACTTTCAAACAATTTGTAAACATGTCTCTATACATATACCTGCAAACACTCTGGCACTGATTAAAAAAAAATGACATCAATAAATAGTGACGTCACTAGCTGGTTTGAGCCAATCTACTAAACTATGTAGAATTGTAAAGATACTCCACAAATGGATATACATGTACTCTGAAAAGGGAATGGCATTATGTTTTCATATAAAAAAAGTAAGAGCTACATTATTTGAATTAGGTCCCCTTTTCTTTTTTTTTGGGACACCCTGTATTTGTGATATTTTGCAACATTAATTGAGAAAATAAGTAAGTTAAAAAACATAGGTAAAATAATGTTTTCCCCCAAACAGTTTTCCAATGCCCAATATTACTGTTTACAGAACATTCTATATTTAAAAATGTACGAATCTGCGAAATACATTAAATAAATACAGTTAGGTAGAGAACTGAAAATCTTATCCCATATTTCTCATCTCTTTACAGAGTTCGAGTGCATTCAGTGATGATGAACTGGCATGGGCATTTACTGACAGCAAACCATCGCAGACCAACAGCGATCCTTCCGCAATCAAAATAGACTTCACTGCTTCTCAAGCAAAGGCATTATCTAAAGTTGAGCAAGAGAAAAAAGACTACCAGTTTGCTCTTGCTCTCAGTAAAGGCGACATTGAAGATAGCGAGGCATAGTGCAATACATAATGGCCAGTACAGGATACACGATGTTTCATATGGTTGATATGTACCAAAAAAGATTATTCAAATTTTAAAACCAATTACTGTAAATGGCATAATCCGTAAATGGGTATTCCGTTAGCCCTTGATTATTATCCCCTCGCCGATAGGCAAGAGGAGATATAGCGTTGTCCATGTACGTATGTACGTTAGTAACACCTTTCATTTTTTTTTTCAATAACTCATGAACCGCTTCCCTGTTTTGATATTATTTGGCCACAATGTGTGTCTAGCGATGGTGCTTTGTTTTGCATACGACTCTAACCACCCAAGGTCAAGGTCACTGAGGAATTGTGTTCACCTTGTTTGTAAGGCAAATGCGTTAAAGTTTATTGTTTATTCAATAACTTATGAACCGCTTCACTGGTTATGATAATATTGGGCCACAATGTGTGTCTAGGGATGGTACTTTGTTTTGCATACGACCAACGTCCGACTGCCAAAGGTCAAGGACTTATGTTCACCTTGTTTGTAAGGCAAAACTGTTAAAAAAAAATGTATCAAGGCTGCCAGCGAGGGGATTAGCTTAGTGATAACGATACCCTTGTCTTATATGTGGCTGTGATTGGAGAAATGGGGCTTATGGGTTTTGCGACTGCTGTCTGTTCCACCACGTTTTGCTGCCGACGAACATTTGGCCATTAAACACATTAAATCTAAAAAATATTTAAAAGTAAGTACTTTTTCATCAATAACAAAAAAGTTACCCTCCCCAAAACAAATTATTTGATGAAATTCCATCAAATATTGATTTTATTGCGAAAAAAACGATTTAACATGGGGGTCAATTTCCAAAACTTTTCGTTTTTTGATCCTGAAGATTAAAAAACGAAACATTTTGGAAATTGACTCCGAAACCTGGCGAGATAGCTTGAAAATGATGTAACTAAGAAAACAAAAGTTACATTTGAAAATCTGTCCACAAATAAAAAAAATATTTAAAAAAAATCTATTTTTAGCCCCCATGTTAAATTCCCATAGGAAAATCGTTTGTTTTTTTTCACAATAAAATCAATATTTGATGGAATTTCATCAAATAATTTTTTTGGGGGAGGGTTACTTTTTTGTTATTGATAAAAAAGTACTTACATTTAAATATTTTTTAGATTTAATAGCCAAAAGTTTGTCTGCAGAAAAACGTGGAACAGACAGTAGTGTAGATCCAGATCAGCCTGTGCGTGCTATGATCAGGACCAGCACTGTTTGCCATTCCATCAATGAAACACCTGTCATGCTTCTAACCAGCAATATAGTGGTGTACTATTTGATCAGGAACTACGCTGGTAACAAATCCCATGAGCCCAATTTCTTAAGTCACAACCTCATTTGAGTCACAGAAACAGGGGCCCGTTTCACTAAACTTCGTACGGCTAAAATGTTCGTAAGTGCAAATTTAGGATCCTCTGGAAATTTCAATTGATGGATTTACTGTTATTTATTTATTTATTTACAATTATTGGATTTACATTTATTGAGCATGTTCTTTATATGAATAAAATAAGTGTATAATTGTGCAACTATTCCACCAACTGAGTGCCCGCTCTGGAGATATAATCATTTATTAATCTTTGAATGTTAGAGACGCGCAGTTGTATCCGGCTATTTTGATATGGATATTATCAATCAACTGCGTCACCTGAATAAATATTTTTATCGACATATTATAAAGGATGATCATTGCACGTCAAAAAATAGAGAGAATAAATAGTTGTTTCTTTTATGGAAAAAATGGTTATTGCCCCGGATATCAAAAGTGGCAATTACGTTGGATATAAAAAGTATAATAACGCCAATTAGCACATCTGGTAATGATAAATGAATGTTTATGGTGTCAAAAAATGTCATATCTAAAGAATGGAACCAAAACACAAATGTCTCCTTATATTATAACCAGTAGCCGATTTCATCAAAATTGCAAAGTATACTTTTCTAGTACTTTGAGGGAGTAATCATTTATTTTTCCTGAAATGATTTATTTCATATAGAACTAACGACTGCATATATTTGATGATTAAAAGCATGCAAACTTAATATACTGAATTTATTACATTATCACAGCCATTTTGGCTGTGATAATGTAATAAATTCAGTATAATAAAAATTAATAAATTTATCATAAAACTGAAAATTTCTCCCTCAAAGTATACTTTGCTAGAGAAGTATACGTTGCAATGTTGGTGAAATAGGCTACTGGGGTGTGGGAGTCCAGCTATAAAATGTGTCGGGTGCAAATTGAGCCAAGACTTGGCTATTACTTCCCTTTCTGCATTGTCATTTTTCGCCAATATTGATTTAGAAAAAAAATCAATATTTTCGCTATGTGATGATTAAAAGCTCATGTGAATTTTAATTGATTGCACATGTACTCTTGCTTGTTTTTGTGAATTTTCGACGTCATCTACTGATACTATGACTGATTTTATGAATCTATATTCGGTGATACGACAAGGGATGTCATTCCAGAGACAGACTCAATTTGTGTTGGTAAATTTCTGCAATATGTGATTAAGGCATTTAGCAGTTCTTGGTTCTGGGACTACTGTCTTGATGATATGGCTCGTTTCGTGCCGTCTCATCTGGATCTACCCTGTTTAATATGAACATTGGCTTTACATAGAAAGACTTCTGTATGTGTAGCTTTGTACTTGTGTTAAGTGTATTGCAACTCTGAACGTGAGATATTTGGTCTATGCATACCGAGTTATCAAAACCAAACTTGTGACTGGTGCTAAGCAGTGTTTTTGTCTAGTCGACTATACATCAAAGCTTTGTTTTCTCCCACAAACCCTTGCATTGCATCTCACTTGAATCTTACCTTAGCTCCCGTTAAACTAAGCTGTCCTCCCTAAGCTGACTTCCCATCATCTTACCTAACCTCTCTTGAATGTTACCTTATCTCTCTTGAAGCTTAGCTTGAATCTTCGCTTACCTCCCTTGAATCTTTGCTTGCCTCCCTTGAAGCTTAACTATCTTGCTAGAATCTTAGATGCTCTCGCTTGAACCTTCCTGCTCGGCTTATCTTCTTGTTATGCCCCGGTCTCGGTAGAGCCGGAGGCATACAGTGTTTGGACTGTGTGTCCGTGTGTGTGACATTAAGAAGTTTGCCAGAGTTTAGAAAATCTGCCACCTGGGGGTATTCCTGTGCCAACAGGTCACATTTTCTAGTTCTCTTAGTGTTATTATCTTTGAATCTTTGTCTACCTCACTTTAACCTTAGCTTTCGTCCCTTGAATTTTACCCATGGCACTCGAATGTGTATGCCCCACGCAGTGGTGTTGCTTAATTGTTGTTAAATGTCTCCCTCGATTCTTAGCTTGTCTCACTTGAAGTTAAATGTGCAATTCATATGAGATTTATGAAACCAGCATAATATACATTCCATCTGAGTCATTGCTGCAGCGTATAAATGGGAAATAAATATCTATCAAAAATCACTAGCAAGCAATTGCTATTTTGTTTATCGTATGATTGCATCTTTCTACATGCAGAAAATGTGAACATAATCAATACGTTTAGTGGGCAGATGTCATTGCCTAACATTTAAATATTCTACACAGGCGAAACATACTTTGTATTACTAACTATACTATTATATGTATATTATAACAGGAATATATACAGTTTGTATTGTTACAATTCAAAATGGCCACAAAGATATATTTGTCAATATTACCTACTTACCATTGATATAGTGACACAGGAAATGGCATGTGATTTTGAGATCTTGGCAAACCTTATTTGTAATGACTGATACATTCTGAACCCATAGACCGCTACACACAACAACTGATACATTCTGAACCCATAGAGCGCTACACACAACAAGTGTGGTCTGCTGTTGCTTTTATACCTTATTTCTCAATAAAAACATGGTTTGACAGCACTTAAGAATCATTTCCAATGGAAATGATTCTGAAGTGCTGTCAAATCATGTTGTAAATTATTCTAAAGTGCTGTCAAAGTATGTTTTTGATGATACAAATGGAAAATAGAAAAATAAACAGCAGACAACATTAAATTAAGATAGCGATCTAAGGGTTAATTGCCCTTCATATGCATGCTTTTCCATTCAATTTCCTTTATTTGTTGTGATAAAATACTTTTGTGCCCATTGAGAATCATCTATGTGGGAGATGATTCTCATGTGCTGGAATCCTTCGCTGACCACATGGTAACACAATCATTGGTCTGGGGCTGTCACAAGTGAACTTGGGATAAACAAAAAATTAATGGATCCCATACCTGACCATCCGTTACAAAAATGCAGTTATTGATCATGTGACCCCACTTTGATCAAGAGTTCAGGACCTACACAGTTTGCTATTGCAGCTGAGAAAAACATTCCTGATGTGTAAGTTTCTACTCTGTATCAGAGTTCATGTGAGTTAGCTCATAGCTATACTGGTAATTAAACTCAGTAGATTTTTGTTATTGTGCGTCATATAAGAGCCTGGCTTTGGATTTGCATGCCTTATCTCGGAGCCATTTTTTCCTGGTATTGATTCCGAGGAAATTCAATATTATTTGTAAATGGTGTTAACATTTGACACAAAATTCAGAGCTCATGCGGGATACAATTTAGTTTTACCCTTGTCCGTCCGTACTAGCTACAGACCTGAAACTTGGTATGTAGCTTTCTTATGATGAGTAGATGCGCAAAGTTTATTTCGATTTTTGATTTGACCCCCGGGCCATGGATTATCTCCCTTTTTGGACTTGGAATTTTGCCTCATTTATTATCAAAGCGGTATGTGGGGCATCCGTGTTCTATGAACACATTTTCTAGTTGTTATCAATTTTCAGCTTCATTTGCGGTAAACTGTACATGTAACTGATTTCGAAAATTAATATTGGTGGAAAATGGTGATAAGGGAGATAAATCAGAGTCTAGCTCATATAAGCACAACTTGTTAGCTGTAATAATTAGTGGCTATAGTGGTAGGCATCGTGACTGTAATTTATGTATATTTCGGCAATAGTAGAGCTATACGTTGAACGTATATATATATACTGTGTGTATATTGTGTATTTCATTATGAAGCGTACGGTATTGTATTGTTATAGTTGTGTCACAGAATAAAACAATGCAAATAAATGTTGTCTATGATTTCCTTCTATAACCATGATTTATCATCATTAAAATAGGTAGGGGATCGGCTGTTGTCTAGGCGGTACAGCATTTAAAAGAGACTTCAATACTGAATGTTGCGAGTTTAATCCCCTTCCTAGGCGTGAATTAAATGCTCTCACTATTTTCCATTAAACCCTTTCTATTTTCATTAACCTTTTCATCACTACAGACCTGCATAGTGGTATTGGCAAACAGTGTAAATCCAGATGAGACAGCTCGTCACGCCGTCCCATCAGGATCTGCACTTTTTTGCAAGTAATTTTCATATTTTTGAGAACAAAAGCACCCCATTTTCAGAAATGGATACGCCTGAAATTCATTTTGTGACGATTGGATTGGTTGCAAAATTGCAAAATCAGATCCCGGTCAGACTGTGGGTGTTCTGGATCTACACTCGTAGCAAAACACATAAACCCCATTTCTCCAGTGACAGCCACATATACCGATGGGGTTCATCCTTACCGGAATCCGATTTCCCTGGTTTGGCTATCGGGTACATTTTTGACTTTCTTCTACACGAGACTGGAGTTGAATCCAATTACATGTGTGTGTGTTGGTTGCGTTGGCTCGACACCATATAACTTTATAGCGTGTTTACTCCATGGCATAGCATTTACCACGCCAATGTTGGAAATGTCATGGACAGGCACATTTGTTCAGATCAGTTATATTATATTCTATCAGATAATAGTTTCTCCGTGCTCACCGAGCATGCATACTTAAACAAATCCAAAACATCATGAAATCCTTACGACTAGTATTGAACACATAAACAGTCAATGGCATCTGTAGCTGACAGGGATAGTAGCTTCACAAACACAATCTACTATTGTTATGGTGGGTGGTTGGTCGGGCGAACGTGACGGCGTAAATTTGAATCAATATTTGTCCGGTTTGGCCCTCAGGTACGTTTTTAGCTCGACTATTCGAAGAATAAGTAGAGCTTATGTTGTCACCCCGGCGTCGGCGTCACCGTCACCGTCACCGTCACGCCTTGGTTAAGGTTTTTAGTCAACCTTGTATATGGAATACTACTGGCCCTACACCCACCATACTTGCACAACTTCATCTCCTAGTGATGTACATCAATAACCCCTGATCTATATTTGACCTTGACCTACATTTCCTCTTGAATTACTTAGTTAATTCCCCTTGGTTAAGGTTTTTAGTCAAGCTTGTATATGCAATCTCCTGGCCCTACACCCACCATACTTGGACAAGTTCATCTCCTAGTGATGTACATCAACAACCCCTGACCTATATTTGACCTTGACCTACATTTAACCTTGAATTACATAGTTAATTCCCCTTGGTTAAGGTTTTTAGTCAACCTTGGTTAAGGTTTTTAGTCAAGCTTGTACATGGAATACTAGTGTACATACAGACACCATACTTGGACAACCTTTTCTCATAGGGATGTACATCAATAACCCCTGATCTATATTTGACCTTGACCTACATTTCCTCTTGAATTACTTAGTTAATTCCCCTTGGTTAAGGTTTTTAGTCAAGCTTGTATATGGAATACTCCTGGCCCTACACCCACCATACTTGGACAACTTCATCTCCTAGTGATGTACATCAACAACCCCTGACCTATATTTGACCTTGACCTACATTTAACCTTGAATTACTTAGTTAATTCCCCTTGGTTAAGGTTTTTAGTCAACCTTGGTTAAGGTTTTTAGTCAAGCAAGCATTGATACTATGCTAGACACCACTTGGACATTTTCTCATGTGTACATACACCCTGATCTATATTTACTTGGACCACCCTCTTAATTTTCTTATTAATTCTTGGTTAAGGTTTTTAGTCAAGCATATGCAATACCCGGCCCTACACCCACCTAACTTGACATTCATCCCTATGGATGTACTCAACAACCTGGACCTACATTTCCTGACTTGACCTTACAATTTACCTTGAATTAACATAGTTAATCAACCTTGGTTAAGGTTTTTAGTCAACCTTGGTTAAGGTTTTTAGTCAAGCTTGTACATGGAATACTATTCTGAATACAGACACCATACTTGGACAACCTTTTCTCATAGGTATGTACATCAATAACCCCTTGACCTACATTTCCTCTTGAATTACTTACTTAATTCCCCTTGGTTAAGGTTTTTAGTCAAGCTTGTATATGCAATACTCCTGGCCCTACACCCACCATACTTGAACAACTGCATCTCCTAGTTAATTCCCCTTGGTTAAGGTCTTTAGTCAAGCTTGTATATGGAATACTCCTGGCCCTACACCCACCATACTTGGACAACTTCATCTCCTAGTGATGTACATCAACAACCCCTGACCTATATTTGACCTTGACCTACATTTAACCTTGAATTACTTAGTTAATTCCCCTTGGTTAAGGTTTTTAGTCAACCTTGGTTAAGGTTTTTAGTCAAGCTTGTACATGGAATACTATTGTGCATACAGACACCATACTTGGACAACCTTTTCTCATAGGGATGTACATCAATAACCCCTGATCTATATTTGACCTTGACCTACATTTCCTCTTGAATTACTTAGTTAATTCCCCTTGGTTAAGGTTTTTAGTCAAGCTCGTATATGCAATACTCCTGGCCCTACACCCACCATACTTGGACAACTTCATCTCCTAGTGATGTACATCAACAACCCCTGGCCTATATTTGACCTTGACCTACATTTAACCTTGAATTACATAGTTAATTCCCCTTGGTTAAGGTTTTTAGTCAACCTTGGTTAAGGTTTTTAGTCAAGCTTGTACATGGAATACTAGTGTGCATACAGACACCATACTTGGACAACCTTTTCTCATAGGGATGTACATCAACAACCCCTGATCTATATTTGACATTTACCTACATTTCCTCTTCAATTACTTAGTTCATTCCCCTTTTTAAGGTTTTTAGTCTAGCTTGAATATGGAATATTCCTGGCCCTACACCCACCATACTTGGACAACTTCATCTCCTAGTGATGTACATCAACAACCCCTGGCCTATATTTGACCTTGACCTACATTTAACCTTGAATTACATAGTTAATTCCCCTTGGTTAAGGTTTTTAGTCAACCTTGGTTAAGGTTTTTAGTCAAGCTTGTACATGGAATACTAGTGTGCATACAGACACCATACTTGGACAACCTTTTCTCATAGGGATGTACATCAACAACCCCTGATCTATATTTGACATTTACCTACATTTCCTCTTCAATTACTTAGTTCATTCCCCTTTTTAAGGTTTTTAGTCTAGCTTGAATATGGAATATTCCTGGCCCTACACCCACCATACTTGGACAACTTCATCTCCTAGTGATGTACATCAGCAACCACTGACCTATATTTGACATTGACCTACATTTAACTTTGAATTACTTAGTTAATTCCCCTTGGTTAAGGTTTTTAGTCAAGCTTGTACATGTAATACTATTGTGCATACTAACACCATACTTGGACAACCTTTTATCATAGCGATGTACATAAATAACCCCTGATCTATATTTGACCTTGACCTACATTTCCTCTTGAATTACTTACTTAATTCTCCTTGGTTAAGGTTTTTAGTCAAGCTTGTAGATGCAATACTCCTGGCCCTATACCAACCATACTTGGACAACTTCATCTCCTAGTGATGTACATCAATAATCCCTGACCTATATTTGACCTTGACCTACTTTTATCCTTGGATTACTTTCTTATTTCCCCTTGGTTAAGGTTTTTAGTCAAGCTTGTATATGGAATATTCCTGGGCCTACAGCAACCATACTTGGAAAACGTCATCTCCTAGTGATGTACATCAATAACCCCTGACCTATATCTGACATTGACCTACATTTAACCTTCAATTACTTACTTAATTTCCCTTCGTTAAGGTTTTTAGTCAACCTTGGTTAAGGTTTTTATGCAGGCCGCGGCCACCTTGTTTGTCAAGCTATGTGTACATCGACAACCCTCGTAGTCGAGCTATGCTGTTCTCCTACAGCTCTTGTTATCTTTGGCTCTTGTTACCTGGGAGTTGAATTGGGTTATTGCCCATTATAAAAGTAGTAATATTATTACTGATCCTACTACTTTTGGGAGGGGCCAAGTGATTCTGGTGTGGCGAGGGCCTGGCATCAAATCAGGATTATTCTGATTTCAGGGCTGAATATATAGTTTTGTTATTGTAAATATTCAGTTCTAATTTTGGGATCCCCTCCCCCCATTTGTTATGTACTTGAACATGTACATGTACTTGTACGGGTAATATATGGGATTTAGTACTAAACCCATTGACCCGGCCTTAAATGACCTTAGCTGTTGATAGGCCGTTAAACCCCAACAAACAAACAAACAATCAAACAAACAAACAAACAAACAAACTATTGTTATGAATATAAACTAAAGATAAAAGATGCATACATTTCAAATACAACCGCATCTGTGTCATAACGTTATGCGACAATGTCCCTGTCAATGTAATTGTCTAATGTCATACTTTATTATCTTATATTTAAGGGTAGGAATTGGCTCGAGGACATTCCAAACCCGGGCATTTGAGCCCAAAAATGGAAGGCCAATGACCGTTGGCCCGTTTGTTTCCGAATTTACTAATATCTGCCATACAGTCGAAATATGTGCATTAAATGAAGGAGGCAATGAGGTGGTTAATTTAACCTAGCTAGTTCATTCTCCTATCGTACGAAGCCGGTATGTAAGACCGTGAAAAAGGCTAAGTGTGAGTGCATGTGGTATATATGTGACTCAGCCGTAACAGTGTTATCCTATATGATGATGAAATTTGACGGTTGGTCAGGGCAAAACATATCAGGCAGGGAATGATCGATATTGGGTTATGCAAAGTATGATGTAATATGTTTTCGGGCCCAGCTACGTCGTTTCGCGGCTTATCGCTATATACGAGATGCTATTATTCGAGTTCAGGTGCGGCGTTTATCTGTTGTTATTTGGTGACAATGACAATGTGTTCCACGTATTCTGAAGACAAAAGAAAAAGAGAAGATAATACACGGCGGTATAGTAATTGCCCATATATTAATATTAGTGAGTGGCGTGTGTGTGCAAGTATCAGGCTGACAGTTGTTCTGCCAGTTTATAGTTTCGTGGAATTGATAAGGACATGGTCACGTACCATACCGCCGGTCATGGTCCAAAATTTTAAAGTTTGATTTCAGACGATGCATATTACAGTCAATAATGTTTAATCAGAGTAATGCGGGCGGCCAATTCCGATATAAACTGCATTACTCCGTGGTTCTGGTGTCATACCGCTAAAACACTTAATTAACCAGATTAGCAGTACACTATGTACTTAGCGTGGACGATCTCCTTTGTCATGTTACACCACCAGCTACACAATGTTGTTTTCAATCATATTTCCGTCAGACTAAATTCAACTGATATTGAAACATTTAATATTCAATTCAACAACATATCTCGGAATTATTTCAACAGACCATTCCATTTTAAAGCATAATGCATTGTACTAACTTATAGTTAGTCACTGTCAGACATATAGTCGACGACAAGTTATATATATTGATTACGATGACAAGCATTGAAGTGTATTCTATAAATCGAGTGCGGATGTTCACCTGATATTCGAATTGGCTATCGTTTACTTATTTACTTCTGTTAGCGCCAACAAGTGATGATGGCGGATGCTGTCAAATGCAGTTATGAGTAGTATTTTACTATGTGTGTTGTGTCTTAACCGCTACTGATATTACTTTGAAGCACAATGTTTCTATGACGTGCTTGTAATGGTAGTTCATGGCATGTGTAAAAAGATGTTGTCCGGCAGACAAAGTGCCTTTTTGTATTTTCTTTTATTGTCACTGCTGTTTTGTCATTTATTTAATTAATGCGTGATTTATTAATTAATTGATTTCTTGGCGTGTTTCAAATACCGTTTATAATTATGAAACATACGCAGTAGATATCCGTGTTTATATATCACATGTGTGGTTTATATAAACGAATGTTGTAATAGTAACATATTCCGCGGTTGTTTGAAACCCATTGTTATATGAATTATGTAGCAAATATGTAGTAAATGACGGACCCACACATGAAGCAACACTACGTATATGGATGACCAATAGAGAAATCTGAAGAGTATAATCGACTAGTGTAAATAAGACAATGACTAGTGATTAAATAATATAGTTATTGCAGTATTAATGTGAGTTTCACAGGCAGCTTATAATGAACATGTAACAGTACACTGCTTTATGATATTCGAAAACTGAGTATTAGCATGGCGGTATACACGTATGTCGTAACATCATGTTTGTGAAATGCGCTCAGTGACAATAGAAAATGGTCTGATAGAGTAGAGTAGTTTTAGACTTAATTATATATACTTCGCTAACACTTAAGTGCGTATGAAGCTATGTCTGTAATATGTCTATGTCAGTGGGACATAACAGCGTTTACTGTTTGGTTTAATGAAGGAAATATGCTGGATGCCATATCGTCCAACCTGTAGGTCGAAGCTCAGAAATATTAATATGAAGAGCATGCACTTGTATAATTGGAAATATTTCACCATCCCTGTGTAATATTATTGCTTTGGGAATTCAAATATACCAAAACCAAAGTAAAAAAGTGGCTATGTCTGTTTCATACAAAGGACGTACTTACGCAGGTATATTATAATAATTTCAAATTATAAACTGTGTCACAATAGATAAATAAACATTACGGTAACCGTCTTATCCAATATTAAATAGCTCATATTAATACATTGTTGCGGTACAATGTGAATTTATGGCAGCCATCTTAGAATTTGGTAAACTAGGCATTTATCCAAGTGGGTGTTAACATTTGTTTTACTGTGTCAATGTAATACATACTGTTTACTTGTTTTAAATCAGTAATGCCATCAAATAGATAACACGATGTCAATTGATGAGAAGTCGTATTATTTGGCAACCATCTTGGATTTTGGTAAACACAACAGTTATCCAAGCATGTTTTGCTATTGTCATGGCCATTTACTGTGTGCTTATGATCATAAGTATGTTTTGACATATAAAATGATGTAATATACGTGCCACGGTGGCAACTGAGCGGAGATTGTGCTTGTTGGCGGCCATTTTGGATTTATAACATAATTGTTCAAGTAATAAATATTTATTGAAGTAGCATAAGCTTGTATTTCACTTATAAAATATAATCTAATACGAAATAACCAAGAACTGGGCATACAAATAGTTTTATATATGGTTTTGTGTGGTGGGGTAAGGTAGTGGTATATTGGCGGCCATCTTGGATTTTGGCCGCCATTTTGAATGAAAATGTTCTAGTATGTAAATCACAAATACAAATTGCAATGTTTTCAGTACGTTTTACAGCGTGTACGTACGATTCTGTGGCAGGTGCAGGGCCGTAGCGGCCACCGTGGCATTATTTTGGCCTGTTCTTTTGTTTTTTTCGTCAGCTTCATGCGTTGAACATCCAATAACAACGCAATAAGCATGTTATGACATTTGTAAACGGTGGCAAAACTGATGTTCTGGTTTTCATGTATCGCGTTGTATTTTGCACGTAGTCCTATCGCGATTTTCAGGGTCTACGTGGAATTTATCCCGCTAAAAAGGCTGCCGTGGCATTATTTTACACATCGCTACGGGCCTGAGGTGTATGTGACGTTTGCAAAACAGCCTTTTACGGGCAGAAATGTTGCTGTACTGGGGTCCACTTATAGGGGCAGACAAACGTTAAACGAATACTTATAAATTGCTATCATGCGGAAATGATATACTGTGATAATTACCTTTCAAGAAAATATAGTGGCAATATGTCCCACACCCCTCCCCCAAGTGGTAAATGTGACCCCTTCTGTCTCACCCACTAATGTGACTACTGAGTGGGCATGCACTTTTAACAGCAAGGTACGGAATGCACGCTTTGCACGTTTTGTCCACCAGATCGTCTGTGCCTGGAAACCATACCTTTTCCCGTAACAATGCCTTTGTTTTCACAATTCCTTGGTGTCCTTCATGTGCAAGGTCAATTACCTTTAGTAGTATATAGGGAGTCAAAATGATACCACCTACGGTGGTATCATTTATAACCCTATATACTACCCCCACCACCCCCGAAAAACCAAAAATTGGTTAACGAGGAAATTATCTCCCGACAGCAAATTCATAAATTTGCAACCCCCTATAATACCCCCACGAGGAAATTTATGAGAAAATAATTATTTTACAAAATTAATTTCAATGAGATAGTTTATATTCCAACACCCCATTTTTCTCCTCCAATATAGCTAATTTATTTCTACGATGTCGAATTGTAGTCCAATTATATAGGTGTCATAAATACATCATGTTATTTTCACGTCCAATTGAACATATACATTTAATAGGTTATAATAAAATATTATAACAAAATGGATAATAAAATACGCAACGAATTGGAATTTTGTAATGACTTTGATGAATTTTACACTGTTTCTACAGTATTAAAACACGGTAAAATGACAATACTATGTGATATCGAATACATGAAATATCAGCGTAATTTATTACGCTGCGATAAAAACGTTGCATTTACAATATTAAACCGGCAATTATGTCGCCGGTATAAGTATCAAATTTATGTAATGAAGCGACTAAATAGGATCGGAGAAACACTACCGAAACATTATCAAACTAATTTTATAAAACAGTTTAAAATAAAAGATTCGTTTACGGATATGCGTTTCTACGATATCACTTTTAACGAAGAAATTGGAAAATTATTAGAAGAAATTGGAAATTGAACAGAAAAAACAACTATTAGAGAAAATGGATAATACAATACAATTGGAATTGAAAGTTTTTAATGACTGTGTTGAAGAAGTTTACGAAGCTTATGGGGGTTATAATCCTATATATAAATTCTATAAAATGAGAACACTAGGCGACATCGAATACATGAAATACCAGCGTAATTTATTACGCTCCGATAAAAACGTTGCATTTACAATATTATACCGGCAATTATGTCAACTATACAAGAGGCAAATACAAACATTAAGACGGATAATGCGTATCGGATATGAAACTAAGGTGTATTATATAAAATTGTTAAAACCCAACGATTTATTTACGAATATACATTTCTACGATATCGCTTATAAAGATATTGAAAAAATTATAATTGAACAGAACTAATTAATTAATTTTAATAAAATTATTTATAATATTTTCACCAACAAAGTTAGGTTTATATACGAGAAATAAACACAGTTCATTGTCGGGACGCCGGCACTAATATCTCAACAGTGAGATAGGTTTCGCCACATGTACTTCACTCTGGCCGCTCTACACATTATAGCGGATGGAGGTAATGAAGAGGAGGGGTCCGCGGTATCGGTCCAATGATGAGGTGGAGGAAATGTGAGCGTGACACACCTCGCTAAGCCGAAAAAAAGAGAAAAGAGAGATTTAAGCGAAGGGCTTAGCGAGGTGGACCCAGAAGGGTTTTGCTGGCGCGGGTTCGAGCCTCGGTAGGACCTAAACTTTTCTTTTTTTTAATTGTTAATAATTTTCCTAAAATTAATTAATAAATTGTTTACTGCACCAATATAATTAATAATTAATAATTTTGAAAAAATAGGAAAATTAATTATTTTTTAAAAAATAATTTTATAAAATATCACAATGGTGCTGTAACATTTCCTCCGACTTTATTTCCAAGTTTTACCCTAAATTTATCCCAATCAGTACACTCAATTTTGGGCATGGTGGCGCGCGCCTTGATCCTTATATCATTTTTTAATTCTTCATATCTCCCCATTTCTTCCACCACGGATTCAAACTCTAAATTTGATATTTTCTTATCGGCCAACGCTTTGGACACCATAACGTCGATGCTATTTTTCTTAGACCTAGCGAGAACGGATATTCTATCATGTTTTCTAAATTTTTTCTCGAGTTTTCCACCCGCCGCCCTAATTACCATACAAAGTGTTCCAGATAAAACGGTAATTCCACTCAAAACCCCTGCAAGTGGAACCATTACAATTGTAGATAGCGTTGCAGCAGTCCCCGCCCCACACAACACAGAAACACTTGCCAGAACCGTACTAGATGCTTCAGCTATGTTTGCCGCGCGCTTATATTTTTTAGCGTGTCTTTTTCTATTTGCACATTCTCTAACTAAAATATCCTGCATAGCGACGATATTATTCAACCTAAAATCTGAACTTCTTTCGTTAATTGGATATAGTGTTGGTGGAGTGGTATTGAGAGTTGGATACAGTGTTGGTGGAGTGGTATTTGAGAGTTGAATATAGTGATTCGTTCATAGTTCAATTTTACAAATTTATTTCAATATATTAGTATTTACACAATAAGTTCAATTAACAATGAGACAATAGTGGAAGAACTCTCTGGGTCACCGATTTTCGTAACAAAGTTAATAACACTGCTTTGGGAAAGTCTAATTCGATCATTACCGGCGAACGAAACAATCGTCGAACTATCTCCAGAGATTTTAGTGACTCCAACCCCCCGTTCTTCCCCATCTACTACAATATTTATCGCGACCGCGCCCACAGGTTTACCATTAGCATTAACCGAGCAGACCGCCATTTGGATAACTTCACCTGCAGCTGTCATATGTATCCCCCATATTTATTACTCGCTTTGGCACCGAACGAATATTCATAGTGCCCCTCAACCAATGGGCCCCGCTTCTCAGCCCAAACTGCTATGACACGTTTTGGTGTTTTCATTGTTTTCACTATTCCGGCAAGCGCCCTGTTTGCGTTATATGCCTCAGTACGAATCTTATAAGAGGCCTCCTCAAGAGCTTTGGTCGCGGCTATACGATCATGTTTCAGTTTATCGGAAACTTCGGTTATTTTTCCATCTAGTTCGGTAAGTGCCGCTTCTCTGCTGAGAGAGTCCTCTAAGCGCAACGCATCATAAGCCCCCGTAATGGTCGCCTGGTGGCCTTCTAAGGCTTTTTCAACAACCGACCGGGCATCTTTTTGAAATTCAGTTATTTTCCCGTCTACTTCGGCAACCGCCGCTTCTCTGTTGAGAGAGTCCTCTGAGCGCAACACCTCATAAGCCTTCGCAAGGGCCGCCTGGTTGTCTTCTCTTGCTTTCTCAACACACAACCGAGCCTCCTTTCGAAATTCGGTTATTTTTTCGTATATGTCAGTAAGTGCCGCTTCTCTGTTGAGAGAGTCCTCTGAACGTAACGCCCCATAAGCCTCCGCAATGGCATCCTTATGGTCTTCTCGGACCCCCTCAACCCCCGACCTGGTCTCTTTCAGAAATTCGGCTATTTTCCCGTCTAGTTCAGTAAGTGTAGCTTCTTTGCTGAGAGAGTCCTCTAAGCGCAACGCATCATAAGCCTCCGCAAGGGCCTCCGCAAGGTTTGACTGGTGGTCTTCTCGGACTTTATCAATACCCGACCGGGTCTCTTTTCGAAATTTGGTTATTTTTTTATCTAGTTCAGTAAGTGCCGCTTCTCTGATGAGAGAGTCCTCTGAGCGCAACACCTCATAGGCCTTCGTAAGGTCCGCCTGGTGGTCTTCTCGTGCTTTCTCAATACCCGACGTGGCCTCTTTTTGAAATTTGGTTATTTTTTTACCTAGTTCGGTAAATGCCGCATCTCTAATGAGAGAGTCCTCTAAGCGCAACGTAAGGGCCGCCTGGCGGTCTGCCCGGACTTTATCAATATCCGACCTGCTCTCTTTTCGAAATTTGGTTATTTTTTTACCTAGTTCGTTTAGTTCCGTTTCTCTGATGAGAGAGTCCTCTGAGCGCAACACCTTATAAGCCGCCTGATCTTTCTCAATATTCGTTCGGGTCTCCTTTCGAAAATCGATTATTTTCCCGTCTAATTCAGTAAGTGTCGCTTCTCTGGTGAGAGAGTCCTCTAAGCGCAACGCACCATAAGCCTCCGTAAGGTCTGCCTGGTGGTCTTCTCGGACGTTCTCAATACCCAACCGAGCCTCCTTTCGAAATTCGGTTATTTTCTTACCTAGTTCGTTTAGTTCCGTATGCGTTTCTTCACGACTTTGTGTATTCACAACCAGGGCATATTCTCTAAGTTGTGATAGTAGACTCTTATGAATCTCGTCCGTGGCCTCGATATAGTTCTATTGATCAAGGCCTTTGTTTTTTGGGTAGTTAAAAAGTCGCCCTCTGTCGGGATGAATCCCCCTTCTGCCGGTTCCAAATTCTTTGAATTTGTCACCCAATCGGAAGAACTACCTGGTCCGTATATACTCATTCTTAATTTTTTAATTATAATATATTGGGCACCTATACTCAATTGGAAATTTCGAGAACTACCGAAATCGGGTAATAGTTATTCAACTTTCTCGCTTGATCATCGAGAATAGAGACCTTAAATTCGTGGATATGTCCCGATTCCAAAACTTTCATCTCGGGGTGTGGGAAGTCTAAGGTCACAGTCTCGCCATAGAAACAGTCGCTGGCGGGCACAGTTTTCAGTAATGTGCTGGGGGATCTGTCTACCGTGTTGTACGATGTGTTCACCCGATCCAGGTGCACCCTGAGAGTTTTCGTGAAGGTGAAGTCCACCGGATTATCACCGACGTACTCACCCGTGGTAAACATCCTTTGTTTGAGGAGTATGTCTCTCTAAAAACCGAGTTGAATACCCAACCCCGGGGAGACCACTACCTCATTATCAGTGCTGATGGTCATTGTTGCGAGCCCGGTAGCCTTCGATACTGTGAGGTTGATTATACCGTCAAGCTCTGAGTTGACAAAATCTTTTAGCTGTCTTATTCCCCACAGTCCGTGAGGCAGCTTTACACCTAATTGTTGTCCATCCTTCACATAGTAAAACCCTTCGCTCTTCCCCACATTCTGCCATCCAACCGTGAAGGTGATTGATATAAGGCCTACCCGCCGTTTTCCGCAGCAGTTGTCTATTAATTTTTGAAGTTCACAACTCCCTTTTTGAACATTAGTTATAGTAGCAAACATAATAATACCTTTCAATGGATACCAAAGCATTTAGCTTTAACTCTAATGTAAAGTACGCGGTCGGAGGTAAATACACACAAAAAGACGTTGTTAACCCCCTTGTACACCCAACCGTAACGGTTAGACCGGACAGTGGCTTTGCCACCAACTTCCCTGACATCTTTGAACAATATAGACTGCCCAAGATTACTACGATGGAGGCGGTAAACGGGTGGAAAGCAACACCGATGCAGTTTTGGCAGAACCAAATAAATTTCGCTGTATGGTGCGCAACAGCCGGGTGTGGAGTTTCACATAAAGACCATCTGACATCCAAGAATGTCATGCTCCGAAGTGTCTACAACTTTCATGCGTATTATACTATTAGGAGGATTCTCAACTAGATATTTCACTACCTCAAGACGACGTCTGGAATCCCATTTCCAACGCATACGACCGTATGGTGTTTGAAAGACTGTGTAACGAATTTAACGTTTCAAAAGACGCGGACTGGAGACAGAAAGCATTCCTACCAGCACCGGCCTCGGGGACGTTCTCATTCACGGCCAGTCCGGGAATTGGACGCAGACTGATTTTAGACACGATCACTCCGGTGACCACATCGTCAGTCGGAACGCCGGGAATTTTGACCCCGCGACGATGACTTTCGGGCCAGAAGTGTCTGGAGGTCGGCACTGCGGCGTGTTTTCTTGTAAAATGTTACCTCCGAAACGGGCTCACGTCGATTACATACAGCAGGCTGCTGAGGTTCAGAACGCGTGGGGTACATTTATGTTAGATACGGGTCTAGGGTTCACGCAGGCCGGGGTTACTTCGCGTCAACGACTCCATTCGTACGTACGTCTGGGCCATCCTCGGCGCACAGAAGCAAACTCGCAGTTCAATACTGGGCACGGGAACAGCGTTTGATGCACAAAAACAATTCTTGGCACTTGTAGAGGACGCCATCTCGGCTAGGGTGGACCTGGAGAAGGCGATTCAGAATTATCAAGACGTTTTGCAGAATGCCAGCACCCCAGTAGACTATGTATTTGGAATAGGTCTTTATATGGCGCCGAGCAATATGATACTACGAGACGACCCGGTTGACTGTTACAATAATCAGATCGTAATCGCCACCGCCAATAAAAAAATAGGCCACAACGGTAACGTGAACACGGATATCATCAAGCGCACCCCCAACAGTGGAACCGATTTCATAAAACACAAAATGGATACACCTCCCCCAATTCGTAAATTGGATACACAATCGAACCCAGTACCCCCAATTCGTAAATTGGATGCACCATTGAGTTCCATCAACAAACCAATCGCGATTGGAGAAATCAACACCAATCGTAAATTGGGTGAAATTGGAAGCACAACACATGAGGAGGAGAAATTAGGGCTCGTCATCGCCCTCGTGGCGGTCGGATTATTTACGCTTTGGTTGTAGGAACTCTCTGGCGAAGAATAGTAGGAGACCGGCGATTGCCACGATTAAAGCCCAGGTATTTTTGGCTAGCCATGCGGCCGTTTTTGATAATATAGATAGCAAGTAAGACGCAATACTTCCGATCAGTCCAGGTAGTGCGGCAGCCACCTTTCCAGCTAATTTAGTTAGAAGATTGGCGAGGGCTTTTAGTTGTTTTTTTACCCACTCCTTGGCTCCACCGGATGTAGCGGGTGCTGGTGCTGGCGCGGGTGGTGGCGCCGCACCACCAGTGAAAGCTAGAACTATGGTTGATATAGTCATGCCGACAGCTGCGAGGATGCTTGCTATCGTGACACCCTGCTCTCTGAACAGAGTGCGAAGACGCTCACCGAGTGTCGTGTCCTCGTGCAGAACCCTTGATATTGTTTCGCGGATCCGACTTATTTGTGTGCGGAGAGCCTCACGGTTAGCCGAGGCGGCCTCCAAGCGAGCTTCTCTTTCATCCCGCAAAGACCGCAGCCGTTCGGCGATCCGCTCGGTAGATTCTCTATCGTCACCGGCTTCCTCCAGTTTTCTTTCTTCTAGCGCGATATGTTCATCCAGCGCCGTGAGTTTGGAGAGGTTAAGGACCAGTTCGCCCCGGACCGTTTGTAGAGCCTTATCGAGTCCACGGAGTTCTCGAAGAGGTAACGGTGGGTCATCGTTGAATATTTTCCCCAATTGTGATTGCACGCTGAACGTGGTCTCCATCGTATTAATAGCGTCGGTGGCTATTTGAGGGACCTCGCTGAGCTCGACCGTTTCTATCGCGGTGGCCGTCTTCGCCATAGTTTCGTCGGTAGACTGTAGGGCCTCTACAGCGCGGGCCGGTATAATTGTTTTACCCCTCTTCCAATCCGTGAATCCTAGTTCGTCCCTTATGAATCGGCCACCGCCCGGGTTTACGGCAATGGTGCCCAGTGCTAGGGGTTTACCGGTCCTCGTGTTGACTATTGGGAGATTTGATGCTGCTTTTAGTCACAATCTACCGTTCAGATCAAATTTGAACTTGGAGTAGTCGCGACCGACAGAGGGGACCTAACCTTTTTCTGCTGCCAAAGTGTTGTAGTAGTCGTTTACAGCTCCCTCAAGTAATTCCTGACTTTGACTAGTGGTAGCGCCACCTAATCCACCCAATTGTGATTGGATTGGAACTGGAGTCTCTATGGTGGGTGTCTCGAGGGAATCCTCGAAATTATCATCATCACCATCGAGGTAATTGTCTCTGCCGATTTCATCCATTTCAACATCGTAATCAGCCATATTAATTATGTATTAAAGACAAAACCATACGGGTTTAATAGTTTCAATAATTTTTGAAAAAATTATTTCTTCGAGTCAATACGGTCGCAAACTCAATCCATACCGGAGACTGCGTGAGCCCCTCGGGGCAAAAGGCGTGAGACAGAGTGTCGTTATTACGAACAACCCATCGACGATCGACCAGAACCAGCAGCTCTTAGTCCGCTTCCCCAACCTCGGAGCTAACGACGTCATTGTGCCGGGTACTGTTCGCATCGCTTTCACTATTTCGCTAACGTCGACGGACGCGGACCGAACCGTAGTTCAGAACCTGGGTCGCGCCATCGTCAAGAAGACCATGATAAAGATTTCTGGTAATGAGGTGATGTCGATCGACGACAGCGACGTCTACCATTGCTATCAGGACCTGTGGAAGACGTCACACGAGCGTGAAAACGCTGTCTATCAAGGTATTGACACCAGCAAAAATAAGAACGTAACCAAACTTAGAATCGGGGCTGCTAACAAGGTAGATAACAACGCTAGTGACAACGCGGTCACGGGCACTTACGGCAACCGCTTCTACATCCCGCTCGACTTTGAGTTGCTGGAGAGTCACATGCCCTACTATCAGAGCGCTTTGGCTGACCGCCTCGAATACGAACTAACGTTCAACGACTACAGCCGAGTTCTCATAGCCAGCGACATGTTATCGACGTATACGATCGATAATGTTTCGCTGGAGTACGACATGGTCACGATGCCCGAACTCGCGAGATTGATCAGAACCCAGTACGCCGGTCGCGTTGCCATACTTTACGACCGAGTTCTTCGCCATCGTAAGATGACGAAAGACAAAGGCGACACATTGTGGAATATTAACGTCAACGTACCCGCCCGCTCGATGAAAGGTATACTGATGCTGTTCGAGGATGCTTGGGTAGCGCTCGGTGTTAGAAAAACCGACAGATTCTATAACCCCAAAATCACGAAGGTAGAGGTGACGATCGAGGGAGTCCCCAATCAACTCTACAGCGCGGGTTTTCGCGCGCACCAGCAGTGGGACGAAGTAAGAAAGCAGTTTGCTGCCGGCTCTAAGCGCTCTCCGGAGGTTGCAGCAGTTGCCAAAGACCTACATCTCTCGGCCGTCTCCCTCGCAAAGTTCCTGAATACCAAATACGCGTTATGGGTAGACATGCGAGCCAGCGGCGATGACCAAATACACGGTAGCGGACGCCAAGTTGAGAACGCTAGTGAGGGTGTGACGATCCAGATAACCAAAGAGGCGGATGGAAATGGGCCATTGAACGTGTACTTATATATAATTACAGACGCACAACTCAACATCGAAGATGGTCGATACGTATCAGCGATCTACTAATTTTGATAATTCTAAAGAATTAATTAAGAAAATTAACAATCAATACCAATTCACGATTGGAGATGCTCACTCTGCCATAATATGTGGGCAGACAGGATGTGGAAAAACGGTTTTCATCCTCGACTTGCTCGAGGGCTCCTACCGTGATGCCTTCCGACACATTCTGATCCTGTGTCCCACTGTGCGGCACAACGAGACTTATCAGTGGCGCCAGTGGATACGGGACGACCCTGAGATATACGTTATTGACCCCGGCGACAGACTTCATGATTGGTTGCGTGGTTTATACCAAAGATTCCAGGGTGAGCCCACCCTATACGTGATTGACGATTGCTCAGCCAAGGCGGCGATGACCAAAAAGAAGGACATGCTCTCCGAGCTCGCATTTTCTGGCCACCATGCTCAAGAAGCAGGCCATCTGGCAGATCTATTTACCCGCGCCTCACAATATTCCGCGCCCGAAATTCGACGTGCCGGTGCCGAACCAAGTTCACCAAGCGGATCTCCTGTTTCTCCCTCACAATCGCGTTGGTTGCAAGACGTACAAGTACGCACTGACAATCGTTGACGTAGCGAGTCATTATAAGGGGGCTGAGCCGTTGGCCACTAAAGAGTCTAAGGAGGTGGCCGAGGCTCTTTCCCGAATATATAAGAGGAGTCCTCTCAAATGGCCGAATCTTCTCCAGGTCGATCCCGGCCGCGAGTTCATGGGCGCGGTCTCTCATCTATTGTCTAAGCACAACGTTTCTGTCAGACGCGGCCGCGTCAACATCCACCGGGACCAGGGGATCGTGGAGCGCTTCAATCGAACCCTGGCTGAGAGACTGTTCGGACACCAATACGCCAAAGAACTTGTAGACCCTCATTCGCGATCGACCGAGTGGGTGGCCAGACTGCCCGCCGTGGTCTCCGCACTGAACGGAGAGGTAACCAGATTGATAGGTAAGAAGCCCGTAGATGCTATCAAGTTTAAAAGGGTGACGAGCAAGCCCTCTGCCGTCTCGCGCGGGCGACCCATTGGTTTAGAGGAGCAACGGCTTCCATCAGATATTGACGTCCGGTACCTCTATCAACCGGGAGAGCTCGAAGGTGGCAGCCGCCGCACGACTGATCCCGTGTGGTCTCTCAATGTATATCATCTAGATTGATCTATTACCAAACCCGATGAGCCCGTGCTCTACTATTTGGATGATGGGCCATCTCGAGGGTTTGTTCGTGAAGAACTTCTTATGGTGCCTTCTGACTCCCAGCTACCCCCGGATCGTCAGAGCCTTTAGATTGCTAATTTTCTTAATTTTTTCAAAATTATTAATTCAATAAATCATTAGAGAGGTTCTGTATGTATTCCGTCTGGTAACACGCGTCTTTTATCGTAGTATGCCGAGAGTCCTAATTTTTGTTGACAGTACGTTTTCATAACGCCGTCGTTCATTTTAAATCCTCTATTTTGTGCTACATCTATAATGTGTTTTCCATCTTCTGTAGTTTCACTTAGTACTCGTTTATATCTATCCCAATTTAAATTGTTAGTTCTCTTGGACATTCCTTTCGCAGAGTTTTTATTAATTAATTCTTTAGAATTATCAAAATTAGTGGAATTAAATTTTTCTACAAAATAACACTTACTAGATAACGCTATCGCCCTATCTCCGCTAAATTCCATTTTGAAAAGTCCGAGCTCTCTTTCGCTCCATTTATCCCAAGCCAACCATTTCTTTTTTTCTTTTTCAAACCCGTCTAGTAAGTTAGGTCTAATCAATTCCTCTATCGTTTTTCCACTAACTCCTATATGCATACTATCTGTATCCATCTATATTCAAAGTCTTCTCTTTTTACGTATTTGTCTAGAAATTCGTAGTAAAATTCCAACATTCTCAATTTAGCTAGTTGATAAACCGCTATTCCACAATGGAATGGTCTCTTTACCGCACACCTGGGTTTTCTTGAAGTTATTTCGTACGCATCTCCTATCTCTTCCAAATCGTCAAAGAATGCAGATCTTAATGCTTTGTCAACACAGGTTTCGTTTTGTGTATATGTCGTATTTAAATGTCTCTCCGTTGCCTCTATAATTTTTCCACAACACGAGTTTCCTAATAATTTCATTATGTCGGCTACTGGTTTCTTATTTGGTTCTACATCACCTGTTCGTCTTGCGGCTGTAACTTCTTTTGCGAACCATTCGAATGGTTTTCCGCTAATATAATCTATAACACGATGAACTCCAGTTATTTCTAGGCCGTGTTTTAAATACCATTTCAACAGTGGCGCGTACAGCAATACTTTAGTGGCGGTCATAGATCCCACCAATTTTTTTCCATCTCCTCTTGTCGGCAGTATTTTAAATATTTTTAACATGTGTGTGGGAACTTCATCAACCTCTACTTCTCTGTTTATAAATATTGGGGACATTTCAGAAAACTTATGTTTTAAGTTGTGTGGAACTTCTATATCCACCTCCGCAAACCCAAACCAGTCTCCAGATAAAACTCTTTTACAAAACTTTTTAATAAATTTAGGGTTATGTGGGGTAATCTATATGGTGTATAGTTTCTCTCCCACACGGCATCTCTTTATTTAACGTAGATAAATATAAACGCGTTTGCATCGTACCCAAAACAGCCTTGCAAGGTTTGTTAATTCCTGTGGAATTAGATCTAATATTTGAAACACCAGCTTCTGCATATCGTGTAAATACTATTGATGGACCGCCAACTAGAGCGTCCTTCATCATTTCGTATGTTTCTTCTTTTGGTGCATATAGAGCATCCTCCGGTATAATCGTCTTTGAAGATTTTTGTTCTTTAATGGTTCCTCTCAATAAAAAATATTGTATAGCTACTCCAGGTAGTGTTACCGCATCTTTGAAAATATCCACACCTCTGTGTTTATAAAATTCACACATTTTTTCCACCGCTTCTAGGAACGGTGCTACATCTAAATCGTTATAATATTTCAACCAATCTCTGAAAGTTTTCATATTATTTTCTTCGAAAATTCTACGACATTTACTTAATTCTGTTTCATCTATTAACATTTTCCCAGATAGTTTGGAATACCAATTCTCTATATCAGGTAGTCCTGGGTAATCCAGTTTGTCTGGAGAATCGAACCACTCGTAAGGAAAGAAAGATTTCTGTCCTTTGCATTCGTAGGCTTTTATCCAACTATCATAACTTACACCAGGTCCTAGATAAAGTATTACATCAAGAAATCTAAACTCTGGAGTAAATAGAAATATTGTTGCGTTTGCCCGTTTTCCGACCATTACTTTCTTTATTGTTGATGCCAGTTCGCCCACTAGGTATTTCTTTATTAAGTTTATATCGTACTTACTGCTGTTAAAACCTATAACCGGTACTTGCTCTATCCACTGTTCGATCTTGGCGATTTGGTTTTTACGTAAATGTTCTGTATTAAACCTATATCTTGACCACACTTCTTCTCTTATAGCTTTTCCCCTGACTTTCAAATCTTCTACGAATTTTTCTATAAGTTTTGCGGGATCTTTATCACAAATATGAGTTACTGTTCCTGAGAAATTATCTCCTATACTAACGCTTACCGGAACGTGCTCGGCTTCGTACTCTAGATTATTACCGAGAGTTTCAAATTCTGGGTTGAGATATGCCTCAAAATCGTATACTATCTGATATGGATAAAGAGTAGTGTCGCAACCGATCTTTATGTCTTTACCAGTTCTTTGAAATTCGCATTCCCACATAACTACTAGGTTGAATTCTTTGCTTTTTCTAATAAATGTATCTCTTCTCATAGTGGATGCGCGTTCTTCTTTTCTATGCTTTGCATGAATCTCACACCCGTGCCAGTAACAGCCGTGATATTGATATACGGTATTGGTTTCTGGACAGTATCCATCTACTGGAGCTCCTAAAATCCATCTTTCACCCCCGTGTCCACACTGTTCGTGGTGAATGTGAATTCCCTCGCGCTTTTCCACAGAGTACATCCAATCGATCGCCCCATAACTGTTAGAACTTTTTGGGTAGAACGCTTTCTCGAACGACGAACGCGGGCGCTCTAAATAATTACCATCACATATTACTTTTGTCTCACCTCTCATACATGTTGGTCCGTGTCTCTTCATATTACTCGCTTTCGTGAATTTCTGCTTGCAATTATCGCAGGCGTAAATTTTAGATAGGTTTTTAAGGTGGTTTTATCAGAAATGCGTGATTATTAAACAGTCCTATTGTCATTGGTTTATTACTATTTCACATTATAGTGCGCTGGTACCTTTTTCAACACCATACATTACATTCGGTGGGTTGATATACTTCTATACCGATTTTAAAAAACTCTTCAACCTTTTTCAGATCTGAAAAAGGAATTGGTGAAACCACATTACTACCGAAATATTGCTTACTAAGTTCTTCCGCTTTTTCTGTACATCTGTCGGGTCTTTTATCTGTCATATGCATAGCTAGACACCTGAACAGACAAAGATCGTCATTATACTTATCTAAAGAATACATACCTTTTCTATTCCTCAACCATTCTGGAAGTTCTCCTCCTGCTGCTTCTTTGGATTGTAGTCCCAAATCTATTCCCCTACTACCCTGTATTAGCTTTACAAAAACCTCTACCCATCTTACAAACTTCCACTTTGTATTTGGTCTGTCTATTTTATCGGACATTATTCGTGTTTGCTCCTTATCTGACAGCCATTTTTTAACGGTTTTCATTGATGATAGTGGTTCGCTACCACCGAGATTTTTGTGAAATATTATAGTTTTAGGTTTTTCCATTTTTATTTCCTCATATGTTTCTAGCTTGTAAGAATATGAATATCTCAAATAAAAATTGGTTGTTAGATACGGAGCCAGTTTATCGGACATGCGTTCAGACTCGTTAATGTTAATGTTTTTACGAAAGGATAATGTAACTACCCGTCTTCCATTTTCTACCTTTTCCAATGTTTCATCGTGAGCCCCCAATATTTCTTCACCTTTTTCCACTATCGCGCGAACTATAGATCTTTTATTTGGTATTTGGTCACCTGTGTGTCTAATTTGAGACAAATTATTTTTGCTTGAAGGTAATTCTTTAGAATTAATTACAATAGCCCTTAGCTCCGCAATACTTTCTTTTTGAATTCTGTTACCAACTTCCTCTGCTAGTGAGAGGTCTTTAAATGCCCCTCTTTTATAGGCGCGGGTAAACCGCTTCATAAACGCCTCATTCTTTGTGGCATTTATCAGCTTTGTCAACCCCCTAACTCTCAACCGTGTACTATAAGTAATCCCTAGCGATTCGGCTTCTCTTCTCAAACTTTATATTTCTGGCGTTATCATATTTTCTGTAATATACTTTTGTATAAGCTATGAAATTTATCTGTTCAATTAGTCTTGAAAACATTATGTTTTTTTCGCTTCCAATTGAATATAAACATATACATATACATATATAATGGAGTGTGAGACTTGTTGTAAGACGTTTACGCGTAAAGACTATCTACGAAGGCATCTAGCGAGACGTAGAAAAATTCCTTGTGTCCCCCCGCAATTTCAATGCCCCAGATGCCCTTGTAAATTCGTTAGTGCCCAAACTCTTTGTAGACATAAGCAACTACGCTGTCAGGTGGCTACAGGTGAACGTGGTAGACTAGAGCTGGTAGAATTAGTTGCTGATCTGCGAAATAAATTAGCTATATTGGAGGAGAAAAATGGGATGTTGGAATATAAACTATCTCATTGAAATTAATTTTGTAAAATAATTATTTTCTCATAAATTTCCTCGTGGGGGTATTATAGGGGGTTGCAAATTTATGAATTTGCTGTCGGGAGATAATTTCCTCGTTAACCAATTTTTGGTTTTTCGGGGGTGGTGGGGGTAGTATATAGGGTTATAAATGATACCAGGTGGTATCATTTTGATCCCATATCTACTCCTTTTGGTGTAATGTTTCCGGAATTGCAAGTTTGGTTTCCCGCAACAGAACGTCTTTATAAATGATACCACCGTAGGTGGTATCATTTTGACTCCCTATATACTACTCCTTTTGGTGTAATGTTTCCGGAATTGCAAGTTTGGTTTCCCGCAACAGAACGTCTTTTCCATCAATTTCAACGACTGTTAATGCGTCTTTCAGTCTGGCATATGCATTGTACGCCGTGTTTGTTTTGCCTTCTGATTTTGTCCAATGATCGGACTTCACAGATTTAATCACTTTCATCATTGTTTCATCATTTTGAGTTGCATCCGAAATGTCATTAATTGACATAGATTTGGGAACCGCGTTTTGCGCTATGTAACGCACATAGTCGTCTGCAATTGAAGGTTCATAAATCGTACATGCTCGTGGATGCCTTGACAGGTAATCGGCAATGTTTTCCTTGCCGGCGCGGTATTTCACTGTGAAATCGTACGTTGCTAGTCGGAGCCTCCATCGTTCCAGTCTAAGGGGCTGTTTGTTTCTCGGGCTGTTAAATATGGCCACTAGCGGATTGTGATCCGTTATCAAACTGAATGTATGTCCGTATACATACAGATGGAAATGTTCAATTCCCCAGACAATACTCAGAGCTTCGCGTTCCGTTTGTGAGTATCGTTGTTCGGTTGGGCTGAGCGATTTGCTTGCATACGCGATAACCCGATTTTCTTAGCACATAACAGCTGCTAATCCGACTGGGCTCGCATCAACACAGAGTTCAGTTTACTTCGCTGGATCGAAATAGGCGATTACAGTGTCACTGCTCATCGCGTTTCTAAGACATTGTAGCGCGTTTTCTTGTGACTCGGTTCATTGCCAATGTTTATTCTCTCGCGTTAGATGTCGTAGTGGCTCGGTAATTATCGAGTAGTTTGGAATAAACCGGGCGAAGTAATTTGTCATTCCTAACAAACTTCGTAGCTCTAAAGGTGTACTTGGCGTGGTCGCATTTTTGATTGCTTCAACGTTAATGGATCAGCAGATAGTCCGGACGCCGAGGACACGTGTCCGCAAAATGCGAGCTTCGGTTGGTTAAACTTGCATTTTTGTTTGTTCAGTATCAAATTGTTCTCGCGGAGCCGTTTGAACAAGCCTTCAATATTTTGATCGTGCTCTGACTGTGTTTTCCCATATACGATTATGTCATCGCTGATGTTACAGACACCATTTAGTCCCTCTAGGACTTGACGTATTTCATTTTGAAATATTTCAGGTGCGCTGGAAACTCCAAAATGTAGTCGTTTGTATCGCCAGAGACCCACGTGTGTTGAAAACGTCGTCATATATATACTTCTCGATTCAGGAGTTAACGATATTTGATGAAAGCCGTTTTTCAGGTCACATGACGAAAATACTGTTGCACCATTTAATTGCAAAATGAGGTCATCTATGGTGGGCGTAATGTGTCGCTCTCGCTGAATTGATTGATTTGCTTTTATTATTTCAACACAAATGCGTATTTCATCCGGATTCTTCGGTTTTGGCGCTACAACAATCGGGAAAACCCAGGGAGATGGGCCGTCTGCAACTTTCTCAATAATGTCCGAACTTTCTAAACGTTCAAGCTCTTTCTCTACTTGTTTTCGAGCATGGAACGGTATACGTCTGTGTGGTATCGCGACTGGTGTTACATTTTGATCAATGTGAAATTTGACGGATTTGTCTTTCAAGTTTCCTAACCCAGAGAACAAGTCTCCATATTCGCCAAGTAACTGATCCGTCTTTGATGTGCCTACGGAATTGATGGCTGGTACCATATTCAAATCAACGGCAGTGTTATAGCTCAATAGTGATCCACAATTACCAGATATAACGTTAAAGTTACCTATTGTAATTTTCTTGTCCGTTTCAATGGTAGCCTGGAATTTCCCTTTTATTGGTAGTTGTTCTTTCTGACCATATGCAAAGGATTTCGTGTCCGGTTTTAACAATTTCGGTCTGTTTTTCATTCCCGGGTACACACTTTCATCCAGAATAGTAATAGAACTTCCGGTGTCCACAAGAACGTTCGTTTCGTGGTCATTTATTTTCACTGTCGTTTTCGGCAATGATCGTTTTGTGTTTACACTGTGTGTCCGAACTCCAAATGAATAGTCTTCCTCGTTTTCACTTTCATATTTGCCGTTTGCATCTTCTGTGTTCTCAATTTGTGTTACTTTCCGCTCTCTACGCTTTCTTTTCAAACATTGAGCTACAAAGTGGTTTGGTTTCTTACAATAATTACACGTTTTACCGTATGCCGGACAGCCATGTGGGTGTGGATAAATTCCGCCACAAAACTGAATTCTGCTTGGCTGGTTTCGATTTTGATCGTCGTTCTTGTTGTCTCAGGTATGCTCGTCTGGTCGGCTTCTTCCTGACAGCGTTGGTTTTCCTATGTTGGTCCAAATCGCTCCCCATTTTGTCCGCTTGCCTGTTCGCAATTTCCATAGATCGGGCCGCTAACAGTAACTCGGGTAAGTCCATACTGTCCTTCAGCGCTTTTCGTCGTAATTGTGTTGATATACAGCCTTGTATAATTTGACTCTTTATTTCGCCATCTTTATTTACGAAGTTTGCCGTTGCTATCGTCATATACGCGATGTCTGGCACATTTCCTGTGACAACAGCCGTGCAATAATTGCTGTGCGTGTAAGTGCCCATACGTTTCAGAGCAGGGGTGGGCCGGGGGGGGGGACCCCTGGACCCCCCCCCCCCCCTCTGTATCTGCGCCTGAGGTGCGTGTATAATGCTGAAGGTCTTTGGGCTATGATACAAATAATAGAAATGCATAATCACAGTAACATTTTCCCGGAAGTATAATAGCGAGGAAAGTAAATTCCCCCATTTTGTTATTGTAATGAACAACGGATCGATGAAATCTAACACAGATATGGATCCTTGAAATAAAATTAATAAAATTTACAGTTCACACATACGCTAGGTGCAAAATTACTGAATTGGTGCTAATGTAAGTAGTGACGCTTGTCTGACTGTTCCTGTTCAGTGCTGTTGTACGCATGTATAATCACTAGTGACTGCATCGATCATGTTGTTGTTTCTCTGCTGGTAGGTCGAGCTTACTTACTGGAAATGGGTGGAGAAGCAAATGTCTAGCGCATGTTTGCATTTTGCCTGGTGGGAGGCACGCAATAAATTGAAAATAGCCTATAAAAAGTAAACGCACCACTTCAGTTTGTCAAAGTACACGGAGTTTTTGTTAATATTGATATATCTGTAATGTATTTGCTGGCTCTTATCTCTGAGCAATCCCGCCCAGCTAGCTCTCGCTGAACGCCTATAAACTAACAGCTGAACATCTACCAGGGGCCGGTTGAGTAGTATATGGGAGTAAAAATGATACCAACACAATTGTGGATGCAAATTGCATGCAACATCCCTTTTTGAGCCAATATACGCGTGGAATTGTTATCTCCAAAATATGAGAATGTGGTAATATGACAATGATAATTTTTGTTTTTCTGTCGTATTTATCCACAATTGGGACGAAAACATCCACTATTGTGCCCAAAACGTCGTCCTTTTTACTACCAGTCCAAATTGTGTATATCGTGTCCAATTGTGGGTACTCGCGTCCCAATTGTGGATGTTTTCGTCATAATTGTGGATACATTGCAAAAATCGCCAAAAAAATCCACAATTGTGACGAAAACATCTACAATCGTACCACCAAAAAATCGACCAAAAATCGCCAAAATATGAGAATGTGGTAATATGACAATGAGAATATCCACAAATGGGATTGGTCCAATAGTGGATGGGGGTTCTAGTCCATTCTGCATGGAGCCACAATTTTTTCTTTTCTTTCGTATGTATCCACAATTGGGACGAAAACATCCACAATCGTACTACCACCTACCCACACCAAAAATCTCCAAAATATGAGAAATATGACATACGAGAGTGGGAAAAAGGTCGAGAAATCCACAATTGGGACGCGAGTATCCACAATTTGGACACGATATCCACAATTGCAATGGTAGTACAAAATACGACGTTTTGGTCCAATAGTGGATGGGGGTTCTAGTCCATTCTGCATGGAGCCACACTTTTTTCTGTCGTATGTATCCACAATTGGGACGAAAACATCCACAATAGTACTACCACCTACCCACACCAAAAATCGCCAAAATATGAGAAATATGGCATACGAGAGTGGGAAAAAGGTCGAGAAATCCACAATTGGGACGCGAGTATACACAACTGGGACACGATATCCTTGACCTACATTTCCTCTTGAATTACTTAGTTAATTCCCATTGGTTAATGTTTTTAGTCAACCTTGGTTAAGGTTTTTAGTCAAGCTTGTACATGGAATAATATTGTGCATACAGACACCATACTTGGACAACCTTTTCTCTTAGGGATGTACATCAATAACCCCTAATCTATATTTGACCTTGATCTACATTTCCTCTTTAATTACTTAGTTAATTCCCCTTGGTTAAGGTTTTTAATCAAGCTTGTATATGGAATACTACTGGCCCTACACCCACCATACTTGGACAACTTCATCTCCTAGTGATGTACATCAATAACCCCTGATCTATATTTGACCTTGACCTACATTTCCTCTTGAATTACTTAGTTAATTCCCCTTGGTTAAGGTTTTTAGTCAACATTGGTTAAGGTTTTTAGTCAAGCTTGTACATGGAATACTATTGTGCATACAGACACCATACTTGGACAACCTTTTCTCATAGGGATGTACATCAATAACCCTGATATATATTTGACTTTGACCTACATTTCCTCTTGAATTACTTACTTAATTGCATTGGTTAAGGTTTTTAGTCAAGCTTGTATATGGAATAATCATGGCCCTACACCCACCATACTTGGACAACTTCATCTTCTAGTGATGTACATCAACAACCCCTGACCTATATTTGACCTTGACCTACATTTAACCTTTAATTACTTAGTTAATTCCTCTTGGTTAAGCTTTTTAGTCAACCTTGGTTAAGGTTTTTAGTCAAGCTTGTACATGGAATACTAGTGTGCATACAGACACCATACTTCGACAACCTTTTCTCATAGTGATGTACATCAATAACCCCTGATCTATATTTTACCTTGACCTACATTTCCTCTTGAATTACTTAGTTAATTCTCCTTGGTTAAGGTTTTTTGTCAAGCTTGTAGATGGAATACTCCTGGCCCTACACCAACCATACTTTGACAACTTCATCTCCTAGTGATGTACATCAACAACCCCTGACCTATATTTGACCTTGACCTACATTTAACCTTGAATTACTTAGGTAATTCCCCTTTGTTAAGGTTTTTGTCGAGCCCGCTTGCGGAAAGCGAGACATAGTGATCACAATGACGTCCGGGTGTCCGTGCGTCCGTCCATGCGTTCGTCCGTCCGTCCGTCCGTCCGAAAGCTGCGTTAAAGTTTTTAAATACCTTATATCTCTGCAGTCATAAGTCACATTGACTTGAAACTTCATATACTTATTAGTCATGATCCATATATTCATGCTGTATCCCACTCATGCGGCCCCTGTGCCCAAGGTCAAGGTCAAATGACTTAGAAGTTTGCGTTCCGAAATCTGCGTTAAAGTTTTTAAATACCTTGTATCCCTGCAGTCCTAAGTCACATTGACTTGAAACTTCATATACTTATTAGTCATCATCCATATATTCATGCTGTATCCCACTCATGCGGCCCCTGTGCCCAAGGTCAAGGTCAAATGACTTAGAAATTTGCGTTCCGAAATCTGCGTTAAAGTTTTTAAATACCTTATATCTCTGCAGTCCTAAGTCACATTGACTTGAAACTTCATATGCTTATTAGTCATGATCAATATATTCATTCTGTGTCCCACTCATGCAGCCCCTGTGCCCATTGTCAAGGTCAAATGACTTAGAACTTTGCGTTCAAGTTTCTGTCAAAATTTGCGTTAAAGTTTTCACATACCTACTATCTCTGTATCTAAGTCAGATTTGCTTGAAACTTTGTATGCTTATTGGGCATCAAACTTCAAATAAATACACTCTGAGACCATCAAATGCCTCGGCAGGCTCGACATGCGGGCCGCGGCCATCCTCGTTAGTCAACATTGGTTAACGTTTTTAGTCAAGCTTGTAGATGGAATACTATTGTGCATACAGACACCATACTTGGATAACTTTTTCTCATAGGGATGTACATCAATATCCCCTGACCTATAGTTTACCTTCACCTACATTTAACCTTGAATTACTGACTTATTTCCCCTTGGTTAAGGTTTAAGGTTTGTACTGAAACTTGGTTAATGTTTATAGACAAGATTGTATATGGAATACTCCTGGACCTACAGCAACCATACTTGGACAACTTCATCTCCTAGTGATGTACATCAATAATCCCTGACCTATATTTGACCTTGACCTACTTTTATCCTTGGATTACTTAGTTATTTCCCCTTGGTTAAGGTTTTTAGTCAAGCTTGTATATGGAATACTCCTGGGCCTACATCAACCATACTTGGACAACTTCATCTCCTAGTGATGCACATCAATAACCCCTGACCTATATCTGGCATTGACCTACATTTAACCTTGAATTACTTACTTAATTACCCTTGGTTAAGGTTTGTAGTCAACCTTGGTTAAGGTTTTTATGCAGGCTGCGGCCACCTTGTTTTTCAAGCTATGTGTACATCGACAACCCTCGTAGTCGAGCTATCCTGTTCTCCTACAGCTCTTGTTATGTTTGGCTATTTAGTTACCGGGGAGTTGAATTGGGTTATTGCCCATTATAATGCGTTACAGCCAATTTCTAACGCGTTACTCACTGTTAGTCTTGTAACGCGTTACTGTTGAGCAGTAACGAGTTACAAATATGTGTTTCACTATATAGTACATACATTAGTAACGCGTTACTTCTCACAAGTAAAGCGTTACTTCTCTAACGCGTTAGAAACGGCACTTATGACATGAATCGCCACTCATACACAGGTCCCAGTCTGAACACTGTAGTGGCTCGACAAACGCCATGCTCGTCGACGACCAGTAAAGCTATATAGTAGTGTCATTTCTGAGGATTCTGTGACCATAATGTTTCTACCCTTTTTTAGCTCACCTGAGCGAAGCTCATGTGAGCTATTGTTACCGCAATGTGTCCGTCGTCGTCCGTCGTCGTCGTCGTCGTCGTCGTCGTCGTCCGTGAACATTTTAAAACGTCTTCTCCTCGGTAACCATTGGGCCTATGGTCACCAAACTTCATGGTCATGGTCCTTAGGTAGGGGGATTATAAAATTGTTAAAATGACGTCATTACGCAATCCAAGATGGCCGCCGTCTAAAAATAGCACAAATTCTTAAAAAATCTTCTTCTCATGAACCGCTTGCCGGATTTCGACGAAACTTGGTAGGAATGATCGATGTACATTGCTCTTTCAAAGTTGTTAAAATGGTGACCCCGGGATCAAAAATGGGTGTGGCCCGTGGGGTCAAATTGGGGTCAAATTTTATTTTTGACCGAATATGGTCATGTCATATATCAAATTGAAGGTATCAATGAGGCGATCACTCTGGTGCATTTTCTGTCGAAATCGGATTGTTATGTCATCCAAGATGGCCGCCGAAAGGTCAAAAGGTCGTTATTTTATTAGAGATTTCAAAATTCTTCTTCACATGAACCGCTTGGCCCATGGTAGCCAAACTTAAAAGTTATGGTCCAAGGGTGAAGCCTTTTCAGATTTGATAAAATGGAGGTCATCGCTAATCCAAGATGGCCGCCGTCTAAAAATAGCATAAATTCTTAAAAAATCTTCTTCTCATGAACCGCTAGCCGGATTTCGACGAAACTTGGTAGGAATGATCGATGTACAATGCTCCTTTCAAAGGCATTTAAAATTAAAATGGGACTCCCCGGGGTCAAAAATGGGCGTGGCCCGTAGGGTCAAATTTTATTTTTATTTTTGACCGAATATGGTCATGTTATTATATCAAATCGAAGGTATCAATGAGGCGATCACTCTGGTACATTTGTTGTCCAAATCGGATTGTTATTTCATCCAAGATGGCCGCAGAAATGTCAAAAGGTCGTTCTTTTTATTAGAGATTTCAAAATTCTTCTTCACATGAACCGCTTGGCCCATGGTAGCCAAACTTAAAAGTTATGGTCCAAGGTGTAAGCTTTTTCAGATTTGTTAAAATGGAGGTCATCGCTAATCCAAGATGGCCGCCGTCTAAAAATAGCATAAATTCTTAAAAAATCTTCTTCTCATGAACCGCTAGCCGGATTTCGACGAAACTTGGTAGGAATGATCGATGTACATTGCTCTTTGAAAGTTGTTAAAATGGTGACCCCGGGGTCAAAAATGGGCGTGGCCCGTGGGGTCAAATTTTATTTTTGACTGAATATGGTCATGTCATATATCAAATTGAAGTTATCAATGAGGCGATCACTCTGGTGCAATATTTGTCGGAATCGGATGATTATGTCATCCATGTTGACCACCAAAAGGTCCATTTATTCAAGATTTTTAACGTCTTTTTCTCAGGAACCACATGGCCGATGCTGGGTGAAGCATTTTCAGATTTTGTAAAATGAGAGTCATCGCTTAATCCAAGATGACCTCCATCTAAAAATAGCACAATTTTTTTAAAACACATGAACTCAATGTCACATTCTCCTCTGGTGTTCATGGAGTCAGGTGAGCGAATTAGGGCCATCATGGCCCTCTTGTTTATTGTTGATTTGTCAACTTGAACCATTTTAGAAAAACAATTAGTTCCTATGCATTTTTCAAAAATGAAGAGAAAATGTTTAGAGCTCTAAATTCAAAATGGCCGCCAACGACTATTTGGAATATATAAAATGCATTATGAGCTAAGCAAGAAACACAAATGAGGTATCGTTTCCCAATAATTATATGATGCCAAAATGCTGGTATGGTTCATTTTTAGTTTTGACTTTCAAACTCAAGATGGCTGCCATCCATCTTCTAAAAATACATAACACTGCACATCATTAGTCGGAGCTAAGCTAAAAGTTAAACTAATGTGTATATATTCGCCAATTTTAGCATACCACGCCTGCTGGCGGGGTTGTGTGTTGGTTTGAAAGGCACAAAGTCCTGGAAATCCAAGATGACCGCTGTCCACAATCTTGAACGAAATAAAACACAGTATGTATTGGGGAAACTTATGCTAAATCTATAACTGGTGTGACATTGTTGCTAATTTTAGCAGACCACACTTACTCGAAGGGTTGTTTGTTAGGTTGGATGCTATCAGAATCAGGATATCCAAGATGGCCACTATATGCCATCTTGAAGAACTGAAACTACAATAGTTTTGAGATTGTGTATAAGTACAAAGTACAAACAGTGTAATTTATCATTAATTTTAGCATTTTCATTTTAGTCTACCTGTATATATTAATCTTACTGTGAAATCCAAAATGGTTACTGTTTTGTATTTGCCATATTGAAAAGAAAAATGATCAAAGGGTGGTAATATATTTTGAGTCTGATAAGAATGAATGTCAAATTGGGAGGTTGTTATCACTGGTACAGCATTCGATATGTACAAGTGGAAATGAACTGTCTTTGTGTGTTCAATGATTACTTGAAAGACTATTTGTTATTTTTTCTATTATTATAAGATAGGAGTCAAAGCTGTCCGGTTTATTCATTTTTTGGAAATGCATAACACTCAGCACTTTTAAACATATTAGTTTGCTGAGTGTGTGGCTGCTAACAAATTATTTCCAATGGTATACATATATCTAATTTGCATGTATGTCTATTATCACACTTAATATAATATATGAGCCACAGTCAGTGACATGTGTGCGGCATACATGTAGTGTGCATGCTATCCTCACTTCTTCAGTGCGTCGATGCTAGAAGCTATCATAACCAGCAAAATGCTTCCTTTTGATGTATGTGAGTTATCTAAGGAGTGCAACTCCAGTGACGACATGCATCAGATATATGCCTTTATATGAGTGTAGATAATGATAAACATCGAACCGAACACATACATATATTCATATAATTGTAGATAGTGATATGCCATTGGCTATGAGAGTTTATTTAGATATTCCAAACTACATGTGAAACATATTCAGTAAATATACGATCAAATATGGCAATATACACTACGTGTGGTGTTATGGGCTTGTCAACCAAATATTGCAATTTCATATTTAGGATTTGGGTTGGGTTGTCTATCAGCTATTAGTTAATTTGAGTTGTGGTCACATTGTCTGTGATGTAGCAATTTCTGTATTTCATAAGAATCAATCAGTGATCAAGATATATATTTCCACACCAGTATATGCTGAGAAACATAAAGAGTTTAGATGTGTAATGGTGAGCTTGGTCATACTATGTGTGTAGAAGGGGAGTATGTCAATATGTAACTGTTTCTTTCATTTATTAGTAGTTAGCTCACCACTGAATCTTCACTCGTGGTAGTTCTATAAATCACGTTGTACTCATATATGTGTCATCTATGTGCATGATGAGGTATGTTGCCATATAAGATAGATTCATCAAGAATGTATAATTGATTTATAATCAAACTAAATATATCATTAGAGGTGGCCACAACTTGTGGATTCACTAAAACATTTTACAGAACTATGATGGACGACCTGCGAGCAATATGTATCACCTATCTACTTGTATTATCTTACTAGGACTATTGTAGTAACCTTGGAAAGCATAATAGCATAGCACTAGTAGTAATGTGTATGCCTTTAAGGATGGAATAATGTCACCATTTTGGAGTCACGATTTGCCAAATGTGTACTTCTGCGTTAACGAGTCCTAATAGCCCTACTAGTAGTGAACTGTATGCTTTTGAAGACAGCTGCTAGTGGCCATCTTATATTTTGTTATCCATGGAAGGCCAGCATCACAATATATTTTACCCTAAAATTAAACAATAATAATTAATTCCTGTGGATTATCCATTCTTCTATCATTTAGAACGGCTACATTATTTTATTCTCCATTTTTTTTGGCCTAGGATATATTGCAGTTTATGATTTCTTTCAAGATGGCATACAGAGGCAAAAAAGTATTGGATTTAAAACTAAGTATAATATACAGCGAAGCAATAACAAGTTCGCAAGGTTATAAATTATTTGTTAGAAAACATATTTGTTGTGTAAATGTAACTTATATTGCCCCATATATACTACATTTAATATTTTTCAAAACAGCGGCCATCTTGGATATCAAGGCATTGCGAACCTCCAAATTATCAAACTGCTTTTACAGCAGATGTGAACTGCTAAAATGTGTGAAATACTCATGACTTGGTACTTTTAGCCTATATGCCATCTTGGAAATGTTTCATTTTGTCTTTTCAAGATGGAAGATGGTGGCCATCTTGGATTTCCAAACCCTGATAACATCCAACCTAACAAATAGCCCTTCCAGTAGGTGTGATCTGCTGAAATTAGCGAAAATGTCACATGATGTTTACGATGTGTCACACGATTGTGGTTTATATTGTCCCAAATGGCGAGCGGCGGCCATCTTGGATTTAAAGGGTTTACTTACTTTCAAACCAACACACAACCCCTCTAGCAGGTATGGCATGCAACGTTAGTGAATATATACACATTATTTTTAATTTTAGCTTAAATTCCACTAACATTCAAAGGTCCAAACTAAAATAAAACATATCAGTATTTTTGGCATGTTATAATTATTTGGAAACGACACCTCATTTGTGTTTCTTGCTTATCTCATTACAGAGATAATGCATTTTATATATTTCAAAATGGCGTTGGTGGCCATTTTAGTGCTATAAACAATTTTCTCTTCATTTCTGAAAAATGCATATAAGCTATTTGTTTCCTAAAATGGTTAAAGTTGACGAATCAACAATAAAAGAAAGGTAGGAACATTAATGTCACGTAATCCTCGGAAATGACCCTACTAATACCAGACTGTTAAGGTTCCCGGTCTCTGTTATAGTGACGCGTTTGCAACATAAATAATATATATTAACAGACCGCTCACCGATGTAAATGTTTGGATTTAACGACGTCACTGGCTGTATGACCTTGCATGTCGTCTCCCAAGAAGGGGAGAAAGGAAGGAGGTTGACACAGAGGAAACCGGCCCTAGGGGTGTCTAGCTCTTATTAGAATGGTTCCCTTTGGTTCTTCAATGTGCCCAGACTCACCTTTAAATCTAATACACGGGACCGCCGTTTAAAGTCCCAATCCGAAAGGACTAGTAGAGCAAGAAATAAGAAGTATCTCAGCTCACCGATGATTGACATTCGGCTAATGAAGTCGAAATATATATTTAACTTATGGTGGTTCTTAACCCGCAGCAGAATGTTTATTTGTATTAAATCATAATACCAGCAATTTCACGGTGCTACAGTGAAAATATGTTCGACTGTGCACGGAGATAGGTCCCGGCATTCATTAAGATATGGAAGGTTGGTAAAATTAGAAACAAATATGGGTACGAAACCAAACATCATGGTCAATTCGTACCTACAGGCCTACCGAAAAACGCTCACCTATGGTTACGAAATCACAAAACTGGATACGAACTGGTATGTGTACGAAATGATATGGGTACGAATTGAACCGAAACCGTTACAACCAGTCCAACACGTGTTTCCTTCCTTTTCCGGTACGCCATTTCCGACGAGGTTTGGAAATTTTTCTTTCCTGAATTTCTGCAAATATATTGACTATATTGTTCAATTTCTTCGATATTTCAATGTATTCATAAATGCCACATTTATTTTAGGTTCGACTAACAAATCAAGATGCAGAACGACGCTCTTGAATTCGTTGACATGTATATTCCTCGAAAATGGTAAGAACGTGCTGCTTTGTCGTTGGTTTTCGCGGTATTTTGTCAATTCAACCGGAGTCAATTCGTTCTCATTGCGTATATTAGAGTGGGAGGACCAGTATTCGCGGCAGATCAGTCTTCCAGGGTTCGCACATGTCTTGAAAAACTCTTGAATTGGACATCTGACTTGAAAAAACCTTGAAAATGATAAATTGCCTTGAAAAACAATAATAACCCTGGAATATTAACCAGCCCACTTTGGTCAAAACGCCACCACCAAATTCAATTAATTGGTCTAAACGACACCAGCCTTAAATACAATGGCCTAAACGGCTCCAGTCTTAAAAATCAAACTTTGTTACGTATCAGCTCTGGCTAAAAACGAGGGCTTTCATAAGTGCTGCACACTTCCAAGTCATTTAGTCATAGTTTTGTGAATCATTGATCAATAATTCCAGTTAGATTTCATATCCTATAGTAAGTCGAAGGGCATAAATTTGAAACATCATTCATTTCTTTCATGCCTCTTGACATCAAAAGCAGACTGTCCGCCATAGTCTCATCTCAACACATAAGAATCATCTCTAAACATTAACAATTTTGTATTTTACAAGTATATATGCTCGTAATACCCGCAAGGGGCGTGCAAGGATTATGTATAGATAGATAGATATAAAACTATTCTACGGCATACAAGGTCATCGAGCCAGTGCCGTTGTTAAATCCAAGCATTTACATTTCATTGTTGTCTTTTGAAAACTGGGCGCTAGAATAATCGTCCATTACACCATAGACCATATAGACTACATTAGGCCGACCTTATTCGTATGAATGATTGTGTACAAGCTATACATTTCTTTCCAGCAAATGGAATTAATAGTATTAAAGGTGCATGCCCACTCATAAGGCACAAGATGTTCTTTATAGGAATTAAATATGTGTATAATTGTGTAGCTATTCCACCAGTTCTAAAAATTGCGAGACGCATGGTGGTATCGGGCTATTTTCATATGCAAATGAGACATGATATTTATTAATTATTTATGCTAATTAAATGTGTCGCCTGAAAAAATAATTTTTTCGACAGATTGTAAAGTATGATCATTGCACATCAAAAAATAAATACAGAGAATAAATAGTAATGTCCTTTAACATTTTAAGGAAATACGATTATTGCCCCCGACATCAGTGTGGAACTTTATGTCTGATATAAAATGTATAATAATGCCAATCGATACGTGGGGTAATGATGATTGAATATTTTATTTTCCAGAAAATGTGTCAGATGATGTCTCTGATATAAAGAACATGTTGTGTCGACCGAGTGGGCATGCACCTTTAATAACACATTACACTATGTAAATTCATTAAACTGTTGAAAACGGTATATTTTATTGCTCAGGGCCGTCAACAAACACCATCCCCTATTATAATGAATTTATATTAACCAATTAATATATTTAAAATGATTTAAAACAGTGAAATTATTATTTCTCACAAATTCATTTTTAGGTCCGAAACTGTGTGGGGTCGACTTGCTCGGGTGTCAATCGATAAAACCATTATTATTTCAGCTTAAAACTCACTTTCGATCGTAAATCAATGTAAATTTTTTGTTGAAACACATTCTCAATTGAATATATTCAGTGTTTCTTGCCAGTTTGGAATGATGTAGACGCAAATATGCAAAACTATAACTTGGAAGTTATATTTTCAAAAACAAGTATACGCATATTCGTTTCAGCGAAATCAAGCGTGGTTCTATTCTTAGAAACAAAATTACTATATTTCCTTGTTGGGACCAAGTGTAGTAATTTTATGAATAAATTAATTATAAATGTCTGAAGTATCCAATGAAACAGTCCCGACAGGTGTCGCTAGCGTGTGATTGAGGGCGGTCATTACGGAAACAAACAATCCATGATTCAGATGCGTGTAGTTTATAAAATGCGATATTTGATTGGCTATTGGCATGCAGACCACTGACTGGGATTGCTACTCACCTATAGGGAAGCAACTTACAACCATTTTCACCGACACATTTTTGTAAACATCGCCATGACTTTCACTTCATGTTCTAAGCTAGTAAAGGCATATCAGCTGGGGTTTTTTACTTGCCATAAAGTAAACGATAAAAAGCGAGATTTTCGGCAACAGCCCATTTTTGCTGTGCCAGTTTCGACACAAAACCAAAATAATATTGTTTCCGTTTTGCCAAAAAAATAGTTTGGGTCGCGGCGATTTTGCCGGGTCGGTCGCGGTAGGGGAAACATTTAATATTTTATTATACGCCTTATGTACATTGTATTGAACATCCATGTCGGTCAAAGAATTTATGATGTGGAAATCACAAGCCAGTCGGGCCAGTGACTTTTCAATTTTCACTGCCCCAAACCAATTTTCACTGGACCAAACTTTTAAAATGTAATATAACCAAAATAGAAATAGCACAATATTTACCGGTCTTTTTTTACTGAAATGGAACATCCCTACCAAGCTATTGGATAATTTGGATTGGCGAAAGCCGGGCGGGCGGGCGGCGTCCACAATCAATGTTATGTTTTCGTGTTTGAGTCCATTTCTTTGTTACTGTACCACCTAGGACCACCAAACTTTCACAGCTTCATAATCAAGGGGTGCCCACCACATATCACTATCCAACATGTTACCTTTTTTTGAACTTCACCCATTTTTTCCGCGCAGTCGACTTAGCTATTTTCAATGTTAAGTTTTCGCGTTTACAATGTTAAGTTTTCGTGTTTAAGTCCATTTCTTTGGTACTGTACCACCTAGGACCCCCAAACTTTCACAGCTTCATAACCAAGGGGTGCCTACCACATACAACTACCACATACAACTATCCAACTATCCAACATGTGACCATTTTTTTTACCTTCACCTATTATTTCTACGTAATTGTCTTAGCCATTTTCAACGTTAACTTTTTAACGTACGTCTGGTTAAAGTTTTTTCGTTATACTATATCTCTGCAACTGCTTCGCCCATTACCTTGAAACTTCACATGGGTGTTTATCATCATCCATATTTTCATTCTACCCCCCAACTGTGCCTATGCCCAATGTCAAGGTCAAATTACTCTGAATTTTTTTGTTAAAGTTTTTTTGTGTACTATATCTCTGCAACTGCTTCACCCATTACCTTGATACTTCACATGGGTGTTTATCATCATTGTCAGCGTGATATCGTCGGCATTTTGGCGTCCGTCCGTACGTCCGTGTGTCTGGTTAAATTTTTTTGGTTAAAGTTTTTCCATCTACTATATCTATTTTTTTAGTGTCCATGCCTCGCCCCAAGGCGCGACATGCAGGCCACGGCCATCTAGTCTACAAAAAGTGGGTATAATTATGTTATCCAAGTGTCTATGCTTGGAAAAAACCTGGCCTTCGTGGCTTTGCCTCATTTCTTGTTTTATTGATAGATTCGTGCCCCCTGCGGGTAAAAGTGCACGTCGGATGTTTCAGTGGAGTTAGTCAGAAGTAAAACGAGATTTGTGGCTAAGAGGATATAAACCGTCCCTACCTGGAATAAAAACATTCATACTATCAGCAAACAGACGGTTGTGTGTAAATATAAACTAGTAAATAACAATGCTAATTGAGTGGGTCACCAGGGGTGGTGGGAAGGCAATGTTTCAAAGAATTAAGAGATTATACAAATTATACAAAAAGGTAATCTTCTTTTCAAAATATAGTCGTGCTTGCTATTTGGCGATATTTACTGGCCCAGTGTTCATTCCAGGAATTTTTAAAGTGGGGCCCGTGTGCCCACCTCATATAAAAAGTTGGGGACATTTGAAAAATGATTGGCCATTGTAAATTACAATAAAAAAAAAACCTGATCAATGAAACTAACTATCAAAGTTTCACAAAATTCAGTGCTAAGTCATTTCAAAATCAGCTAACATTAGTGCTAGTGAAGACACAGGTATGGGGTTGAATGTAATTATTTTGTTCAAGTACTGGTTCTGTTGACTACTGGTTATTCAACAACGCAATTTACTTTTATTGTTAGAAGATTTAGTGTTCCAGAAACCTCTTTTGTATTACTTCTGGAATATTAAGAAACTTGCAACTACACAAATTAGTCGTGCATGGGCAAATCTTATTTCCAAAAGCGGAAGGCGAGATCACAAAAAACGTGAGATTGTAACATAAAAAATATACTGCCATACCCTCCCATCCCCAATTAGCACATTTGCGGTCTAGCTGCACACCTGTGTTTACAATCATCAGTCGGTAATCCAGTTTCATGTGCAAAGTGTGACTGACCTTCAGAATTTGGCGGAAACAAACATACCAAAACCACGCTATGTATCGCCGATGAATTGATAATTACGCATTAGCTTGTGCATTTTCACATTTGTTTGATTTCTTGATAAAAGCAAAATTTGGCAGCACATGAGAATCGTCTCCTAAGACGATTCTAATATTTTGTAAAGAAAATTGTTGTCACATTTGTTTGATTTCTTAGACCGTGCAAACACAGGGTTGGCAATTTCCCGGGAAATAAGAGTATTTCCCAGGACGGCGGGAAATACTGGGAATACCCGGAAATACTGGGAAATACCGGGAAATATGAATCTTGGTGGTCTTTCTCATTCCAAAATGTGAAGATGAGTCTCTATATTCCCCTATATCTACTATGGTTTATATCTGTGTATACTGATAAGCCTACAGACAGGTAAAACATTCTGCAATAAAAAAAGAAATAATAAGTTTATTTAGAGAAAAAAACATACTTATTTTCTAGACAATATTTTTATGTAGTATTTGCCAACTGTCTATTTTATTTTATATGAGAACACCCCTCATTACTATAGTAACCTGCCACTAATAAAAGCTGCTTTTAGAATTTTGAGAACATCCCTGTTGATAACAGGGATAATCCATGTACAGTATTACAACTTGACATGACCATATACAGATCACCTGGGTTCTTATTATACAGTATGACACAAAAGGTGTGAGAGAAGGCTGACGATTAACAGCCTGTTGTCATAGTCTGATGGTTTATTAAAGTATATTAAAGTCTCATCAATGTACATGCAAATAAGTAGAAATTAGTAGGCTTTTGGGTAATTTTAATGATTTTAGGTACTGTATCTCATACATACCATTGTGGCCCATAGTCTTCACGTTAAATAAATGTCATAATAATAATGCAAATAAATAATACAAATGCAAAGCATAAAACAACAGTACATTTTCAGTCATATAAGACTTGTAAGAGACTATGTGTATGCACATCATGCATGCTAAGATCATTTATTGTCATTTCTTCATACCGAATATTAGTGTGGGAGAACGTTGACAATTAACAGCCTGTTGTCTAAACATAGTCTGATCATGATGACGTTATCCTTGTGAATTGTATCTAGCAGACACTCAGATGCTTCCTAAAAAATGAAGTAATTTACAAAAAAATAATACAACCAAAATATAAATGTCATGGTTGCCAAATATTCCACCTGATGAGTATCCCTAGTTGAATGAATCAGATCTATACATTGTAATTAACCCCTATATCTAATTATTAAGTTGTTGATTGTTTAATTAACTATTACTGAGCTTAAAACTTAATTTAAATAACTTTAATTATCAAATAATAACATGAAAATTCATATTTCCCGGTATTTCCCACTTTGGGGAGTATTTCCCGGGACGGTAATACCGGTATTTCCCGCCGGGAATTCCCGCCCCCGGTATTTCCCGGCCAACCCTGTGCAAACAATTGACAAATTCAGAAATCAACAACTTAATTTGTGCTTCTCAAGTCGGGTTTCATATGGTGGCAAGGAAATACGATCGATTACACACCGTGAAAATCTTGTTGGAACGTAAATGTCAATTGTCATGTAGGCCATTTCAGTTTACCGCCGTTATGTCAGCTGTTAATCTAAGTACGTATGGTCGCTCGTTAGGAGCATTTCTTTCTTTCGTTTATAAGCCTAGGTATGGGTTGTGGCCTAGGGCTTAGAACACCGACTTTCAAGCTGGAGGTTGTGGGTTCAAACATCGCCTTGGGAATCAAACATCTTTTCATTGTATGTCCGTCCCATTCAATTTCACTTTTTCCTTCGTTTATATGCCGCGTATAAACGATAATTAAGAACCTTAAATTTCATTTCCACCACGTGAAGGAACATGCATGTATTTCTCAAAAGTTGGGTTTCTCAGCGAATAAACAAACTTTATCGTTTTGAATTTTAGTTTCTACGTTTATTCGGCTGAACTCCAGCGTGTAATGTGATGGAAATTGGTACGGTCAACCCATTCAATCAAACCATGTACAAAGTAGTAACACAGTGATTCATCGCATTTTGCCGAGTCATTCTGTCGTAAAACACCGCAGAATATTTTCGCTAATTACTTTCAAATTTGATTACATTAATATAATCAGGGTCACCAGGTCACAGTAGATTGCTATTTAACTTTCTTGCGATACACAGGTACTGTAGCTGTGAATCGCCAGGACGCCCGCGCATTATCTATAGAGGATTTAAATCTGGCGAAAAAAACAAATGGATCGGGGAATAATCGGCAATTTTGTGAACCAAATTTATTATTACTTTCACCAATTAATAACGTATTTCACTAATTTTATTAAAAAAAATAAAAATTTGCCAATTGCAATTTTTAGCTCACCTGAGCGAAGCTCGTGAGCTATTGTTACCGCAATGTGTCCGTCGTCGTCCGTGAACATTTTCAAACGTCTTCTCCTCGGTAACCATTGGGTCTATAGTCACCAAACTTCATGGTCATGGTCCTTAGGTAGGGGGATTACAAAATTGTTAAAATGACGTCATTACGTAATCCAAGATGGCCGCCGTCTAAAAATAGCACAAATTCTTAAAAAAATCTTCTTCTCAAGAACCGCCAACCGAATTTCGACAAAACTTGGTAGGAATGATCGATGTACATTGCTCTTTCAAAGTTGTTAAAATGGTGACCCTGGGAACAAAAATGGGCGTGGCCCGTGGGGTCAAATTGGTGTCAAATTTTATTTTTGACTGAATATGGTCATTTCATATATCAAATTGAAGGTATCAATGAGGCGATCACTCTGGTGCATTTTTTGTCGAAATCGGATTGTTATGTCATCCAAGATGGCCGCCGAAAGGTCAAAAGGTCGTTCTTTTATTAGAGATTTAAAAATTCTTCTTCACATGAACCGCTTGGCCCATGGTAGCCAAACTTAAAAGTTATGGTCCATGGGTGAAGCCTTTTCAGATTTGTTAAAATGGAGGTCATCACTAATCCAAGATGGCCGCCATCTAAAAATAGCATAAATTCTTAAAAAATCTTCTCATGAACCGCTTGCCGGATTTCGGCGAAACTTGGTAGGAATGATCGATGTACATTGCTCTTTCAAAGTTGTTAAAATGGTGACCCCGGGGTCAAAAATGGGTGTGGCCCGTGGGGTCAAATTGGGGTCGAATTTTATTTTTGACTGAATATGGTCATTTCATATATCAAATTGAAGGTATCAATGAGGCGATCACTCTGGTGCATTTTTTGTCGAAATCGGATTGTTATGTCATCCAAGATGGCCGCCGAAAGGTCAAAAGGTCGTTCTTTTATTAGAGATTTAAAAATTCTTCTTCACATGAACCGCTTGGCCCATGGTAGCCAAACTGAAAAGTTATGGTCCATGGGTGAAGCCTTTTCTGATTTGTTAAAATGGAGGTCATCGCTAATCCAAGATGGCCGCCGTCTAAAAATAGTGTAAATTCTTAAAAAATCTTCTCATGAACCGCTTGCCGGATTTCGACGAAATTTGGTAGGAATGATCGATGAACATTGCTCTTTCAAAGTTGTTAAAATGGTGACCCCGGGGTCAAAAATGGGCGTGGCCCGTGGGGTCAAATTGGGGTTAAATTTTATTTTTGACCGAATATGGTCATGTCATATATCAAATTGAAGGTATCAATGAGGCGATCACTCTGGTGCATTTTCTGTCGAAATCGGATTGTTATGTCATCCAAGATGGCCACCGAAAGGTCACAAGGTCGTTCTTTTATTAGAGTTTTCAAAATTCTTCTTCACATGAACCGGCCCATGGTAGCCAAACTTAAAAGTTATGGTCCATGTGTGAAGCCTTTTCAGATTTGTTAAAATGGAGGTCATCGCTAATCCAAGATGGCCGCCGTCTAAAAATAGCATAAATTCTTAAAAAATCTTCTCATGAACCGCTAGCCGGATTTCGACGAAACTTGGTAGGAATGATCGATGTACAATGCTCTTTGAAAGTTGTTAAAATGGTGACCCCGGGGTCGAAAATGGGCGTGGCCCGTGGGGTCAAATTTTATTTTTGACCGAATATGGTCATGTTATATATCAAATCGAAGGTATCAATGAGGCGATCACTCTGGTACATTTTTTGTCCAAAGCGGATTGTTATGTCATCCAAGATGGCCGCCGAAATGTCAAAAGGTAGTTCTTTTATTAGAGATTTCAAAATTCTTCTTCACATGAACCGCTTGGCCCATGGTAGCCAAACTTAAAAGTTATGGTCCATGGGTGAAGCCTTTTCAGATTTGTTAAAATGGAGGTCATCGCTAATCCAAGATGGCCGCCGTCTAAAAATAGCATAAATTCTTAAAAAATCTTCTTCTCACGAACCGCTAGCCGGATTTCGACGAAACTTGGTAGGAATGATCGATGTACATTGCTCTTTGAAAGTTGTTAAAATGGTGACCCCGGGGTTAAAAATGGGCATGGCCCATGGGGTCAAATTGTGGTCAAATTTTATTTTTGACTGAATATGGTCATGTCATATATCAAATTGAAGGTATCAATGAGGCGATCACTCTGGTGCAATATTTGTCGGAATCGGATGATTATGTCATCCATGATGGCCACCAAAAGGTCCATTTATTCAAGATTTTTAACGTCTTTTTCTCAGGAACCACATGGCCGATGCTGGGTGAAGCATTTTCAGATTTTGTAAAATGAGTCATCGCTTAATCCAAGATGACCGCCATCTAGAAATAGCACAATTTTTTTAAAACACATGAACTCAATGTCACATTCTCCTCTGGTGTTCATGGAGTCAGGTGAGCGAATTAGGGCCATCATGGCCCTCTTGTTTATAAGTGGTGATCGGCAGCGGGAACCCTGCATCTTATCAATTACCATGGATTTTTCACACCTTTATGTAGACAAAGGCCTGTTTGTATATCTATAGCATCAACAAGTGGCTATGTACAAGATGGGAAACAGTATAGATCCAGATCAGACTGTGAGCAAATTCCCATATATCTATAGCATCAACAAGTGGTTATGTACAAGATGGGAAATAGTGTAGATCCAGATCAGACTGAGTGCAATTTCCCATATAGCTATATAACATCAAGAAGCGGTTATGTAGAAGATGGGAAACAGTGTAGATCCTGATCAGACTGCAGTGCAAATTCTCATATATCTATAGCATCATCAAGTGGTTATGACGTTATGTACAAGATGGCTCCGCCTGGCTCCAGTGGAATGAACAACCGCGCACGCGGACGTCATCAAACACGTACTGCACTCCCATCCAAAGGGCAACCTCGAAGTCCTCGAAGTCGCAGAGGACTTCTGCGACACACTGTTCACCCTCCAGTCCGCGAAGAATGGCCTGAACTTGTACGCAAATCGTACGGACGGCCGCGGACGAACGGACAAACAGACGGAATGACGAAAACTATATAACCCTCGACATATGCCTGGTTCTCGCAGGGTTTACGCATCACCTGCAAGCAGGGCTTCTAAAATTTCAGAATGCCAATCGGTCCGGAAGGAGCCGGTAAGATCGATATTAGTGTTACCCTACTAAATAAACATGTTTTGGCAGCATATGAGAATCGTCTCCTAAGACGAGTATTATGTGTCCTGTTGGGGACATGTTACAATCCCGCATTTTTTTTTGTTATTACTGATGGTGAACATGTTTTGATCTTCGCAAGTCGCATAATATACAATACGCCTGGTTTTGTTCGATCACGTCGTACATAATATGCACGTGCGGTTGTAATCATTATTGGCTGTGACGTGGTGGAGGGTGAGACATCAACGGTTACAAAGTCGTGCCGAACTGACCTTTGATACATGCCGACGTGATGTCAATAGAGACACACATTTACTGATGTCAATAGAGACACACATTTACGACCAATTACTCGACACATATTTATCCATTTCGGGACTGTTATTAGGCATTGAATAAAATATTATAGTACTTTATTTAGTAAGATTTGGCTCTGGAATTTCGGAGTTTCGCACATAATTACTCCATAACTTTATGACATAGAAATTTAAAAGTCGGAGGTGCAGAATCCCCGAAAAAAAGTAAGGCAAAAACCGGCGATGCGATGCACTAACCAATAACACATATCAAAATATGTTTTTCCCCCAATAAATATGTATTGGCAGCACATAAGAATCTTCTCCTAAGACGACGATGATCATGTTTTTGTCAAGAATTATTGGTGTCTGTGCACATTTGTTCTACTTCTTAATAAAAGCATATTTCAGCAGCACATGAGAATCGTCTCCTAAGAATATTTTTACGTCTCCTGTTGGGGACATTTTACCATCTCGTGTTCTAGCGATATCGAGCATAGGTGATCGCGCAAATGCTAAGTATGATCGCGAGCTTGCGAGACGAAAATACGCGGTTCTGTCGTATTCAATCTTGCTTTTTCACAACTTCGCCCACAGATGGAAGATCGCGCATTTTTGTTTCGTGATCTGCATCAACGCGCATGAGCAAAACTAACCCGAATATTCTGTCTATAATACGGGGTAAGTCGCCCTGCGTTACCTGCGTTTTATAATTCGGGTGACAGCAAAATATATTTCCAAAAGCGGAAGGCGAGATGGCAAAAACGCGAGACAATTCTCATATCTTTAGGAGACGATTCGCAAGTTTTCGCAAGATGATGCTACAAGCATTGATATGTAAAATGTAAATGAGTAAAAAAAAAAATTTTTTATTATTATTTAGTAATTAGTAATTCAAACACTTTAGCCGAAAAACTATCCCACCCATCGATAATTGGATTAATCCTCCTGCTATGCAATCAATAGAAAATAATTGACCACAGTGACATCGCGTAATGATTTTCACGAAAAATATGAAAATATTTTGTAATGAATACGGATAAAATACGGTCATATAACACAATTTTTGTGTAGTTTTATTAAATTATATAAATTATTCATTATACTACATTATACAAGCTATATACTATAAAAAACTCTGAAAAACAAAATAAAACTTATACCTGGGCCTTTTTGACTGTAATCCCCTTATAAAGTCCTTAAATTTGAAATTAAATGTCTTAAAACGCCCTTGAAAAAACCCTTACATTTTACTAGTGAAAGTTTGTATGAACCCTGTCTTCGCAGTAAACCAAAGCAGTAATCGATTTCGCCATCAATAAATATTAAGAATTCATCAAGTTTCTGTATTATCCCCTTGTATTATTGCCGATAGACAAGAGGGAGTATAGCATTAGTGTCACGTTTTAACTTGTAGTAGGAGGGGAATATAGAAAAAACCGTTGGGCGTTGACAGTCATACTTTGCTATATTGTTATTGGGTTATTTGGCCTAACCCTAACCCTATTGATAGACTATACTCCAATATGATACAACATTATTATCACAAACTCACCTAATAAAGTGTTGATTAGCAAAATTCTAAGGTCACTCCCACACGAAGCAGAAACAGAGCATCTTCAATATGGCGGTCTTCGAAATTAGCACTGGTCCGGTGGCCCGGGGCCAGTGAAAATTATAGTGGGCCAGTAAAAATTGCAAAACACAAGCCCGACTGGCTTGTGTAAAAATCACACATTCGGGCCAGCAGTGTTCATTCTAGGCCACGCCATTGCCACATTAAATTGCTCCAATGTGCATAATAATATCTTCAGAAAATGTGAATTCTCATTGCGCTGATCTCGTAACTCGTCTTGATTTTGTTCAGAATTTGATGTAACAAGTGTTTGTATTGGCGGAGGCATGCTGCTGCGCACGTGATTATACTAACATTGACATCGTGTGCCCTGGTATGAGCGTAGTGAAAATGAGTTCAGCTGATATGCAGTCACTCAAAGTTCCTAAATTGTTGTCAAGTGTATCTACCCATGACCTATTACCTTAATGATTGACACTAATTTGATATTGTACATGTATTTAATACCAGTATTTTAACTGTTTTACCGACTTCGATAATGACCAAAAGTGGGCCGAAACGTCTTGGTCTGAAATGTCCGTTAACTGACACAGTACAATCAAGTCTGGTAGACGTTGAGTGATTATTAATTTCCATTCATTATGTTATGTTTTGTTGAGCGAGTAGAAAGACAGTTGTAAATTGTATTTATTCCTTTGCCGAATAACACTTGTCCAGGGATTCCGCTGGAAAAAAAAAAATCGCCACTTCAAAAAAAAGGAATAACCAATAGGATAAAAATAAACAATTGGCGATAAAAAATTAAAATTTTCGAGAGAAAAAAAAAAAGGATTTGTTTTTTTCCGAAAATTGTAATTTTTTATCTCCAATTGTTTATTTTTATCGCCGATTGCAAAAGTGGCGATCGCCAGAGGAATCCCTGCTTGTCTGTATTAAACACCCACCCAGGACTTCGGAGATGATAGACTAATAGAAGCCTGGGCGTCTATTAGAATCTTACGGTACTTTTTAGTGAGAATTCTTGTCCGGATCTCTGGACTACATACATCTATTTATATACACTTTGTTGTTACAGTTCGGCAAGCAACAGAATCATTGCTGCCAAGGACCATGCATCCATCCAGATAAACGTTGCCGACGTAAGTTACTGACAGGTCATAGGTTTATTGTACATTGAGAAACATTGGATAATGACTACCAGAGCTCCATATAAGTTTTGTATCTGAAGAGTATTATACCCACAGATTTCAAATTCTATGCAATTTTTACTTTCACAAATATATTATTGATTTTCTTCCTTATTAGAGAACAATTGATACAAAATATAAAGCATCTAAAAATTCACTTATTTGAGGTACAAAAAGCAAACAATGTTTTTTGCTTTTTGCAGCTCGACTAAGTAAATTTTCTACTTTATTACAGTATTTTCACTACTCAATTTGAAAATCAATGCGTATTTGCTTATAAGTGCGGAAAATACGCCAATACGCACCTTATCTGGAGCTCTGACGGGATGACCATAATTTTACAACTGTGCTGTACGTTTCCGCAGGTGGATGAAACTACAGGCAGAATGACGGGAAGCGCCAAGACTTATGCCATCTGTGGAGCTATCCGAAAGATGGTAGGTGGTTGTGAATTATGGCTGCATCATACACTATGATGGTTCAAATGAGTGATAACAACATATACTTAGGAGAAGAAATGTGGCCGTGACTGGAGAAATGGGGCTTGTGGGTTTTGTGACCAGTGTAGATCTAGATCAGCCTGTGCATCCGCAGTCTGATCGGGATCTGCATTGTTCACCATTCCATCAATAAAACAACTGTCATGCTTCTAACGAGCAATTTGGATCGTTATCAGGCTACGGGAGTGTGTTATTCGATCAGAAGTTATAATGTTCACAAATCCCATAAGCCCAATTTCTCCAATCGCAGCCACAAATAAAGAAAATGGTGAAATGTCCTTGTGTGTACTACTGCTGTAATTGTATTTTGCCTTCAATGGATTATATTACTGGGAATCTGGATCGACAATGAATAGGTTTGTGTTGTACATTGATTGTTATCCTGTGATTCAGGGGCCCGTTTCACTGAACTTCGTTGACTAAAATGTAATATAAAGTGCAAAAGTAGGATTGTTTGTATATTTCACATTACCTTGTTTTCTTTTAAACAATTATTGGATTTACATTTATTGAGCATAATTATGCAGCCTATGGTCAATAAATGTAAATCCATCAATTGAAATTTCCAGACGATACTAAATTTGCGCTTACAAACATTTTAGTCGTACAAGGTTTAGTGAAACGGCCCCCAGTTCACCAATCATAGATGCCAAATGCGATACTCGTATAGCTTTGGAGTATGCGGAGGTTAATTTAAATAATGGGGTTCATCCTTGCCGGAATCCCGATATCTCTGGTTGGCTCTCTGGTTCATTTTTGCTCTCAAGTACTAAGTGTTTAATCCTGTTACCTTTCAGGCTTGGGACTAAGTGACTGGCGAGACCTGGCACCAGATAATGATTGGGTTATGCTAATTTTAGGGCTGAATTTCTACATTTATATGTAAATATGGGATTTTCCCCCATTGCAGCAGGTTACATACAGGATCGAACCTGTTGGCCCGGCCTTGAATGACCTTAACTGTTGATAGGCCATTAAACACCAATAAACAAACAAATTAATGCACATTCACCTTAAATTCTAGTTTTCGGCAACCTACTATCTCTCTGACCGTAAGTCTGATTGGCTGTAAACTTCGTGTACTGGTACATGTATATCATAATCATCATCCATATTTTCATTCTTTTGCTCACTGATATGACCCTCATGGCCTGTCTGTCGTCAATACAAGGTCAAATTGCTTAGAAATTGGCGTTATAAGTTTTTCAGGAGATAATCTTTTGTCACTATTACCGACTTCTTGGTTACTTGAATGTTTATACTCTGACATACGTAGTATGTTGAGGGGTATATAGTGTTTGGTATTTCCATTTTGTCTGTCCGTAAGATTTGCGTTCAAGTTTGTGTTTATCGGTCGAGGCGGCGGCCGGGGCTATCCATGAAACTGCTCACTTGCTCTAGTTAGTTATGTATTACATTCAGCACCAGTGTAATGATATTTTGTATGACTTTCAGGGTGAGTCGGATGACTGTATAGCGAGACTGGCCAAGAGGGATGGCATCATCGCCAAGTAAGTTCTATATATATCGGAACACATTGACGAGATTGTGGTTGTATCCAGCATGGAAATAATCTCATGTATCACACTCGCTCTGTAGAAATGTTTATTACACTATTGTGAGTTATTTGTAAGCGTTTTGTTGTGAGAGAAAACATGTAATTAACTATAGTGTTTCACGAAAGCTGCCCAAATTTTATGGCCATATAAACAATTCAAAAACAATATTTTTTTCGATAATATTAAATTAAAGGAAAATTTAAGAATGAGCCTTCTTTTTATTTCGTGAAATTTTGTCAAATATTGGTTTTATTACGAAAAATTTATTTCTCTGAAGATGTCTATGGGGATTTAACATGGGGAAATTGTTTTTTCGCAATAAAATCAATATTTGACCAAATTTCACGAAATAAAAAGAAGGCTCATTCTTAAATTTTCCTTTAATTTAATACTATCAAAACAAATATTGTTTTTGAATTGTTTACATGGCCGCAAAATTTGGGCAGGTTTCACGAAACAGACTATAGTTATACATAATACACAGTGGGTGGCAGGTGGGAGCACGCGATGGGTAATTTAACAATCGGGGTTCATCCTTACCGGCATCCCGACTGGGGACCAGGTTTGATCCTCACATACGTCTTTTGGCATTTTGTATGTGTTGGTTGAATCTGGTTATACCCCTTATGTGAGTATTACGATATTCGTAATCCTATTTTAGTGGAAGGGGCCAAGTGACTGGTGTGGTATGGACCTGGCACCAGGTCAGGTTATTCTAATTTCAGGGCTGAATTATATTTGTTCTCGATGTAAATATTCCGTTCTGATTTTGGGATTTTCCCCCAATGCAGCAGGTTAAAATGGGATCGAACTCGTTTGCGCGGCCTTACATGACCTTAGCTGTGGATAGGCCGTTAAACACTAATAAACAAACAAACAAAACGTAATACACAATGAATAGAATACCCGTACTTGCGTGCATGGTTTTGAGTAACGAGTGTAGACTGTATGTGCATAAGTAAGATAGTTATTAGGGCCCTGTTGAGAATAGGTTTCACCCTGTCCGTCCGTACGTCTGTCCATCCGTATATTTTTTGGAAGTTTTTTGTAAGTCTCAAATCGCATATAGCGGCCCAAAGTGCGTCGACGGACCACATTTTCTTGTTGTTAATTATTTTAACAATTTTGTATCTTCAACGCGAAATAAGTCAAGTATATAATTCTAGTTTGCCTTTCTCTGTTTCAGGAACTTCTAGGAAGAAAGAAGCTCGTACATTTTACTGTAGAGTAAAATAATTAAAAAAAATGTGACTATATTTTTGTTTCTGGTTTACATGCATGGATCCATTTGAAAGAACCCAACTTATGTCGCTGTTGTACTCAATCATCCTGCACAGCCTGATCAGGTTCTTAGTCTGCATTGCATGGTTTGCCATTTGGCTGGTGAAAGTTGAAACACTGATTTTATCACGTACCTACATACATCTCTGCATTGGCTGTTTCATGCTGACTAAAAAGCGAACTGTTGTGTGTGATTGATGTACATGGTTGCGTAAATTAATGAATGGGGTTACTCTTTATAGGAATCATGATTTGCCTGGTTTGGCCCTCATATACGTTTTTATGCCACACCACAATAGTGGAGGGGGCATTTAGTCGTACCCTTGTCCGTCCCTAACCTTGTAAGTCATAAAATTTTTAAACCATACTGTTGTGTTGTTTATAGCTAATAACACGAAGCAAATAAGAAGTCTTATTCTTATTGTTTAATATATATATCAAGCCTCACACACATACAAGTGTACATACAATCATGGTGGTATAGACTGGGGACTCGTTGATAGAATGTTAAGGAATGCTGCTGTCTTGTCATCACATTAAAGTCTTGGTATCCAGGATTATGGGTTATGAGTGTATATAAATGAAATATGTTCATACACTGTTATCTAAATGACTGAAACTGGAACTGAATATCATAGTCTGTGTTTGTTGTTAGAGTCCATGTAAACTCGAATTGCTTCAGTGGGTTCCTTTTCGTCAGTGTCTAGTCTCATGGGTGAGAACATATTTTGTGAGCACGTTTGTTTTATCAAGCCATGTGGCTAGAATAATACTAAAATCTGTCACAGGTTTTCCGTTATCACACACACTCTAGCGGTAAATGTAAACTAAGCTAAGATATAATGATACAAACTAGATACAGTGACCTGTATCAAATTGTTTATTATACCCCCCCCCCCCCCCCCCCGCAACGAAGTTGTGGTGGGTATACCGGAGTCGGCTTGTCCATCCGTGTTTCCGTCCGTCACAAAACTTAACAATTGTAAATTTCCTTTTAACTTCTCTTTCCCTTTGTGGAAATCTTTCATATTTTACCCGCCCCTTGTCTGACACTCGTACATCATTCTGCAACAAACCTACGACCCCCATTTATGCCAGGGGTCAAGGTCACGGACTTGGAAACTTAGAAAAAAAAGAAAACAACAATTGTAAATTTCCTTTTAACTTCTCTTTCCCTTTGCGGAAATCTTTCATATTTTACCCACCCCTTCTCTGACACTCGTACATCATTCTGCAACAAACCTGCGACCCCCATTTATCACAGGGCTCAAGGTCACGGACTTATAAACTTAGAAAATAACTAAAACTTAACAAATGTAAATTTCCTTATAACTTCTCTTTCCCTTTGCGGAATGCAGTGATATTTTACCAGGCCCTTCTCTGACACTTGTACATCATTCTGCAACAAACCTACGAGGAGGGGGGGGGGGGGGGGGGGGGGGGGGGTATTCCATAAGCCCCCGCTTACTGACAAATCTAGTTGCAATCTACCATGCCCTGTTTACCGAAATGGTAATTGAAACTTGATTATAAAGAAACTTTCGTGTGAAAGTTTACAATTAGAACTGAAACACATCGATTTGGGCGGTCATGGTACTTGCAAACCACAATTTTCTCCCAGAGTAATTAGCAAGCATTAGTCTTTATTATCAGCCTACGAAAACACCGCTTGCTTACATGTTTGCGTATACTATAAAGTATGGAACGCCAAATCTACATAAACTCAAATATATATTGCTAGCAACAAATATTTGGAGCTAGAAATAAATATTTGGAGAGCTCTCGAAATCATTTGGAGAGCTCTCGAAATCATTTGGAGAGCTCTCGAAATCATTTGGCGCGAGCATTATATAACATTTGATTTGGAGAGCTCTAAATCATTTGGAGAGCTCTCGAAATCAATTAATGATATCTCGAAATCATTTAAAGAGCTCTCGAAATCATTTGTAGCGAGCATTATATAACTTTGATTTGGAGAGCTCTCTAAATCATTTGGAGCTATCTCTAAATCATTTGGAGAGCTCTCGAAATCATTTGGAGCTATCTCAAAATCATTTGGAGAGCTCTCGAAATCATTTGGAGAGCTCTCGAAATCAATTAATGATATCTCTAAATCATTTAGAGCTCTCGAAATCATTTGTAGCGAGCATTATATAACTTGATTTTGAGAGCTCTCTAAATGATTTGGAGCTATCTCTAAATGATTTGGAGAGCTCTCGAAATCATTTGGAGAGCTCTTGAAATCATTTGGCGCGAGCATTATATAACATTTGATTTGGAGAGCTCTCTAAATCATTTGGAGAGCTCTCGAAATCAATTAATGATATCTCGAAATCATTTGGAGATCTCTCGAAATCATTTGTAGCGAGCATTATATAGCTTTGATTTGGAGAGCTCTCGAAATAAAGTTATATAATGCTCGCTACAAATGATTTCGAGAGCTCTAAATGATTTTGAGATATCATTAATTGATTTCGAGAGCTCCAAATGATTTCGAGAGCTCTAAATGATTTCGAGATATCATTAATTGATTTCGAGAGCTCTCCAAATGATTTCGAGAGCTCTCCAAATGATTTAGAGATAGCTCCAAATGATTTAGAGAGCTCTCTAAATCAAATGTTATATTGCTCGCTCCAAATGATTTCGAGAGCTCTCCAAATGATTTCGAGATATCATTAATTGATTTCGAGATATCATTAATTAATTTCGAGAGCTCTCCAAATATTTATTGCTAGCTCCAAATATTTGTTGCTAGCAATATATATTTGAGTTTATGTAGATTTGGCGTTCCATAATAAAACACTAATTTACACATTCCCTCAGTCGGTCGGATCTGCGCTGTCCGTCTGTCGGGCGTAGATCAGGCTCTGCTGGATCGCCACGGTCTGCAATGCTGATTTTCTGACGGGTAGGTAACGCGATTGGCTTGAAGTGGGAGGCATCTCTGGTGATGGTTTTACCTCCGACGTTCACTGTTACCATGTATCCCTTTTTCTCGATAACTGGCTGGTGCGGGATTGTAATTTGATGACTTATTTTGTTTTCTCTGTTTCATCAGAACTTTATCTCCACGGGAAATTGGGGATTCCCGGGCACCTCTCTTTTTGTCTGTGTACAGTTTTGCCTTTGATTTCGCAGACGCGTCGCTTTGTCGAATACTTTTGTCGTCTACCGGCGTAGTGTATTCTGGCAACCTTCCCTCTAAGATGATCCGCAAATTGGCTGAATTGGTGTGAATTAAACGGAGGTCCGTTATCACTCTTTACAACAGATGGAATTGCCATTAAACTGAAAACATTGTCCAGGCGTTCACGGATGTCGATGTTAAAATCTCCAACACAGGGAATCTGCTGTAATCGTCTATGATTACCAATATGTACTCTCCAGATGGTATTGGGCCGAAAAAGTCCACGGTGACCTCGTCCCAGGGTGTTGTCGTAGATCACTTATTTTAACCGGCTGTGACGTCGTTGGCGTTACAGCAAGGCACGGAATGCACGCTTTGCACGTTTTGTCCACCAGATCGTCTATGCCTGGAAACCATACATTTTCCCGTAACAATGCCTTTGTTTTCACAATTCCTTGGTGTCCTTCATGTGCAAGGTCAATTAACTTTTGGTGTAATGTTTCCGGAATTGAAAGTTTGGTTTCCCGCAACAGAACGTCTTTTCCATCAATTTCAACGACTGTTAATTCGTCTTTCAGTCTGGCATATGCATTGTACGTCGTGTTTGTGTTGCATTCTGATTTTGTCCAATGATCGGACTTCACAGATTTAATCACTTTCATCATTGTTTCATCATTTTGAGTTGCATCCGAAATGTCACTAATTGACATATATTTGGGAACCGCGTTTTGCGCTTTGTAACGCACATAGTCGTCTGCTCGTGGATGCCTTTACAGGTAATCTACAATGTTTTCTTCGTTGGCGCGGTATTTCACTGAAATCGTACGTTGCTAGTCGGAGCCTCCATCGTTCCAGTCTAAGGGGCTGTTTGTTTCTCGGGCTGTTAAATATGGCCACTAGCGGATTGTGATCCGTGATCAAACTGAATGTATGTCCGTATTGATACAAATGGAAATGTTCAATTCCCAAGACAATACTCAGAGCTTCTCGTTCCGTTTGTGAGTATCGTTGTTCGGTTGGGCTGAGCGATTGGCTTGCATACGCGATAAACCGATGTTCTTGGCACATAACAGCTGCTAATCCGACTGGGCTCGCATCAACCCAGAGTTCAGTTTCCTTCGCTGGATCGAAATAGGCGATTACAGTGTCACTGCTCATCGCGTTTCTAAGACATTGTAGCGCGTTTTCTTGTGACTCGGTCCATTGCCAAGGTTCATTTTCTCGCGTCAGACGTCGTAGTGGTTCGGTAATTGTCGAGTAGTTTGGAATAAACCGGGCGACGTAATTTGTCATTCCTAACAAACTTCGTACCTATGAAGGTGTACTTGGCGTGGTCGCATTTTTGATTGCTTCAACTTTTTGTGGATCGGCAGATAGTCCTGACGTGACGCCGAGAACACGTATCCGAAAAATGCGAGCTTCGGCTGGTTAAATTTGCATTTTGTTTGTTTAGTGTTAAATTGTTCTTGCGGAGTCGTTTGAACAAGCCTTCAAGATTTTGATCGTGCTCTGACTGTGTTTTCCCATATACGATTATGTCATCGCTGATGTTACAGACACCATTTAGTCCCTCTAGGACTTGACGTATTTCATTTTGAAATACTTCTGGTGCGCTGGTTCAAGCTCTTTCTCTACTTGTTTTCGAACATGGAACGGTATACGTCTGTGTGGTATCGCGACTGGTGTTACATTTTGATCAATGTGAAATTTGACGGATTTGTCTTTCAAGTTTCTTACATGTAACCCAGAGAACAAGTCTCCATATCCGCCAAGTAACTGATCCGTCTTTGATGTGCCTACGGAATTGATGGCTGGTACGATATTCAAATCAACGGCATTGTTATAGCTCAATAGTGATCCACAATTACCAGATATAACGTAAAAGTTACCTGTTGTAATTTCATTACGCACACCCCCACATCCAAATTATCAAGGTCAAGGTCATTTATTTCCTTGTAATGTTCACCGGTTTTGTAACAGAAATGCGTTAAAGTTATTGTTTTTTCACAATATCTCTTTAACCCATTGCCAGACATTGATAGTATTTCACATCAATGTTTGTCTAGGGATGATGCTTCATTACGCACACCCCCACATCCAAATTATCAAGGTCAAGGTCATTTATTTACTTGTAATATTCACCGGTTTTGTAACAGAAATACGTTAAAGTTATTATTTTTTCACAATATCTCTTTAACCCCTTGCCAGACTTTGATAATATTTCACATCAATGTTTGTCTAGGGATGATGCTTCATTACGCACACCCCCACATCCAAATTCTGAAGGTCAAGGTCATTTATTTACTTGTAATGTTCACCGGTTTTGTAACAGAAATACGTTAAAGTTATTATTTTTTCACAATATCTCTTTAACCCCTTGCCAGACTTTGATAATATTTCACATCAATGTTTGTCTATGGATGATGCTTCATTACGCACACCACATCAAATTCTGAAGGTCAAGGTCATTTATTTACTTGTAATGTTCACCGGTTTTGTAACAGAAATGCGTTAAAGTTATTGTTTTTTCACCATATCTCTTTAACCCATTGCCAGACATTGATAATATTTCATATCAATGTTTGTCTAGGGATGATGCTTCATTACGCACACCCCCACATCCAAATTCTGAAGGTCAAGGTCATTTATTTACTTGTAATATTCACCGGTTTTGTAACAAAAATGCGTTAAAGTTATTGTTTTTTTCACAATATCTCTTTAACCCCTTGCCAGACATTGATAATATTTCACATCAATTTTTGTCTACGGATGATGCTTCATTATGCACACCCCAATATCCAAATTCTGAAGGTCAAGGTAATTTATTTACTTGTAATGTTCACGGTCAAATGCCTCGGCAGGCGCGACACCGCTTCCGTGGCGGAATTCTTGTGTGTTTACACTGTATGTCTCTACGCGTTCTTTTCAAACATTGAGCTACAAAGTGGTTTGGTTTCTTACAATAATTACACGTTTTACCGTATGCCGAGAGCCATTCCGGTGTGGATAAATTCCGCCACAATTTCGACACACTGAATTCTGCTTGGCTGGTTTCGATTTTGCAGTGTTGAAACTCGGACACGGCGTTGGTCGTCGTTCTTGCTGTCTCAGGTATGCTGGTCCGGTCGGCTTCTTCCTGATAGCGTTAGTTTTCCCATGTTGGTCCAGATCGCTTCCCATTTTGTCTGCTTGCCTGTTCGCAATTTCCATAGTTCGGGCCGCTAATAATAACTCGGGTAAGTCCATACTGTCCTTCAGCGCTTTTCGTCGTAATTGTGTTGATATACAGCCTTGTATTATTTGACTCTTAATTTCACCATCTTTATTTGCGAAGTCACAGTTAGTCGCCTTCTGACGGAGTCTCGTCGCATACTGGTCGACTGTTTCTGATTCAAATTGTCGCAGTTGTCTAAATTCGAAGATTTCGAACTCGGTGTTCACTTCTGGCTTGACATAACATTCAAGAGCTCGTTTCGTCAGTTCATAATCGGATTCACCATCGGTGTTGGCCAAAGTGTCGTGAATGTCAAATACTTCATCTCCAGCATAGTGGAGCAACAGTGCTTTTCTTCGCTTCTTGGACTCGATGGCCATGCCAACAAACATATTCCCCAACTTCTGAACGTATTTAGTCCAACGGATTCCAACTGAATGTTCATCAGAATGGATGTCGCACTTCGGAAATGTCGCCATTATGTTCGGTAACGAATTCCTGATGGTTGTGCACGAAATAACGAGTGTACTACGCGGTTATTTGTCAACAGGAAATGTGTATAACTTCATCCTAATACAATATGGAATTGCTTCATAGTTCACGTTAATCCAAGATGTTGACCATTTTGATCCTCGTCGCCAAATGTTGTGTTGTTTATAGCTAATAACACAAAGCAAATAAGACATCTTATTCTTATTGTTTAATATATATATCGAGCCACACACATACAAGTGTACATACAATCATGGTGGTATAGACTCGGACTCATTGATAGAATGTTAAGGAATGATGCTGGGCAATACTATGCTATGGAGTGAATGGATGTAAACAAAGCATTTCATTGGTCGAGAGGCGGGGCCAGTGCTGTAGGCTTAGTAATATCAACTATAGTCTGTTTCAGAGTATTAAGGATACACCACATACTAGTACAGACTTGAAACTTTGCATGTAGCTTCCTTATGATGAGTAGATGCGCAAAATTTATTTTGATTTTTTATCCGACCCCAGGGTCGTGGATTATCCCCCCTTTTGTCGAGCCCGCTTGCGGAAAGCGAGACATAGTGATCACAATTACGTCCGGGTGTCCATCCGTGCGTCCGCCCGTCCGTCCGAAATCTGCGTTTAAAGTTTTTAAAAATGCCATCAAATGCCTCGGCGGGCTCGACATGCGGACCGTGGCCATCTGGTGGCTTGTAAGTCGTACAAGTTTTAAACCGTAATAGCTACACCCATGAAACTTGGTATGTAGCTTCCTAATGATGAGTAGATTATTTTCATTTGACTCCCGGGTCATGGATCATATGGTTACCAGTTCAATGAGAACTACAACTTATCATATCCATATTATTATTCGGACACCAAGAATGCACGAAGTTCAATGACAGTGGTTTGAAAAAAATGGCACCCGGATTTTTTGGAAACCTTGTACATTAAAGTTTATAAAATCACCCAGTGAAAAAAATTAACATGAGGTGCCGGATTCGTATATGTATAGGTACATTTACCCCGGACTATCATATAATAATAAACGTCATGTGACCTACTGTTGATTTCCGATAAAGTGGCAAGGGCAAATGTCACGGGAGATTCCATATTGTACCATAATGGGTAAAGTAGGTGTGTTAAAAATGCAAAACTGGCATTAGCATGACGATGTAGCATGCATGTCGTCAATGTTTACCCGAAATATATTCAAATAATGTTCAGGCATATTCTGAATCAAGTTGTCACTTTTGCTGTTGCGTATTTGCTGAAAAAGAAAATAGTGAGCACAGGCACTTGAATCGTATATGTATCGCACCAACATACGTCAAGTGTTCATTGGAAATGCATGCATAAGCAAGTCGATATTAATCGATATCAATGCACCTGTGTTTCATTATATAATTTTAGAACATACAAGCAGTGTTATATATACGTGTACCTATATCAACATGTGACCAATACATACAGTTCGTATCTGATGCATATAGCGTAATGGTTGCAGTTATTAGTTTTTGTCGAGCCCGCTTGCGGAAAGCGAGACATAGTGATCACAATGACGTCCGGGTGTCCGTCCGTCCGAAATCTGCGTTAAAGGTTTTAAATACCTTATATCTCTGCAGTTCTAAGTCGCATTGACTTGAAACTTCATATGCTTATTAGTCATCATCCATATATTCATGCTGTGTCCCACTCATGCGGCCCCTGTGCCCAAGGTCAAATGCCTCGGCGGGCTCGACATGCAGGCCGCGGCCGTCTGGTTTGTTTAATTAATCAACGTTGAGGGTTGTGGTTTGAAAACAACACTGTGCTATCTTTGTTTTATTTAATTGTATACCCCATTTCATACTCCCAGATATCTGCCGTCGTTAATACATGTACGTTTAACTTACGGAAACATTTTTTTTCAATTGGTTCAAAAACTGATAAAGACGGATATTGCATAATGTCATTTCAATCGTTTTAGTTACATCCATATGACTGTCTGGACAAAATGTATAAGCGCAACCAATGTTTTCCCCGCTCTGGGGCGGCGGACATGCAATGTGTTGGGTGTATTTACAGTCGAACATTTCCAGGGGCCGGGAATTAGGAGGCCAACAACCCCGAGGATGTGTATATCTGACGTCCACAAGAGTCCCCCGGTACTGCCGTTTCTATGAAATACCTACTGGCGACAATTTTAGAATGTGTCTACATCCAATTTTGTTTCACGTTGTTTGATAGTGAAATAATTATTCAGTAAATTAATTGTGAACACCGGACGGACGACTGGGCAACTTGCGGACGACTGGGCAATCACAATGAATCTACAATCGAAAAGTTTTACGTTTACAAATATGGCATTTATTGTGGTTTTAAATCGCTTGTTTCACCAGTCAACCAGTTGGTAATTTAAATGATCTCACAAGCTATCGGGAACATGCATTTTCAAGCTCTACATTGCTCTAGATGAGGCGTCGATTCAGTCAGCTAAAATGGCTGCAAACAGCTACATCCCTAGAAAGTTATGATAGGCATAGGCATGACCCTGTGACGTCACGTGCCCTTGCCAATTTATCGGAAACCAAGTATAGATGCATGTTGGTCTTTTAAAAATACATGCTTACAATACTATTTACAATAACACCTCGCAATGGCGGACCTATAATACAAGCTCGTATGAATTCTTCTTACGAATCCATGGAGATTGTTAGCGTGTATTTACAAATCATATTTATGATGAAACATTGACATCAAATCAACTTTGCAATCTCAGTTTCTATTTCTTGTTTTCCGTTTCATCAGCTGTTTCTTGATGCGCTGCTTCATCAGTTCGAGTTGCTCTATCTGGTCGTCAAGGTCAGACATGCCGTCGGACGAGTCGACGTATTCTTCGGCGACTAGAAAATATAGAGAATAGTAGGTTAGTGCCATGAATGGGCAACAATATGTATGGCTTAGGAAACTGGGTGGGCGAGGCTTTCCGTGCCGCGCCAGATATGTTTTCCCATTCACGGCACTAACCGATTATTCTATTTATATCCCTACACATAGCTTTAAAATGCAAAAAATAACCCCAGCCGCATCCTCAAAATCGGAGAATCGACTAGTGTGACAACCGCACATATTCATACGCAGTGATTAGGTCGTATTGACAGGATATCAAAAATGTTTCACGGCATCGTGTTTTACGGCACATACGCACTGTGTTGACGGGATAAAAATATGTACACTGTCACTCGGCCACGGAGTAAACTAACGGAAACATATACACTGGTCAAACTGGTCACTCGGCCACGGAGTAAACTAACGGAAAAATATACACTGGTCAAACTGGTCACACGGCCATGGAGCAAACTAACGCAAACATATACACTGGTCAAACTGGTCACTCGGCCACGGAGCAAACTAACGCAAACATATACACTGGTCAAACTGGTCACTCGGCCACGGAGCAAACTAACGCAAACATGCAAACTGGTCACTCGGCCACGAAGCAAAATAACGGAAACATGTAAACTGGTCACTCGGCCACGGAGTAAACTAACGGAAACATATACACAGGTCAAACTGGTCACTCGGCCACGGAGTAAACTAACGGAACATATACACTGCTCAAACTGGTCACTGGCACACGGAACAAACTAAAGGAGACATGTAAACTGGTCAAACTGGTCAATCGGGCACGGAGCAAACTAACGGAGACATACACTGGTCAAACAGGTCACTCAGCCACGAAGCAAACTAACAGAAACATGTAAACTGGTTATACTGGCCACGGAGCATACACACGGAAATATGTACATTGGTTAAACTGGTCACTCAGCCACGGAGCGAACTAACGGAAACATGTAAACTGGTTAAACTGGCCACTCGGCCACGGAGCGATCTAATGGAAATATGTAAACTAGTTAAACTGGTTACTCGGCCACGGAGCAAACTAACATAAAACATGTAAACTGGTTATATTGGCCACGATGTCAACTAACGGAAACCTGTACTTGGTTAAACTGACCACTCGGTCACGGAGCAAACTAACGAAAACCGTGACAAGAGACGGTCATGGAGAAATTACCGGACACATTGACACGAGCTAAACCATTCCGTCACTGATAAACTAACCGAAACATTGACGTTAGTCAAACTGGACGTTCGACATTCTTGATCGCTTACGTACTTGCTTCTGGTTCTGTGTCTGTTAAGAGCAAGAAATTGGCTATGGGCGTGAACGGTTTTCCAGCACATGCCATATCGGCCGCCTGAATCTGCAGTGTAAACTCGCCTTCGGACGGCGCTCCCACGTCTATCACAAGTTGATTGTCATCTTCGTCTCTCTCTACTTTAACCCATTCTGAAATTTGAATGATACGGTTGTGAATAGTGATCATGTATGGTTCATCTGCGAAGGGCATACATGCTGATTTAGACCGATTTAGTGCATGTGATGGAAAGTCCGGCAAATATATTTTCAATCTGTCTGTTTAGTAAACAAATTGCATAGGAATATGGTATGGTACATGATACTTTATAAACAACAAACCCACTGTTCCAACGTTTTGACCAAGGCGCTTATCTATTTCACTTCGAAGATAGCTAAGGGATATCCATTCCTGAGGTCACAATGTATCACATTGTGAACCATTCACACATCATTGATACTCATTGCTACGGAGCCCCGCAGGGGACATGGATTTTTTCAATTAATTATTTCCCACGAAAACACAATTCGTTCCTTTAATTTAACAATTCGTTCCGCCGAATTAACAATTCGTTCCCAGGAATTAACAATCCGTTCCCTCAATTTAACAATTCATTCCCTCAATTTAACAATTCATTCCCTCGAATTAACAATTCGTTCCCACGATATAACAATTCGTTCCCACGAATTAACAATTCGTTCCCACAATATAACAATTCGTTCCCCATGGGAACGAATTGTTAAATTGAGGGAACGGATAGTTAATTCGTGGGAACGTATTGTTAATTCGTGGGAACGTATTGTTAAATTGAGGGAATTAATTGTTATTTCGTGCGAACGAATTAAAAATAAAAAAAAATACTTCTACGTCCCCTTACTTGTTGGGCTCCGTACAATGCGAACTTTGAAACGGATGTATACTGATAAAAGTAGGTTATTTTTTCAATGTAAACCTGACTCCCCGTCCCTTCTAGGCGTTGCTCCATGAAAGGCGCTTGGTAAAGTGGAAGAATTACAAAATAGGCAGTATGTATGAACCACTAAAGGTACATGTCCACTCAGTAGGCACACAATGTCCTTTATATGAATTAAATAAGTGTATAATTGCATAGATAATTTTTTAGTTATCTCCCTTTTTTGTTTCACGCACTGATTTCGTGTCCGGAGCATAACTCGACCACTCTTTGGAATATTTTCATGAAACTTCACACATGCACAGACCACGACCCGAAGGTGTGTCGTGCACAAGAATGACAACTCTTGCATAGCTATTTTTTGAGTTATCTCCCTTTTTTGTTTCGCGCACTGATTTACTGTCCGGAGCATAACTCGACCACCCTTTGGAATATTTTCATGAAACTTCACACGTGCATAGACCATGACCCGAAGGTGTGTCGCGCACAAGAATGACAACTCTTGCATAGCTAATTTTTTAGTTATCTCCCTTTTTCGTTTCGCGCACTCTACAAACTGGACATTAATGCATGAAGACCCGTTTTATCGTGTGCTCTGTACACCTTACCTGTAGAGAGATTTCGTGTCCGGAGCATAACTCGAACACCCTTTGGAATATGTGCATTAAACCTCACACATGCATAGACCACGACCCAAAGGTGTGTCGCGCGCAAGAATGACAACTCTTGCATAGCTAATTTTTTTTACTTATCTCCCTTTGTTGTTTCATGCAGTGATTTCGTGTCCGGAGCATAACTCGAACACCCTTTGGAATATTTTTTATTAAGGTTCACACATGCATAGAAGACGACCCAAACGTGTGTCGCGTGCAATAATGACAACTCTTGCGTCGTTAATTTCTTAGTTATCTCCCTTTGTTGTTTCGTGCATTGATTTCGTGTCCGGAGCATAACTCGAACACCCTTTGGAATATTTTCATGAAACCTTACACATGCATAGACCACGACCCTAAAGGTGTGTCACGCAAGAATGATAACTCTTGCATCGCTAATCTTTTAGTTATCTCCCTTTGTTTTTCCGCGCACTGATTTCGTCTCCGGAGCATAACTCGAACACCCTTTTTTCAAACTACTTGTGTATCTGGGGAAGGGGATGCACATGCGCTTGTCGACAAACGTCCATTTCTAGTTTCCGTTGACATTTTAAGGAAACACGGTTATCTCCCCTGATATCAGTGTGTAAATTTACTTCCGATATAAAATATATAATAATGCCAATCAATACGTGGGGTAATGGTGAATGAATGTTTATGTTGCCAGAAAATGTATCATATGATGTCTCTGATATAAATAACATAGTGTGCCTACCGAGTGGGCATGTACCTTTAAACAACAATAATATACATGTACAGTACAATGAAATAATAACATAATGTGTATGCTGTAATTCGTCCCTGAATTCAGGAAATTCCAGATATTTTACATAAGGTATGACTGACATTCCTGAACAAACATCATCCAATATGGTAGATATGTATTTACCTTCAATATTGACGTTTCCTTTCAGTATTTGTGGCTGTGACTGAAGAAATGGGGCTTGTGCGTTTTGCGACCAGTGTAGATCCTATCAGCCTGCGCATCCGCACAGTCTGATCAGGATCTCCACTGTTCGTCATTCCATCTGAAAAACCTTTCATGCTTCTAACAAGCAATATAGATCGCTGTCAGGCTTCGTGAGTGTACTATTTGATCAGGATCTACACTGATCGCAAAACCCATCATTCTCCAGTCACAGCCACATGTATGATGTTGGTGGGAGAAATTGGTTTGTATTACAAAGTATGATAATATTGATACGCAATGTTTCCAACATAATAATTACTGCTGTTCACCTTGTAAGTCTAGATGTTCATCACCATCATATTCGCTTGAAAATAGTTTCGCTCGATATTCCATGTTGTCTGCCTTTGGATCGATGTCAAACGTTATTCTGGTAGCCATCCCTTCGTCCATCGCTTCATTGATACGTACTGACAGCTACAAGACAATGGCGAAAGACAGTAAGCAGTAGTATAGTGGTACGCCTCTAGACCGTACACACTCAGCACCCCCCATGATGTCTACTTTAGATGGTTTCAATGTAATGTATGTCATTGTCCTGTCAGATAATGACAACAAATGGCCATCTTAATTACAGTGGAAGCTCTCTAAACCGGACACCCTGGGGACCTCCCACTGTACTGGGGACCTCCCACTGTACTGGGGACCTCCCACTGTACTGGGTGGGGACCTCCCACTGTACTGGGGACCTTTCACTGTACTGGGGACCTCCCAGGGTGTCCGGTTTAGAGAGCTTACACTGTAGTGTATATATTTATGCACGTGACACATATATAGATTGAATTCAAACTCATATATTTATACCAATGCAATAATGTTCGTGCAGATTGCAACCAGCCATGTTTGGCTTATGAGGCACTGTAACTGCGAAAATGTCAATCACTCTTTTTGTCCGTTTTTAGTGTGTTTTGATCAATCTATTTATTATTGAATCGTATTGGCAAAATTTGTCCTGCCGCCCTGATGACCAGTGTGGACCCTGACAGGTCCGTGCAAATACGCAGGTCAATCAGCATCCACCCTGTTCATCCGTTGCCTTCAATATCCATGGTTTGGTGAACAGTGTGTGCCCAGATCTGGCCACGCATCAGTGCATGATGATCAGGTTCACACTGGTCACATGTACTAGAAGAAAAATAGTGTCAGGAAATGATCTAACCAATTAGAGATATCCAATCACTTTATGTTACATTTGGATTACATAGTTTAGTTGACTCGTCTTCTGACCTAACCTGTCTTGCCATCCTGGTGACCAATGTGGATCCTGACAGGCCCGTGCAGATACAGATACACAGGTCAATCAACATACTCCCTGTTCATCAGGGGCCCGTTTTACTAAACTTCGTACGACTAAAATGTTCGTAAGTGCAAAATTATAAATGTAAATTTCACATTAACACTGTTTTCTTGTAAACAATTATTGGATTTACATTTATTGAGCATAGTCAATCCATCAATGGAAATTTCCAGGCGATCCTAAATTTGCACTTACGAACATTTTAGTCGTATGAAGTTAAGTGAAACGGCCCCAAGTTGCCGTAATTGTCAATTGTTTCGTGAACAATATAACACCAGTAGCCGATTTCACCAAAATTGCTAAGCATACTTATCTAGCTAAGTATACATTGAGGTAGTAATCATTTATAGTTCCCAAAATGCATTATTTCATATAGAACTAACGACTGAATATATTTGATGATTAAAAGTGTGCAGAATTATTATACTGACTTTATTACATTATCACAGCCAAAATGTCTGTGATAATGTAATACATTCAGTATAATAATAATAAAAACAATTTTTATCCTTAAATTGGAAATTTCTCACTTAAAGTGTGCTTAGCAAGATAAGTGTACTTTGGAATGTTGGTGAAATATGCTACATGGTTAACCTGTATGTCCTGTATGTCCTGTATGTCCTGTATGTCCTGTATATTCACGGGACAAGCCACGATTTGGCCACCAATTTTGGAGACACTTCATTCGAAAGTAACTAACAATAAAGGTTATGTGTAAGGTGCATATACCTCGTTGTTAGTTGCGAGAAGTAACTCTACATCATACAGACAGTACGATAGTTTTATAGAGTTACTTCCCGCAAATACACAGGGGCCTGTTTCACTAACTTCGTACGACTAAAATGTTCGTAAGTGCAAAATTATGATAGTCTGTAAATTTCACATTAACAATGTTTTCTTGTAAACGATTATTGGATTTACATTGATTGAGCATATGCAGCCTATGCTCGATAAATGTAAATCCATCAATGGAAATTTTCAGGCGACCCTAAATTTGCACTTACGAACATTTTAGTCGTACGAAGTTTAGTGAAACGAGCCCCTGTTGTATGCTCTGCTGTTGGGTGGAGGGAATGATTCATGTCATTGTATTTTAGCATTTGCTGATTGTAGGCGTAGGCTGCGTGTGAATGGTTATCATGATCTTCTAATTTCCTTATGAACCCTTTGAACACGAAAGCCCGCTATAGCGGTTAATGCAAACAGTGCGGACCCAGATTAGCCGGCTCGTAACGAGCTATCTCATCAGGATCTGCACTTTTTTGCAAGTAATTTTCATATTTTTGAAAACAGAAACACCCGCTTTTCATAAATGGACTAGTCTGAAAATCATTTTGTGACGATTGGATTGGTTGCAATTGGTTGATTCGGCTTCCATTCTGGGATTAGCCCCCGTTCTGGGCTTGTCCCCCGTTCTGGGACTGCCCACCCCCCACCCCGATCTGGGCCTTACTCATATGACGCATATATATAGGAGTAATGCATATCTGACCTTGGGATCTTTGACAGAAGATTTCATTAAACCAGCATTTTCTGCATATCGTCCGAATCCCCAGGCAATTGCACCGGCGTCAAGTGGCAAAGGTCCGATATCTTCTACTCCTTCTCTGCAGATAATCTTAAATTGGCAGCACAGATTCCTCAGTTCGGACTCCACAGGTCCGCAGCGGACAGCCAGCCTGTATTCACCCTCTGTAGGACAACGCACCTCGCAACTATACTTCCCTTTAACTCTCGAGCTGAACATGAATCTGTTCAAATTCGGGAGTTCGACGTTTTCGTCGTTTGATCGCAATAACTGCAATTCGTATCTAAGCTCTAGATGCTTCGCCTGAATCCTCTCGCACTTGAACTCCACCTTACATACGCCATTCTCCGAATATAGCAGGCAGCGATTGTCACTGACTAGTGTTAGCTCGTTTCTGAAAAACGTCGGCGTCAGCGCAGGGAGGAGCATGAACTGTTTCTGTCGCCTGATTTGCTTGTCAGGCGGTAACAGCTGCATATCCATGTCGTCTGGGAAACACTTGTAGATCAAATGTTCAGGGTTAGTAAGAAACCAGAATTCGTTCAGTTTCGGCAGAATCGGAGCTGCCGTATATGCTGCAGTTGTTGTTTCCGTCAGCTGCGCAGCACGTGCTGCTGTGCCTGGATCATGTAAGCCGGCAGGGGGGGGGGCGTGGCGGCCGTGCGGATGATCCACCGTGTTTACAAGAGGCGCCACTCGGCGTCTATCCGCACTATATTCCAGGAGGCAGCGAGCTTACTGGCGTCAAGATCGCCCGGCCGGTAACTCCCGGACTTGGAGATGCCAGTGACGATTTTGCTGTTGATTCCAGCTTGTCTGTAATGAAAATCATGCTCCGAAAATGAAAATGCCGAAAGTTATTGAATTTGAGCAAAGTAAACCGCCATGTGAAATGTTCAAGCACCAAAACATTTTTGTTCTGTAGATATACTAAAATATACAAAATAAAGATATATGTCCGATATTGATTGCTTTATCTGATAGATTTCGAAATTTCCATTGATAATAGCAGTATCAACCTGTATTGTTTTCAGTGAGCTCAATATTCAAGGTGTATGCTCATGTGGTACTAACAACAACAACAAGTACCGATTCAAAATACGTATTATTTTATAGTGTCCTTATTACGTAGCGGATTATGATGACATATGGCGCATCAAACGCGTCTTGTTAAGCTGCATTTGGTGGTCTCTGTATTTTCGCCAAAACTTCTGTCGTATATGTCTGTGCCAAACTCCCTAGACCACCAAATCCAGCTCATGAAGACCGTTTGCTGCGCCATATTTCATCAAAATGCGTTGCCTATTAAGGAAAATATCAAATAATACTTACTTTGGAGTGGGCGGCGTGGTTGTTGTTGTAATCACGTGATCATGCACCTTGATATTGGTGGATTTGCGATTTGACCCCTATGATGCTCTAAACGATACTTGTTACGAACGTCTGAAGGCAACACCTTTACATTGACATGTAGCAATATGTAAGTTATAGTTCATATATTGATTTCTTAATATATTTATTTTGTAGCGAGCCATAGCGAGCGAGAAATTAATTTATTAAAAATTCAATATGTGAACTATAACGTACTTATTGTTTACCGGCCCACTCGCTAAGCTCCGCCCCTAAACGTGATTTCGAATCGCTATACTAGCATGTGATTGGCGGTGTGACAAGAAGTGAGCGCATGTGTGGGCGGTAATATGCTTTGCATCTCGTGAACTGATGACACAAGGCGTAAAATAAGTTCTAAATATAGCGGCTGAACATTTAATGATTAATTTAATAGATATTGGCGAAAGTGTCGCAATATGCTATTAATTGAAATGAAATTATGTTCTTTCATTGGTCGAGAAACTAGGGTAAACAATAAAATGGATTATTGGTTCTAAAAATGAATCCAAATCGCAACTGGGAATATTATTTATTGAAGCGAGAAACAACTTTTTGATCAATCTTCGTTCAATGAACTTCGGCATTTTAGGTTTAATTTGGGATCGTAAGTTTTGTTTATAATTATTAACAAAGATACTGACTTTAAATTTTCAGATATCCGAGACAAATGTGAAGTGATATTGTGAAAAAGATAAACTGAATTATTATGCATACTTTCTGAGACATGGCAATTGGAATGTTGGGGTCAATTTTTTTATCCATCCGATACATGTACAGAGCAATAAGAACAACCAACCCCTTCTATACGTTAAAGGAGGATCGTCGTTCGGGTCGACAACCATTACTTATCTGGGGTCCGTTTCACTAAACTTCGTATGTTCGTAAATGCAAATTTAGGATCGACCGGACATTTCAATTGATGAACTTACATTGATTGAGCATAGGCTTCAGCCTATGCTCAATACATGTAAATCCAATAATTGTTTACAAGAAAACATTGTTAATGTGAAATTTGCAGACTATCATAAATTTGCACTTACGAACATTTTAGTTGTACGAATTTTAGTGGAACGTCCCCCTGCTGTCTGTATGTATGTTTGGCTGTGATTGGAGAAATTGGCTTATGGCATGTGTGGCCAGAGTATCTCCTAATCGTCTGGCACAGCCTGAGGAGAATCTGTAAAATGTGTTATAAAACATTACGTGTGTATCTTTGACTGAATGGCGAACACTGTATACTGTGATCAGACTGTGCGGATTGGCAGGCTTGTCTGGTTCTACATTGGCCACGGATGCCATAAGCCCCAATTCACAGCGACATATATCTATAAGAACAAATAATAAAACATTACACTGGATAATTCCAGATCTTAACAATCACATATGTAAACATTGTCGAATACTAGTATGGATTCAATATAATATCGTTTTAACGGACAAACAATAATTCCAGCACAAAAATATTTACACAATTCCCTAACATTTGATTGGCCCGTAGCAAGTTTCTGTCCAAAATTTATATCCCAGTAAACTCCCACGCCGAACTACTTTTCGTAACCGTGAGGCGCAGTTAAAATAATTCTTAAGAAAACGGAAAATACACACATTTTCTTGATGAATTTATTTCAAATGCTGGAATTATAAGGAATGAATGGCCTTTTTGTGGAATTTATCGGGGATATAAACTTGGAAAAGTCGCGGGAATACTGGACGAGGCCTTCCGGCCTTCGTCCAGTATTGCCGCGACATTTCCAAGTTTATACCCCGATAAATTCCACAAAAAGGCCATTCATTCCGATAATAAATCGATAATCGTTTCTATGAATATCGCTACACAGAACGATCGTTTTCACTTCGTTTTCCATTCATTTTCGTTTGTTTCGTTTGTGAACCTTCAACAACTCTTCACGGTAGTTAAATGAGACCTCTACAGGAAATACGGTAATGTAGGTGAGTAATTGAACCTTATTATAAGATGATGTGCTTATGTAGTAAATATAATCTAACAGTTGTGTCAATTTAATATGATATCGTAGCATAAATATATATTGTTACCAGGCCCGTAGCCAGCCTTCAAAATAGTTGGGTGCGTAACGAGCCGTGGAGCGGCGAATACGTGCCACAAAGTGGCGATGGGGGTGGGTCCGGGATGGGGGTGTTACCCCCCTTCCGCGACGGGGGTTTTGGGGGTTCTCCCCCAAGAAAATTTTGAAATTAAGACGCTAAATCCTGCATTCTGTGACATTTACGACTTTATTTAGGAGTAGGAATTGTATGCTATTTTGTGTAGGAAATTTGACTTTTATCGAATTTCTCACAAGAAAGGTGTTATAATCACATTGTGAAGCAGACTATCAGAAACCTTCCGTATACACGTATCTCCACGGTAAGTTTACATACACGCTGTCAGGTCCCAAATAGTTTGAATATTTGTTACATTTTGTTATTCACACTGAAGTCACTATACATATATAATATTAGTAAAGTAACTTGATCCTTGGGCGGTGAAAGCTCGAGTTGGTATTAAGCAGATCAGCTGGATCAACGAGACGCAGTCGAGTTCATCAGCTGATCTGCCCAAGACCAACGAGAGCTTTCCGGTCCAAGGATCAAGTTACTGTACTAATATTGCGTTTATTATATACCAGTCAAACATTTAAAACACATATATTGTATTTAAAAATCGTATAATTGGATTACAAAGTTGTAATTATTTTCTGCGCAGTGCTTTGACGGCAGTCATTTGGTTTATCACCTAGCACTGAGACGTCGCGCTAGTGACACGCGACCAGAAACGACGTCAAATTTCAGCTATCATTTTCTGTCCTATTTTCTAAACATATCCGACTAATATCCTACATCGAGTGTATTGTCCGTTGACAGCATGCATTTTAAGTGAAAATGACTAGCTTTTACGGGGTTATTCTCATTTGAAATACATCATTATGATTTCCCGAACTTTCCTGATGACAAGTAGTTCTGGCAAATCAGAACGAGAACAGAGTGGAATATGGATTCAGAAAGCCACTGAGTGGAATACTGAATTTCAATCTGCCGTGTCGTATCTGGCTGAAGAATACACCATGAATTCACCACATATCTTTGATAGGTATATAATAAACTGCTGTATTTATATGGCAGTTACGTATAATGTATTTCCCATTCAAACAAAATATTCAACACGGAGTCTAAATATTTGGACTAGTACAAGAGTGATTCCAATTCCATCCTACGAGGATATAATTTCCCGCACATCGTGTTTGAAGCAATAATGAATGTATACGAGCGCCAGCGAAGAAAAACGACTACTGGTCATAGATGCACGTGAATAGTGGTGAAGTCGCCTCAATGCACTACCGGCGCGTTCACATTTTGCACTGGTGACAGGTAACGTGCTTGCGATTCTCAACAATGTGTGAATGTTCGGATATAAACATGGATCGCATGAACGTAACGCACTGGAACACGAGGATGGCGGATCACTTTCTGAGACAAAACGCTTAACCCAGCGTGCATGTTCTTCCTCGAGAAGGGCAGGTGCCGGCAAATCCTCTTCATATGATTGTCCTAGTTGATTGATGTCATGATGACCGGCACTCTTGAACACGGCTGGGATCAAGACCAACAGCTTAGAAGTGGTCACTGCTAATGATAAATCGTAATAAATCGGCACAAAAGCCCCTTTACAAAATGTTATATAATACAGCTAATGGTTTTAATGTAATGGCACACCTTACGGGGCGCCATGCAGGACAGGTTAATTATGTGTACAAAATTGAGTTTTGTAACACTAAAAATCACAAAATTCAATTCTGTCAATTCTGTGTCACAAAATTCAATTCTGTGTCACACAATTCAATTATGCATACGTTTCGTATACAAAATTCATTTTTGTTATAAAGGATTCAATTTTGTAAGACAGAATTGAGTTTTGTGAAGAAAATTCAGTTTTGTGGGACAGAATTCATTTTTGTCCACAATAATTAGTTTGCGTAGGATAGTCTATGTCATCTCTACGTTGATTGGTTGAGATCGGTCGGTCTTAATCCATTTTACTAGATGGTGGAGTACACTTGCAGGTTTAAATATTTCAATGCGAAAATATAACCCAATATATCAATATTATACTTCTTTATGGACAGTTATTTTGGTTATATTATGATTACAAATGAGTGGTCACACCATATAAGCATATATACTTTGAAGGAGAAATAAGAAAAATATTCAGAATTTTCCCTCAATTATGTAAACAGGGTCAAACATAAAGTAGTCGGGACATAGCTAGACCTGGGAGCATGCCCATATATAGAGAATACCAGGCTAGTGTATTTTGATATCAAGTTTATCAGGCAAGGCTAGGAAACGCGTAGGATTTCCGAGGCTTGCCGAGGAATTCATACCGTTTCCGAGCCGAGCCTGATAAACTTGATATTAAAATACACTAGCCTGATATTCTATTTATCAGGTAACGTTTTATGCTCGAAAATGACATTAGATGACGTCGTATGACACAGAATTGAATTTTGTTACACAGAATTGAATTGTGTGACACAGAATTGAATTTTGTTACACAAAAGTGAATTTTGTGGCACAAAAGTGAATTTTGTGACACAGAATTGAATTTTGTGACACAGAATTGAGTTTTGTGGCACAAAAGTGAATTTTGTGACACATAATTGAATTTTGTGGCACAAAAATGAATTTTGTTGACAAAATTGAGCCATGTCCCACTTGGCGCCCCGTACACCTGACCTCCTGCCTAGTTTACCTTTGAGTATGCATGGTACACATCGAGTGCCTTCTGTTGTAACTGGACGCTGATCCCCGACAATATGGCCAAACCTTGGTAAACTACCATGAAGGCAACGATGAAGCTGAAGCTGGTGAGGACATCAGCATCAGACCGGGAGGATGGATCCCACTTGTCCTGATACATGTGTAGGTCATATCCACTCCTGTTCACACCATGTGCGATGTACTCTAGTGATTCAACGATGTAGACATACGAGTCATAGAAGTGGGCAAAGGCCACATGCCTCTCCGCCCAGCGCGTTTTGCAGAGGTTCAGAATAGCTTTTCGCTTCGTAGACGATTGAATCCCTTGGCTCATAATTGCATGAAGTTGCCCTTCTCTTTTGGGACTATATTTGTAGAATGTACATACTGATTTTATTTTGTCCAGAGTATGACTAATTTCGGTCTGTTTACAAGAATGGACGATTACAAGATTCAGCGCATGGCTATTACAATGGGTGTATGGCGCATTCGTCGCAAATTCCCCGATACATTTTTGCACAACGATCACTCGACATTGGCCGCACCGTCATAGCACTGGCCGCGCATATTTTCGATGGGTATGTTTTTATTCTGTAGTGTTTTAATGATAGCATTCCCCAAAAACGTTCCAGTAATCTTGGCTTGTCCGAAAAAGTTGGGTGCGAACGCACCCAACGCACCCCCCCCCCACCCCCCCCTGGCTACGGGCATGGTTACATGGTTTCCGTTGTTTGCACATATGTGCAAACAAATAGCGCGTGCTGTTTGCACATGGCTTTAGGTAATGCTCATTCCGGGGCCGCGCGTAATGGAAGTGCCTTCATGACGTCACTACGCGGAAGTGCCTTCATGACGTTCATGACGCGGCCCCGGAATATGAATACCGAAAATTATCTACGTGAATGGGACGATTTTATAAAAGTACTGAAAATACTGAATATAATGCTCAAATTACATCAGTTTTTTGTTGCAAATGTAATCTCGGGAACTGTTTGAACCCGCGGCCTGCGGCCTTGGGATTCAAACAGTTCCGTCGGGCCACAGCAAACGTTTGCACACGGCTGGACATGATCAAACCTTATAATAGTATACCGGTGGGTGAGCCGCCAGCTAGTTAAATAAATGGTACCAATGAGGATCGTAGCCAGTTATTTCCCTTTGCAAATATATTTATAATGATCCGGTCCTATGCTGCATGTCTGAGTTTATTTCTTAGCACAACAATTATTTTGCAAACAGAGTAGACACAGAGATGTACAGTCTGATCCGAGTCTACACCGATTGCAATAACATTAATAAGTGTGAAAATATGAATCTGGTAAATAATGTAGTAGATTGCATATATGTAGGATGATTTGGATCAACACCAGTTGAAATCACTACATCGACTCCTTTTCACAACAAATCATGCTACATTCGCTCTTTTTACAAACAATAAGGCCCTACACTACACAATTTGGACCGTATTTCTAGACATAAATGCAATGTACTAGATACGATCCCTCATTGCCTACCTACCTGGCGCATGGCATACCGGATAGGAATCGGGAAGTGTGTGCTGTTCAGAGATTACTCTTGTAAGTCGACTGACTGAACCCTTTCAATAAGGGCGCCATTATCATAAACAAACACTTAACGTTTACACAACCGCCTGCGCTAGTCATGCCAACATTTGGCAATGTCTTTATTTCAGATTACTTGAATATTGTACTTTGCATCAAGCATCTTGATTGGTTATGCCTAGGCTGTGCTACAGCTCAGGCTCATGCAATCACATTGCTTTATTTCGCGTTGGCATTGCCAATAGGTGTTCAGAAATGTTGATACTCTGGTAAAGTTTAACGCCGGCGGTTGTGTAGCTTAACACTTTGAACCCGGAAGCCCGCGTTAACGGTTTATGCAAAGTAATTGAAAGTAATTTTAAATAATTTTCATATTTTTGAGAACAAAAACACCCCATTTTGGTGACGGTTGGATTGGTTGCAAAAACACATCACAATCCATACTAGTTACTTACGGGTAAAATGTTTAAGTGTATTTACGTGCAGAGAATATGGAAGGCCTCGGCATGAGAGAGCAGGCCCTCGTGCAGTTTCCGCATCAATTGTAGTGCGTCATCGCTGGGGGCGTCATCAGCGGACGGGCCTGGGTTCTGGTTACTGTGCATCCACGATACCAGTGCCCGCACGATGCACAAGTCCCGACTGGCCGAGTCACGGGGCGCGCGCTCCAGATAAGCCACAAGGCTCACGAAGCTTCTCGTGTCATCTATGCCCGCCTGGTCAGATGGTTGAAACACATGGGTGTAATAATACAACGTATATGCAAATCGGCGGTGCAATTATAAAATACAGATCCCAAGCAAGCAACATATATACATGTAAGTATAAGTTATTGTTCACGTATTGTATTTTAAATGCCAGTGAGCGTTAGTGACCGAGTGCGACGTCATGCATGTCATGTGATACTTTTGATAACGTCAAAAAGACGTCAATCCCGGCGAAAATCGTCAGCGTCGTGTTTTGCATTGACTGTTTTTTCTAGTGCAAAATACAATTATGACATAATACAATGGTTGTCTGTATCATAATCATTAGTAATATAATGCAAGTACAACGTGGGTGTAATAATAGTTGACAACATGAATAATACATTGGAATGAACCAGGGGGCCGTTGCACTAAACTTCGTACGACTAAAATGTTCGTAAGTGCAAAATTATTATAGTCTGTATGTCACGAATCGTAGCCGACTATTTTCTGTATCATCCATTAATGGTAACACGGGTCACATAGTCTAGAGCAGTAATCGAAAATTCTAGTACAAGACGGTCGAATAGGTATTGGTGTGTGAAATATCGCCCGTGGAGTACACCGCTGGAGAGAATAGCGTTTTATCCGAAACCGCGCACGGACCACCATTATTGGATTTTGCACTGGTCGTATCTGGGTGATCTACACTGTATATGCAGACTTAGATGCTAGCCTAATTACCTAGTAAGTCATACCTATTTATGACTGAAGTATTTCAGACTAAATCACCAGATATCTCATGAGCTAGACTGACTGTCAGATCATTAGTCCACTTACGTAAAATTGTAAGCCAAATGTGGGCACGTAAGTTTTACATTGACAAGCAGACTACATGGGATAGTCATGCACTAGGGTGGGGGTATATATTCGTTGTAGCACCATATATTATCAGTCGGACATTCAATTTCATTCTTGTGACATTGGAGCGCAAGTTTTTCACTGGGAATTGGTGAGTACATATGTTGTTGTTACTTTCTAAAGCTGCCATTTAAGTCTGAATCTTGCCAAGACCGGCAATTCTACGCAGTGTTATCGTATCCTCGATAATACTGCACTATTTAATTTACCTGAGTTATTTGGCCCCGTTTCGACCAAACGCTTGGTCAATAAAAGCCGTATGGCATGTATCCGCTGATGTAGATTATCTCCCTTAATTAAATATTATTGATTCATTAATTCGTCGTGCTTACGTGTAAATAATAACGATTACAGGACTGGCATGTGGGAGCATTCCGTGAGTATTGTAATGGCATATTATTCTCATGTGTTTTGTTGTATGTCACTCTGACTAATTGCATTAGCAATTTATTGTATTTGTAAAACGAAGGGCGAACTTGATTGAAATGTTCACTAACATTAGCCATGCATTTTATGTTACGATTCAATCCAATATCAGTCTGCGCCCTGTACAATACATGATAATATTGCCAATTTTAACATGTCACAATTGTAACGTGAAATTTCTGGACGACTTTCATTACTCTATGGGGAAACACATGTTAACTCCTAACCCAGTCGTCTGTACATTCATTTTATTAAGTCGTATTACGTTCGCAGTGCGTTGTAAATATTGTAAATGCGATTGCGACCAAGATGGGCCAGATCAGACAGTTCTGCTCTAAGTGCACCGATTTATACATCAGTAAGCTGCACTAAGGACATGATGTGAAGTATAATTTGTTTCAATCACGGATGCTTTGGGTCAGCCTGTGGAATCCTACAGTCTGATTAGAGTATACAGTGTTTATGATTAGTAATGTAATGTAATGTAATACTGTGAGTCTGTACAGGAGAATACTTGGCACAGTTGCTCTTTATTAAGTTGCAGTTGGCCACGGGCAGTCTGATCAAAGTAAGGCCTGTCGCAATCAAATGTTTGTTTACTAATGGTAATAACTGTGAATGACGTCTGTATTCACATGTACGGCTGTGAAGAGGTATATCGTTGGGTACACTAGATATAGTGGCTGTTCATTAATGTGTTATCGCATTTTCCGACTTATGAATTCCATCAGCCCCCTTCTTCCAATTAGTGAAAATATCTTTGTGTACATTGCATTTTATCATGTTTCATCATTGTAATATATGATGATGTTTAGTATTGCCATGCAATCAGGATATTGATTTCATGTGCACTACTGTGACTATTATTGAGACTATAATCATGTTATTTTCTGGTAGTCACAGCCAGTACACCAGCCAGGCAGCCAGCCAGTCAGCAACGAGCGACGGCACGTCTCTACTGTGTGTCTGCGTAATTCAGTACGCAACACAGAGTTATTTACTTATTCTGGAGTCCACGACACGACACCGTGTGTTAGCGGGGACTCTGCTCCGCGTGGACCAAGGGCGTAATCGAGTGGGGCATATTCCGGTGACGTTATTCCGTCAAAGGACGTGAAGAATCGATAGGGACGTTCGCCGATGCGTTATGGACCCCATCCGCCCAAGTAGGCTCAGTATCTCCTAAGAAGCAGTAACTTTACGACGTTATTATAACGTCACTCCCATCATGGCGGAAGCCGGAGTTGTTTAGATGATCTCTAACATTGGATATTTATCCAGATTATGATGACGTTTACTTTTGACTTTACCTACCTGTTCCAGAATCGAGGATGTGCCTTGGTTGTGCAAGGACCTGTGGCGGTGGCTGCTAGGGGACGTTGTCCGTACTGACATATTCATCTATTGTTTGTGTTTATCATTTATGTAAATATATCATACTTGTAAAAATATACCTTGTTGTCTCTGTCCACAACGTGCTTGGTGTTACGTCCCTTCAGTAGACTAGCTTGGTGTCACCCTGGTGTGACAAATGGTGTCAGAAGTGGGATTATAGTCTACTGGGAACAACAAGAATGGTGTGGAGAGGACCACAGGGTCATACTGATGAAAATCAGTAATATGAGATAGGTTTACTCTTGTCCGAGACGTCCGTTAAAAGTAAAGTTTACATGTAAAAAGAAGGATTAAAACAAGGATAAGTGTTACCCCTATCCATCTTACTGAGATATACACCCAATCCTTACAGACTATCTTGCAATATAACCCGTTATAATTATTTTCAACCCACCACAGGATCTGCGAGCCATGTACAGGTAATAGCCTCACCACCAAGACGAGCGGCAATCTGTACACCTCGACGCTAAGGTAAGTCTCGTTCACCCTGCCATTTGGCAGAATATTATAAAAACATGTAATCTGTCGGTGAAGAGGCACAACGCGTATCCCTTAAAAAATAGGGGTCGTTCTAGTTGGTTGGGTTTGATCTGAGACAGATTCACTATTTTCCGGGTTATAAAACATTAGACCCAGGGTCCAGTTTGTTGGTGTGTGGTGAACCGTTTTATGACTGTAGCACAATTGACTATCTAATGTATTATTCATGTATGGGAAATTTCCCAAAATTGTAAATACCAGTCTAGTGGGAAGGTGACGTATATCCCAAATTTCCTCACGATATGGGACGCATTATGAGATAGGTGAGACGGTGACATATAACTTAAATTCCCCACCAGTGTAAATACGTGTTGGACTAGGATTAGTCAGGTGGGAAGGAACACAATACATACCGGATTTGACATTACCCAATAAGGCGTGAATCGGGTTGAGACTCGCACAGTCCTCGTGACAGTAGTGCTGAGACCCCGTATTCTAGAGAGCTGTACATAGTACACTCCGCCTCGTGACTAGGAGACTATTTTGGTGAGACAGTAGAAGGCAATCATGTCGACCATTAAAGAGTTAATGGACGTAGGCAGGGAATTAGGCTTAACTGGGATGGAGTTAAGGTCCTTTGTGAAAGAGGAGCAAGACAGAGAGAGAGAGAGAGAGAGAGGAGGAGAGAGAGAGAGAGAGGAGAGGGGGAGGAGAGAGAGGAGAGAGAGAGTGAGATGAGAGAGAGGAGAGGAGAGAGAAGATGAGAGAGAGAGAGAGAGAGAGATGTGAGAGGAAGAGAGAGAGAGAGAGAGAGAGAGAGAGAGAGAGAATAGACTAGTAGATAGACAGGCTGAGAAAGATAGGCTAGAGGCTGACAGACTAGCGAAAGAGGTAGAGAGATTGATTGAGAAAGATAGGCATGAGACTGACAGACAGGCTGAGAAAGATAGGCTAGAGGCTGACAGACTAGCAAAAGAGGTAGATAGACAGGCTGAGAAGGACATACTGGAGGATGAGAGACTAGCAAAAGAGGTAGAGAGACTGATGGAGAAAGATAAGCTTGAGGCAGACAGATTGATGGAGGAACGAGAAATGGAAAAGGTAAGAATTGATTTGCAAATGACAAAAGTTAGATTGGACTACGATTGCAAAATGCGTGAGTTAGAGACCACGCAGAAAGTTGAGATAGTGAAGGCAGAAATGGGAATAGCGGATAATTATAGTCCAGTAGTCGAACATAAGATACCACATGGTCAGAAATTACCATATTTTGATCAGGATAAGGACAATATGGATAGTTATCTGGCACGGTTTGAACGTTACTCGGAAGTGCAAGGGTGGCCGAAAGGTCAGTGGTCATTACACCTTAGCACATTATTAAGGGGCAAAGCTCTAGATGTTTACTCCCGTTTATCGTTGGAAGATGCTCTTGATTATGACACATTGAAGTCATCCTTGCTCAAAAGGCTTGACTTAACTGTAGAAGGGTTTAGGAAGCAATTCAAGAACGGTAAGCCAGAGCCGGGTGAGACATTTGTTCAATATATCAACAGGGCTAAGAGTTATCTTGATAGGTGGTTGGAACTAGGCAAAGTTGAACGTACTTACGAAGGCGTGATAGATTTTCTGCTCATGGATCAGTTACTAAGCACTTACAGTCGTGACTTGTACGTTTTTCTAAAGTAAAAGGTCGTTAGCAAAGTACATGAGATGGCAGTGCAAGCGGACTTCTTTGCGGAAGCGAGAGGGGGTACAAAGTACGTAGTACAGAGAGAGAACCGAGACAATAGAGCGAAAAGTGAGAATCGTAACACAGGTTATGAGAGGAAGGTGAGAGGTCAAGGTGAGAGATATCGAGGCAATGACAGATCTCGTAACTATGGTAGAGAGAGAAGTGGCGAGTGAAGTAGAAAGAGTACAAGGGAAAGGTACAGAGAGAATGACAGACGTACAATTGCATGTTACCATTGTGGAGGTCAAGGTCACGTAGCTCCAGACTGCCCAAGAAAAGGTCACATGCATCGAGTTGCAGCCCTTGAGGAAAAGGATACTGGTGCATATGGGCAAAAGAAGGTAAGCTTTGCAGGCACCGGTGACGAACCAGAAATGGATGATGCAATACATAGAGGCAGGAGTAGAGGCAGGAGCAGGGGCAGAGGGCGTTATCACCACCGCGGAAGAGGCAGAGGGCGCCCCTTTCCCCACATGTAGATCAGGGTAATTTTTGTATTGTAGAGGACAACCAGACCAAAGATGACGGTGAAATCACTATGATATGCGCAGGTAAGGAAGTTGAGCCGAGTCCGAAGGTTACATGATGCAAATTTTCCAGTGCGAAGTTGCCAGTGGCAGAAGGTTTGTTAAATGGGAAAGTGGTGACAGTGATGCGTGATACAGGTTGCACGGGCGTAGTAGTGAGAAAGGAACTAGTACATCCTGATCAGTTTCTCAGGAGAGTGGCCACATGTATGCTAGTAGACAAGAGACGCTTGAGTGAAGTCCCTGTAGCGAGAATCACCATTGACACCCCATTTTTCAAAGGAGAGACCGAAGCGTTATGCATGGATGAAACTATGTACGATGTAACGATAGGGAACATTGATGGGTCACAACTTCCTGTACTGAATGATTTCAAAGGCGCGACCACGTTAGCAGTTGAAACCCGTTCACAGGTTTTGAAACGATGAATCGTACCGGAAACTGCGGGTACCGGAAGCCGTATCGCACGTTTCGCGTAGTGAATTTAAAGAACAACAAACAAGCGACGTTACGTTAACGTCATTACACACACACGCAAAAAACGGAAACGTGAAGTATTCTAAGAACGGTAACGTTACGTCATTTCTGTACCGAAAATATTTACTGTATCGACAGTTTGAGACGACAGGTAACAAAAGAAAATACCATCAATTAGTCGTTCCGGAAAAACTTAGACAGACTGTGTTAAAGGTGGCACATGAATCTATAATGTCAGGGCACTTAGGAGTAAAGAAAACAACAAATCGCGTTTTGGCAGAATTTTTCTGGCCTGGCGTGTCGGGTGACGTGACACGATACTGTAGGTCATGCGACATTTGTCAACGAACAATCTCGAAAGGTCATGTAATAAAGGTACCGCTAGGCAACATGCCACTGATTGACACGCCATTCAAACGCGTAGCCGTAGACATCGTAGGACCGATTTATCCAGCAACGGATAATAAAAATCGGTATATTCTAACGCTAGTAGATTACGCCACACGATATCCAGAGGCAGTACCATTACCGAGTATCGAAGCGGAACGAGTTGCTGAGGCACTCGTAGACATGTTCAGTCGTTTAGGAATTCCTGAGGAATTACTGACTGATAGTGGATCTCAATTTACGTCGAACGTAATGCGGGAGGTCAGTAGGCTATTATCACTGAGATAACTTACGACTACTCCCTACCATCCTATGTGCAACGGGTTTGTGGAGAGATTCAACGGTACATTGAAGCAGATTCTTAAACGCATGGCAAGCGAGCGTCCCAAAGATTGGGATAAGTACATTAACGCGTTGTTGTTCGCGTATCGCGAGGTTCCACAGGAGAGCCTAGCATTCTCCCCATTCGAACTACTCTATGGGAGAACAGTCAGAGGTCCTATGAGTGTTCTCAAGGATCTGTGGTCTGAGAAGGAACTTGACGAAAGCGTGAAAACTACATACCAGTACGTACTGGATCTCAGACAGAAACACGAGCAAACATGTGAAATCGCGAGAGAAAATCTCAAGAAATCGAGTAAACGGTACGCGAAGTACTATGACAGGAAAGCGCGTGACCGGAAGTATAAGGAGAGTGACCGGGTGTTAGTACTACTCCCCACTGATAGGAACAAACTGTTACTCCAATGGAAATGTCCATTCCCTATAGTGGAGGTACTAAATGACTGGGATTATAGGATCGACATGAAGGGGAAACTGAAAACATTTCATGTGAACATGTTGAAACGCTATGAAGAGCGTACGCCTCAAAGCCCAGGGAAGGGGATACTAGCCGTCATAAACACGGCGGTAATTGACGACATAACTGACGGGAATTCGGGTACAGGGAAGTGTAGTGCCGATGAGCACATGACGTGTCCAATGGGGACACAGTAATCGATAGACAGGGTGGACTTAGCCCCAGGATTGTCCAAGGACCAAAAAGTTGAAGTACAAAGGGTGCTTAAGGAGTATGAGCACGTACTGACTGATAGACCAGGGCGCACCCATGTAGAGATTCATGACATTAAATTGTCTACCTCAGACCCATTAAGGATAAAAGGTTATCCCATCCCGTACATAGTTCGTGACATAGACAGATATGAGGCAGAAGACATTTGGCATTTAGGAGTATTCGAAACTTCTAATTATCCATGTTCATACCCAGTCGTGCGAGTTAGGAAGTAGAACGCAGAGAGAAGACGGAATTTATTCCATAGATGGACGAATAGCGATCGGAGTCATCTGTAGCTCAGACAATGTGGGTGCAGATTATTTGAGTAGGATCTAATTAAGTCATAGACTGAACACCATAGCCGAGATCCTGGGCTCCAAATAGTATAAGTTGTGTAGGATGTGTATATATGTATATAGGTAAACAATGTCGGTACAACTCATGATTACCGCTAAGTGTTTCACACTTTTATTTAGGGGGGAGTATTGTCACGAATCGTAGCCGACTATTTTCTGTATCATCCATTTATTGTAACACGGGTCACATAGTCAAGAGCATTAATCGAATATTCTAGTACCAGACGGTCGAATAGGTATTGGTGTGTGAAATATCGCCCGTGGAGTACACCGCTGGAGAGAATAGCGTTTTATCCGAAACCGCGCACGGACCACCAGTATTGGATTTTGCACTGGTCGTATCGGGGTGATCTACACTGTATATGCAGACTTAGATGCTAGCCTAATTACCTAGTAAGTCATACCTATTTATGACTGAAGTATTTCAGATTAAATCACCAGCTATCTCATGAGCTAGACTGACTGTCAGATCATTAGTCCACTTACGTAAAATTGTAAGCCAAATGTGGGCACATAAGTTTTACATTGACAAGCAGACTACATGAGATAGTCATGCACTAGGGTGGGGGTATATATTCGTTGTAGCACCATCTATTATCAGTCGGACATTCAATTTCATTCTTGTGACATTGGAGCGCAAGACTTTCACTGGGAATTGGTGAGTACATATGTTGTTGTTACTTTCTAATGCTGCCATTTAAGTCTGAATCTTGCCAAGACCGGCAATTCTACGCAGTGTTATCGTATCCTCGATAATACTGCACTATTTAATTTACCTGAGTTATTTGGCCCCGTTTCGACCAAACGCTTGATCAATAAAAGCCGTATGGCATGTATCCGCTGATGTAGATTATCTCCCTTAATCAAATATTATTGATTCATTAATTCGTCGTGCTTACGTGTAAATAATAACGATTACAGGACTGGCATGTGGGAGCATTCCGTGAGTATTGTAATGGCATATTATTCTTATGTGTTTTGTTGCATGTCGCTCTGACTAATTGCATTAGCAATTTATTGTATTTGTAAAACGAAGGGCGAACTTGATTGAAATGTTCACTAACATTAGCCATGCATTTTATGTTACGATTCAATCCAATATCAGTCTGCGCCCTGTACAATACATGAGAATATTGCCAATGTTAACATGTCACAATTGTAACGTGAATTTTCTGGACGACTTTCATTACTCTATGGGGAAACACATGTTAACTCCTAACCCAGTCGTCTGTACATTCATTTTATTAAGTCGTATTACGTTCGCAGTGTGTTGCAAATATTGTAAATGCTATTGCGACCAAGATGGGCCAGATCAGACAGTTCTGCTCTAAGTGCACTGATTTATACATCAGCAAGCTGCAATAAGGACATGATGTGAAGTATAATTTGTTTCAATAACTGATGCTTTGGGTCAGCCTGTGGAATCCTACAGTCTGATTAGAGTATACAGTGTTTATGATTAGTAATGTAATGTAATGTAATACTGTGAGTCTGTACAGGAGAATACTTACTTGGCACAGTTGCTCTTTATTAAGTTAGCGCAGTTGGCCACGGGCAGTCTGATCAAAGTAAGGCCTGTCGCAATCAAATGTTTGTTTACTAATGGTAATAACTGTGAATGACGTCTGTATTCACATGTACGGCTGTGAAGAGGTATATCGTTGGGTACACTAGATATAGTGGCTGTTCATTAATGTGTTATCGCATTTTCCGACTTATGAATTCCATCAGCCCCCTTCTTCCAATTAGTGAAAATATCTTTGTGTACATTGCATTTTATCATGTTTCATCATTGTAATATATGATGATGTTTAGTATTGCCATGCAATCAGGATATTGATTTTCCATGAGCACTACTGTGACTATTATTGAGACTATAATCATGTTACATTCTGGTAACAACACCGTTGTGTTTTGTAGTCCCAGCCAGTACAACCACCAGGCAGCCAGCCAGTCAGCAACGAGCGACGGCACGTCTCTACTTTGTGTCTGCGTAATTCAGTACGCAACACAGAGTTATTTACTTATTCTGGAGTCCACGACACGACACCGTGTGTTAGCGGGGACTCTGCTCCGCGTGGACCAAGGGCGTAATCGAGTGGGGCATATTCCGGTGACGTTATTCCGTCAAAGGACGTGAAGAATCGATAGGGACGTTCACCGATGCGTTATGGACCCCATCCGCCCAAGTAGGCTCAGTATCTCCTAAGAACCAGTAACTTTACGACGTTATTATAACGTCACTCCCATCATGGCGGAAGCCGAGTTGTTTAGATGATCTCTAACATTGGATTTTATCCTTTTTATAGATTATGATGACGTTTACTTTTGACTTTACCTACCTGTTCCAGAATCGAGGATGTGTCTTGGTTGTGCAAGGGCATGTGTCGGTGGCTGCTAGGGGACGTTGTCCGTACTGACATATTCATCTATTGTTTGTGTTTATCATTTATGTAAATATATCATACTTGTAAAAATATATCTTGTTGTCTCTGTCCACAAAGTGCTTGGTGTTCCGTCCCTTCAATAGACTAGCTCGGTGTCACCCTGGTGTGACACTGTAAGATTCATATTAACAGTGTTTTCTTGTAAACATTTGTTGGATTTACATTTATTGAGCATATGCTGCATATGCAGCCTATGCTCAATAAATGTAAATCCATCAATTTTAATTTCCAGACGAACATTTTAGTCGTACGAAGTTTAGTGAAACGGGCCCCAGGTCTAGCTAATGTTCATGGTCAGGTATTGGGCTATATACTAGTTAGAGAAATTTGAATCGGACCAAGTTTAAACAACGTTCGATTCCGTCCGATTCAAATTTCTCTGCAGATTGTTCAGACTAACTACTGCTGCTACATTTGGTATTGGCGGACTCGTAGTGTTAACGGCAGGACTATGGCCATCATTAAACGTACATGCTCACTCAATAGGCACAAAATGTTCTTTATATCAGAGAGACATAATCTGATACATTTTCTGGCAAAATAAACATTCATCCACCTTTACCCCACGTACAGAATGGCATTATTATACATTTTATATAAGACATAAATGTCCACACTGATATCAAGGGCGATAACCGTGTTTCCTTAAAATGTTAACGGACATTACTATGTATATTTTTTGATCTGCAATGATCATACATTATAATCTGTCGAAAATAGTATGTTTTCAGGTGACGCATTTAATTAGTATAAATAATTAAAACATATCATGCCTCATTTACATATGAAAATAGCCTGAAACCACCGCGAGTAAGTAAACTAAATATTACTAAATTATTATATCTGTATAGCGGGCACTCGTAATTTTTAGAACTGGTGGAATAGTTACACAATTATACCCTTATTTAATTCCTATAAAGAACAGTTTGTGCCTACTGAGTGGGCATGTACCTTTAAAAGGAAGAAACCGCAGTCGTATTGATGACAATTAAGAGTTACCTGACCTCATGGGCGCCGCCATTAATCCAGTGTAAATCGTCACGAGCCGGCTCATCTGGATCTACACTTGTTGCCAATACCACTATACAGACATGTGTTGTTGAAAGGGCTAAGAGGGGTGCGTACGCACCCGTCGCACCCCTCTGCATACGGGCCTGCAGGATCACGTGTGTTTCAATGCACGGCGTCAATGTTGACTTACCTGTCTAGCGTGGACGTCTATCGCCGTCCAATCCATGTCCACCATCTTGCTGGGTGCCTGTTGTTAATATAAGAACAGCGTCACGTGGTCGCCCGTAGACTACAACGTCTCACACACCGTGTGCATGCAGATAATGGTCGTTAAATGAACGATAAGGTGTCCATTATGACAAGAAACACCGCATGCTGAGATAAGACAGACGGCTGTATTCCAAACCGCCACTCATACTCATACTTTTCTCAAGTGACGGCTATTTCAAGTCAGGTTGGTATTCATAACCGTGAGTGCGTGTCTATTCGCCTTGCGTGAGTGAGAGATTCTCGAGTAGCCGGCGACCTGACTTGAACATGCCTCAAGTGTACATTTGTGAATATCATTTTCAAGTGAAGTCAATCATGGACGAGTTATGAGAACTAGAAGACGTGAAAAACGTTCCCGAATAGTGTACAGCTGTCACAAACAATCATACAACATTTTAAAAGTATTGAAACAATAATTCATACTTGGGTCGTCTCTTATATAACGATATCGCCTGTTTTAAATCCAGTATTACTGGGTGCAATATACTATTTTTACAAGCACACATCAACGGGGACCAGTTCAATCTGGTAATGCTCATTAAATGTCATCCATAGGATATATAAGGACGTTTGTTGGGGATGGCGAAGCAGTGTACAAATTGCACACTTAGCTGTATACCATCGGGTTGGGCTGGTTGTAAGGTTGGACCCACGCCGGGTCGCTTTGGGGCGCCGTTTGATAGTCTGGGCACGGGTGCTAACCCGGTACTCTGAGATATAGATTACTTTCGAATAAATCCACTATACACGAATTGTTAAATTCAGGGAAAGAATTGTTATTTCGTGGGAACGAATTAATTAAAAAAAATCCATGTCCCCTGGAAGGCTCCGTACATTTCCATACTCAAACCATCAATTCATCATAAAATGCAAAGTCACGTGATATGTGATGCAATCGCACTGTATTGCATTAGAGACAATCGTCTTGTTTAACCGCAAACTGCGATTACATGGTGTGACACGCCACGCCACAAAGTAGTTTATTACATGGTGTGACACGCCACGACACAAAGTAGTTTATTATTTGATGTGACACACCACGACACAAAGTAGTTTATTACATGGTGTGACACGCCACGCCACAAAGTAGTTTATTACATGGTGTGACACGCCACGACATAAAGTAGTTTATTACATGGTGTGACACGCCGTGACACAATGTGACACGCCGCGACATACAGTAGTTTATTACATGGTGTGACACGCCACGACACAAAGTAGTTTATTACATGGTGTGACACGCCACGACACAAAGTAGTTTATTACATGGTGTGACACGCCACGCCACAAAGTAGTTTATTACATGGTGTGACAGGCCACGACACAAAGTAGTTTATTACATGGTGTGACACGCCACGACAGAAAGTAGTTTATTACATGGTGTGACACGCCGCAACACAATGTGACACGCCGCGACACAAAGTAGTTTATTACATGGTGTGACACGCCACGACACAAAGTAGTTTATTACATGGTGTGACACGTCACGACACAAAGTAGTTTATTACATGGTGTGACACGCCACGATACAAAGTAGTTTATTACATGGTGTGACACGCCACGACACAAAGTATTATATTACATGGTGTGACACGCCACGACAGAAAGTAGTTTATTACATGGTGTGACACGCCGCGACACAATGTGACACACCGCGACACAAAGTAGTTTATTACATGGTGTGACATGCCACGACACAAAGTAGTTTATTACATGGTGTGACACGCCACGCCACAAAGTAGTTTATTACATGGTGTGACACGCTGCGACACAAAGTAGTTTATTACATGGTGTGACACGCCGCGACACAAAGTAGTTTATTACATGGTGTGACATGCCACGACACAAAGTAGTTTATTACATGGTGTGACACGCCGCGGCACAACGTAGTTTATTACATGGTGTGACACGCCGCGACACAAAGTAGTTTATTACATGGTGTGACACGCCACGCCACAAAGTAGTTTATTACATGGTGTGACACGCCACGACACAAAGTAGTTTATTACATGGTGTGACACGCCACGACAGAAAGTAGTTTATTACATGGTGTGACACGCCGCAACACAATGTGACACACCGCGACACAAAGTAGTTTATTACATGGTGTGACACGCCACGCCACAAAGTAGTTTATTACATGGTGTGACACGCTGCGACACAAAGTAGTTTATTACATGGTGTGACACGTCGCGACACAAAGTAGTTTATTACATGGTGTGACATGCCACGACACAAAGTAGTTTATTACATGGTGTGACACGCCGCGGCACAACGTAGTTATTACATGGTGTGACACGCCGCGACACAAAGTAGTTTATTACATGGTGTGACACGCCACGACACAAAGTAGTTTATTACATGGTGTGACACGCCGCGGCACAACGTAGTTTATTACATGGTGTGACACGCCGCGACACAAAGTAGTTTATTACATGGTGTGACACGCCACGATACAAAGTAGTTTATTACATGGTGTGACACGCCACGACACAAAGTATTATATTACATTGTGTGACACGCCACGACAGAAAGTAGTTTATTACATGGTGTGACACGCCGCGACACAATGTGACACACCGCGACACAAAGTAGTTTATTACATGGTGTGACACGCCACGCCACAAAGTAGTTTATTACATGGTGTGACACGCTGCGACACAAAGTATTTTATTACATGGTGTGACACGCCGCGACACAAAGTAGTTTATTACATGGTGTGACATGCCACGACACAAAGTAGTTTATTACATGGTGTGACACGCCGCACACAAGTAGTTTATTACATGGTGTGACACGCCGCGACACAAAGTAGTTTAGTACATGGTGTGACACGCCACAACACAAAGTAGTTTATTACATGGTGTGACACGCCGCGACACGCCGCGACACAAAGTAGTTTATTACATGGTGTGACACGCCACGACACAAAGTAGTTTATTACATGGTGTGACACGCCGCGACACGGCGCGACACAAAGTAGTTTATTACATGGTGTGACACGCCACGACACAAAGTAGTTTATTACATGGTGTGACACGCCACGACACAAAGTAGTTTATTACATGGTGTGACACGCCACGCCACAAAGTAGTTTATTACATGGTGTGACACGCTGCGACACAAAGTATTTTATTACATGGTGTGACACGCCGCGACACAAAGTAGTTTATTACATGGTGTGACATGCCACGACACAAAGTAGTTTATTACATGGTGTGACACGCCGCGGCACAACGTAGTTTATTACATGGTGTGACACGCCGCGACACAAAGTAGTTTAGTACATGGTGTGACACGCCACAACACAAAGTAGTTTATTACATGGTGTGACACGCCACGACACAAAGTAGTTTATTACATGGTGTGACACGCCACGCCACAAAGTAGTTTATTACATGGTGTGACACGCTGCGACACAAAGTATTTTATTACATGGTGTGACACGCCGCGACACAAAGTAGTTTATTACATGGTGTGACATGCCACGACACAAAGTAGTTTATTACATGGTGTGACACGCCGCGGCACAACGTAGTTTATTACATGGTGTGACACGCCGCGACACAAAGTAGTTTAGTACATGGTGTGACACGCCACAACACAAAGTAGTTTATTACATGGTGTGACACGCCGCGACACGCCGCGACACAAAGTAGTTTATTACATGGTGTGACACGCCACGACACAAAGTAGTTTATTACATGGTGTGACACGCCGCGACACGGCGCGACACAAAGTAGTTTATTACATGGTGTGACACGCCACGACACAAAGTAGTTTATTACATGGTGTGACACGCCACGACACAAAGTAGTTTATTAAATGGTGTGACACGCCGCGGCACAAAGTAGTTTATTACATGGTGTGACACGCCGCGACGCAAAGTAGTTTATTACATGGTGTGACACGCCACGACAGAAAGTAGTCTATTACATGGTGTGACACGCCGTGACACGGCGCGACACAAAGTAGTTTATTACATGGTGTGACACGCCACGACACAAAGTAGTTTATTACATGGTGTGACACGCCACGACACAAAGTAGTTTATTACTTGGTGTGACACGCCACGACAGAAAGTAGTTTATTACATGGTGTGACACGCCGCGACACAACGTAGTTTATTACATGGTGTGACACGCCAGGACACAAAGTAGTTTATTACATGGTGTGACACGCCAGGATAGAAAGTAGTTTATTACCTGGTGTGACACGCCGCGACACAAAGTAGTTTATTACATGGTGTGACACGCCACGACACACAGTGGTTTATTACATGGTGTGATACGCCACGCCACAAAGTAGTTTATTACATGGTGTGACACGCCACGACACAAAGTAGTTTATTACATTGTGTGACATGCCACGACACAAAGTAGTTTATTACATGGTGTGACATGCCACAACACAAAGTAGTTTATTACATGGTGTGACACGCCACGACAGAAAGTAGTTTATTACTTGGTGAAACACGCCACGACACAAAGTAGTTTATTACATGGTGTGACACGCCACGACACAAAGTAGTTTATTACATGGTGTGACACGCCACGACACAAAGTAGTTTATTACATGGTGTGACACGCCGCGACACATTTATTACATGGTGTGACACGCCACGACAGAAAGTTGACACGCCACGACAGAAAGTAGTTTATTACATGGTGTGACACGCCACGACAGAAAGTAGTTTATTACATGACCGCATGCGCTAATCGTGCCAATATTTGTGAATTTCTTTATTTCAAAATGTTAGAATTGTGTGCCTGAATGCAAGCAGATTGATTGGCTGTGCCTGAGCTGTGGTACAGCTGAGGCACAGCCAATCAAACTGCTTGATTGCGAGTTGATATTGCCAATAGCTGTTCGGAAACGTTGACATCTGTAGCCGATTTCAGCGACATTGCAAAGTATACTTATCTAGCAAAGTAGACTTTGAGGGAGTAATCATTTATTTTCCCTGAAATGAATTATTTCCTATAGAACTAACTACTGCATTTATTTGATGATTAAAAGTATGCAGAATTATTAGACTGAATGTATTCCATTATCACAGCCAAAATGGCTGTAATAATGTAATAAATTCAGTATAGTAAAAATTAATAAATTTATCCTTAAATTGAAAATTTCTCCCTCTAAGTATACTGTGCTAGAAAAGTATACTTTGCAATGTTGATGAAATAGGCCACATGACAATATACAACTACATAAGTCACCAAGAGGGATAAACTGATTTAGAAAATTCTATAAACAAATCTGCATTTATAGCTAAAATGAGAAGATTTTGTGACTTACGTGGTAATTCATCTCCAACACTCCGCCGTTATCTTAACACGGTAAAGAAATACATGTGACCGCCTGTCTATCGATGTTCGATCAAAACGTCACGCAAGTAGATGTACTTCGAGGGCAAATATAGAAAACAAAGTACTTGTAAATATATCAACGTTGTACCAGGTAGCCGGCTGACCCATGGTGAAAGAAATCCGGTGTTGTCACATCGTAGTCAAAGTGTATTGCATATTACATAATATATTACAATATGGCCCGGCTCTGACAATTCCTCCCTTGTCGTATTAAACGCCATATTTCGCAGATATTGATTTTAATAATCAGTCATATTTTTCACCGATGATGTTGGTGGAAAATGTGACTAATTTGCAAAATTAACTATTTTAAAGTCAGGCATTTAATCTTCAGCAGGGGCCCGTTTCACTACACTGCGTACGATAAAAATGTTCGTACACAGATGTATATCATGTTTCTCTACTGCTACCAGTTTGTACCTACGTGTTCATGTCATTACATGTAGCACATCAACAAACCGTTTCCAAAATCGGCTGCCAGAATTAGTGTTATTGTGCATTTCAATTTTGCACTTACGACCTTCTTAGTCGTACGAAGTTTGGTGAAACTGACACCGGGCCAATTTTCAGACTCATGAATCGGTTTCATGTAAGTGCACCCCCTCTCCTTCAATCCCGCATCCACCCACCCTATCAGTTTTTATAGCATTTATTGTTTACTGTTCTTTTTTTCAAAATGGCGTCACCCCTATTGAAAGGGCCCGTCATATTTGACTTATGAGGCACTCCAGATATCGAACAATCTGTACTTCCCAATTCCTATCCTTTATACTAGGCACCCGGCAGGAAGGCAGGTGGTACCATTAAAATAACTAGCTGGCGGCTCACCGACCGGCTCAGGAACCGGCCACATCAGTCCGCGGTGAGGCTCGACCCTTGGACCCCCAGTTCGAGGCGGATGATGCCTTATCCACTCGGTCACAGCGACTGGCCTATGTGGCCTAATAGGGGCTACGCCATTGTCAGGGTCGGATCCAGCATTTGGGGAAAGGGGGGGGGGGGGGGGCGGGGGTCTATTTGCGAAGGTAACTCTTGCAATCTACATGAGTTATTGCACAAGAGTTACCGTTCGCAACTAGGGGGTTTTCTTATTTTTGAGCTCTTCGAAAAATGCACTTTCCTGTGTTTTACGGCATTTAAATTCAGACTCCAACTGGTGGTAAACTGTGATCTATGTAAACTCCGTGGCTGAACGGGGTGGGGGGGGGGGGGGGTTGCAACCCGGAACCCCACCCTCTAGATCCGCCTATGATTGTAATATTGGCAACAGCATCAAAGCTATTAAACGAAATTCGGCGTGAACTTTTTTATCTTGTGTCCATTTTATGTACTGCATACGACCCGTGTTAGGGTGGGCCATCACCATTGCGTTTTTCCTACCTCGCATTTTGCTATTCTATTTTTCTCTATGGTTAAACCTATAAGGACAATTTATAATTATATATCTGGCTATTCTGATATATTCATAACTATGTCCTATTCCCCGATATAGTATGGAGTTTGGGGTCAAGGTATCTAGTAGTGTTCGTATAATTACCGTTCAACTCCAGCCAGTGACTTGTCACAATTCGCGGCAACTCGAACAGATAGACAACTTTGATGTTTCAAGAGAAATTGCAACAAACATGTCGATTTTGGCCGAAATCATCAAAACGAACATTATATCAAGTAACAAGTCGTGAAATTCATTCAAAATCAAAATTCAAAATGAAGGTTGCCGCAAGTATGTTGACGCGATTCCTATTCTCACATTTAAGAAATCAAATATCTGAACTAATTATTCCCCAGAGAGCTGAATACACTATAGAATAAAAAACAGACACTAACCTTGTATTTATGAGAGAAAATCTTGCCAGGTTGAAAAATAAAGGAATTGAGCCTCCATTTCTCGGTGTTCGTACAAGAATTCCAGAAGAAAATGCCGAGCATTTGGTCAAAATACAACATGATGTCATCATCATCTGCTACAGCTTTCGTATCTATTAACAACGCCAAGCTGAGGTTGGCACGCTGTTCCTACCACGCAAAATTAATTGCACATATCCTCGCACATCCTCACCGGTGTAAATCTACATTCTCTAATGGTATGACTTGGGAACACCATATATACGTCATTTCCGGCGGAAGTATACAGTCACTTCCTGTGAGCCAATTTCTTTGCCGGACGAATTTCCGGCGGACACCTTGGTTTACTAAATGCTGATTGGTTGGTGAAGGTCACGAATTTAATCGAATCAAGTTCGTTAGCATTCACAATTTACAATACATTAGGACGTATTAGCAATAGTATCGGATCGACTTGGAACCTTATGGATGAATGATATTCGCTAAATATATGAAGATTAAATGATTAATTGGTATATTTTAATGAAAATTGTTTAAGTTATATGCCAGAAAATGATGTTAATAAACAAATTTAAGAATTTGTGTTCAGTTCGCAATAATAGTTGTTGTTGTTGTTTACCGGAAGTGATTATTGCAACAGTAGTTTCTTGTTTTATTGTCAACAACTAAAATTTGGTGAAATGAATTTATAAGGCAAAAGCCCATCCATGACTGTTTATTCGAAATAACTTTGTTATTAGACGGATTTTCATAAAATAAAAAGTAGGCTCATTTCTAAAAAATTGTTTTATATAAAAAAATAAGCAGTTTGGAGTGTTTTTATAGCAATAAATCTTGGGCAGCACTTCGTGGAACAGACAATAAGTTAATATTGGTGAAATGGGATAATTGACAATTGTTGGTCTTGTGGCTGTGCGAAAGTATTTATACAAAGAAGGAAAGACTGATTATATATTATATGTTTACTAAAAACCGATCGACCTAGTTTAAAATTACAAAAACCTTGAAACTAACGCTATCCTTCGCGATAAAAGAGGTATGGCGAGCATGTGACCAGAGGTGTTCGAGATCAGCATACGCGTCTGCGCAGTCTGATCTGGACATACACTGTTCGCTATCATATTGGGTAAACACTCTTAAGGAAACTCTAGTTTATATCAGACTGCAGGGGGCCGTCTCACTAAACTAAAACTTAAATGTTCGTAAGTGAAAAATTATAATAGTCTGTAAATTTCACATTAACAATGATTTCTTGTAAACAGCTATTGGATTTACATTTATTGAGCATAGGCTGCATATGCAGCCTATGCTCAATAAATATAAATCCATCAATTTAAATTTGCACTTACGAACAGTTTAGTAGTACGAAGTTTAGTGAAACAGCCCCCAGGAGTGTGTCCACTGAACCACTCTTGTCAAAAGCTCAAGGAATCCTTTTTTGTCGTGTCGAGTCGCAAAACTACGACGCAATAACTATTATTATGGACGTTAGTTTAAACAATATTTATTTCAAGGTATGGCAAGTGAGATATATATCTTTTCAATTGAGAACAGGATTAGAAAACAAGCTTTTACACTTATGTGAATTATTCACAGTGTAATAACATAGTGTATTAAATAACATAGTACATTAGTGTAATAAATATGTAAATGATACCGCTAGATCGAACACAGAAGTGGGACAAGTACAGTATCCATACTTTTTGTTTTTGTTTTTGGTGTTGAACGGCCTATCAACAGCTAAGGTCATGTAAGGCCGGACAAACGGGTTCGATCCCGTTTTAGCCTGCTGCATTGGGGAGGGGGGGATCCCAAAATCATAACGGAATATTTACAACGAATTAGAATAACCTGACCTGGTGCCAGGTCCATACCACACCAATGTCACTTGGCCTAAAATAGGATTACGAATAATCGTAATACTCACATAAGGGGTATAACAAGAATTAACTGTCACATACAAAATGCCAAAGACGTATGTGAGGGCCAAACAAGGTCTCCAGTCGGAATTCCGGTAACGATGAACCCCGATCGTTGAATTACCCATCACATGCTCCCACCTGCCACCCACAGTCTGATCTGGACATACAATGTTCGCTATCGTGTTGGGTAAACACTCCTAATATGGGCTTTCACAGTGTAATAACATAGAGTATTAAATAGCATAGTGCATTAGTGTAATAAATATGTAAATGATACCGCTAGAGCGATTGTTTGTTTGTCTGTTGGGGATTAACGGCCTATCAACAGCCAAGGTCATTTAAGGCCTGGCCAATGGGTTTATTAATAAATCCCATATATTACCTGTACCAGTACAAGTACATGTACAAATGGGGGGAAAATCCCAAAATCAGAACTGAATATTTACAATAAAATAAACTATATATTCAGCCATGAAATCAGAATAATCCTGATCTGATGCCAGGTCCTCGCCACACCAGAATCACTTGGCCCCCTCCCAAAAGCAGTAGGATCAGTAATAATCTTACTACTTTTATAATGGGCAATAACCCACTTCAACTCCCAGGTAATAAAAGCGCCAAAGATAAAAAACGTATATGAGGGCCAAGCCAGGCAAATGGTGATTCCTACCGTATATTTACCGTATATTCGCCGCCGCGTTCGCCCGACCAACCACCCAGTAAACACAGACGTGTGTTTGTTTGTTTGTTTATGGATGTTTAACGGCCTATCAACAACAGTATCCATGAATATGAGGTGCCTATGCAATGTATGTAATTTAACATGTACACCGATTTAATATTATATTCATTAAACAAGCAATGATATACAGGGAACCTTTCTAAACTGAACAGCAATGCAACCTATGTGATTTTATTTTTGATGGGTATCTAGATCATTTATCTCATACGTTAATGTATGTTCATGATTGAAAAGCACGTCAAAATGGTCATATGCCTGATTTACAATGGAACCTCTCTTAAACGGACACCCTGGGGACCTCCCAGGGTGTCCGGTTTAGAGAGGTTTCACTGTATATCCTCATTTCTTGTGAAATGGGTCAGCCCGTTTAATAAACATTATATTAATTCATCACTAATGTAAGATGCTATATTTCAGTGGCGCACCATGGGCTAGCTACTGTGTGTACCAGCGTTACTCTCAATGCGGGTCAAGTTATAAATGAACATATCTTTATTCAAATACTATAATCTATACAACCAGTATAACCATGTATCCGGGTCCAAATCCTGTGTCAGATCGGGTTTCAGGGCAAAATGTTCATTTCAAAGCAAAAAGCACAAATGTTTTTGGCTTTTAACCATTTCAACCGTAAGTAACTGACATGGACTGTGATATGCTAATTTTCTGACCAATCCAATCGTCACAAAATGTTTTTCCAACTAGTCTATTTATGAAAAGGGGGTGTTTTTGTTCTAAAAAAAAATATGAAAATTACTTTCAAAAAGTGCAGATCCTGATGAGACGGCTCGTTACGAGCCGGCTTATCTGGATCTGCACTATTTGCATAAACCGCTATAGCGGGCTTTCGGATTCAAAGGGTTAAATGTACGTTTTGCATGTCATCTTTGGGAACAGGGAACGCATACTAAGCACATAGTTGTGTCGTTATAGGCACACGTGTTTCTGGGTCTACGCTTGCTGCTACAAATAGAAATATCTTAGTTGGGTAAGTAGACATTCCCCACGATACAACCACACACCTTATTCAAATAGATAAGCCAATATAGTCCCTTGTCTCTCGCTTGACGCTATTGAACTTCCTGTTTATTTGTCAAATTAATGTTTTGTTGGCAAATCAAATATAGTGAAGTATATCATATGAGACACACCATGAAATACGTTTACAAAATTTGCAACATTTTCCGTAAATGGCGTCATAAGTTGACACAATTTTCAGATTATATGTACACTATAAATGTTGTCAACTTCAAACTTCATTTAAGAAAAATATTGTAAATTTTGTAAACGTATTTAATGAAATTATGCAGATGTCCGAAAGTACATTATCCCATGGTGTGTCTGAATAGTGTAGTGAACTACAGTAGAGCCTCTCTCTATACCGGACACGCAGCAGTCTCTGTATACTTAATTGTATGGGTTTCAGTGTCACCTATCGCTGATGATAATGCCTGTTCAAGTTCGCAAAGCACATCCGCATGCCTTGGCATAGTTATATATCTGATTTACAGTGGAACCTCTCTAAACCGGACACCCTGGGGACCTCCCAGGGTGCCCGGTTTGGAAAGGTTTCACTGTATTTGTATCTTTAGTTAAATTTCTTATCCCCGTTCGACTATAAATGATATCCCCTTCTCCCTATGACCATAAAACGTTTATAAGACCATGTGCGGTTAATTGGACGAAACAATAATTTCAAATGTTTTGCGTTCATTGGTCGAGAAACTAGGATACGCAAATAAACATGTCCATACGGATCTATGGTAACCACATATGTGACTGGATGAATGGGGCCTATGGGTGCTGCGATCACTGTAGCTCCTGATCAAATAGCACACTCCTGTAGCCCGATAGCGATCCATATTGCTTGGCAGACGAATGACAGGTGTGCAAAGTCTGATCTGGATCTACACTGGTCGCAAAACCCATAAGCCCCATTTCTCTAGTCATAGCCACATATATAGTAGACACGTGACGTACTTTTCAATGCCCATTCTAATGGCACTGGGGCCCGTGCCACTAAACTTCGTACAGGTAAGAAGTTCGTAAGTGCAAAACTAATCCTTACACCGCTATCTTAATTTTTGAAGTCTGCTGTTTATTTTTCATTTTTATTATCAAAAACATGCTTTTACAACACTTTAAAATAATTTACAACATGCTTTGACAGCACTTCAGAATCATTTATGGGTTAATCTTTACAACAAAGTTGGCTGAGTAGTCAATACGGGGAAATGTCTGGTGAATTTGTGCAGACCTGTAGCCTATTTCATCAACATTGCAAAGTATACTTTACTAGCAAAGTGTACTTTGAGGGAGTAATCATTTATTTTTCCTGAAATGCATTATTTCATATAGAACGAACAACTGCATATATTTCATGATTAAAAATATGCAGAATTATTATACTGAATTTATTACATTATCACAGCCAAATTGGCTGTGATAATGTAATAAATTCAGTATAATAAAAATTAATAAATGTATCATAAAATTGAAAATTTCTCCCTCAAAGTATACTTTGCTACTAAAGTATACTTTGCAATGTTGATGAAATAGACTACTGATGACCTCCACATATAGGTGGAAAATGCACACTCAGTAGCATACATGCTAGCTTATAATATAGCGACACAATGCACACTCAGTAGTCATACATGCTAGCTAATAATATAGCGACACAATGCACACTCAGCAGTCATACATGCTAGCTAATAATATAGCGACACAATGCACACTCAGTAGTCATACATGCTAGCTAATAATATAGCGACACAATGCACACTCAGCAGTCATACATGCTAGCTAATAATATAGCGACACAATGCACACTAGCAGTCATACATGCTAGCTAATAATATAGCGACACAATGCACACTCAGCGTCATACATGCTAGCTAATAATAATAGAGACACAATGCACACTCAGTAGTCATATCATGCTAGCTAATAAGTATGTCGAACATATGCACACATCAGCAGTCATACATGCTAGCTAATAATATAGCGACACAATGCACACTCAGCAGTCATACATGCTAGCTAATAATATAGCGACACAATGCACACTCAGTAGTCATACATGCTAGCTAATAATATAGCGACACAATGCACACTCAGCAGTCATACATGCTAGCTAATAATATAGCGACACAATGCACACTCAGCAGTCATACATGCTAGCTAATAATATAGCGACACAATGCACACTCAGCAGTCATACATGCTAGCTAATAATATAGCGACACAATGCACACTCAGCAGTCATACATGCTAGCTAATAATATAGCGACACAGATAGCTTTGTATATTCTGTAGATATGACATTTTTTGGAAAAATAAACATTCAATCACCATTACCCTAGGTACTGATTGGCATTATTATACATTTTATATCAGACGAAAATTTCCATACTGATATCAGGGTCAATAACCATGTTTTCTTAAAATGTGAACGGACATTACTATTTATTCTCTGTTTTTATTTTTTGATGTGCAATTATCATACTTTATAATATGTCGAAACTATTAATTTTTCAGGTGACGCATTTAATTAGTATAAATAATTAAAAAATAGCATGCCTAATAGCATGCCGCGAGTCACTATCAGTAAACTACATATTACTAAATGATTATATCTGTATAGCGGGCACTGTATAGCGGGCAATTTTTATAACTGGTGGAATAGTGACACAATTATACACTTATTTAATTCATATAAAGAACATATTGTGCCTACTGAGTGGGCATTAACCTTTAATGAATCACAGTAATGTGTGAAGTAAGCTGATAGAAACCATATAAACAAATACAAATATATTTAATATGTATGAAAAACTAAGATTCGAACACTCACTACCGACATCATATATATATCCGTCGTTCTAACCCCTTGACTACATAAGACTTGTCCACAAAACTCAAAATCACTATAGAAAGGAATGCAGGCACGGATATAATATAAATGACAGACGATAATAAGTTGCTGGAGGTCAATCGATGAGTCCAAATATAGGCAGATCAGGTGTGTTGTCGTATCATAGCCTCGTTTTCGTGTATAATAACTAGTTTGGTGCACAAAATAGACATGTAGTGTGGTTCAGTGGTATTGAGGCGGGAGAATATCCATACGTTTGCAGAACTTTTTTGTCATTTTATCTGGTCGAGAGTTCGAACCTCACAAAACGCATTACTTTTGTCGATATCATTCTGTTCCTTTTATGATTGCTTGCTGGAGAAGGGAATAAGTGAATCACTAAGATTGATCACTATTGCTGTATGACCTCAATGTCTCATGTTCGACGAGAACATACTCCAGCTTCTTTATGTACACGCATATGAAATGTGCATTTAGTTATTAGTTTTCTTCAAAGTGAGACTATCGTTCTACATGTAATCTATCTCATGCTTAGTTAATTTAATGTGTAATAGCAATACACATAAACAAATATATAATAAAAGGTCACAATATACGCCCGTCGAGGCAAGGCCAGTCAACAAGGGCATCTTGACGTGTAAAACATGTAAACCAAATTTGGAAAGGATCAAAATCAATAGGCTTCTTTGTCTTGCCATGATAAACATGTATACCGAATTTAGTTTCGATCGGTGAAGTAGAACTTGAGTTATTGCGTGGACAAGGATACAGAGTGCGAAAATTAAAAATGGCCGCCAAGGGGATATAAGTCATCGTAAATTCAATAGGCTTCTTCGTCGTGCCGTGATAAACATGGATACCGAATTTGGTTTCAATCCGTCAAGTAGACTCTAGTTATTGTGTGGACAATCTGTACCCGCCCGCCCGCCGCCCGCCGCCCGCCCGGCAAGGTTACGTGACGTCACGGGGTCAGCGGAATATGTCTATTATAGCTTTCTAGGGTTGTACCCGTTTGCAGCCATTTTAACTGGCTGAATCGACGCATTATCTAGAGCAATTTAGAGCTTGAAAGTGCATGCTCCTGATAGCTTAGGAGATAATTTAAATTACCAACTGGTTGACTGGTAAAACAGGCGATTTAAAACCACAATAAATGCAAAATTTGTAAACGTAAAATGCTTCGATAGTTGATTCATTTTCATTGCCCAGTCGTCCGCAAGCACAAGCATTATTGTCCCCCACAGCTCAGATGATGGTAGAGTGCTTGGTAAATGCACCATTTTCGCCAGTAGGTATTTCATAGATGAAAGTACGGGGGGGGGGGACTCTTGGGGAATATTTGACTGTAAGTACAGCCCACATATTGTATGTCCGCCTCCCCAGAGCGGGGAAAACATTGGTTGCACTTATACATTTTGTCCAGACACACATATGAATGCAACGAAACAATTCAATAAAAGAAATATAGCACATTGTTGGTTTCGAAACCACAACCCTCCACATTGATTAATTAGACAAAATAAACAGCTGTAACCACTACGCTATATGCATCAAATACGAACTGTATGTATTGGTCAGGGGTTGATAGAGGTGCACGTATGTACAGTACTGCTTGTATGTTCTAACATTAGATCATGAAACACAAGTGCATTGTCATAGATTAACATTGACTTGCTCATGCATGCATTTCCAAAGCACTTGACGTATGATGGTGCGATACATATACGATTCGAGTGCCTGTGCTCATTATTTACTATTTCAGCAAATACGTAACAACAAAAGTGACAATTTGATTCAGAATATGTCTGAACGTTGCTTGAATATATTTCGGGCCAACATTGGTGACATGCATGCTACATCGTCATGCTGATGTCAGGTTTGCATTTTAACACACCTTCTTTACCTATTATGGCTCCATATGGAATCTCCTGCGACCTTTGCCCTTGCCACTTTATCGGAAATCAACAGTATCGTCTGCGGACCGTTGAGTTCGGATAAAGTGGCAAGAGCACGTGACGCCTCGGAGTCAGCAGACTATGTATATTTTAGCTTTATATGGATGTAGCCATTTTGTTAGCTTAGAAAATCTCAGCTCTACGGATGTGTTTTACTATTTCATCTGTCTTTTATATTTGCTGTATCCGTGAGAGCTGAGCAGTCTGACGTGTGAGCAATTGAATACTTTAACATGAACCTTTCAACCTGAAAGCCCGTTATAGCGGTTTATGCAAACAGTGGATATCCAGATGATCATCAGGATCTGCACTTTTAGCAAGTAATTTTCATATTTTTTAGAACAAAAACACACCCTTTTCATAAATGGACTAGTTTGAAAATCATTTTGTGATCATTGGATTGTTTGCAAAATTAGAATATCAAATTCTATTCCAGGTACATAGGGGTGAAAGGGTTAAGACAAGTGTACAACATAAACATTGCAACATTGTTTTTTTTATAAAATGAACGTGTGAGGTCCATTTTCTCAGCCGATGGCTCTTTTACACAACGTACCAACGTTTCTCAGCACATATTGGCAATGCGAACTCGCAATCAAGCAATTTGATTGTCTGAGTCTGAGCTGTAGCACAGCTCAGGCTCAGGCAATCAAGCTGCTTGATATCCAGCACAATATTCAAGTGATTTGAAATAGACTGTAGTCTATACCAATGTTAACCCATTTTATGCTGAGGATATGCCATTTTGATTGGGGAAAATCATAAATGTTTTCTTCAAACGTGCGTAGAAGTATATGTCGCGACCACCATTTGAACCGTTCAAATGAGTGGTCGCAACATTGATGGATTTACATTTATTGAGCATAGGCTGCATATGCAGCCTATGCACAATAAATGTAAATCCAATAATTGTTTACAAGAAAATATTGTTAGTTTGAAATTTACAGGCTATAATAATTTTGCACTTACGAACATTTTAGTCGTACGAAGTTTAGTGAAACGGCCCCCTGGATTGCCTCTGTCTGTCACATGATTACGGTATGTCATTGTTGTACATTTTGTTTGTATATGTCAAGCAAAAACAATTAAAGAATGATATTGTTTATTGTTTTGGCAAATAAAACATAAATCAAATCTGCCGTTTTACATATGTTCGCTTGTTACCGCCGATGTAGGACTCGGACCAGGGGGAAGTTTCACTAACCTTCGTACGTACCACTAAAATGTTCGTAAGTGCAAAATTAGGATCGTTAGCCTATGCTCAATAATTGTAACTTCGATAATTTGTTGCAAGAAAACATTGTTTCTGTGAAATTCACAGACTGTCATAATGAACAGTTTAGTCGTACGAAGCTTAGTGAAAGCCCCCCCCCCCCCACCCCCACACTCTCCCCCCACCCTGGGGCGCATTTCACTAAACTTCGTACGCTGCAAATGTTCATACGAAGGTTGTATTATATATGTTCTTGTTTATATGTGTTGCGCTTATAACATACATTAACGTCTGCATGAGGTATTTTACATGTAGAAAGTTAGTCTCACTTTTAAGAAAACTAATAACTAAATACACATTCATTTCATTTGTGTCTATAATTTGACATGCATACAGTACACGAATCTGGTAGTATGTTCTCGGCAATCATGTCTTTGAGGTCATGCAGCAATAGTGAGCACCCTCGCTGTTTCACATATTTCCCTCTCCACCAACCAGTCATAAAAATAACACAATACTATCGACACAAGTATAAGTATACCAGCCTGACATGGCGTTGTTTACATGCTTTGTTTATATAAACATTGGTGTATAAATAAACATGGAATTCCTGTAGGTGTTCCCTGTTTATTATGGCGCGTCGCTAAGTCATGATCGATATATTGCGATTGACAAAACAGTTTCTCATACTGGAGCAGTGGGTAAACTGGCGGCCAACGGTGGCATTTGATTTTAATGTTGCACTGCATGCGTTCGATCCTCACTTTGGCCATTATATATATATTTTTTTTTTAAATTTTGTTTTTGTGTTTTCTTTTTAATGCATCTTTATTACATGTAACAACAATTGACATGGTAATTATGAACCACATGCATCCACGTTTATTTATTTATTTGTTTATTATCTGAAGTGAGAGGTTTATTTTTCGACATGGTGTTCTCCCTAACATATTTGCATTTGTAGTGAGTCAAGGTGGACTTTCACAATAACACACGAATGTGCAGAATGCATTTCACAATGATTAGGTTCAAAGTGAAGTGTTTTATAATGTTGTGCAAAAGTAAATGCACGACTGTTTCGGAATGTGTGCGTTACCTCTGGCGCCAAAATAGTAAAAGCGAGAGAAAAATGTATGCCTTTGGCAGGATTCGAACTCACGACCGTCCGATCACCAAACAGCAGATCTACCCACTAGAGCACTAAACGATGTTAGTATTATTATCAATTCTATCGAATGTTCATGCGTTTGCGCTGGTATAAAAATACCATGTCTACAACATATGACGTAAACTATTTAAAAAATAGCACGTGTTTACAATAATAATTACAATAATAACGCGCCAGCTCAAAGCGGTAAACCTCTAGTGTGTTTTGTGACGTTCGAACTCTCGACCAGAATGAACAAACGTTCTGCAAAATTGGATATTCACCGGCCTTAATACCACTGAGCCACACACTGAATGTTTATTTTTGAGCACCAAGACACATTATTATAGTGACATGCATGCATACGTGCACTCCATAGTGTATTTATTATGCACGATAACGAGGCTATGATATGATAATACACCTGGTTTACCTATTGTTGGACTCATCGATTGACCTCCAGCAACTTATTAGCGTATGTCCTTTATACGGTACATTAATAAGTTTAGAGCTCAAGTATGCATTCCTGTAATTGAATATTTTATCACCATTCAGACGACAGTTCGCATAAATATAACTAAAAAATGATAGGACAACCAACGTACATATACTTAGCAACACTCGGTTCATAGATTAATTGGAAATACAGTGCAACCTCTCTACAACAGCCACCCATGGGAAGAGGCAAAATTGGCTGTTATAGAGAGGTGGCTGTTGTAGGGAGGTTAATGCTGAATACAATTTTATCGTCTGATGTTTATTTATTTTCTTCAATAATTCTCAATAAAAACATGTTTTGACAGCATTTTAGAATCATTTCCAATGGAAATGATTCTAAAATGCTGTCAAAACATGTTTTTATTGAGAAAGAATGCAAAATCAACATCAGACGACAATGTTCATGCTCAGCAGTGTAAGGGTTAGATATAGAGGAAATCATCCATTTGGGATATAAAATAGCGGCTGTTACAGAGAAGTGGCTGTTGTAGAGAGGTGGCCGTTCGGGGAGGTTCGACTGTAACATAGTTTTCATCGATTTACATGCAGTTCACAGGTTAACCCTCACTACGCGGGAGACGAAAATTATCGTCTGCTGTTTTTCATTTTTGCCTTAATTCTTAACAAAAATCTTGTTTTGAAAGCATATGAGAATCGTCTCCAATGGAGACGATTCTCATGCGCTGCCAAAACAGGTTTTTGTCAATAAATATTGAAAATAAAACATTTCCAGCAGACGACAAAATTTAATTCAGCGTAGTAAGGTTTACAAATACGGGACGTATTGGTTTACAGTTCGGCGGGCGGGCGGTTGGCGGGCGGCGGGCGGGCGGGCGGCGGACAGAACATCATAGTTTGGAGCACAAGGATATACCGCTTGATATCAATTGGGGGAACACACCTGTTGAATGGTGATTCGTCCGCCCAGGGTCGAGGTCACCAGTGATAAAAATAGATTGCTTAATTTCACATGGTATTGCATATTTTGTGTAATCAACTTCTCCGACAGCTTTTAGTCAATCGATCTGAACTTTTCTACATGTCTTCTGCATTGAACATGTGCACCATGGTGTTAGCTCTTTGTCAATCACTCAATTGACTGGCGGCACTCATGTTACACTTAAACCTTTCACACCTAAGTAACTGGAATGGATTTGATATTTTAATTTTGGAACTAATCCAACCGTCATACAATGATTTTCAGACTAGTCCATTTATGAAAAGTTGGTATATCGTTACAAGCCGGCTCATCCGCATAAACCGCTAGAGCGGGCTCTTGAGTTCAAAGGGTTAATTCTCGCGATATATACTGCGTCAATGCTATTGCAACGTGTTGTCCTTTGTTCCTCATACGAAAACAAATCGCATGCTACCATAAGGCCATGGAATATCATCAGCCTGCGTATAATTAATTCAATTTAGCCACTAATCACCGGCATTGTTGGACAAAATGTACGCAGATGAAGAATTACCAATCTGTTCAATTGCCAATATCCAACAGCTTCTCCTAAACTAGGGCTTGTCACATCTGGCACCAATCGGTCTCATCGGCTAGAAGTTCCATGGTTTGTCACGGCTACATGGACCAAACACTCCTACGGTTATGTTGATAGAACCAGAGGAGTGTTTGGTAGCCGTGTTAATATACCTGTCGCTGGAAACAATATGACTAATTCCATATGGAGATACCGAGCAATGTAGACCATGATCAGAGTCTGCGTTAACGACAAATGTCATAGCAGATTTGCGTGAATGGTAACTTGCTTGTTCGAAGCATAACCGGCGTGTCACTAGCTGAATGTCTGACAGTGTAGACCCTGATCAGACTGCGCGGATGCGCAGGCTGATCTGGGTCTACACTGGCCGCACAGACCATGACACCCATTTCTCCAGTCACATCTACAAATACGTTAACCGTTACTTTGACGAAACATTTATTTAGTCGTTCATGGTATTTGAATTCTGCACGAAATGGGTACGTTGTGCCTTAAATAGTTTATTAGATGCCGTGATGTGTCCTTTTCGAAATACTACTTAAAACCCGTCTATATGGCTTCGTGTTTGGAGACAAAACAAATGGGTGCGGCTGCGAAAGACAGCTGCATGAATATTGTAAAAAAATAACAATCAATACATGTACATCTACGTGCAGTACGTGATATTTACTGGAATACAGAGCATGCGAAGGGCATACATTTAACCATATGCATACCCCATGGAGTTCATTACCAGAATTGTGCTCTCTGTCCATCTATCTATCCGTCCGTGCGTTTACGTTCCGTTTCCTCAGCCACTTTAACACCATCAGCTACCATACGTGCACACACTACTGAGCTCGTGGTGTACATCTGGGGGCCGTTTCACTAAACTTCGTACGACTAAAATGTTCGTAAGTGCCAAATTATGATAGTCAGTAAATTTCACAATAACATTGTTTGTTTTATAAACAATTATTAGATTTACATTTATTGAGCATATGCAGCCTATGCTCAATTGATGTAAATCCACCAATTGAAATTTCCAGACGATCCTAAATTTGCACTTACGAACATTTTATTCGTATGACGTTTAGTGAAACGGGCACCAGGAACGGACACATAGCATGTGCCATTTACCTATTTTTTCTTTGATTTAGCCATTGTGACCACTTTGTGTGATAAGTCCTTTCCTACTAAATTATTTTTCAAACAGTAATCTCAACAAATTTTGAAATGCATTAATATACAGGTAATTTGCATGAAAATGTCACAATTTACCACCGTTGAAATCCGAATTTAAATGACATAAAATGCAGGAGAGTGCATTTCAGGCCATCTAGGTTTAAACAATTTCAGAGGGGTGCGTCAGCGGCGAGCCCCATGTAGTGGCGCGAGTACGCTAGGGGGGTACTCCCCTAGCGTACTCGCGCCACTACATGGGGCTCGCCCCTGACGCACCCCCCTGACGCACCCCCCAATAGAAAATACTGCGTACGGGCCTGAATATAATACGTTTGTGACGTGTGACATTGAAAGTATCATTTCTGACGTGTGACATTGAAAGTATCATTTCTGACGTGTGACATTGAAAGTATCATTTCACACGACGTTCACCTTAACAGTTTACTTTTAATCCAGTAGTTGACCATGATAACTTATTGCTATTGACACACTGTGTATTCCAAATATTCTCTGTTTTCTTTTGATAACTACAGTACTACATTGTTCTTAATTTTCAACGACCTTCACTCGACAAAACTAAATACGAATACATTAAATTTGTGAAGATGTTTTGCTTACGAAATACATGTCTTTAGATTCATAAATGCGGTAGTATGACTTGAAAACGAAATATATCCATACTAATCGTTGAATTTAAAAATATCAATATCCTCGGCCTTCCCGTGACCTTGACATTTGGCGGCTGCTTTATCATTATCATCAATGTTTGCAATAGTAATGAATAAGTTTACACTTTTTGTACGCCAAATTTATGGAGAATCTGTTTTGATGTACATAAACATAACATAAAAAATTTCTCGATTTTCTATGACCTTGACATGACATTGAACCTATTTGGAAAGATATGACACCATGTTTTTTTTCTGAAAGCTTAACCTTTACACAACAGCCAAACTACGTTATATTCATACCAGGATGCATTACGCATAGATATGCAACATATTTTTATTAGTTCACCAGCCACGAAAAAATGAGCTTATTTAGTTTCTAGCTAGTGAAGCTAGTGAAGCTATTAATAAGCTCATTTTTTCACTTGTTGACCTTGAAATAGTTTTGTGACATTGACCTTGATAAATGTTGTTCGATGCCTTGATTACTGTTGATCTGACATTATTGTGATGCATACTACGGGGAATATATCGATATTTCAAATGGGGTAATTCCACTCTTTTGTGGCATAGATACCAACATTTTGACCTTGATTTTAAATGACCTTGAAATAACTTAAGCGTGCATGAACATAATGACACCCGGAATTTTCGGAAAGTTGGATGTCAGACGAAAATGAAACCACTATGATATACAAATTAACATGAGGTGCCGGATGCTGATCAATTGCCCCCTGGAACTATCAAATCAATTAGGAAATTAATTACGGAATTAGAGGTCAACGCACCGTTTCAGTTTGAAACGACACTTTAACATCTATGGAAGATCAGGTAAAATATTCACGATTTGAGTTCACAATCGCTTCCCGCCACAAAAAAAAGTAGTTCCAATTTTGGAATGCACCATCACGCGATTAAGTAATCAAATTCGGCTTAAAAAGGAAATCGTGTTCGGCTTGTTAGTTAAACAACCCCCGCGGTTTAAATAGTGGATCTCTCGGCTCGTTACCACTGCAGGCACTGTTGTATTTCAAGTGCATCACTGGCTGTTTGTGTTATTAAAGGTGCATGCCCACACAGTAGGCACAAAATGTTCTTTATATCAGAGACATCATCTGAGACATTTTCTGGCAAAAAAACCCATTCATTTTCCATTATCCCACGTAAATTGATGTACATTGGCATTATTATACATTTTATATCAGCCGTAAATTTCAAGCCGTGATATCAGGGGCGATAACCGTGTTTCATTAAAACGTTAACTGACATTACTATTTATTATCTGTACTTATTTTTTGATGTAAATGTAAATACTTTGATTTAACGACGGCACGGCTCGATGACCTTGCATGTCGGGACCGACTATTTAAGTCCCCATCCGATAGGACTAGGATAGCACGAAGTTGTCTTGCCCAAGGACACGCCGAATCGACCATTCGCAGCGGTCGAGGTGGATACGAACCCGGGGTCTCCATGTCCGCAGTCCTACTCTACCTACTGAGCTAATCCGGATGTGCAATGATCATACTTTATAATCTGTCGAAAACATTTTTTTTTCAGGTGGCGCAATTAATTTAGTATAAATAATAAATAAAAAATATCATGCCTCATTTGCATATGAAAATAGCCTGATACCACCGCGAGTCACTATCAGTAAAATACATATTACTAAATGATTATATCTGTATAGCGGGCAATCGTAATGTTTAGAACTGGTGGAATAGTGACACAATTACACAGTTATTTAATTCCTATAAAGAACAGTTTGTGCCTACTGAGTGGGTATATGTATCTTTAAAGGCACTGGGTCTCAGATACGGCTAGAAAGTGATGAAACAGAAAAGGAAATAATATAATAGTTTAACTGTAGAGTTGTATTGTATTTCTGAACATGCATGTGTATGTGTATATGTGGAGTTGTAAAATCAATGTTTATAATACTATAGGAATGAATGGCCTTTTTGTGGAATGTATCGGGGTATACACTTGGAAAAGTCGCGGGAATACTGGACGAAGGCCGGAAGGCCTCGTCCAGTATTCCCGCGACTTTTCCAAGTTTATATCTCCGATAAATTCAACAAAAAGGCCATTCATTCCTTATAATTCCAGCATTTTAAATAAATTCATTAAGAAAATGTGTTTATTTTCCGTTTTCTTAAGAATTATTTTAACTTAGCCTCACGGTTACGGAAAGTAGTTCGGCATGGAGTTTACTAGGATATAAATTTTGGACGGAGACTTGCAACGGACCAATCAAATGTTAGGGAATTGTGTAAATATGTTTGTGCTGGAATTATTAAAAAATAACTAGCGTTTGAAACGCTAGTTATTTTTCAGTATTGTAAACATGCTTTTCAATCGATGGTTTATAAATTATTTAATTTAAATTAATTAATTAGCGTCTTTAATGGAGATTTCTTTATAGATATGGTACAGTATTATCATTTCACAAGAAAACATAAATACATTTCACCATTTTTCATTACTGGTATATGTTTAGCCAACATATCAAATAATGCCAAGCCATATTACCTCCCTTGATTATCCCAGTTTCTGATAGCATGTGCTTGCTCATAATTCATGTTTTTGGGAATGTGATCAATTAATATGGTGTGATTTATATTTATCATGTACTGTACATGAAGCCAAAAACCACATATTGGATATCTGAGACATCATCTGAGACACAGGACTTGCGCACGGCACTGTGTTTCAGCAGATTTCTTAGAAACAAAATTGCTACTGCCTCGCTGTGATAGCTGATACTCTCCCCTAGATCCATATCGTAGGCAACTCTTGTAGCTACAGATTTCTCTGATATTACATATGTGTTTTTCCGCTTCATGCATTGCATATGGCCAGAACCAGTTCCCTCGAATTAACAATTCGTTCCCACGATATAACAATTCGTTCCCTCGAATTAACAATTTTTTCCCACGAAATGAAAATTCGTTCCCTCGAATTAACAATTCATTCCCACGATATAACAATTCGTTCCCACGAATTAACAATTCGTTCCCGTGGGAACGAATTGTTATTTCGTGGGAACGAATTGTTAAATTGAGGGAACGAATTGTTAATATGTGGAACGAATTGTTAAATTGAGGGAATTAATAAACAAAATAATTCTACGTCCCCTGCGGGGCTCCGTAGATATTCCTCAAAACGAACGTTATATTCAAGTAGGCCTACATGCTAACAGAAACTGTGATAAAGCAGGGGAGATAATTTGCCATTTTCGCAAAATCCTTGACTATACCAAACTGAGAAAGAAGTTCCCATTTAGTTGTTGGTGTAATTAATTTAAATAACATATTTACATGTAGCAACCATCTATTGAAAAACATGTTTATTATACGTTGCAAACGCTAGATATTTTTTCAGTATAATTAATAGTATACTATTAAACACGAAGTTGTTTGTGCATATTATTATTGTATGGCTTATACTTATTGAGAATCCGAAGGATGCGACCATGGCACCCTTGAGGAAATTGAGAAATTCAAAATGGCCACCAATTACCAATATTTTGCGCTGATTTTATACTTCAATGCGTCGTCCAATGAAATTAAAATGTCCAACCAGATTGAATCGCTTGTGCTGACGTATTACAACATTTGAATAGCAGTTCAGCTGCAAGTAATTTTTATTGATAGTAAACAAAATCAAAATGGCCGCCAAATACTCACAAAAATACCGCACAGCAATATTTTAAATACGTGAACAACACAATAGAGCGCAAATCGGCATACATATATGTAATAACATTATTTTGCACAATATTACATATGAAACTAATCAAGGCATATATATTCAAGATGGCCGCCAAAGTTCCAAATTGCTGACACTGTGTATATAATTTATACTACATATACTATATGTCTGTTGTGTTGATAATTTCTAATAATGTGTTGCAAACTATGGTACACATTAGACGTTCCATGTATGTGATCGATTATATTATAACTGCCGTAAACGTCAATTCACTTACTCATGAAATGTGTTCTATACTTACGGTATTAAATTAAAAATGTCTCTAAATGTATATTATTTAATATTATAGTGGGACATGCACCCATATACTATTATAGAGATATAAGTCTGTCTATGTATGTATATTGTTTGACAATAATGCCAATCACAACATTCATCTCTTCAAATACGATATATTGTTAGGCTAGCAACTAAACCCTCGTTGGCAGTTTAGAATAGACTAAACAAGATAAACGTTTCATTATTTAATTAGTAATGATCATGATGGCATCCACAAGTAGTTAATTCAAGGACTAGACTAATGTATAAGGGAGATAATTAATGTAGTACTAACTGAGTTATAGCAGTTTCTAAACTAAGTAGACTATATCAAATGGCTGTCGGTAGACTGGCGAATTTTGATTCTGACAAACGCGATTCGTCTGCTGTCACTGGGTGACCGAGGTGACCGAAGTGAGAATCTGTGTTGCGTAATTCCCTATATAGACGCTGGATCTGACGGTCAGCCATTTCATTGGTTGAAATCAGAGCGTTGACTGTCAAATTTCCGCCATCTTGGATTTGAAAGTTACGTTTTTAGGATTTAGACTAGAAATACAGCGTATATAGCTAAGATATCGTGACGGTCAGATATCAAGATGATTCTACATGTCAAAATACATCAGGTAAGTGTAAAGTTGTGCAGATAAACATGCATTTAATGAGTGACCGCCAAACAGAAAGGCTGCGTGAGTTGACAGTCAAATAATGGCGGTCAAGAAACTTTGTGAGCACTGCAGAACAAATAATTAGACTAATGGAGATATTATTACGTCTTAGATATGATCACCTATGCAAATTAGGAGGAGGGTTGAGCTACCAACATATGTAGGTATAACACCATGATAAAGAAGATCCAGCACAAACTGGCACAATAAAGGTGGTCACGTGACCTCCACAGAAGTATCAATCCATGTCAACAGTCAACGAGGGCCATTCCATTTCATTTGTAAGGATCATTTCCTTACAATATACATGCTATAAAGCGATAATAGTCTTTATTTTATTCAAATATGCGTATGATGTTCGTTTTCTGTGAATCTAAGCAGTTGTATAATCTTACGATATTGTTGTTTCTTTTCATCCTCACTGGGGCACGTTATGTGCGTAGTCGCTACCAAATATTGTCGTGTTAATAGTTCAGTTAGAAATCAATGTACTATGTAGTGTATATCATTACATTACATCAGTACAATACATTACTCATTTACACGTGTATGATATATTTGTAAATGTTTAAAAACAGAATACGTATCGTATAAAAATAAAATATTATAGTAGTGAAAGCACATACAAGTAGTTGTACCTGTCTTAATCCTTAAGTTCTTAATATTTTACATTACTTAGCATAACAAGTAAGTCAAAATATCGATGGTATACCATGATATGCATTCGATTTTCATCCGCTGAGAGATGCTCGAGCAAAACGATATAATTGTCAAACTGCAAGTGCATAAACAAATAAATAGGTTGTGTTGAATTAAATGTTTGAGAATACCTGTACGTTATACATTTATGTCTGTAGTGTTAGGGTTGTGCCATGGACTGTGATACTGGTACACTCCGTGACACAAATGTACATGCGTAATAAAACCGCACTTGCAATGCACATTGTTCGAATATAGTTTGTATATGCATGCATTTGATGGAACTAATGGCATTGGCTTGGCAATGGTGGATGCATGTCTAAGCACTTTAAGATAGGATGTAGCCGATATCCATAGTCAAGGTAAATAATATATTGTGTTATCATAGTATTAATATATTGTAGAATAAGTTTGTTATTCAATAACAACACATATAGTGTGGAAGAAGACTGTGCATTTAAGTTGGCTTATGACACAAAATATAAGTACTGTGTTAATTTTATTTTGTATTGCACGTGTATATTTATGTTAAGCACTGCGCGAATATTTCCACAGCTCATGACGCAATCTTGTTCAGAAAGACTGTCAAAAAACCCCACCAATGATTGCGTAAATAATAACAACACTGGCAAAACTCACGAACTATCTCCAACGGCACTGAACTTCAATGTGAGTTTAAATATAATATAAGACAAAGTCGATGCATCTGTGATAATCCATAATAATCGCCGAACATGACTACCAGAAAAATAGACTTGTCTGTCAAAATAGAGAAATATTCAATCTACGATAAATACATACCTAACATATTCGTTAGTCTGATAGTTACCGTGTATTTACCGCATGGCGCACTAATATCTTGAATATAACTTACTACCATACAAATGAAACCGCTTCTCAATAAACTCATGCTATATGTACATGAGCAACGTAATAACACGTGTGGCACGCATTCTGGTGTTGATGTACTCATGAAATAGCGATACTTTGCTAGTTCACGTATCTTAAATAATAAATTATAGCACCGTGTCCGTCAGCGTAGATTGTGAAAGCAATATGGCATTTTAGAAGGTTATTTAATAAATACACACAACTGAATTAACTACATCTGCACTATTAGTAGGCTTGTTAAGTGCACAAACTAGGAGTTTGACTTCACATCATGATGCAAAGGTCCCCTTTGGTATGGAAGTTCTTTAGGACCATAACAAGTTTTTATCCAAAGACACACGCTCTATCTCATTTCAAGATGGCTGCCCGTGGCCATATTGAAATTATGGCCGACGATATGTAAGTTCAGTTAAATTTCAATTAAACTTATGGTTCCCATTTCTAGTGTTGTATGCCAGCTTCTAACAATCATGGATAAATGAATATCAAATATAGTAGTTGTATCTCAATTCTAAGATGGCCGCCGGCGGCCATATTGGAAAACAATGAGCCACAGTATACAAGTTCAGCTGAATTTCAATAAAAGTAATACTTTACATTTCTGCTGTTATATACAAGGTTCTCAGGGTCATGGAGGAATGAATATCTAATATGGAAGTTCTATGTTAAATTCAAGATGGCCGCCGATGAACATATTGGTAAAATATTGCTGACAGCTATATTAGAAAAAGTGGCCGAAAATATGTAAGTGGAGGAATGAATATCTAATACAGAAGCTTTATCTAAATTCAAGATGGCCACCGGTTGCCATATTGGTAAAAATTGCTGACAATATTATGTATTTAATGAATTAATGTTGTTATGTGACTTTCCCCTTTGATACACTACTATAAATGTGTCATAGAACACTGAATAACATAATTAATAAGTTGTATCTCGAATCCAAGACGGTCGCCATCAGCCAATTTTCAATTAAATCCGAGTACGCTAACTGTTTGTCGTAGATTCTATTATAAACATCTCTTCCATCTGTAGACAGTTTTCGCTTGAAATAAATGAACTGAGGTATATACTAACATATGTAAACAAAAATGAATCTCAAATCCAAGATGGCTGCCATCAATCATTCGGAAACAGATTAGACATGCATATGTAGAAACACATAAAAATAAAATAATAAATATTTACAGTTTGTACATGTACTGTTTGGATCCAGGAGATTCAACAGACTATTTTTTCAGGCAGTTTTCACTGTTATAATGTATTTAAGTACCAGTCGAAAATAGCACACAAAAGCTATGCCGTTCAGCGATATATGTATACCGTATAATAATAATAATAATAATAATAATAATAATAAAATATGCATATACCAATCACATATAATCTTGTAAAATCTTATAATGTATGCGAAGATGCAATGTATGCATTCCATGATAATATAAATCATCACATACTAATCCTTTATAAGCACATAGTGTAATGGTGTAGTACTTACAATTAATATTATCTTATGCATTACATTTTGTCATAATGCAAGCATATTCCTATACTGTTCTATATACATGTATTCAGTATCTGTCTGGCAGAGGTAATTTTAATTCAGAGAAACCCAGATTCACTTAATAATACCAATCGACGACATGAACCCAACATAGCTATATTCGTCAATTTACATTGTCATTACATATTATTGGCATCATTGTATCCAAGTTTAAATAAACTCAGTTCACGATATGTAGCAATGTTTCTATTAGCAGGGGATAGTATTATAGTCACCATTATACATAGTAGCGGATGAATCATATCTCGCTGTAGATAGACTAATTATATAAGAACGTATCGTTGACCTTTATATGGTGATGTATGCCAGCCATTATGTATTTGCGCACTGAATTTCGTCTCGTCTCGTATTAGTTTTATTATATCGCGTGACACGTGCATTCTTGTACATTCTGGAATCCGTATAATTGTATATTTGTGATGTGTGGTACTGTGTTGTATTGTTGTGCGTATTATTGATTTCACATCCCTGTGATTCCACATACCTGTGGTTTCACACACCTGTGATTTTTACACACCTGTGATTTAGCATGTACATTTGCCATGTACAATGTGCGTGTAATAAGGGGGCTTATGTTGTATTGGTGGAGATACGTTTATGCGTGTCCTATTTGCGGATTTAAATATACGTCTATTTTATGAGCAATGTTTTACTGATGTCACGCCATATTTGCCACAGACTATGCATGTGTGTGGTAAAGAAGAACTCGTTGACTGCGTGTGCTGGTTTCGCTAGGGAGAAGACCTTTTAGTATTACGGATGTCCACTGTCCGTGCCAGCCGAGTTTGTCCGCGTGTCAGTTGTTCACCATATAAGGGGACCTTCTGTAGGTGAAGCCAGTATATAGCGCAGACCATACCATGGTCTGCCCTGTTATGTATGCTACGGGTTAGTGTTTCATCATAGCATGGTACTGGCCAACACGGATATATCAGATCCCATAATGGTGATGTTTTGTGTCGTGATATTTCCGTAAATGACCACGATATTTGAGTTTAGTATGTGCTACACTCTCATTTGAGTGTATAGCCGTTGGACCGTTATGGAGGGGTTTGGCGGGGCCAAGAAGCGACCTTCGCATTGTCGAGACCAGTCGAGTAGATTTCGGATTATGAGATCTGGGTCTATAGTGTGCAGATTTATGGTAGTGTGGGTATACCATGTTGGATGGTATTTATTCCACGAGGGCTGTACACTGGTTTGGTTGAATTTAAGGCTTGGGAACATATATTTATGCCAAATATAACCCACGGGTGACATGGCAAAAGCCATGGTTTTGTAGTATTTATGTGAGATGTCGTACGAGGGGTAGGCATATTCATTATTCCGTGCATGGTTTCACTGGTGCGTATATAAGCGATGTCTCGCTATGTGTTGGCGGGACACATATTTTCTGGCTATAGAAGACTAGTACTGTATTCACCAGTGACACGGAGGATTTTGGTATGTACCTACAACATTTTATTTCAGCTGTGATTTGCCGTTGTTCGATTCACGTTTTAGTCCGTTGTGCATCCTGTCTGTCTGTCTGTGCGTATTCGTCCAGTAATTGGAGATTCATTTCATTTTTGTAGCCTCTTGAGAACGCTCCAGCGAGCCACATTGGACGTTTTGGTCCACTCGTTTGAGGGCAGACCCCAGTCAGTGCAGAGTATCGGGTCGTCCGAGTGTCCGTACGTCTGTCTGGCGCAGTGTGTGTAGCAGCTCCGGGTGCAGGCCTGTATAGAGCAGTGTGTGATAGCTACCTCGCGTTCAGCAGACAGTCACAGCCATAGTTTAGTGAAGTGAAACGCCATACACACATATCATATCATTATACTACCACCGAGTTGAATGTCACCTAAGTGAAACTTTTCCCGGCGTCTTAGCCAACGTGATAATCGCCATTTTGTATTATATCGGAACTTTACATCCGGTCTACCACTTCCGGTATTACAACCCATTGATTCACCATGGATACTTTACATCCGGTCTACCACATCCGGGTTGCTACAGTCGAGTGATACCATAGGAACTTTACATCTGGTCCACCATTTCCGGAGATAATACTACCTGTGGAACTTTACTTCCGGGAACCAGCTTCCGGAACATTATCGTTATTGACTATCATGTGATGTAACCACATCCGGCTTTGACTTTGACATTCATACTTTGGAAATATATTGCATAGGCAATACATATGTATACTTTGATAGTGTATGGTAATACTCCTATCATGGCATATCATGGCTAAAGGATTGTAGTAAGACTACATATATTGTTTATGGATTAATCCACTTGAAGTTGGATTATAGCCATATTGTTGACTAGACCTCATATTGCGGGTGAGGCAGACCTTGGGACCGCCTTGATACTCAGAGGTTACACTATCTATTGAGATACGCCAGCACTGGGGTAGCTCAGATGATTGTCATTTGTCCTCCAATGTTCGTTATGCCATGTTATACTTGTATGTTATTTCACTTTGATTAGCGATCATCAAAGTACTTGTGCATTCATACTATTGTCCACTACGGGACCATTGAGATACCACATACCGAGTTTATTCGTCTATAGCTTTTAAGTTGCGTTAAAGTATAACAGTCGATTGGCTTACAACCTTGTAGTAATTGAATAGTATCATGCACAGTACAGTGATGTTCGCATATCAATGTATCATGTATTCCTGTGTGTTCCCCATGTAATATAGTGTACATTATAAGTGATTAAGTGACTACGTGTACTTATCTACTCTGGCCTATCCCTTACACTTCAACTGCATTGTTACCACTTTTCGTTCGTCAGATCAAGCTATATTGGCCATAACGTCATAACAATTGAAGTATACTTGGTTCATATGATAATTGGGGGAGACAATTTGTCTCGATCATTCCTGACCTTGGTAATGACCTTGACATATTATATCATGGTATGTGTGCAATATATACATTTACTTGGATTATTCCTGTTTCCATAATATATGTTATATACAACACAATTCACGCGAGTGACTATTTAGCTTCCGAGATCACATTATATTGCGATATGCATACATGTATAAATCGCTCAAACACCATATTGTATAAATTCGGTTATTTAGTGAACCTGACAAAACTGTGCACTACATGTTTGTACTGTTCTGCTTGCTCATAAATAAAACATGTGTTGCAATAAAATGAGCCACTCTCAAACAAAATATATATATTCACATACAGTGATTTTGCCATGTGATGCATACAATATGCACTTCAAGACACACGAAGCTCCTGCTCGCACGTCCTGGCCATAGTTCTCCATACATATGACTGTTCTATTTATCTCTGCGCATGATCTCAACACAACTATCACACCTACCCCTATAAATTACATACTTGTATTCAAATATGTTCGACTCTTTTACATCTGTACCCACATAAAATCCATTTACAAACCTGTATTAATTAAGTTAGAATGGTCACTTGTATGCATCAATAATTAATCCGCGACCTTCACAAAACCAACATACACTGTGTCTGTATCTCATGCATGCAATACATATAATTATAATGCTCATTCCAAAATAACATCTATCTAATGACTGATGCACACCGTTCATCTACTCAGTTATTTTAATGCCATTCAGGTAGAAAAAATGCATCATGTATCTGAAATACAAAGCATTGTACATATAAATTAAACAAAATATGCACATGGAATATATTTTCCAGCAAAGTATGCATGAAGGAATGCCAACCACTAGGTTTGTTAATTCGGTGATTCTGTTCCATATCTGTTCTCAATTTTAATTTTACATTCCACTCTTTTTGTACATGTAGTTAGAATTATGTTCAGCATAAATTCTGGGATATCATTTTTAATGCATTTCAGTTGTAAAAATTATTCAAGAAATTAGTTTATGGCATTCAACCTATATATTTTGCGAGCTATGAATTGGCTATTTATTTCAAAATTATGGACAACAGTAATTTTTGATTTGTACTAAAACTTCCATATTTTGACATTTATTCTTCTATGATCCTTGAAAGAAAGTTGAATTATAACTTTTAAATGAAGTTTTGTAAACTTATTTTCTAATAATTCCAAAAATATTTACACAATTCCCTAACATTTGATTGGCCCGTAGCAAGTGTCTGTCCAAAATTTATATCCCAGTAAACTCCTATGCCGAACTACTTTCCGTAACAGTGAGGCGCAGTTAAAATAATTCTTAAGAAAACGGAAAATAAACACATTTTCTTGATGAATTTAATCCAAATGGTGGACTTATAAGGCCACATAAATTTAATTAGTAGATTCTCATCCGAATTTTGGGGAAAGATGGGGCGGGTGGGCGAATTTTATTTATTATTTTTTATTGAAATTTGTTCAAATTAGGTGTCAAAAAACAATAATCATTTGAATTTTTTGAAATATATACAAATAAAAGATTAATTTGGCCCAAAGATTTAGGGGCGGGTGGGAATGAGAATCTACTAATTAATTTTCTGTGGCCTAAGGAATGAATGGCCTTTTTTTTGTGGAATTTATCGGGGATATAAACTTGGAAAAGTCGCGGGAATACTGGACGAGACCTTCCGGCCTTCGTCCAGTATTCCCGCGACTTTTCCAAGTTTATACCCCGATAAATTCCACAAAAAGGCTATTCATTCCTATAATACATCATAAATTTGAGATACAACTTCTGTATTTTGCTATTCAATCTTTCAGGACCTTCATACATGTGCATACAATAGATAGAACAAAGTCATAGAAAAATGTAGCTTCCATTGAAATTTAGCTAAACATATACATCGCCGGCCATGTTGTCAAATATGGCCGATGGCGGCCATCTTGAATATGAGATACAACTTCCATATTCTCCCATTACCATTAGAAACTTGAATATAACATAACAAACAATTAATCAATCTTGAATTGAAATTTAGCTAAACGACTATTTGCTTTCGGCCGCATTTTCCAACATTGTCGGCGGCGGCCATCTTGGATTTGAGATTTCAGACTTCTATATCTGATAATAATTCCGCCATGAAGCTTGCATACAACAGATACATTTGAATCTTTACTTTAAATGGAATTTAGCTAATCTTACATATGATCGGCTATTCTTTCCAATATGGCCGCCGGCGGCCATCTTGGAAATGAGCTATAGCGTCTGTCTTTGGATAAAAAGGTTTCTATGGTCCTTAGGTACTTCAATACCAAACCATTGCAAATGTTGTAGAGGATGTCACGCTCGACTTCCAGCGGATGGGAATGTCTTGCTGGCTCTGGCAATCCGCTGCCGATCGTCACTGTCCATCTTTCTTCTCTTATCACCTTCCTCATTATGCTTGCTTGGTGATTGATGATGTCAGAGCAGTGTACTTCATCGGAGTATAACTGTTCCGTAGCATCAGCAAGATACGCTGATATCGGGAATGAATTAATACATTCAGTGACCAACTCAGATGAGAGCATCAGGCCCTTCAGACCACCCTTTCCCATCCTGATAGCAGTTTGTTCTCCAAGCTGGTCACTGGATACCGAATTCCAAAAACCTGCCACGAGGCGGCATACAAGCGCTCCAACGATGAGATCTCGATGCACATCTGTTGCTGGCAATAAGTGGCGCATCTCTATCAGCTGCCAGCTGATATACAGAGCGTAGTGAACATGGCCTACACTGAAGAAGTAAGGCAGCATCCGTTCCAAAGAAAGCTGCTGGAAGAGCCAGTCTCCTTCCCTATCTGTGCGAAGGAACTGGTGAACCAATAGCGTCGGTTTCACAACATTATCCACGCAGTGCCTACCTGTTGGATGATGTACTCCTTCCACATACTCTGAGGTTTCATTGAATGTTTACTCACCGTTTTGGAGAGAGTAATGTAGCAGGGCAGCCGTCATCATGTGGAATATCATCATGGCACGCACCCATACCTTCCCATTCATAATTCCCGTCAGACCACCAAACGCTGCACTAACAAGAACATCCAAACCAGACCCCTTTGTCAGTGTTCCAATGAAACAAAAAAAAAAGACATAATAGTGTGCATTGTCCCTGGACGAAGAATCACATCGTGAAACCTAGTCGGCTCCCACCATTTGATCTGTTGGGCAACCATGTACAACTGCATATCAATGGGAAATATTTTCATCATGCCTAGGTCACATAGGGTTTTCTTTATGTATAGCAGTGATGTGATGACGGTATCAGGGTGATCTGGTGGTGCATCTATGAGCAGGACAAACAGGTACACAGTCGCTGGCTTTGTTGCGGGTGGCACTTGGTCCCTGGCCAATTGGTTGTTGAAGCCGTACCACCACTCCAGGCTATGGTCTGACGAAAGTTAATTCAGCCACTGGGCGTCCTTGAGCTATACAGCAACAATTCTCTCTGCCCTGGCACATGCATTCGTGTACGTGATTCCTGAAGTAATATAAATTGCAGGAGGGTTAACCTTCGTTGGGCCAGTATAGTGCTGAAGTGGTACATACTGGCTGTTATTGTTGGCCCTAAGAGATTGTACAACGGTCATCTGCAGTCGTGGGATCACAAGATTCATACCTCCATGTCGACCGCACTACCCACTTCTACAATTCCAGCGGGATGCTGTTGGAATTCCTGAGCCATGGCATGTGTCTCTCTACGTCAATTGGGAATTGAAACCAGAAGATCAAAATTGTCAAACCACCCGAAGATTGGCTCCACACTTCTCATCAAACCCATTATGATACTCATATGATACTAGGAATCTGTCATCGTGTAGAAGTTTGATCATCTCGGAACTACCATGTCTGAGATGAAGCTTCCTTAGCCCCATCCCGACCACCCGCTTCACAGCTATGAACGTTTTTAAGTATTAGCGGCCCCAAACAATCCTTGCAGAAATGATCCAAACTGCCTAAAAGAAATAAAATATTTGAAATATTTGCACCTAGTCACTTTATAAATGCATGAATTGAAATCCTAGACCAGGAAATATGGGTCTGACAACCATTATTGTGAATTTATCATAAATGGTTGCTGAGCTATAATTGAAAATAGGATTTTCGGTAATGGCGACCACCAATTTGCATAATGAGAAAATGTATACATATAATCGCTGTAGAAATGCAACCAGTGTCATCATTGACCATGAACACATAGGTATAGACACAATTTGTGTGAACTTGTAGTGTATAGTTGTAGAGCTATGATAGGAAATATGTTTTCCGCTAATGGCGGCAACTAATTTGCGTATTAAAACAGTTGCCCAAGGTTGTCAGGAGGACAACCAAGCTGATTTGCTCCAAGGCGCCCGTGGGAATGTAAATCCACAAAAACCTTGTACTATAGACAATTCATAGGTCTGACATATAATTCATAAGGACGACACATCGACTAAAAGGGGACCTTTGCATCATGACTTGAAGTCAATAGTCATTTAACAAGCCTACTATATCTGGCGAATAATTAGTTCAGGGATATGATTTCTTAAATATGTTGATACAGCGAGAAGAATACGAATCACATCAACATAAACTCGCGTCACGGAAAATATTGCTTGTTAAGCTTCGCTGGACGTCATTTGTCTGAACGTCATTTGTCTGAACCACCTAGTACGTAAATCAAAGTACTGAAACAAATCAAATTGTATCGCCAGAAACAAAACATGGGAACGTGTGTCTGCCACACACTAATAATGTCCCGATTGGCAGCCTTTATAACAATCTTGAGATTACGTGGAAGCACACCCTATTAAGATGCATAACTTCATCCAACTCTCAGATACACTATACGAATACTGGAAACCATAATGATTATCCCATCATAAAGGATACCCTTCACATTGCTCCCAACCAAAGCAATTTGAAGTTGGTAATCAAAGAATGACCTTCACATGATATGAACCCAGGGTAACCATTTTAACAAATCTGAAAAAAAAAACATCAGTGGTCGATCAATTCTGTAAAAAAAAATCATTTTAGATCGGCTTGTCAGTTCATGACAAAATGGTTAAGAATTGGACCCACTTTAGAGATGGTGGCCATCTTGGATTCCATGGCGCCGCCATTTTTATTACATTTGAAAAGACATCAGAAAAGACTCATATCTGTAAAATTTGACCAACATCCGCCAAGAGGTTCATGAGATATAGCAATTTGGAGTTTGTAACTGATCCATTTTACCTTTCAGCGGTCATCTCGGATGACCTAATTATACGATTGCAAAAAAGAAATTGGGACGGTGACTTTCTTGTTATTGATTAAAATGAAAAAGTATTTACATTTAAATATCTCTTTGATTTAATGCGTTTAATAGCCAAATGTTCGTCGGCAGGAAAGGAACAGAGTAAATTATCCTTAACTTATTTTGCAGACCACTTATCGTCTGCGTCTGCGCCGTAATTATCAATTTCTAACGGCGTAATAATTACATTAGCCTTGGCATTTGACCATCCAAACTGATCACTTACGCGCACCATGAACACGTTCGCCAAACATTACAGTTACCGTTACAGAGATACCAGATGGTATCTGTGCCGGCTGGTACACAAAGTGTATGATCACGTGGTACTAACAACAACAACAAGTACCGATTAAAAGTACGTATTATTTTATAGTGTCCTTATTACGTAACTGATTTTGATGAAATATGGCGCATCAAACGCGTCTCTGACACGGAAATCGATTCTTCGCAAAAACCACATAAGTTTGTGCCAAACTCACTAGACCACCAAATGCAGCTCATGAAGACGCGTTTGGTGTGCCATATTTCATCAAAATCCGTTGCATATGAAGGAAAATATCAAAGAATACTTACTTTGGAGTGAGCGACGTTGTTGTTGTTCTAACCACGTGATCATGCACCTTGGTACAGGTACCGGCTTATATAGATCGCTTAGGCAATGCTTCTGAAAACAGACAAATATAAAAATGACGATACCTAAAAATAGTAACATACATCGGACGCTGACATAAAACTGGTCTCTATTATCACTACAGTATTTTCTGACAAGTGTCATTTTAGTGTATACAATTAATATCGTTTGATATTAAAATCATCTGAATGAACGTCACAAATTGTTACTTGATATGTTGTTGTGTTTTATGTTTTCGGCCAAAATCGACATCCGTTGGAAGCCGGATCAAGTCATCAAATATTTCCCGGTGACAGGAACTGGTCAACCTAGTATTCCAACATAGCTAATCTAACGTTATTTTCACATATATCGTCACAACTTATTCAGTAGCAGTGGCATACACCAGCTGTGTGGCCGTTTATGAGCAATAAAGCCATTTTTTGTCTGACTGACAGTTCCCAGGCAGGACCCTTTTCCAACGAAAACTTTTTGTGGTGGTTTTTATGTTGCTAGATTGTGTACAGTGGGGTGTTAGACTTCACGAAATGGAGTGTCGTGTTGAACTACATTAAACCTGTGTGTTGTGATACGACATTCGTGTGGTCTTACACGACATTCGTGTGTTGTTACAGGACATTCGTGTGGTATTACACGACATTTGTGTAATCTAATTTGCCGAGGCACGATTCACACGAACATAATATGCTAATTACAAAAACGAAACGAATTTGGTGTCCTCATTAAAACACGTCACGAGACGAACATCAGGCGCACACGACACGCGTGCGTGCAAATAATGCACTTACACGTTGACCCCACTGTATGTGGTATGTGACTGTAGAAATGTTAAACATTCTGTTATGTAGGCCAATTTTTCATATTACTTAACCGACTGTGGAGCGTTTGTTGCATTATCTCTTGAAAATTCCAAAGTTGTCTATCTGCTCGAGTTGTCGCGAATTGAGACAAGTCACTGGCTGGAGTTAAACGGTCATTATATGAAAACTAATGGATATATACCGCAAACTTCATACTGTATTAGGGAATAGGGGGTAGTGATCATGGACATCGGACATTCACCCTGGCCAGCCTAATGAGTCTGGCACTTCAATAAACGTAGACATACCGTATGGTGCAATGCGGTCTGTGACCTGTTCTTCAATAATATTGCTTTATTATTGCATTTTCCATGTTTAGCTTCGCAAATGGCAATGTGCTTCAATGAACATCGATACTATATAAATCATACTGTGTGGATGCGCAATCTTTTTATGTTCTAGCCTGGGCCACGTGGGCGCAAACGTCATAATATTCGTTGTGTAAGCCGAATAGAAGATATTATATCCGGTGCCAAATTTAATTAGTTATTAAAATCCGTGTTTTCGACTTTGAGCTCTATCATGCCTATGCTATTATGAACTACATTTCTCAATATGGCATAAAGACATGAACATGTTTGTAGATTGCAGCAATGCATTAAAGGTGCAACTGGCCACATTATTTATAGCAGCAGCAATTAACATTTTGAACAGCTCAGCGAGAATATCAGGAAGTGATATGATGAGAATTATATTGAATTAGTAAACATTGATTTTGAAATAATGAAATTTGAAATTTGCTTACACCCACTATAATAATTCAGACAAGCCATGTGATTTTATACCTAATAAGATGTGAGATATCGCATGAAAACTATTTACAAAATTTACGATATTTTCTGTACTTGATGTTGAAACTTGACGAAATAATAAGTTCAATTGTCGACGTCATTCCTGTAAGTAGTTTTCATGAATAATCGTAAATTTTCTTAGGTACTAAATTAAAGATAATACATATTTATATAAATAAATAAACATGATTTGTCTCATATATGTCACCTGTCAAGACAATTGAAGAACCGATTATTGAGGTTTTGAGTTTTGATGAGGATAGCTCAAGATCAGCGAGCACACTCATGCTGTCTAACAGGAATCAGTTTCATTAAACGTCGCACGACTAAGAAGTACGTAGGTGAAAAAAGAACGACATTTAGCATAACATTTGCACTGACAGCCGATTCTGGTAAATAGTTAGTGGGTGTGTTCACATGTAATGGTGTGTACAGGTTGGCGAGTGACGGCGACGATGCAGCAGGAGGCCATTTCACTAAACATGTTCGTAAGTGCACATTTGGGATCGTCTGGAAATTTCAATTGCCTGATTTACATTTATTGTGCATAGGCTGCAGCCTATTCTTACACGCAAATCTAATATCGGGTTAACTGTATTGTAATTTTGAAATTTGCGGCGTATATCAGAAAATGATAGGTAGGAAAATCTGTTTAATGGCGACGCGCTAGCGGAGCCATGAAACATGTTTTCTGACCTATCATTTTCTCATATACGCCGCAAATTTCACAATTACAATACGACTAACCTATTTCTAATGCTCCTTTACTGTTTTGCAAACTTTATCGAGTCACGTTGGAAAATCGTACCGGATTGCAGGCTGGTTGAGCAGGTCATACCGGATGGATCACACAAATAATATTTTGATCATCAAACTTCCTGATGTTGATACATATTGTGATAACTCATATAATCATTCGTGATATACTACAATTTGAGATGCAATATTACACAGGATACATACTTTCACTTTGTGTGAACGATCTATTACTGCCAACACATATGAAACGTGATCAACGGTGAGATATTTGTATTTTTTTTCGCTTCGGACCATGCAAATTTCGGACCAGGTCACCAGGACGTTTCGGACCAGGACGTTTCATATGCAAGCCAGCTGTATCTTCGACAATAATACCAGAATACCACTTAGGACATTTTATGTGAGTTACCCTTGTTTTGGTCGGTCATTATGTGGCAGAGTAAATTGACCGACCTCAAACTTAGTATTGGCTTAGGAATACATATTGAAATAATTTGCGACCGTTCATCAAAAATGATATACCTGTATATAATGTATGGCCATCAGCCAATCAGATTGCGTGATATTAATAGAGTGCATTAGAATAATTGTTTATAAGAAAAGAAAACATTGTTAATGTGAAATTTACAGACTATCATAATAAGCCATTCACAGCATCGTGACTGAATTAATATCAGTTAATAGTCGACAGTTTTGTGTGTAATTAACTAGGTAATATGCGGACAGAAGCCACATGTTCGGTCTGTGTGAACACTGATGGACGTTTGTACTTCTAGTAATCAGGAATGGATCACGACAAACCCGAGCGGCCGCAGCCTGTGGCTGGAGAAATTGGGATTATGGATTTTGCGTCCAGTATAGATCCAGTACAGCTCTACACAGTCCGCCATTCTATCAATAGAACACATGTCGTGTTTCTAACAAGCAATACTACGGTGTTCCATTTATTCCATCGTACTATCGTCATTGTACGTCGTGATATCGTACTATCGTCATCGTAGCATCGTTGTCATCGTAGCATCGTACTAACGTTATCGTAGTATTGTACTATCATCATCGTACTATCGTCATCATAGTATCGTACTATCTTATGCGTTAGAACGAATTGTAATGCGTTCGAACGAATTCGAATGCGTTAGAACGATATCATTGAACTCGTTAGAACGAATTCGAACTCGTTAGAACAAATCGGAATGCGTTAGAACGAGTTCGAATTCGTTAGAACGAAATAATTGAAATTATTAGAACTAGTTTGAATGCGTTACAACGAAATAATGAAATCGTTACAACGAATTTAAATGCGATACAACGAATTGGAATGCATTGGAACGAATTCTAATTCGTTACAACGAAATAATCAATTTGGTCAGAACATTTGTTTCTCTTCTCCCGTCCCTTATAAAGCTCCGTAATAGACATAACATACCAGATACAAACCTATTATTTGCAGGCAGACATTAAAGCCATAACGTATACGCGTGAATGGATATACATAGGTATATAATCACGTGATTCCCGAATGTTTTTGACCGATTTACGACGTGACGTAATCTGTGACGTCATTTTACACTATATTTTCTTTTAAATCTTCCTGACAAACGGACGGATTTTGATGTTATATAGCCCATCTTAAACGACGAATCATGTGTTTTATGGTTTCACTAAACTTTCTTTACAAAACCTTTCACAGCCGGGACGAAAATATAGAATTTATTTTATTTTTGTCTCTGACGCGAATGCGCATGTCCATCCGGAAGGCGATATCACGATGATAGGATATCGATTTTACGATATTCAGATGACGATAGTACGATATTACAATGACGTTAGTACGATACTACGATGACGATACTACGATAACGATAGTACGATGCTACGATGACGATAGTACGATACTAAGATGGCGATAATTGTTACACAGTGCATTATTAGTCATGCATCAGACATACACTGTTCGAGATACCATACATTTATATAATCGTGAGTCAGCAATCTGTTATTTCACCAGAAATGGAACTGGTATGTAGATTAATATAAATATATATTCCTAAGAATCAGTTGATTCACATGGTATGGACACGTGACCTTATTTTGGACCTTGAGTAAGTAGCATGCCTACATAATATATCTGACTCACATACTGGTAGCCTCACTTTGGACTTTGCCAAACAACGTGGAACGGCCTATTACATAATATGCCTTATGCGCCGGAATGGGCCTACACGATGATCAATGCGCAATTAGTAACATTGATGCCGGTATATATACCTAAGCTAAAAGGTTTGACGTCAGTTTTTTGCAGAATATGTTTTAGTTTAAGCTTTAGAGTTTACCACTACATAATTAAGACACGGAGAACTTGTAAATGTGCAGTATAATATATAACTGTAATATGTGACGATGTTGTTGACTTTCTCCTTCCCAACTCATGATTCGGCCGTAGTGGGACATGGGACGATCATTTTGTGGCCGTGACCTCGGATTTTATATATGATGTGTATATGTTTACCCTTGAAACCGCACGATGGCTGAACCAATGAGTGGGGGAGGTGATCCAAATGACAGAAAAACGCCAATTTAAACGAAAATGCATGGACATATTTCAAAAAAGTAGCAAGTCACTTGTTGGGGTTATCTACGACCGTTGGGGCACAGGGATTTTCAAAAGTAATACCATAGTTTGCTGGGGGAAAGCAAACATTTTAAAGAGTGGATCAAATCGGTTGAAACGTATTCTACACTGATGGGGGTAGACGAAGCGAGCATTTCTCTGGTTGCCTATCAATCAAGTAAATGGTCGGTAGGTGACTATCTGAGGCGGTACTTGCGAGCAAATGCCGATAACACATGGCATGATGTCAAGGTTAATTTAACGGCTACGTTTGCAACATGCCTTGCTATTACTCCGTAGGGTGAGACAAGTATCAAACTAAACAATACATGTGCATGTATATGCAGAACGTTGTGATAGGTGATTCTACATTGGAGGTAAGCCTGACGGGACAAAAGACAGACAGATGAATGGGTATTTTATTAAATATGCTTTTCAAGAAACAGACATACCATCATATGCATGATTGTGCTAAATGTGGGTTAGATCTTTCTGGACCGTATCCAAGGTCGTTGTCTGGAAACAAGTGCATCGTTAGCCTTGCTGATATATATTCAGGTTACCCAGATGCTTTTGCAGTACCAGATAAGACAGCGGATACCATTGCACTTTTATTTGTTGAAGATATATTTCCAAGGTACGGCTGTCCCCTGTTGATAATTGCAGAAAATGGGGAATTTTTAAGTTTAAGAAATGTTGTTATTTATCCGTTTTCATGTGATTGTATTGCTATTGTGCATTCAACCTGTAATGCAAAGAGAAAAATAGCTACTGTTGTTATTAATTGCTAATAACTCGGTGTCCAACTATCAAATGATGTGGACATTCTAAGGAGGAGAGGAGTGGGAGGAAGGAGAAAAGGAAGGACATTATGGCGACGTCGGAGAGACCGAAACGCTCTTCTTCACAAAGAGTGACGGACTACAAATCCTTTGGGGAGTCGGGCAAGTTAGACTGTACACTGGATACTATTAAGGAAGCGTTTTCTCCAGAGATGAGGAAGGACGAACAGTTGGAATTGCCAGCTTATGGTGTAGCGGGAACCGGGGGACGTTTGGATCCATCACCGATAGGGGCGAGTGGATCTTTCCGTAAATTAGGCGATGCCGGGAGAGTAGGGAACCCGTCGAAGCAGGTGCGCGTTTCGTCGGATGATGAGGATTTCTCTGATGATGAGGAAATTGTAGAGTTGCGGAATTTCTCGCCAGGAAGATGAGAAACGTCGGCTGACACGGCAACATGAGAAGGAGCGACTTAAGCTGCAACTAGCTAAATCAGCAAAGGAGGTGGAGACTCTGAAGAAAGGAGGTAAGGGAGAAATTTGTCAGAAACTTTCGACCAAATTTGGCAGAAAACGAGACACACACTCCCATGATGTACAATTCCCGTTGTCAAATTCCTGTGTAGATAGTGATAAATTGACAGTGAAGAACTTGAGAGACAATAATAAATTGCGCAGAAACGTTCAATCACAAATGAGAACGATGGGTTTAGCGGATAGTTCTTCGGAATCTAGCTCTGATTCTGAATTGGCTTCCAGTTCAGAGGGAGAAATCATTGTAAATAGTGACAATAGTTCTGGTTCTTCCTATTCCAACCATTCGACAAAGAAAAATAAAAAGAAACATGCAAATTCTAAGAAATCTGGTAGTCATGCCAGAGCTTCAGATAAGGTGAAATATCCACAAAAATGGCCACATTCTAATTTACAGTATGAATACGTTAACAAATCTGTACCATTTGCAAATTTGGATCTGAAATTGTTTGTAGCTGGAAAGCTAGACATAATTTCTGATCCGTCAATCTCGCGAGAGGAAAGAATAGGAAGAATTGAATTATTGAAAAATATTTTTTACGCAGCCTGGGTTAGGCGAATATAATTGGGTATAAATCAGTGGCGGGATGATTCGCAACAAATATAACAAGCCATCCTGTCAAAGCATATTTGGTGTTCGGAAGGGGGTAGAAAAAACTCGCGCAATGTATCAAACGGGCTATGAAGTGATAGTAAAAAGGAGTTCGATTCCTCCGAACAAGTATGGTTTTGCGCATTATTCAACCGGAATAAGTGTGCAAAATCTGGGGATCATTTTGATGTGGTTAGAGGGAGAATGAGACACTGTCAGCATATCTGCGGAGAGTGTTGGCTCAAAGATAGGAAGAAAAAAATCAAGCACCCTGAGTGTTCAAAGGAATGCCCACATTCATCAGCATGACGGACACATTTAAATGGCATAATCAAGACGAATGAACAACTAAGGAATCATTAAAGGGCAATTCCGATTCTAATCATGGACATAGTATTAAATTAGGCGTTCATAAAGTATGTAAAGTGAGTAATGAATCAGAATTAGATATTGATAGAAGAAAGTTTTTGGTTGACACGCACAATGAGGTGGTATAATCAGGTAGGCATAATTTTGAAGGCTGTAAAATCGTTATTAATAACAAATTGAATATCACTTTTTTGAAACACATGGTAGTTGGGTATAAAGACGTAGGCTTGTGTGATTTATTACAATGTTGTTTCCCTTTTGGATGTGTTGAGGAGACTTGTCCCAATGTTAAAGTTTTTCAAATAATCCATTTAATAAACCAATTTTTATTTCGCCACTAAATACAGTACCTAAGAAAGATTATATTGAAAGGCGGGTCATTTTGGATTTCAGCTTTCCGAATAAAAATGCATTAAATGATTCTATTGTGAAAAATCAGTATTTGGGTGATACGGTTACCTTAATATATCCTAAAATAGACGATCTTGTTCAAATAGTGAAACAGAAAGGGAGAAATTGTCTCCTTTTCAAGAGGGATATGCGGAAGGCATATATACAACTGAATATTTACCCTGGTGAATACCACAAAGTGGGATATAAACATAACGGACATTTGTTGTTTGATACCGTGTTGTCAATGGGACTCAGAAGTGCTGCTCAAATATGTCAGAGAGTGACAAATGCCATAGCATTTATTATGTTATCATTAGGACTGTGTATCTTAAACTACTTGGATGACTTGTGTGGAGGTGAAAAGCCAGAATTGGCAGAATTCGCATTTGGTACCTTGGGGGTATTCTGGAGAAATATGGTTTTCAGTATTCAAAAGAAAAAGCATGCATTCCTGCAACAAAAATGAGTTTCGTTGGTGTTCTTTTTGGATACAGAGAAATTAACTTTAGAAATTACACCGGACAGACTAAATGAAATATGTTTGTTAATTGAGAAATGGTTACAACAATCTGATACTTCAAAAAAAGAATTACAGTTTTTAATTGGTAAATTAAGTTTTGTTAGTGCTGTGGAAAAGCCTGGTCGAATTTTTGTTCAACGGTTGCTAAAATTTCTTCGATTCATATATAAAAGTAATGACATATTATTCCAGAATACCTTCGGAGAGACTTATTGTGGTGGCATACATTTTTGCCAACATATAATGGTATTTCGATGATGTCGTTTGAGCAATGGTCGGTGCCGGACGGCATATTATCAGCAGACACATGTTTATCGGGTTGTGGCGGGTTGTTTGGCAACTTATATTTTCATGCAGAATTCACAGAATTTGTGGTAAATCAGCATTTACATATTAATGAATGGGAATTATTAACACTTGTTGTGGCTCTCAAGTTATGGGGATCTAGACTGAAGGGGTGTAAAATAGTCGTGTTTTGTGACAATCAATCGGCGTGTTCTGTATTGAACAAGGGGGCAACACACAGTGAATTTGTACAAAAATGTTTGCGTGAAATATGTTACTTAGCAGCGAAGGAAGAATTTGAAATTAGAGCAAGGCATATAGCCGGCATATATACTAGATTGTCAGATTTGTTGAGTCGTTGGCATTTGGATTCGCAGTATAGTACTACATTTAGTACAGAACTGGGCTGTGAAGGAGATGAATGCTTCCTTTCAGAAGAAATGTTTCATTTATCAGAATGCTGGTAAGATTTCTGATGAGTAGTTTGTCGTTGTTATTGCAGATTCCCAGTTAAAGGTGTTACAAGATGAATTGCGAACGTCCAAAAATCCGGTTTTGCTGACGGTACTAACAAACACTTACGAACGCAGTGGGAAAGTTATTTGTTATTTTGTACTTATTTTGGTTTTATATCTGTGCCAGCGTCTGCAGTAGTGGTTTCTCTGTTTGCTAAATTTTTGAGTCGTTCATTCAAATCAGTTGATGCGATAAGAAATTATATCAGTGGTATTCGCACAATGCATTTACTGTTAGGAGCAGAAATTGAATTTAATGCTTATTTAGTTAATTTGGCTTTTAAAGGGTATTAACCGGTTGAATTCTCATTGTGTTCATCAAGCTGCACCAATTACTCTACATATTTTATTGTTGTTTCATGATAAGCTGGACTTTTCGCGACCTTTAGATACATGTTTTTAGTGTTTATTCTTATTTGCATTTGTTCTGTTAGCTCAAATTTGGTGGTAAACTCAAATGCTGACGTTTCTGAGAAATATCTTTTGAGGAGTGATGTTAAGGAACTGGGTGATATTTTATTGGTGACATTTCGTTGGACAAAAATTTGCAGTTTGGGGAACGTTTATTACAGATCCCGTTAATAAAATCTGATTCATTATTATGTCCGGTTACAGCATCCAGTAAGTTGGTCAAAATGGTTCCGATTACAAATAAGAAACCATTATTTTCTTTCACCCAAAATAAGTGTATCACTTAGGCAATGTTTCAGACGAAGTTAAAGTTATTTATAACATTTCATGCAATTATATGCATGGAATTACCTGTGAAAGAAAACCCGTAATTATCAGATTACAAATAATACACCGTCAGATTACAAATAATACACCGTGAAGAGATCACCCGTAATCACCGCGTGCACTGTCTCGCACTGTGGAAATTCTGGAACTACTTTCGCGAGTTGTAAACGGAAGTGACCTCCCGAGCGTGTGACGCGTCTGCATTCCACAAGATGGCTCAGCTGACAGACTGGGATTGGCAAGAAATAGATTTTCTACTAAGTCAATCGGATTTCGAAGATCTACCAAAGTCCACAAATACCGACAATCAGCAAACAAACCAAAACAGGTTTAAATCTTAAGTTTTCTCATCCACCAAATTCTCTGCCGATCTGCAAATCATTGGCAGACATATACCAAATTCTCCCAACCTCTGGCAATGTTGACATTCGTAACACAGGAGAAATGGGACTTTATGCCATTTGTAACCAGAATCTAGCCACGGGTCTGCTCTGTTCGGCGTTCAGTCAATAATACATACATGTGCGGCATGCTTCTACCAAACAGTATATCTACTCAGCACAGTGAGAATGACATTTCTGCAACAACTGAAAATGCGTTGATAGAACCACAGGCGATTGAAGTTCCCTATCCACATTCAGAGCCCCCCCCCCACACCTATACTATTATAAATATATAAGTATAGTCGGACCAGATTGATTTACCTAAGGGGCTATTTGGGTGGGGAGTTCCATAGCATGTGATAGAACACAGCTGTCCTACCTACTGTTTTGATTGTAATAACTTCCTGAACATTAATATCACAAAGCCAAAGAAAATGTCACGAAATTTGATAATTAGTTTATATAAAATTCCCTTCAATTGTGTTTAATGACGGCCTGGCAACAGCTATGGTAATTTTCTGCACGGTTAATGTGGTCAAATTCCATATTTCACCTGATGTAATGGTGCGAAATTTCCAAATCCAATAGAGGATATTCCATCGTACATTTTGAATAGCGGGAAATAATACATGAGTGTGCGTCCGATTCCGAGTAAGCAAAGAGTGAGCGTTGCTTGCACATAAGCCGAAGCACACGAGTGTATTATTTCCGCTATTCCACATATGTTTTCCTTTTATTGAAATAAACAACATCTTGGGATAATATATTTATTTTGGAACATAGTATATGTGCTGAAAGCATATCACTGACCAGAGCTCCAGATAAGGTGCGTATTGGAGTAAATTTTGCGCACTTATTTTAGCAGCATACACAGTGATTATCAAAAGTGGGAGTACAAATGTACTCACACAAATGTGAAAATATGCATTGATTATTGAGTATTGAAAATACTGTAATAAAGTTGAATTTTACTTAATTGAGCAGCAAATGCAATTTGCAGCTGAAATAAGTGAATTTTTAAATATCTTTTATGTTTTTTTTATGATTTGTTCCATATTTAATATGGAAGAAAATCAATAATACATTTGTAAAAATAAAATACGTATTGAATTTGAAATATGGGGGAAGGGGATAATACTCTTTAGATACAAACATTATCTGGAGCTCTGACTGATTTGGAATAATACCTATACTTGGGTTTTGGGCTTTAGAAGCACTTTGGGACATCACCAATTTTAATAGGTCTCCAGTGACATCACCCATCACATACCTTCAAATGTGTGATTATCAATGCGAAATATGAATGAATGATATCACCCACTCGATTATGTGATATCTTCCTTTCCAATAGGTGATATCATCTATTCTAATGTGTGTTATCACCCATTTGAATAGGTGATATCACTAATTGTAATGGGTGATATCAACTATGCGTTTTGAAGTGGTGATATTACGAATTTGAATACATGGTATTCACACTTTTGTGTTGAATCCGCGATATCACCCATTTGAAAATGCGATATCACCTAATGAATGGGTGTTACCATCCATTCATTTTGACAAATTTGAATTTATTAGTCTTGAAAATTATTTGTACGGGTTTCGCTGTGAGAAAACCTGTAATCAACTCATTCCAAATAATACACAGTGAAGGGAACACCCATAAAATGTATGCTGATTTGTTGTTGCAGATCACACTACTGGTACAGAAAACAATGCTGGTGCAGCTGCCGAAGAATGTCATCGCTTTGTGGAGTATTCAAAAGCGGAGGCAGATGAATTTATTAACAGCATGGAAAACACGTCAACCAAGAAAAAGACAGATTGTGACACGAGACAATTTAAAAGTTACCTAAATGTGAAGGGAGAGGAAAGGGACATAGAGACAATACCCATGGCTGAACTGGACACACATTTTGGGAATTTTCTCTTGGGAGCAAGGAAAATTAAAGATTCCGGGGAATATGAACCATCACACTACGGGTATTTATGGGCAGTCTGGATTGTTATTTGAAGAAAAAAGGTTGGACATGCGGTGTAACAAAGAAATCCATTGTTTCCGCGTAGTAATGCATCTTTGAAGGCAAAGCAAAAGGACTTGAAATCACAGGGCATGGGAAACAGACCCAATGAAGCCGATGAAATGACGGACGCAGACATTGAAAACTTGTTCCAAAAAGGAGTACTGGGCACTCACTCACCGACGTCGTTAATAAATCTTCTGCATCTGAATTTTTCACTCGTTCTTGGAATGCGGGGCGGATTAGAACAGAGACAGTTAAAATGGGGGGACATCGAAGTAGGGGTCGATGAAGATGGCGATGAATTTTTCATGTGCTTTCTGCTATGCATGTGTTATTTTTTTTTATTCTCCAAATAAGGTATCTGAAGATTTGGAGAGTGCTCAAGTATTAAATATAAATCATTGTAAATACAATGTATGATATTCCATTGTACATGTTTAAACATGAGTAGCACTGCGGGTGAAAGCATCTGAACAAGTATGGGTATAATCACTGGGAATTAATTTCAAACAAATTATCATGTTTTTTTCTCTCACAGTGAAACTCATTCAATTACATAATGCATGTATTATAAAGTGTGTAATAAAAACGATCTGATAAGTTTAGCTAAGGATAAATAATCCCAGTTATACGGATGTATTTTACTATTTCATGTCTTTTATATATTGTGTATCTGTGTAGCCGAGACCCACCCATTGCAAAATATGGTTACAATAACAGCCCATTCTGTACTCGCGTTTTGCAAATAAAATATGAACAAAAGGTTAATCCGGGTCAAAGTATGTAAATTTCATGTTTACTATTGGTAATTGCAAGTTTTTGAAGAGAACTGTGAAGAATTTAAACGGCTCGCTAGTCACAAAATGCCAGGATACAATGGGTTGTTATTGTGACTAAATTTTACAACAGACGGCTCTCAGGTAGAAGGATACAGATAATATAAAAGGCAGATGAAAGAGTAAAAGCCATCCGTGTATTTGAGATTGTGTAAGCAAGTAAAAAACATGAGTAAAATACACCAATACGCGTGTTATCAGTAGCATATTTCATAAAAATTGCCAAGTACTAAAAGGGTACTTTGAGGGAGTAATTATTTATTTGTACTGAAAAAACATTTTTGTCATAACAAGCAAATACCTGTTTATATTTGACGAGTAAAATTATGCAACGTTGATATACTGCATTTATTACATTATCAAATTATGCAGCATTGATATACTGCATTTATTACATTATCAAAGTCATTGTTTTGATTATAAAATATTGTATTGACTATTTCATTAAATAAAAATATAATTAACTTAAGTATAAATTGAAAATTGATCCCCCAAAGTACACTTAGCGTATTTAGCAATTTTGGTTAGATGGGCTACAGGAGCTCTGCAAGATAATTCAGTTGAATGTGTTACGGATACAAATGTATGTATATGTGTTGCCTAAATAAATTATATTGCTGCAAGCAATGTGCTTTGGTTCTTGTCCAAATAATGGTGCTGCCGGGTTTGGGTTCATTTCTGGGCAGGGAGCGCGACAGCGATAGTCCATTAATAAGTTTCCAGACGCCAAAGGTATGAAACACAAACATTATGTAACCAACCAGTCAGTAAATATAATGTAGCAGCTCTGGGATCCAGTAAATGTCCAACAACTGACATTCCCGACTCCGCCTGGCACACCGTCCTCGTGCCGTCGTGGTCGACTCTTGCTCGGTTCCAATTCAATGTTTCGAGCAGCAATCAGAACGAGTGTGTTTATGGCCTGTGCTGAGGAAACCACGATCCAACGATAAATATTGGACGGTGAATGTCTGAAGCCGTGTTACCATGTATTTCCAGCGTTATTAAATACTCCATTATTCAAAATAAAATCACAACTTTCCGAAACTCGATATCCGCCATTTTATTTTACAGATTTAGCCTAGTTAGTGACGCCAGTTGTTATAAAAATAAGCTCCGCCCACACTAATTCATACGCATATGGAAACGCCCCCCGAAACATTTATACAATGCATATTTGTTCGCTTTTTTTCAGAAATGTAATAAATAGGATATTCCATCGTACATGTTGGAATAGCATGAAATAATACACTCGTGTACGTCGCCTTCCGCGTAAGCAACTCGTTTACTCGTTGTTTACGCGGAAGCCGACGCACACTTGTGTATTATTTCACGCTATTCCAACATGTACGATGGAATATCCTATATTGATTTCGGAGATTGGTTTGGATCCATACAATTACTCTTCTCATAGTTTTAGACGGGGTGGTACGACCTTGGCCTTTCAAGCAGGAGTACCTGCAGATTTGATACAACTTCAAGGTGATTGGCGCAGTGACGCATATAACAAATATCTAAAATTCACTATAGATGATAAATTACTTGTGGCACATAAAATGAATAACCATATTAAGTATACACATTTTTGATCTGTTCTAGGTAAAAAACAGACCCTCATTAGTGTGACCCCATCGCAAAACATGTCGACGGAGTTGAAAGCCTAGTCGTTTAATCCTTTCCAGGGATAACTTTAGGAGGACTCGCCTTTGAAGTCACTAACAATCATTTTATGAAGGGTAAAATCATGGATTCTGAATTTGTGATTGTACACGCTGGCACAAATGACATTAACAGTATGCAAATAGAGGATTTTCCTGCTGCGGTTAATAATATGTTCGCAGCCATTAAGGGTGTCAAACCTCATGATAAAATTTTGTTTTCTGCCATTCTTCCTAGGCCTGTAGACTTCAAATATATTAGGATTAAAGTGATCAAATCAAATAATCGGATTAGGAGATTTTGCAAGTACCGGAAATTTCCGTTCCTTAAGACTTTTCGTCCGTTTGTGGATAAAAAAGAACATTTCAGGCATATGTTTGCTGTGCGAGACGGGGGTCTACACCTTAACACAGAAGGTTATAGAGTATTAAGTAATTATTTCTTGCAAGTGGTAAAAAACGATAGGAACTCATAATGTATGTTATTCATAGTCTTATATGATTGATTGACTAGGGAAAAGTGTAAATCCGGATCAACGGGCATGATATGCTAGTTGATTAGGGATTGCATTGAACCAGATTTGTTTGTCAAAATTTACATACAAGTGAAATTGTTAATCGATTCATGATATGCTTTTAGTACATGTTGTATTATTTGCGGTTGCTGTCTTCTTTTCTTCCCTATTTTCAGGATTGAGGAAATTTGGCATAGACTTGTAAAGGCACTGCTATATTTTCCGTCGTTTTGGGATTTCATGATGGTTGGTTAGAAGACCCTAAACAATCCTTCTGAATTGGCAAAGGTAAAGAAGTACAGAACCTGCACATTTGTGAGTAAACATATTTCACTAGGCTGGTGGTACCCAGAGCAAGTGGTGCAGTAGCACCGTTTAGTTGGGGTTCCAGTGGTCGGCTTTGTGGAGTTTTAGGCGTTTGTAACCTGTAACCCGATGATATTTTGTTAAAATGACTCTGTGTGTCTGTACTTTACATTCTGCGACTTTTAGGCTTAACATATTTACTCTAATAAACATTTTGCTCCTTTATATTATTACATTGAATACGCTTTTTTTCGTGCAGACAATTTATGACAGTTTTCTTCCGTTTCTCTAATCTGGTTTATACAATAAAACATATTTATTTGTAAAGTGATTATAGTTTGATTTTAATTAATATCATATTACGGGTTGCTACTTTGGACGTCTTACTTATTTGCTATCCGTTCACGTTTTGTGTTTGGTGGGCCTTCGGCTTGGCGAGTAGAGAAATTTAATTTCTCTTTTGCGGTTTTGTTAACCACATTTTGTTGTGATCAGTTGCTCAATGTCCTAGTGTGTTTTTAAGTATAAATATTCTGGATTTACTTAGCTGAAAATCACATCTACCATTAAACCTTGAGAAGTTAAGTATTATTTTTTTATAATTTGTACTTCCATTATTGAATTGAGAGTAATTGGGAATTTTTAGATCTAAAAATGTTAATTACGTCGAAAGCTGGAAATAAAGTTTTATTTGCTTCCTTACTGCTTCCGGTCTTTTTCCCATAGTCTGGTTTACGGTTTTGTTTGGTATTCTTCCTTCGTGTGTAAAACTTTAATCAGTCAAATTTATAATTTAATTTGCGAAGTATTGGTCCTTTTGAAGCAGTTATATTATATTATTATTTATTCCAGAAATTACCTATTACATTGTTTTTATTGTTAAATTTTATAATAATTTATTGTTGTTTGTGGATTGTCTTGGTTACTAAGAATTCCGTTCTTCTGATTGGTTTAAACATTATTTCACTATCATACCGGTTCAGGTTTCTTTCTTTCGTCATTCGTGATTTTTGGCTTCATAGCATAAGACATGAATTTCTTTCACCCGCCCGCCCAATTAGCCCTGTGTTTAATTGAATTGCTGTATGTATATGTTTATTCCTTGAAAAGGTTCAAGAAATGAAAGTGGGAATAATTATTACGGTAGGATCCACTTTATTATTAAGTAGTATGATAATATGGGATTATGTGTGTGCCAATGTGGGCGAGTGGAGAAATTTAATTTCTCTTTTGTGGTTTTGTTAACCACATTTTGTTGTGATCAGTTGTTCAATGTCCTAGTTTGTTTTGAAATATAAATATTCTGGATTTACTTAGCTGAACATCACATATACCATTAAACATTGAAAAGGTAATTATTGTTTTTTGTACTTTGTACTTCCATTATTGAATTGAGAGTAATTGGTGAGAACGTCAACCGGGTCGTAAAATAACACGTGAGAAATTAAACATACATCATGTTACAAACTAGTTCTATCATCCTCAGTCTAATGCATAGGTAGAGCAATCACATCGTACACTACATGAAGTTTTAAAGACAATGTAAACACTTGGGAAGTGTTTTTGAATCAAACGTTGGCGGCCATAAGATTTAATGTAAATGACTTGTTCATTCCATTTTTACCCTTGTACAATCGGGACGTTGTTTTACCAATTGATACAATTTTAAGACCAAGACGCAAATATACAGGTAAGGATTCCCAAAAAATTTCTTTGGAACATTCGAACAATAACATAAATCGTTTATATTGATCCATAAACATCACAGGAAGGCTAAGAAACATTAAGCTAAATACGCCGATAAAACAGTAAATATGTCAAATTTGAGATAGATAATCCAGTTCATTACAAAACATTCCGACGTAAAAATAAACTAGAGACGAAATGGAAACCATGTTATATGATAAATGAACAAACATGTCAACACTTACGTAAAGGGTAACTAATTACGTAGTTCAACCAATTAGTGAATCTGATGCGGTGATTCAGCAACAGATGTAATCCATGATCGTGATATTGACCAATTAAATAGGCTGTAACTGATCGTTACCGCAAGGTGCGAGATAATTCAGATAGCGAAGATCTTATTGCTCTCTTTGAACTAGCAAAACGAATCAGGAGTAAACGGGCTAATAGGGCAGCTGCTTCAGATAAGGAATTCAATAACTCAGATAATGAGATGATTTCTGATTCCTCGTCTAATAATTCAGACTCGGATACTGAAGCGGAGATGTCGGTTATGAGATATATTTGAATCAGGGCAGGCCAATATATAAGCAGACATCAGTCACACGGAATAAGGTCAGACCGAGAATTAAGCGTAACTCTAGAAAGAGTAACAGCATGACAAAACTGTTAACGACAATAAGCGAGTTGTCAAAGTAAAGCTTAAGATCGTACATACAAATTATTGTGTATAGCGAACTGTCGCCTCCATAACATTACATTGATTGCACTGATTGCAGTGTTTGTGTTTATTATTAACAAGTTGTGTTATGTTATATTTCAGACACAATGTGGGGCACAGCAATTGTTATACTTGGCTTAACAGAGGGATGGGTAATTAACGAAAGTGTTGTTTTCGATAAAAAACAATCACGTCTCAACTACACGCACCAGATGGTTGGTATCATATGTTATTGATGCTGATACCTTTGAACAGTTTCTACATTACATGATAACATAAGCACATTGCAGGCGTGCTATCATGGCGGGCGTCAGGAGCCAGATGAAGTCGGTCGCCACCCAAACGGATGACACGGAAGCGACCTGTGTGAAAGCTGTACATACATCAACACAAACCGGGGGCCCGTTTCACTAAACTTTGTACGACTAAAATGTTCGCAAGTGCAAATTTAGGATCATCTGTAAATTGCAATTGATATATTTACATTTATTGAGCATAGGCTGCATATGCAGCCTATGCTCAATAAATGTAAATCCAATAATTGTTTACAAGAAACCATTGTTAATGTGAAATATACAGAATATCATAATTTTGCACTTACGAACATTTTAGTCGTACGAAGTTGAGTGAAACGGCTCCAGGGTCTACAGGGGACCATCTCGACGTACAGCCGTACGAACACGATCGACGTCTTATACATCTCAGATGGGGGCCGTTTCATTAAACTGCGTGCGACTAAAGTGTTCGTACGTGCAAAACTATAATAGTCTGTAAATTTCATATTAACAATGTTTAAATGTAAATCCATCAATTGAAATTTCCAGACGATCGTAAATTTGCACTTACGAACATTTTAATCGTGCGAAGTTTAGTGAAATGGCCCCCTGGTGCAGCAAGCGATAACTGGAGCGACTCCGATGAGGACTTTAGCAATGTGATTTGATTGATTTAATAACGTTTACTGCCGCACACACTGCAGACCCAGCGCATCATGGATTGGATACTGTTTTCATTCGGAGTTACAGTTACATTCGTAACATTCCGGATTATACGTGCTGTTACTGCAGGAAAATAATTAACAATATTTCCAAAATCGGAATTTAACCGACGGCGCTGCAATCAAAATTTAACATTTTTTTTAAAATTGGCTCTTTCATGTTTTATGTGAATACGGGAGGGTGCATACGATCTTTATTATCCATGTTTCCATTTCTCTTTACCGAGACATTACTACCTTTGCATTATTAATGTCCGCCTAATGTTAAACTACTGACAACTTGGCCCATAAACAAGACCACTATTACCGAAATATCCATGTAATGTTCCCTGATAATTGGTTTATAATTGTAATTGCTGCCCAGTCTTAACATCCCATTAATGTCAGTGTGTATCTCCTCCATTCACATGCGTGCCATTGAGCGTCTGGTAATCTGTCATGTCGGTATTTATCTCTGCGTATTTCATCAATCTTTGCAAAGACTGTTACACAGTGACCCATAGTCATGCATCAGACATACACTGTTCGAAATACCGTACATGTATATAACAGCGAGTCAACAATCTAAGATATCGCACCAGAATACAGCCAGGTTGGGAATTCGGTTCTGATTGGTTGTGCCCGACTTGTAATCTAGTTCAGCCGGCTGGGCTGTATGGCCTCCGGGTTGTGATAAGAGCTGGTGCACCAAGTGTTCTGTAATCGCTGACTCAGGGCATGAATGACGAAGTCGCGAGTGGAATACTTAACAATTGAGAGTCTGTACCAGTATGAATGTGAAGTTGTATTATAGGTGTACATACTACTGTCAAATTATCGTGCATGTATACTGTGCATACTGAGGTCGTGATTAGGAATATTTTTCACTACGCCGGTCGCTACCACTATTACCACCATTCATTACCACCATGAAGCACATCTATTCTGTTTTAGACATGTATCTTGCTTCGTTTGCAACATTTCTACCATGCTCTCCTTCATGAAGAAATAAAGGCACACGGTCACACTCTTGTTTGGACCTTGAGTACGTAGCATATATCTACGTAATATCTGATCCACAGAGTGGTAGCCTCACTTTGGACGTTGCTAAGTAACGTGGAACGGCCTTTTACCTAACATGCCGTATGAGTCAGAATGGGTATACAGGATGATTAATACACAATGAGTTTTGTTATCAGTATATATACCTGAGCTAGGAGGTTTGAAGTCAGATTTTCAGAATAAATTTTTGTTTAAGCTTTAACGTTTACAACTATATACGATTAAGGCACGGGGAACTTGTAAATACGTAGTAATAATATATAACTAAAGCCTGTGCCGATGTTGTTGACTGTCTCCCGTATCAACTCGTGATTCGGCCGTAGTGGGTCATAGTACGATACTATGATGACGATACTACGATATTACGATACTACGATACTACGATACTACGATACTACGATACTACGATACTACGATAGCGATATTACGATGGCCTAAACGGAACACCGTACAATACAGATCGTTATCCGGCTAAATGTGTGTGCTATTTGACCGGAAGCTACACATGTCACAAATCATTTAAACCACATTTATCCAGCCACGGATCTGTTTTAGCCACCAATTACAGTTAATATATATGAAACTAGAAACATGAATGTTCACGGCTTTTATACGGAGCTCTGCAGGGGACATGCATTTTTGTTTATTAATTCGTTCCCACGAAATAACAATTCGTTCCCTCAATTTAACAATCCGTTCCCTCGAATTAACAATCCGTTCCCACAATATAACAATTCATTCCCTGGAATTAACAATTTGTTCCCATAAAATGACAATTCGTTCCCTCAATTTAACAATTCGTTCCCTCGAATTAACAATTCGTTCCCACGATATAACAATTCGTTCCCACGAATTAACAATTCGTTCCCGTGGGAACGAATTGTTATTTCATGGGAACGAATTGTTAAATTAAGGGAACGAATTGTTAATTCGTTGGAACGAATTGTTAAATTGAGGGAACGAATTGTTATTTCGTGGGAACGAATTAATAAAAAAAAGAATTCTACGTCCCTGCGAGGCTCCGTACATTTGCATATCAACATAGCGTGATACAAACGCGCGTCTCTATCAGTAAATTAAGGAGTATTAAATATATGTATAGCGGGCACTCGTAATTTACAAAACTGGTGGAATGGTTACATAATTATGAACTTAATATGTAATGTCTATAAATAACATATATAAACACGAATGTCTGTGTTTCTTGTATGATGCTACAGTGGATGATACAGGCCAGTAATGTTATTGTCTGTTTTATCTCATCCTATTTGCATCTATATCAAGGTGCATGATTACGTGGTTACAACAACAACAACAATGGCTGAAAGTGTTGAAAGCGCGCCCACTCCAAGGTAAGTTTTATTTGATATTTTCGTTAATAGGCAACGGATTTTGATGAAATATGGCGCAGCAAACGCGTCTTCATGAGCTGCATTTGGTGGTACAGGGAGTTCGGCACATATAGACACGGAAATCGATTCTTCGCAAAAACGACAGAAGTTTGGGCCAAAGTACCGAGACCACCAAATGCAGCTTAACAAGACGCGTTTGACGTCCCATATTTCATTAACATCCGTTACATAATAAGGACATACTAAATGAATACGTACTTTGAATCGGAGAGCTTCTGGAAGTTTCAGTACTTGTTGTTGTTGTTGTAACCACGTGATCATACACCTTGTATATTTTCCATACGAATTTGAGAACTACTACTACAGGAGAATCTCTCTAAACTGGATACTCTGTGGATCCCATTGTGTTTAATTTCTAAAAGATGGGTTTCACCTCCCGCATGGCTGGAATTTGCCTCAAATCGGTTCTACGTATCCGCCTACAGCTTTTATTCTAATTTCACGAAATTCCTGCCAATATTGGACAATCATGCTCTACATATATGTGGCTGTGACTGCAGAAATGGGGCTTATGGGATGTGTGACCAGTGTAGCTCCTGATCAAATAGCACACGCCTCTAGCCAGATAATGATTTATATTGCTTCATGGAAGCATGGCGGATGTTTCATTAATGGAATGGCGAACAGTGCAGATCCTGATCAGACTGTGCGGATGTACAGGCTGATCTGGATCTACGCTGGTCGCAAAACCCATAAGCCCCATTCGCGATCTCTCATAACATATATTTACAAACAATTCGCTATTTTCAATAAATGACGTCGAAAGTTGACAAAGTTAATATAGCAAATGTGGAAATCTCTTCTACATTAATGTTATGGAAAATTCACCATCTTACGACGTCATTTACAGAAAATATCACAGTTTCTGTTGAAATGTTTCATCACAAATCGCACATGTTCTTAGGTACAAAATCACATGACGCGTCTCAATTATGCCGTCAGGAGTATTTCGAAATGAATATAAACGGGATTGTCCAACTATAGTTGCAAGTGTAATAGTGCATCAACATACCTTCATGCGCCAAATGTAGTTCGGATGCATTTGTGATTTTCTGCCTTTACACATACATGTATGACACTTTCTGCAATTTGATGAGGATATATACGGTTTGGTAGAAGATGTTTGTTTCACTAACATAATCGCGAACAACGCAGACCCTGATCAGTCTGAGCTGATGCGCATGTTGATCTGGGTGAACTTTAAGTACACACGTCATAACGGGTTGTATGGTAGTTGTGCACACGTATCGCTAATATGTGGCTGTGACTGGATACATGGGAATGATGAGTTTTGTGACCAGTGTGTATCCAGATCAGCCTGTGTGTTTGCCATTTCATCATTTAAACACCGGTCATGCTTCTAGCAAGCAATATAGATCGTTATCAGGCTAAAACAGTGTTATATGATCAGGAGCTACACTGGTAACAAATCCCATAATAAGGCTCGTATCTCCACCTCCCTCACAGACACTGGACAGGAACAGTTAGTACAAACACATTGTCCTAGCAACCTAGCATATGCATGGAAACTGTGAATTCCATATTTTAAGGCTCCATATCGATCACAGACACGGAGTGTTCTATATAACACAAGTACAATAAGATGATGAGGAGTTATTACTATTCAATATTGTGCTCACCAAGAAGCATGTAACAAATAAAATACTATAGGAATGAATGGCCTTTTTGTGGAATTTATCGGGGCATAAACTTGGAAAAGTCGCGGGAATACTGGACGAAGGCCGGAAGGCCTCCTCCAGTATTCCCGCGAATTTTCCATGTTTATATCCCCGATAAATTCAACAAAAAGGCCATTCATTCCTTATAATTCCAGCATTTGAAATAAATTCATCAAGAAAATGTGTTTATTTTCCGTTTTCTTAAGAATTATTTTAACTGGAAAGTAGTTCGGCGTGGGAGTTTACTGGGATATAAATTTTGGACAGAGACTTGCTACGAGCCAATCAAATGTTAGGGAATTGTATAAATATTGTTGTGCTGGAATTATATGACTTTATTCTCCAGAAATCCGTTGTTCATTGCAATACATAAGGTAGTATTCTCTCTGCCCACATTATCCACACCGTTTCTCTGATGCCCACTTTATCATATGGTAATTTCGCCGTCATCGCAATAATACTGTTATATACACGTCCATTCCGTTGAAACATATGTGTTTACAGCTAAGTAACAAACCAAAACCATATAAGATGTACAATACCTGAATCGAGGTAAAAACACACGATTTCGCTGCCACATACACACAAATGCGCACCAGCACACGTCTTGATTCCCCTCCGTGGGAATGGTGAATAACGTATACCCTAATAAAACACTTTCGTATTGCAAGATGTTTAGTGACACGGGCCCGAGATCACGCAGCCAATTTCCGAATTTTATTTCCAAAACTGTGGTGGTTGTGGAGAACAGGCCGGAAAGACCACGAAATACCCAGCAGTAGAGAATACTATACTCTTATGCGCGGTCGGCGCGGTCGGGGCGGTCGGCGCGGTCCGTGTGCTTTATTTAATGAAAATCGGTGCAATAATAAGAAAATTATAATAAAAACAATACCGGAGCCGAGGCGAAATCAGCTATTTTCTCTCTTCACATATAAACACACGCACACACAGTGTGAGTATATTGTATGTGTTTTACGAACGTTTCACGCATCATTTACGACATCATAATTCGTAATGGAGCATTTTCCAATTTCGTAAAGTATATAGGGACTTGCCATCAGAAAATGCGATAGTGTTATTGCTACTTGAATTGTGATACATATCAAATCACGCAATTCTAAAATGTTGTCAAACCATGTTTTATTAAGAAAGAATACAACATATAAAACAACAGCAGACGGTAATGTTCGTGTCCCGCAATCAAAGTCATTAATGCCACTGTTGTCAGAGAGCGGCACTATGCTATTATATGATCAAGTCCGGTTAACAACTCAACTAAATGATATCAGTTTACTGTAACCTTTACAGTCTGGGACTCGTCTACGTACATTTATCATGCTGATATCAATAATGCCATATTAATACTCATTTATTCGCTGGAAAAAGAGATATTTTCTCACGTGAGTTAAATTAATACCATTATACATGTTTACCTAATGAATAATTTGTACATTACTCCACTCCCTATATGCCGTTATCAGCATGGGAGGATGTGATTGGATGTGAATGATATTTGTTAAAATACAATATTTACATTGTCATTACATTGTCATTACATTCATAATGGAAACGCCCATTTGTATTGCGTTTATATCCCAATACATTACAATAGCTCCACGCGACATTGTTGATTAATTAACGCATGTTTGACGTCGTTAAAATACACGACGTTCATCGCTGTTGACAATAACGTCACGTTATTGACCGGCAACGTCGCTGTTCTATACATTGCGACAAAATGACATAACACAATAATATTCCTAACGCCGTATTTGGTATTTACATGTTTTGAAAATATCAGAACATGCAATGTAATACATGTAGTAAAAACATGGGTTAATGCATTTACTGTAGTATGAAAAACATGGGTTAATGCATTTACTGTAGTATGAAAAACATGTGGTCTGTTTAAAGTTTGCGAAGAGCCCATGCAACGTGAAACGCAACAGCCCATGGTTTACTTCCTTATGTACAATACAAATCATCGACAATGACATTAGATCATCAATGAGGACAGTGCCCGTTTCACTAAACTTCTTACGATGCGAACTTTCTTACGTCTAAGATACGATACTTTTCGTACGAACTTCTTGCGAACTTCTTACGTGCGTTTCACCAATATGTTAGTGCGAAATTTCTTAAGTTACGAACTTCTTAAGAACTCTTCAGTATTGGAAATCCATCAAGCCCTTTGAATGCAAACTTCCGGTCCAACTTTGACAACCAGACGACAGCTGTCAAATCAACTTCCTTCGTCGAGCATGCTGAAAACCAGGGAAGTGAATTGGACTGACATTGAGTGTCCCATCCACGGCGTCCAGGGTGTTCTGAATCTTGGCCACACTGTAAAAGGCTTGTTTACAGTTGGCCAGGACTTGTTCCTCGGTGGGAAAACTGATGTTGTCCAGTCGATTATTTATGGCTGAGACAACATCATTAATACACCGAGAAACTGAACTCCTAGAGGCACCGTGGATGTCGCCAGCCTCGGAGTAGAACTCACCCTTCGCCAGGTAGGGCAGGGTAACAAATGTCTGCAAATGCTTCAGTCTTTGATGATCTCAACTGTGATTTGTATTTGCTTTAGCTTGTTACTGTATACTATACGGGGCATGGAGTTGCTATATTGGCAATCTAAATGTATGCAATGCATCAATAACTTTGACATCTTGTGGCGTTTGACACATACCACACATAATTTGACATACCCATAAATACAAGTTTGTGCAACGTCCTATTGGTTGTTTTCATCACACTTATATACAGAGTCTGATTTCCTATTACTTTTAGGGGAAGGGGCCAAGTGGCTTTGGTGTGGTATGGACCTGGAACCAGGTCAGGTTATACTAATTTCAGGGCTGAATACACATTATTTTTCTATGTAAATATTCCGTTCTGATTTTGGGATTCCCCCCTACCCCTCCCCCCTCCCCCCAATGCAGCAGGTTGAATACAGCCTGTTGTATAGCTTTCTGGCATAATAGTTATAGCACGCTGTTGTCATATCTGTCTATGATGTATTGCACCACATTATAATACTGTTTCTGCCATATTATTTGCTGTATGTGTCAAACGATCGAAGTGACGAAACTGTTAGATGGCTGTACATACAAAGATGGCGGAGATGGCAACTCGATGTATCATATAGTATAAAGTAACACACGATGTTGTTTTCTGAACATGTTCTAGAAATGGCTGCGAACATTAGACGGACATGGGTAATATTCCTAATATGACAACAAATTACATATATTACTTTTGAAAGTTATTTGATTTGTGTTTTCATCCATTTCACCCCTACACCACACTACAATTATAGTGAATCACTCCTCCTTAAACCACATTATATCAGACTGCATTTGCTGGCTAACTGATCAGAAGATAAAATTATAGTGAGTAACTACTCCATAAGCCACGTTATATCAGGCTGCATTTGTTGGTCTAACTGATTAATAGCTATAAGTATGGTGAGTCACTACTCTATAAGCCACGTTATATCAGGCTAATCAGCAGGTACACGTATAGTGAGTCACTATTCTATAAGCCACGTTATATCGGGCTACATTTGCTGGACTAACTGACCAACAGCTACAAGTATAGTGAGTCACTACTCGATAAGCCACGTTATATCTGGGTTGCATTTGCTGGCTAACTGATAAGCAGCTAAAGCTAGATACTCCGGTCTGTCTACGCACTGGGCCCCTATAAGTTATTTGAGAAACTTACAAAAACTTCCAAAAATACACACACGAACAGACAGACGGACAAACCAAAACTTAAAAAAACAAAACAAACGAACGGACGTACGATCAGTAGTGAGGGTAATTGTATTAATGCGGAACGATGCATCGTTACTAAGTAATGCCAAAAATAAACGGACAGACAGAGACAGACAGACAGACAGACAGACAGACAGACGGAAGGATAGGGCGAAACCTATAGGGCGAAATATGCACCGCCGATTTGACGGCATGTCCTGTTGTTTTCTCGAATGATCCGGGAAGCTAGACAATATTGCATGAAGTATGAATATTCTGCTGAAATCGGAATCATTGGCGGTCCGGATAAGCCTAATGTCACGTTTGTAAAGCCGGATTTTGTAACACCCCTCCCCCGGTTTTTGTAAACCCCGTTAACAAAAACCGGGGGTAACAAAAACCGTTGACGTACTCGCCGGTTTTGTAAACCCCCAGTAGTATAGAGGGAGTCAAAATGATACCACCTAACGGTGGCATCATTTCTCCACCCTCTATACTACTCCACCACCCCCAAAAAATCAAAAAAATAGTTAACGATGAAATTGTCTCCCACCAACCACGAAATATTCAAAATTGGTGTCATAAATACATCATGTTTTTTTCACGTCCAATTGACCAGATAAAACAATAGTCTTAAAAAAGGATTTATTTTTGACACCAATTTATGAATTTATTCTAATAAGTTTCTGATTTAAATGTGCCCACGAGTGATAGTTTATATTCCAACACCCCATTTTTCTCCTCCAATATAGATAATTTATTTCGCAGATCAGCAATTAATTCTACCAGCTCTAGTCTACCACGTTCACCTGTAGCCACAGGGCAGCGTAGTTGCTTATGTCTACAAAGAGTTTGGGCACTAACGAATTCACAAGGGCATCTGGGGCATTGAAATTGTGGGGGGGCACAAGGAAACTTTCTACGTCTCGCTAGATGCCTTCGTAGATAGTCTTTACGCGTAAACGTTTTACAACAAGTCTCACACTCCATTATATATGTATATGTTTATGTTTATATTCAATTAGAAGTGAAAAAAACATAATGTTTTCAAGACCAATTGAACAGATAAATTTCATAGGTTATACAAAAGTATATTACAGAAAATATGATAACGTCAGAAACTAGAGCAGAAATAGAAAGTTTGAGAAGAGAAGCCGAATCTCTAGGGATTACTTATAGTAAACGGTTGAGAGTTAGGGGGTTGACAAAGCTGATAAATGCCACAAAGAATGAGGCGTTTATGAAGCGGTTTACCCGCGCCTATAAAAGAGGGGCATTTAATGATATATCCAAAGCGGAGGAAGTTGGTAACAGAATTCAAAAAGAAAGTATTGCGGGTTAAGGCTAGTGTAATCAAACCTTCAAGCACAAATAATTTGTCCCAAATTAGACGCCAAAATAATAATAAGAAAAAAATCTATCGTTAGCGCGATAGTGGAAAAAGGTGAAGAAATATTGGGGGCTCACGATGAAACATTGGAAAAGGTAGAAAATGGAAGACGGGTAGTTACATTATCCTTTCGTAAAAAACATTAACATTAACGAGTCTGAACGCATGTCCGATAAACTCGCTCCGTATCTAACAACCAATTTTTATTTGAGATATTCATTATTCTTACAAGCTAGAACATATGGAGGAAATTAAAAATGGAAAACCTAAAACTATAATATTTCACAAAAATCTCGGTGGTAGCGAACCACTATCATCAATGAAAACCGTTAAAAAATGGCTGTCAGATAAGGAGCAAACACGAATAATGTCCGATAAAATAGACAGACCGAATACAAAGTGGAAGTTTGTAAGATGGTAGAGGTTTTCGTAAAGCTAATACAGGGTAGTAGGGGAATAGATTTGGGACTACAATCCAAAGAAGCGGCAGGAGGAGAACTTCCAGAATGGCTGAAGAATAAAAAAGGTATGTATTCTTTAGATAAGTATAATGACGACCTTTGTCTGTTCAGGTGTCTAGCTATGCATATGACAGATAAAAGACCCGACAGATGTACAGAAAAGGCGAAAGAACTTAGTAAGCAATATTTTGGTAGTAATGTGGTTTCACCAATTCCTTTTTCAGATCTGAAAAAGGTTGAAGAGTTTTTTAAAATCGGTATAGAAGTATATCAACCACCGAATGTAATGTATGGTGGTTGAAAAAGGTACCAGCACACTATAAGGCAATAGGTAATAAACCAATGACAATAGGACTGTTTAATAATCACGCATTTCTGATAAAAAACCTTAAAAAACCTATCTAAAATTTACGCCTGCGATAATTGCAAACAGAAATTCACGAAAGCGAGTAATATGAAGAGACACGGACCAAAATGTATGAAAGGTGAGACAAAAATATATGTGATGGTAATTATTTAGAGCGCCCGCGTTCGTCGTTCGAGAAAGCGTTTTACCCAAAAGGTTCTAAAAGTTATGGGGCGATCGATTGGATGTATTCTGTGGAAAAGCGGGAGGGAATTCACATTCACCACGAACAGTGCGGACACGGAGGTGAAAGATGGATTTTAGGAGCTCCGGTAGATGGATACTGTCCAGAAACCAATACCGTATATCAATATCACGGCTGTTACTGGCACGGGTGTGAGATTCATGCAAAGCATAAAAAAGAAGAACGCGCATCCACAATGAGAAGAGATAAAGTTATTAGAAAAAGCAAAGAATTCAACCTAGTAGTTATGTGGAATGCGAATTCCAAAGAACGGTAAAGATATAAAGATCGGTTGTGACACTACTCTTTATCCATATCAGATAGTATACGATTTTGAGGCGTATCTCCAGCCAGAAGTTGAAACTACCGGTAATAGTTTAGAGTACGAAGCTGAGCACGTTCCGGCAAGCGTTAGTATAGGAGATAATTTCTCAGGAACAGTAACTCATATTTGTGATAAAGATCCCGCAAAACTTATAGAAAAATTCGTAGAAGATTTGAAAGTCAGGGGAAAAGCTATAAGAGAAGAAGTGTGGTCAAGATATAAGTTTAATACGGAATATTTACGTAAAAACCAAATCGCCAAGATCGAACAGTGGATAGAGCAAGTACCGGTTATAGGTTTTTAACAGCAGTAAGTACGATATAAACTTAATAAAGAAATACCTAGTAGGCGAACTGACATCAACAACAAAGAAAGTAATGGTCGGAAAACGTGCAAACTCAACAATATTTCTATTTACTCCAGAATTTAGATTTCTTGATGTAATACTTTATCTAGGACCTGGTGTAAGTTATGATAGTTGGATAAAAGCCTACGACTGCAAAGGACAGAAATCTTTCTTTCCTTATGAGTGGTTCGATTCTCCAGACAAACTGGATTACCCAGGACTACCCGATATAGAGAATTGGTATTCCAAACTATCTGGGAAAATGTTAATAGATGAAACAGAATTAAGTAAATGTCGTAGAATTTTCGAAGAAAATAATATGAAAACTTTCAGAGATTGGTTGATTATTATAACGATTTAGATGTAGCACCGTTCCTAGAAGCGGTGGAAAAAATGTGTGAATTTTTATAAACACAGAGGTGTGGATATTTTCAAAGATGCGGTAACACTACCTGGAGTAGCTATACAATATTTATTGAGAGGAACCATTAAAGAACAAAAATCTTCAAAGACGATTATACCGGAGGATGCTCTATATGCACCAAAAGAAGAAACATACGAAATGATGAAGGACGCTCTAGTTGGTGGTCCATCAATAGTATTTACACGCTATGCAGAAGCCGGTGTTTCCAATATTGATCAAATGAAAGTAACAAACCTTGCAAGGCTGTTTTGGGGTACGATGCAAACGCGTTATATTTATCTACGTTAAATAAAGAGATGCCGTGTGGGAGAGAAACTATACACCATATAGATACCCCACATAACCCAAATAAATTTATTAAAACGTTTTGTAAAAGAGTTTTATCTGGAGACTGGTTTGGGTTTGCGGAGGTGGATATAGAAGTTCCACACAACTTAAAACATAAGTTTTCTGAAATGTCCCCAATATTTATAAACAGAGAAGTAGAGGTTGATGAAGTTCCCACACACATGTTAAAATATTTGGAAGATACTGGAAGAACTAGAGGAAATGGAAGAAAATTGGTGGGATCTATGACCGCCACTAAAGTATTGCTGTACGCGCCACTGTTGAAATGGTATTTAAAACACGGCCTAGAAATAACGGGAGTTCATCGTGTTATAGATTATATTAGTGGTAAACCCTTCGAATGGTTCGCAAAAGAAGTTACAGCCGCAAGACGAACAGGCGATGTAGAACCAAATAAGAAACCAGTAGCGGATATAATGAAATTATTAGGCAATTCGTGTTGTGGAAAAATGATAGAGGCAACGGAGAGACATTTAAATACGACATATACACAAGACGAAAACTGTGTTGACAAAGCGTTAAGATCTGCATTCTTTGATGATTTGGAAGAGATAGGATATGCGTACGAAATATCTTCAAGAAAACCCAGGTGTGCGCTAAAGAGACCATTCCATTGTGGAATAGCGGTTTATCAACTAGCTAAATTGAGAATGTTGGAATTTTACTACGAATTTCTAGATAAATACATAAAAAGAGAAGACTTTGAATTAATACAGATGGATACAGATAGTATGTATATAGGAGTTAGTGGAAAAACGATAGAGGAATTGATTAGACCTAACTTACTAGACGAGTTTGAAAAAGAAAAAAATAAATGGTTGGCTTGGGATAAATGGAGCGAAAGAGACCCGGACATTTTCAAAATGGAATTTAGCGGGGATAGGGCGATAGCGTTATCTAGTAAGTGTTATTTCGTAGAAAAAAATTAATTTCACTAAAGATAATTTGGAACAAATTAAAATTAATAAAAACTCTGCGAAAGGAATGTCCAAGAGAACTAACAATTTAAATTGGGATAGATATAAACGAGTACTAAGTGAAACTACAGAAGATGGAAAACACATTATAGATGTAGCGCAAAATAGAGGATTTAAAATGAAAGACGGTGTTATGAAAACGTACTGTCAAAAAAAATTAGGACTCTCGGCGTACTACGATAAAAGACGCGTGTTACCAGACGGAATACATACCGAACATCTCTAAAGAATCTTACGATCCGGGGGTAGCTGGTGTCAGAAGGCACCATAAGAGTTCTTCGCGAACAAAACCGCGAGATGGACCATCAGTCAAATAATAGAGCACGGGCTCATCAGGTTTGGTAATAGAGCGATCCAGATGATATACATTCATTGACCACACGGGATCAGTCGCGCGGCGGCTGCCACCTTCGAGCTCTCCGGTTGATAGAGGTACCGGACGTCAATATCTGATGGAAGTCGCTGCTCCTCTAAACCAACTGGTCGCCCGCGCGAGACGGCAGAGGGCTTGCTCGTCACCCTTTTAAACTTGATAGCATCTACAGGCTTCTTACCTATCAATCTGGTTACCTCTCCGTTCAGTGTGGAGACCACGGCGGGCAGTCTGGCCACCCACTCGGTCGATCGCGAATGAGGGTCTACAAGTTCTTTAGCGTATTGGTGTCCGAACAGTCTCTCAGCCAGGGTTCGATTGAAGCGTTCCACGATCCCCTGGTCCCGGTGGATGTTGACGCGGCCGCGTCTGATAGAAACTTTATGCTTAGACAATAGATGAGAGACCGCGCCCATGAACTCGCGGCCGGGATCGACCTGGAGAAGATTCGGCCATTTGAGAGGACTCCTCTTATATATTCGGGAAAGAGCCTCGGCCACTTCCTTAGACTCTTTAGTGGCCAACGGCTCAGCCCCCTTGTAACGACTCGCTACGTCAACGATTGTCAGTGCGTACTTGTTACGTTTTGCGACCGACGCGATCGTGAGGGAGAAACAGGAGATCCGCTTGGTGAACTTGGTTCGGCACCGGCACGTCGAATTTCGGGCGCGGAATATTGTGAGGCGCGGGTAAATAGATCTGCCAGATGGCCTGCTTCTTGAGCCATTCCTTGACAGCGTTTTCTGAAACCTTGGTCGCCGCCGCGAGGTTCTTGATGGCCGCGAGTCCCTTCCAGTAGCCGCGTGGACTATAGTATGTATTCGACAGCTTGCGCGTTAGTTTGGTATCAAGTTTGCGCGTGTTCATCGTATGCGAAGTATTCTAATATATCGGACAATCTCCAACATGCCCTCGCCAGTTCGTCCGGTAATAATAAACCTTTGTTGGAAGTACAATTGCGATTGTCGCTGCAGCCCCAATCGCGTTTGGGTTGGAACAGGAGAGGGGAATCTAATTCATATCCAATCTCCCAGGATTGGTGGAGGAATCTAACATCCGCTTTGCGAAAAGGGTGGGGCCGCTTTTTCGTCCTCGAGACAATCTCGGGCCAGACGAATCATACTCTTTGCACCAGGTAAACGATGTTTTTGGGCAGTGTAGCCTACATCAATCATAGCGTTATAAAGTTCGTCAACTAACATCGTTACTATATATATATTTTTATAAAAAAAATTGTTTTTTAATTAATTAATTTAAAATCTCGATTGAATATAATAGCCGGCGAGACCCACCACACCATTCCCACGATGATGAACGCGATCTCGCGGTCCTTTTGGGGCTGGGGCTCTGACGGTACATAGAAATCTGAAAGTTGGGGCTCGGGATCCATTGGATCGAGACTTTTGTGCGGATATGCCAGCGCGTACTCGCGGTTGGCTTCTTCAACGTTCTGAAAAGTTTGCGCGGCGTGATTTTCGCGGGCGAAGCTCTTCATTGACCCAGTCCAGATGGGCGGTTCGTTTTTTCGACCATGCTTCCTTTGCGCTATTGAGTTGTTCTACAGCTAAATCATGACGCTTACGCTCCTCATCCACGTTCGAGCTTTTCATTTTAGAGAATATAAAGTTGCTACCGCTGAACGCCAATGCGTTTACAAGCGCACCACCTACTATTACTGCGATTGAAGCCATTTATTTCCATATATTAACTGGTAGAATTCCAGCTTTAACTAGATAATCTCGGGTCCAAACTGCGGCCGCTACATCTAAGGTCGCGAGCCCTACGTCTCTCACAGTAAAGTCCAATTTGGGAGCGGTTCCTCCTAGGGTCATCTTTGATAGTCGAGCATACCCGATACTGAAACCCGATATCACCACGGCGTGATAAAGCGCATTCACTAACATTTTACCATCTTGTTCAGCCATTGTTATAATTATTGCATATAAAATGGGTCGCGATCAATGTTTAAATGGGGCGCATCCAAAAAAATTCAAACATTGTTGATGATTGGTGTTTCGTAACTTTCTTCTGAACACTGGCTGGTTGTTTTTTGGGGTATTTCCAAACGCACAGGGCACCAACAACTGCCAGACCACCACCAACAACCCAACTCCAATTCACGAATTTGGGTTCAGCCCAACTCCAACCCCCAATTCGTGAATTGGGTGACAAAAAATTCTTTGAATTTGAGTGTGCTTCCAATTCGTGAATTGGGGGTGTTGTTGTACTAACTCTGTATTCAGATGTTTTGCTGTCTCCGTCCCCGATCTCGATTGGAGTTTTAGCCTCTCGAAGCTCGGCGAGTATTTTATCTTGTTTAATTTTCGGGTGGTGGCAGCCGCCGCCCGCCCAGCTGCCTGTCTTTTGGATTTTTTTATATGCGGTATGTCATCCAGATGGCGGAGTAACACTCTGGTTCGATTGTGTTGGAGCAATCTGGTTCAACTCCGTCACTCTCGTGGGTGTCTTGTGTCATCATTTTCAAAATTAATATTAGAGCTTATAGTTCGTGGGCATATATGTCCAAATTGACAGTGTTTACCCGTGGTCAACGCGGTTGTTAGTGGAGCTAAGTACATTCCAAACTTGTGATAAATTGAGCAGCATGCCGTCTAAGAGTGTGTCCTATAAAAGGGTCAGTCTCTAGATCGTGAATCAACCCTTCGGTGTTTGGTATAGGGAGAAGTCTACTAACGGCGGTAGCGTACAAATGAATAGCCGCCGATCCAAGAGTTTTTGTCATCTCTGCTCCCAATTTGGATTCGTATCGCGCATACATTTTATCGATCTCCGCATCTGACATCTTATCCACCTGAAAAACTGAGAGACGCCTACCGAGATAATGCTCCGATTGTCCCCCAGCAACCAGCGCAGCTAGCCGCTCTCGTCGCGCCGCATTTTCATTTTCATTCGGAGTCGTTGCACTCAACCCAGATCCCGATTGCTCTGTCGGATCATTATTGTTGGCAGTCGGAGTTGAGGTTTCTTCTATTAGCTGATCGAGAAGTTCGTCGCAGTTCATTTTTTTCAAAATTAGTAATTTAACTATTCTAACAAGTCTCATCACTTTAACATATTTATTTAATTTTTTCAAAAATAATAAATGCGCACCACCCGATACTTATGATCACCATTATGCTCGCAACAAAGCTCGCAGCGGAGCACCAAATTGTTAACATTGTTAACCATTGTTCAGCATTTGTTCAGCATTATTCAGCATTGTTAAGCAATTGCTAAGCATTGTTCAGCATTATTCAGCATTTGTTCAGCAATTGCTAAGCATTGTTCAGCAATTGCTAAGCATTGCAATAGCTTATTACTTTGCAATTTTTTCAAAATTATTAATTATTAAATAAATCGTTAGATTTAGTTGATAACTTTATAAGCAGTTGGTTGATCAGTCTTTAGCAGAAGCTTGGCGTGCTTAGTTTTCGAAAGTATCTGTCGAACCTCCAGGCGCTCCTCGCGCGTTGGGATAACGTCATTCTCTCGAAGACAGTCATCGAATGAGTCTCGGTCCTTGCAGTGAAAGAGGGCGACCCATTTCGTTTGCTCGCGCAGATCCTTGAGGACGGCGTTGTATTTTTGAGTGGATATCCATACGCTTTGCCTCGCATGGCGGCCAGAAAATGCGAGCTCGGAGAGCATGTCCTTCTTTTTGGTCATCGCCGCCTTGGCTGAGCAATCGTCAATCACGTATAGGGTGGGCTCGCCCTGAAATATTTGGTATAAACCACGCAACCAATCGTGAAGCCTATCACCGGGGTCAATAACGTATACCTCAGGGTCGGTCCATATCCACGGGCACCGCTGATAAGTATCGTTGTGTCGCACAGTGGGACATAGGATCACAATGTGACGAAAGGCATCGCGGTAGGATCCCTCGAGTAAGTTGAGGATGAAAACCGTTTTTCCACATCCTGTCTGCCCACATATTATGGCGGAGTGAGCATCTCCAATCGTGAATTGGTATTGATTGCTAGATTTCTTAATTTTTTCAAAATTATGTATTAATAAATCGTTAGATGATTTCTTAATTTTTTCAAAATTATGTATTAATAAATCGTTAGATGATTTTTTTATTAAATCAGTAGATCGCTGATACGTATCGACCATCTTCGATGTTGAGTTGTGCGTCTGTAATTATATATAAGTACACGTTCAATGGCCCGGCTCCGTCCGCCTCTTTGGTTATCTGGATCGTCACACCCTCACTAGCGTTCTCAACTTGGCGTCCGCTACCGTGTATTTGGTCATCGTCGCTGGCTCGCATGTCTAGCCATAACGCGTATTTGGTATTCAGGAACTCCGCGAGGGAGACGGCCGAGAGATGCAGGTCTTTAGCAACTGCTGCAACCTCCGGAGAGCGCTTAGATCCGGCAGCAAACTGCTTTCTTACTTCATCCCACTGCTGGTGCGCGCGAAGACCCGCGCTGTAGAGTTGATTGGGGACTCCCTCGATCGTCACCTCTACCTTCGTGATTTTGGGGTTATAGAATCTGTCGGTTTTTCTAGCACCGAACGCGAACCGAGCATCCTCGAACAACATCAGTATACCTTTCATCGAGCGGGCGGGTACGTTGACGTTAATATTCCACAATGTGTCGCTTTTGTTTTTCGGCATCTTGCGATGGCGAAGAACTCGGTCGTAAAGTATGGCAACGCGCCCGGCGTACTGGGTTCTGATCAATCGCGCTAGTTCGGGCATCGTGACCATGTCGTACTCCAGCGAAACATTATCGATCGTATACGTCGATAACTGGTCGGTGGCTATGATAACTCGGCCGTAGTCGTTGAACGTTAGTTCGTATTCGAGGCGGTCAGCCAAAGCGCTCTGATAGTAGGGCATGTGACTCTCCAGCAACTCAAAGTCGAGCGGGATGTAGAAGCGGTTGCCGTAAGCGCCCGCGACCGCGTTGTCACTCGCGTTGTTATCTGCCTTGTTAGCAGCCCCGATTCTAAGTTTGGTTACGTTCTTATTTTTGCTGGTGTCAATACCTTGATAGACAGCGTTTTCAAGCTCGTGTGACGTCTTCCACAGGTCCTGATAGCAATGGTAGACGTCGCTGTCATCGATCGACATCACCTCATTACCAGAAATCTTTATCATAGTCTTCTTGACTATGGCGCGACCCAGGTTCTGAACGACGGTTCGGTCCGCGTCCGTCGACGTTAGCGAAATAGTGAAAAGCGAGGCGAACAGTACCCGGAACAATGACGTCGTTAGCTCCGAGGTTGGGGAAGCGGACTAAGAGCTGCTGGTTCTGGTCGATCGTCGATGGGTTGTTCGTAATAACGACACTCTGTCTCACGCCTTTTGCCCGAGGGGCTCACGCAGTCTGCGGTATGGATTGAGTTTGCGACCGTATTGACTCGAAGACATAATTAATTTTATTGAAACTATTAAACCCGTATGGTTTTGTCTTTAATACATAATTAATTTTAAGAAAATTATAAATATGGATGATTACATGGATGAAATCGGAAGAGACGATTACCTCGATGGTGATGATGATAACTTCGAGGATTCCCTCACGACACCCACCATAGAAACTCCAGTTCCAATCCAATCACAATTGGGTGACGCTACCACTAGTCAAAGTCAGGAATTACTTGAGGGAGCTGTAAACGACTACTACAACAATTTGGCAGCAGAAAAAGGTCTGGTCCCCTCTGTCGGTCGCGACTACTCCAAGTTCAAATTTATTAGCGGTAAATTGCGACTAAGAGCAGCACTAAATCTCCCATTAGTCAACATTAAGAGCGGAAAACCCCTATCGCTAAACACCATTGCCGGATACCGGGGCGGTGGCCAACTCATAAGGGACGAACTAGGCTTCACGGATTGGAAGAGGGGTAAAACAATTATACCGGCCCGCGCTGTAGAGGCCCTAAAGTCTACCGACGAAACTATAGCGAAGACGGCCACCGCGATAGAAACGGTCGAGCTCAGCGAGGTCCCTAAAATAGCCACCGACGTTATTAACACGATGGAGACCACGTTCAGCGTGCAATCACAATTGGGAAAAATACTCAACGATGACCCACCGTTACCTCTTCGAGAACTCGTGGACTCGATAAGGCTCTACAAACGGTCCGGGGCGAACTGGTCCTTAACCTCTCCAAACTCACGGCGCTGGATGAACATATCGCGCTAGAAGAAAGAAAACTGGAGGAAGCCGGTGACGATAGAGAATCTACCGAGCGGATCAACAAACTCCTGCGGTCTTTGCGGGATGAAAGAGAAGCTCGCTTGGAGGCCGCCTCGGCTAACCGTGAGGCTCTCCGCACACAAATAAGTCGGATCCGCGAATCAATCTCGAGGGTCCTGCACGAGGAGACGACACTCGGTGAGCGTCTTCGCACTCTGTTCAGAGAGCAGGGCGTCACGATAGCAAGCATCCTCGTTGCTATCGGTATGACTATATCGACCATAGTTCTAACTTTCACTGGTGGTGCGGCGCTACCACCCGCTCCAGCACCAGCACCAGCACCAGCACCCTCTCCATCCGGTGGAGCCAAGGAGTGGATAAAAAAACAACTAAAAGCCCTCGCCAGTCTTCTAGCTAAATTAGCTGGAAAGGCGGCTGCCGCACTACCTGGACTGATCGGAAGTATCGTTTCTTACTTGCTATCTATATTATCAAAAACGGCCGGATGGCTAGCCAAAAATACTGGGCTTTAAATCGTGGCAATCGCCGGTCTCCTATTATTCTCTGTCAGAGAGTTCCTACAACCAAAGCGTAAATAATCCGATCGCCACGAGGGCGATGACGAGCCCCAATTTCTCCTCCTCGTGTGTTGTGCTTCCAATTTCAACATTGTTGATGATTGGTGTTTCTCCAATCGCGATTGGTCTGTTGATGGAACTCGATGGTGCATCCAATTTACGAATTGGGGGTACTGGGTTCGATTTACGAATTGGGGGAGGTGTATCCATTTTGTGTTTTATGAAATCGGTTCCACTGTTGGGGGTGCGCTTGATGATATCCGTATTCACGTTCCCGTTGTGGCCAATTTTTTGATTGACGGTGGCGATTACGATCTGATTATTGTAACCGTCAACCGGGTCGTCTCGTAGTATCATATTGCTCGGCGCCATATAAAGACCTATTCCAAATACATAGTCTACTGGGGTGCTGGCAGTCTGCAAAACGTCTTGATAATTCTGGATTGCCTTCTCCAGGTCCACCCTAGCTGAGATGGCGTCCTCTACAAGTGCCAAAAATTGTTTTTGTGCATCAAACGCTGTTCCCATGCCCAGTATAGAACTGCGAGTTTGTTTTTGTGCACCTAGTATAGCCCACACATATGTACGAATGGAGTCGTTGAGGCGAGTAACCCCGGCCTGCGTGAACCCTAGACCCGTATCTAACATAAATGTACCCCACGCGTTCTGAACCTCAGCAGCCTGCTGTATGTAATCGACGTGAGCCAGTTTCGGAGGTAACATTTTACAAGAAAAACACGCCACAGTGTCGACCTCCAGACACTTCCGTCCCGAAAGTCATAGTCGCGGGGTCAAAATTCCCGGCGTTCCGACTGACGATGTGGTCACCGGAGTGATCGTGTCTAAAATCAGTCTGTGTCCAATTCCCGGACTGGCCGTGAATGAGAACGTCCCCGAGGCCGGTGCTGGTAGGAAATGCTTTCTGTCTCCAGTCCGCGTCTTTTGAAACGTAAAATTCGTTACACAGTCTTTCAAAGGCCATACGGTTATATGTGTTGGAAAATGGGATCCCAGGCGTCGTCTTGAGGTAGTGAAATACCTAGTTCTTTGAGATCCTCCTAATAGTATAATACACGTGAAAGTTGTAGACACTTCGGAGCATGACATTCTTGGATGTCAGATGGTCTTTATATGAAATCCACACCCGGCTGTTGCGCACCATACAGCGAAATTTATTTGGTTCTGCCAAAACTGCATCGGTGTTGCTTTCCAGCCGTTTACCACCTCCATCGTAGTAATCTTGGGCAACCTATATTGTTCAAAGATGTTAGGGAAGTTGGTGGCAAAGCCACTGTCCGGTCTAACCGTTACGGTTTGGGTGTACAGGCGGTTAACAACGTCTTTTTGTGTGTATTTACCTCCGACCGCGTACTTTACATTAGAGTTAAAGCTAAATGCTTTGGTATCCATTGAAAGATATTATTATGTTTGCTACTATAACTAATGTTCAAAAAGGGAGTTGTGAACTTCAAAAATTAATAGACAACTGCTGCGGAAAACGCCGGGTAGGCCTTAGATCAATCACGTTCACGGTCGGGTGGAAAAACCTCAAAACGTACGAGTATATCAGACCCTTAGATCCTTTAGATCTAGAGGACGCCGATAGTCATGCAGAAGTAGAGAGACGCATTCGGGAATCAAGTGTCTCATTACTTCCCGGCCTTTGGGGTTTCGGAGATCTCCAAGCTTTAATCGCGACGAATATGCCTGATAATGTCACTCTCACAGTCTCAAAAGCCACGGGGATTGCGACATTGGACGTTGATAAAAAATTAGAGATCTCCCGGGGGTTGGCCTCAATGTTAGGATTTAAATTTGCACCCCTTACGACGAGAATGAAGGGCTTAGTACCCCGTTGATGTTTGTCTTCCCCGTGGGAGTGCACCACGGCGTACCCAGTAAACTTCACCGTCACGAAAACTCTCAGGGTGCACCTGGATCGGGTGAACACATCGTACAACACGATAGACGGATCCCCCAGCACATTACTGAAAACTGTGCCCGCCAGCGATTGTTTCTATGGCGAGACTGTAACGTTAGACTTCCCACACCCAGAGATGAAAGTTTTGGAATCGGGACACATCCACGAGTTGAAGATTTATATTCTTGATGATAAAGGGCGAGAGTTGAAGAACGATTACCCGATTTCGGTCGTCCTAGAAATTTCAAATTAAGAAAATTAGAATTAAACGCATGTTCGTAATATATATTATCAACATTATGAGTATATACGGACCAGGTAGTTCTTCCGATTGGGTGACAAATTCAAATAATTTGGAACCTGCAGAAGGGGGATTCATCCCGACAGAGGGCGACTTTTTAAACTACCCAAAAAACAAAGGCCTTGATTAATAGAACTATATCGAGGGCCACGGACGAGATTCACAAGAGTCTACTATCACAACTTAGAGAATATGCCCTGGCTGTGAATACACAAAGTCGTGAAGAAACGCATACGGAACTAAACGAACTAGGTAAAAAAATAAACAAATTTAGAAAAGAGGCCCGGTTGGGGATTGATAAAGCCCGAGAAGACCGCCAGACTGACATTACGGAGGTTTATGGGGTGTTGCGCTTAGAAGACTCTCTCAGCAAAGAAGCTACATTCTGAATTAGACGGGTAATCGATTTTCGAAATGAGGCCACGTCGGGTATTGAGAAGCACGAGAAGACCACCAGGCGGACCTTACGAAGGCTTATGAGGTGTTGCGCTAGGAGGACTCTCTCAGAGAAGCGGCACTTACTGAACGATAAATAAATAAATTTCGAAAAGAGACCCGGTCGGGTATTGATAAAGTCCGAGAAGACCACCAGTCTAACCTTGCAGAGCCATTGCGGAGGCTTATGATGCGTTGCGCTTAGAGAACTCTCATAGTAAAGAAGACACTTACCGAACTAGATGAAAAAAATAGCCGAATTTCTGAAAGAGACCAGGTCTGGGTTGAGGGGTCCGAGAAGATCACAAAGAGGCCATTGCGGAGGCTTATGGGGCGTTACGCTCAGAGGACTCTCATCATCAAGAGAAGCGGCACTTACTGAACTAGATAAAAAAAATAAACAAATTTCGAAAAGAGACCGGTCGGGTATTGATAAAGTCCGAGAAGACCACCAGTCTAACCTTGCAGAGGCCATTGCGGAGGCTTATGATGCGTTGCGCTTAGAGAATCTATAGTAAAGAAGCGACACTTACCGAACTAGATGAGCCGAATTTCTGAAAGAGACCAGGTGGGGTTGAGGGGGTCCGAGAAGATCACAAGAGGCATTGCGGAGGCTTATGGGGCGTTACGCTCAGAGGACTCTCTCACAGAGAAGCGGCACTTACTGACTATATGAAAAAATAACCGAATTTAAAAAAGAGACCGGTTTGATCTTGATGGAGTCCGAACGGGTATTGATAAAGCCCTAGAAGACCACCAGGCGGATTAAGGAGGCTTATAGGGTGTTTGTCTTAGAGGACTATCACAGAGAAGCGACACTTAACTAAACTAGATGATAACGAATTTCAAAAAGAGACCCGGTCGGGTATTGATAAAGCCTTAGAAGACCACCAGCAAACATTACGGAGGCATGATGCTTGCGTCAGAGGACTCTCTCAACAGAGAAGCGACACTTACTGAACTAGATGAAAAAATAACCGATAAACTGAAACATGATCGTATAGCCGCGACCAAAGCTCTTGAGGAGGCCTCTTATGAGATTCGTACTGAGGCATATAACGCAAACAATGCGCTTGCCGGAATAGTGAAAACAATGAAAACACCAAAACGTGTCATAACAGTTTGGGCTGAGAAGCGGGGCCCATTGGTTGTGGGGCACTATGAATATTCGTTCGGTGCCAAAGCGAGTAATAGGTATGGGGGATACACTATGACAGCTGCAGGTGAAGTTATCCAAATGGCGGTCTGCTCGGTTAATGCTAGTGGTAAACCTGTGGGCGCGGTCGCGATAAATATTGTAGTAGATGGGGAAGAACGGGGGGTTGGAGTCACTAAAATCTCTGGAGATAGTTCGACGGTGGTTTCGTTCTCCGGTGATGATCGAATTAGACTTTCCCAAGGTAGTGTTATTAACTTTGTTACGAAAATCGGTGACTCAGAGAGTTCTTCCACTATTGTCTCATTGTTAATTGAACTTATTGTGTAAATACTAATATATTGAAATAAATTTAACTATGAACGAATCACCGCTTCCAATTGTCAATACCGATCCACCAACACTGTATCCAACTCTCAATACCACTCCACCAACACTGTATTCAACTCTCAATACCACTCCACCAACACTGTATCCAACTCTCAATACCACTCCACCAACACTGTATTCAACTCTCAATACCACTCCACCAACACTGTATTCAATTAACGAAAAAAGTTCAGATTTTAGGTTGAATAATATCGTCGCTATGCAGGATATTTTAGTTAGAGAATGTGCAAATAGAAAAAGACACTCTAATAAATATAGGCGCGCGGCTAACATAGCTGAAGCATCTAGTACGGTTCTGGCAAGTGTTTCTGTGTTGTGTGGGGCGGGGACTGCTGCAACGCTATCTACAATTGTAATGATTCCACTTGCAGGGGTTTGAGTGGAATTACCGTTTTATCTGGAACACTTTGTATGGTAATTAGGGCGGCGGGTGGAAAACTCGAGAAAAAAAGTAGAAAACATGATAGAATATCCGTTCTCGCTAGGTCTAAGAAAAATAGCATCGACGTTATGGTGTCCAAAGCGTTGGCCGATAAGAAAATATCAAATTTAGAGTTTGAATCCGTGGTGGAAGAAATGGGGAGATATGAAGAATTAAAAAATGATATAAGGATCAAGGCGCGCGCCACCATGCCAAAAATTGAGTGTACTGATTGGGATAAATTTAGGGTAAAACTTGGAAATAAAGTCGGAGGAAATGTTACAGCACCATTATAAAATAATTAAAAAATTTAAAAAAGTAGTATAGAGGGAGTCAAAATGATACCACCCTCTATACTACTAAAAATAATTAAAAAAAAAAAAAAAATAAAATAAAAATAATAATTTAAAAAAAAAAAAATTCTTAATTTTCCTAATTTTTTCAAAATTATATTGGTGCAGTAAACAAATTTACATACCTATACAACATGTGTTTTTCACTGAGAATTATCGGCTCTGTTTACCTCGGCTATCAATTTACGCATGGGCCATAACCCGTGTAATTGAAACATTGTCGTTACAACATAAATTAATTACTATGTAATAATAGGGAGTGTTCAGCTTTAAATTATTAAAAAAAAATATAAAATTAATTATAAAATTAACAAAATAACGAACCATCACATGTTTTCTTTCGCCAATAGGTATTAATAAATAATTATAATATGCACACCATTTGTATGTTGTATAGGAAACTGATGAGTATATATATGTTTGTTGACCTTACAACAATTGGTCTCATCTCGTGCATGCCATGTTGTTGATCCGGTATGACGTCCGTCTCGTCTGTTTAATGGTAGCAGTCTATGCATATGTGTGTATTTGGCGATGTAATTGTGTAGCTCAAAGGTGCCGGCCTAAAAGATTTCTGCCTAAGAGCTTTGCAATTTCGGAAACCAAATTCACACATAGGCTCGTCTTACTTCGCTGGTTTCTCTTAATAGAGGAATTGGCAATGGGGTTCAAGGCGACCCAGAATGTGAGCCAACAGATGCGTGGGCTTAGAAAGGTCCCAACACCCAGTGGCTGGTGCCGGCTAGAAATCTGCCAGTCGCGTGGGGGTGTTGTGCACGAGTGGAGGCTTTTGCTATTTTTTTTTTAATTTTTACAAATTACAAATTATTAATATCTTTATACGCGATAGACCTAATCGTGTAATCTCTCTATAAAATGGACACCTAATTTACATGTTCATAACACGTGTAATTGGAACATTGTCGTCTGCTTATAACATAAATTAGTTCTGTTCAATAATTTTCAATTTCTTCTAATAATTTTCCAATTTCTTCGTTAAAAGCGATATTGTAGAAACGCATATCCGTAAACGAATCTTTGATTTTAAACTGTTTTATAAAATTAGTTTGATAATGTTTCGGTAGTGTTTCTCCGATCCTATTTAGTCGCTTCATTATATAAATTTGATACTTATACCGGCGACATAATTGCCGGTTTAATATTGTAAATGCAACGTTTTTATCGCAGCGTAATAAATTACGCTGATATTTTCATGTATTCGATATCACATAGTATTGTCATTTTACGTGTTTTAATACTGTAGAAACAACAGCGTAAAATCCTTCATCCAAATCATTATAAACGTCCAATTCGTTGTGTATTTTATTATCCATTTTGTTATAATATTTTATTATAACCTATTAAATTTATATGTTCAATTGGACGTGAAAAAAACATGATGTATTTATGACACCAATTTTGAATATTTCGTGGTTGGTGGGAGACAATTTCATCGTTAACTATTTTTTTGATTTTTTGGGGGTGGTGGAGTAGTATAGAGGGTGGAGAAATGATGCCACCGTTAGGTGGTATCATTTTGACTCCCTCTATACTACTCCCCCGGTTTTTGTAAACCCCCGTTTTTTGTAACCCCAAATATTAATATTGCGATACATGAACTATGGTTGCGTCAAACCTTAAATAAAGTATGTTTGGGCCAGACCCGACGTTCCGAGTTCGATGCTCAAGCATTTGGGTGGTGGCCGAGCGCAAATTTAAATCTGTCGTTTTTCCAACCTTTTCTACACTACAGCCGAGTGACAGAAAATGTAATAGACTTTTCACGGCATAGGGTTAAGAAAAACCGGGGGTTACAAAAACCGTTGACGGACGTGTCTGTTTTTGTAAACCCCAGGTTTTTGTAACGCCAAATATTAATATTGCGATACATGAAATATGATTGCTTCATGCCTTAAATAAAGTATGTTTGGGCCTGACACGACGTTCCGAGTTCGATACTCAAGCCTTTGGGCGGTGGCCGGGTTCAAGTTTAACTCTGTCGTTTTTATAACCTTTTTATACACTACAGCCGCGTGACAGAAAATGTAAGAGACTTTTCACGGTATAGTGTTAACAAAAACCCGGGGTTACAAAAACCGGCTCTACACACGTTCATAGGACATCTCTAAACAATATGCAAGAGATGAAACGAGGTACCTACCTGTGTTTTGGCATTTTGAAATCGCATTGAACAACCGGATGTATTTTTATCGAGCCAAATTCTCCTTAAAATAGCGCAGCAAGTATTCCTATTCTTGAGCTTATACATGGGTGTAAAGGTAAATCTCTGCCTTGCCGCCCTTTGTCACCATCATCGCGGCGACGAAGCCATGGAATAATATTAGGAGGTGCGAAATAGCGCGCGCCTTCGTCACGTGGGGGCGTTTGAATGACGAGACGCCAATGTGCAAAATGAATATTGGTTCATTCGCGGTAGCGAAGTAAAGAGGCGTCGACCGAAATATCGCTAATCCGCGATCATACAAGATATTGGCATTAATGACATTAAAACACGTACAAATGGCCGACATCAACATTTCGAACGATTTACGCAGTTCAGTTTGTGCGGACGCTGTCGGATTTGGATCTATACACCGATTGTCGTGTCTTTCACAGGCAAACCTACGGAGCCCCACAGGGGATGCATACTTCTTTATTTTATTAATTCGTTCCCACGAAATAACAATTCATTCCCAGGAAATAACAATTCGTTCTCACGAAATAACAATTCGTTCTCTCAATTTAACAATTCGTTCCCACGAATTAACAATTCGTTCCCACGAATTAACAATTCGTTCCCACGAATTAACAATTAGTTCCCTCAATTTAACAATTCGTTCCATCAATTGAACATTGTTAATTCGTGGGAACAAATTGTTATATCGTGGGAAAGAATTGTTAATTCGAGGGAACGAATTATTAAATTGAGGGAACGAATTGTCATTTCGTGGGAACGAATTGTTAATTCAAGGGAACGAAATGTTATATCGTGGGAACGAATTGTTAATTCGTGGGAACTAATTGTTAAATTGAGGGAACGAACTGTTATTTCGTGGGAACGAATTAATTAAAAAAATCCATGTCCTCTGCGGGGCTCCGTACAAACCAGTGTTTTGTTATTGTGTGCATTTGTCCTATGCAATCACAACCCACGAGATTAACCACGTATCTGATCCAAGAGGACACTTACCGCGTCTGTCCAAGGCTGGTGATATAAACAGCTGTTCTCGATGGATCTGTAATTCAGACAGGTCATGTGATTTTGTATCTTAGAAGATGTGCGAAATCTCCTGAAAAATATTTACAAAATTTAAAATATTTTCCGTAAATGACGTTGAAAGTTAACGAAATCTTCAGAGCAAATACGAAATACGATTCCGCATTTGATTTGAAAATATCGTCAACTTTCGACGTCTTTTACAGAAAATATCGCAGTTTCTGTAAATATTTTCACATGTTATGTACAAAATCACAGTGACTGTCTCAAGTAGGTAGCTGAAACGCTCGGTAGGGCATAACACGCATATTCGTACTGATAATCACGAGATCATTGTACATGGGTAAACATATACAGAGTGATGAGTCAATATATTTATTAAACGACTTTACTGATTCAATAAGAAACGAGGCTTTGTCTCGTTTCTTATGAAATCAGTCAACGAGTTTAATAAATCTTATAGCAAATCAACACAGATGTTAAATTATATTTATTGCATAAACACAGCGCCATGGTCTGAATCAGTAATACACACATCGTGTGTTTCTGTCGCGGCCTCATTTGTTACACTAGTGCATTATGCTTTTTAATACATCGTGTTATTACACTGTGAAAGCCTATTTTATGCAATCAAACATAGACGATACTTCTACTCGGTGAACTCAGTTCTGGTATTACATCGCATCGCCGTTTTCCGTCGACATAGAGTTCGAAAATAGGTTATAGATTCAGTATATCACGCTGAAAATTGACAAAAATAAGTTAGTATAAAAATATAGACGTCATTTAAGGAAACTATTATATTTCGTTGACATAATTATCGGGGAAACCGGAGACGCGATAATGTGTGATTATACCAGACGCACACATACTCATATACCTTATGCATGACATAAAAGATAAATACAAACTGATATTCCAAACACCATTACAGGAAATGCATCTATATGGTACGCCGATCTACATACACTCAAATAATTAATGTTAGCTCTAAATAATTAGAACCAGTATTAAACATTTAGAGCTAGCATTAACTATGCAGAGCTAATGTTAATTATTCGAGTTTATGTAGATTCGGCGTTCGTAGAACGCCGAATGTATACTGAGCAAAACTAGAAACGTCCCTCCATGTTTAAGGAAAGATTCATCAAAAACCAAAAGGGTTACTTTTAAAAATCAAAATGGAAAAACAAGTTCATTCATTTCTGTATCAAAGCCAATAAATTGCATTTGGATATCTTGTTAAATATTCGAGAGATAACCGGCCAAGGGCGGCAGGGGTCAAAATCAAAAATCACAAAAACTCAGAAATGTGTTACTTAATGTTTAGAGATGGAATTTCAATAAGTAATGTGGCAAATTCAGTAAATCTCGTTAGTACCGAGTGTGGCCACCATTAGCATGAATGCATGCAATGATCCTACGCCGCATCGACGTGACGTAACGCAATACCAGTGCGTTGGGCAAATTCCTCCATTCCCGTTGTAACGCCGTGTAAGATCGCGAACATTGTCAATCTGATGGTTAGCTCGTGCTTTGCGGCCCAGCTCATCCCATATGTGCTCAATGGGATTGAGATCCGGGGAGACCGCGGGCCATGGCATGACGTCGACGTTGTTTTGCTGTAAGTATTGAGTGGTGACCCTGGCTACGTGAGGGCGGGCATTGTCGTGCATCAATGTCACACCAGGACCATGCTGACGGATAAATGGTAAGGCATGTGCATTTAGCACATCTGCAACATAACGTTGTGCATTGATGTTGCCCTGTACAACAACCAAATCTGTCTTCCGGTTTCCCATGATCCCACCCCAGACCATTACGCTCCCTCCCTCAAACCTGTTCTTCTCAACAATGCAACAATCGGTGAATCTTTCATTTTTACGCCTGTATACCCGTAATCTTCCGTCAGCATGACTAACTGTGAACCGAGATTCATCGGTGAACAAAACTCGGTTCCAGTCAGCCCTTCTCCAGTTCAGATGACGTCGCGCCCATAACAGTCTGGCAGCACGGTGACGTTGGGTCATTATCTGACCAGTGTACGGGCGGCGTGCCCGGATTGGTTGGGCGTTACGACGTAACCGGTTGCGAACGGTCTGCCCTGAGACACCGTATCGCCTAGCAGTGACTGTGGCTGCCAATCGACGTTGACGTAAGTGCGTCAACGTAATGTAACGATCGGCTCTAGCCGTCGTTACACGAGGCCTACCAGGTCGCTGCCGGTCGTGAACAGCCCCAGTCTGCTGGTACCGGGCTGCAAGACGATCAATCGTCTTCCGACAGCAACCAAACCGAGGCGCGACCGCCCTGGCGGCCATCCCACCGCAAGCATCCCAATTGCCTGATTTCGCTCGTTTTCGGAAAGCCGTGGCATATCGAAAACAGTGAAAAATTAAAAAAAAATATTAATTTTCCGAATAGCCCCTATCGCATGAATGGTACGACATGAACTGAATCACCTTATCGATGACAAGTATAGCGTGCACGTGCAAAAAGTGGAAATCAACGTTCCGGTCACTGGCCGCTATGTAAAACGTGTGTATCGGCTAAACTCTACACGATCGTATTCTGAACATCGCCACGGTTTAAAATACATGTACTTTGAACATGTGGTACATACATAGACAGAGCTACACCGGCTATAAAACAGGGACGTTTCTAGTTTTGTTGAGTATACATAAAGTCAAATAATTATTGCTAGCTCTGAATAATTAGAGCTAGCCTTAAATAGTTAGAGCTAGCTCCAAACGATTTAGAGAGCGCTTCAAATGATTTGGAGCTAGCTCTAAGTATTTAATACGAGCTCTATTTATTTACAGCTAGCAGTAATTATTTGAGTTTATGTAGATTTGGCGTTCCATCCATCTAATGTATTCAATATGTGTTTTTGTTTAACTTTAAGGAACACGAATGACATGATACATGTATAAACCAACATGTTAATGCACATTTATAATTGATTAAATTGGATGTGACTGGATCAATGGGCCGTATGTGATTTATCACCTGTGTAGCTGGAGGTGCCCATGGTGTCCGGTATAGATATTTATCAGGTAACCTGCCCTGTATTGACCGAATACGTACTGACTGATGACATATTGTTGTATCAGGCATTGCCCTGATATAAACATCCGGGTTACAACGAAGGGAAAACTGACGTTCCATTGGTCGGATGACGTCACGTGACGTTACCGAATGACGTCAGTGTAATGACGCAACGTAAACAAGTCCGCGTTCTGTCCATAGAATATGACGTCATCTAATGTCATTTTCGAGCATAAAACGTTACCTGATAAATAGAAGACCAGGCTAGAGTATTTTAATATAAAGTTTATCAGGCTCGGCAAGCCTCGGAATTCCTACGCGTTTCCTAGCCTTGCCTAGCCTTGCCTGATAAACTTAATATCAAAAGACACTAACCTGGTATTCTCTATGTTCCAATGTAAACCAGGCATATGGCCACTGCAATGCGGTCTAGAATAGACAAGTCCATCGGCTATAAATAACTCAAACCAATCAAAATCGCCCCACACTGTCGCAAATAATAATCACACTAGTCCGGTTTAGTGAGGTTCCACTGCAACACACTCCTGTATAACTGATAGCGATCTAAATTGCTTGTTAGAAGCATGACGGGTGTTTCATTGATGGAATGGCGAACATCGCAGATCCTCATCAGACTGTATAAGAACGTTGAAGAACTAATTTCACAGCAGAAATGCGACAATACGGAGGTTCTACTCTAAATCGGCTACCAATAAATACAACAGGTGCGCGCCAGTCATTCAATTGTACGCAGCCCCGCAGGGGACATGGATTTTGTTTTATTAATTCGTTCCCACGAAATAACAATTCGTTCCCTCGATATAACAATTCGTTCCCACAAAATGTTTCGTTCCCTCAATTTAACAATTCGTTCCATCGAATTAACAATTCGTTCCATCGAATTAACAATTCGTTCCCACTATATAACAATTCGTTCCCGTGGGGTCGAATTGTTAATTCGTGGGAACGAATTGTTAAATTGAGGGAACGAATTAATGAAAAAAAGAATTGTACGTCCCCTGCGGGGATCCGTATAATTGGACTGGATCCATTCAGAAATGTAACACATATGCAACACCTACGTTGCACATGTATTTATAATCCTATAACTGCCAAATAGTACGTAGAACATTCTATGTTTCAGCAATGTTTACACAGTTTTGCAATTATGATATCATTTGTTTATCTCCAATATCATTGCGCCCACACTGGCGCGTATTTCAATAAAATGTACTTAGTCTGACCGCCAAAAGCCGATTTTGGGCTTAACCTTGTTTTGTATAACATAGTTTTTTATTACTGATTTTGCATCTCTAGACATTCTAGTTTTGGAATCCGATTGATGACAAGCTGTCATCCTTGAGTGTTTTGCGAAATCTTCATAAATTCAAAATGGCTGCCAAATGGATATAGTGTGCCATATAGTTACATGTACACGAGGGAATTAAACAATTTAAGAGTGTACAATGGATTTATTTCACAAGTCGATACAAATGAGTAACTTTAAACATAAATTCCATAACTGCGATATGGGAAAAATAGAAGATTTCACTCGATAATTTCACTCGTTTGTCATATAAAAACACATTTGTTGTCACGCCCACTTGCGGACATCCCGATATAATCGCACATTGGCGTACATACGGTTTCAGATGATGTCTCAGGTATCCAATATAAGGTTCGACAAAGTCCAGCCGTGGGTAAACGTTTGCCGTGGCACGGTGGAACTGTTTGAACCCCGAGTTCAAACAGTTCCCGCGTGCAACGGCAATCGTTTACCCACGTCTAGACATGGCTGAACGTTATTGTTACATTTCCGTCGGAAATATCATGCAATGTGAGCATATACGCAGTACTTTCGGTACTTTGATAATCTGCTCCATTCAACTGCAAAAATGACTGATTTACTCATACATATTCCAGGGCCGCAGTACACGTCGCGTGATGCAACCGCATCAATTTAAAAAGTTCAGTGCGACCGTTGTGAACTGGTCTGTTGACGTAATGGCGCGTTCTAGTAACGTCATGAGACACATGCATTACGTAGGTATTGACTTGAAATTATCTACAGCCATAGTCAAACAGCACGCGCTGTACGTTTGAACACGGCTGTGAGCGGTGTCGAACAACGGCAGCCATGTAACCATATTTGTTTTCTTTTCGCTTCTTGCACAACAAATGACCCGTACATGTAACAATCAATTGTACTGTTTTATTTGATCAGATTCCCTACTACGTAAACAGGGGAGATAATATGGCTATGCTATACACGTATGAGTAACAGGGTATGGGACCACGTGGTTTCCGAAAGTTCTGAGTTTCCGACGTGAAACAATCTGTAACGAAATGTTTACAGTAGATTTTCTTTAAAATCTTCCTAACAAATGGAAGGATGTTCATGCTATATAGTGCACCAATCATTGTCTTTGGTGCACTATATATCATGAACTGAATCATTTAAGCCCTGTACGTAATAGTTATAGTTCACATATTGAATTATTAATCAATTAGTTTGTTAACCTAGATGGCCGCGGCCCGCATTTCGCACCCGCCGAGGCATTTGATAGTACTAAACGAACTTTGATAGTATACCAATGTGCGACTATATCGTGCATAAATTTGGCAAGACTTATAAGATTATACTTTCTTAACATATTTTTCAAATTACGGAAGCCGATACGTGTCACCAAGAATTGTTTTATGTCGAAATAACGACATAGCTATTTCGTTCGGGAATTCGTTAGTTTAGCTAAATCGTTAGAACCACATAGCGCTATGTCGTTATTTCTACATCGTATGTCGATATTTCGGTATAGCTATGTCGTTATTTCGACACAGTTATAACGGCATAGACAATACCATATCGTTATTTCTACATAGGTATTTCGATATAACTATAGCTAAATATATGTCGTTATGGCGACATATAAACAATTCTAGGTGACACGTATCGGCTTCTTCATGAAATGATAGTTAATGTGTTATGATAATCCTAAACTTAGGGAATAAATATTGTAGACTGACGGACGTAGTTGAAAATGTTTAGAAATGATCATGATTGCTTTCACTGTTTGCTTATATACTTTACGCCAGCAATAACCGCCTCCCTCTCCTGGGAGACTTTTGGTGAGTATGCTTTTCGGATTCAGTAGCCTATTGTCTATACATTATGGTTTTCTGCGTTGAAAAAAAAGTCGCTGGGTGAAAAAATGCGGCCATTTTTCAAGATGGCCGCCGGTTATTATTTAATTGTTTTAATAAGGACAGTTAATTTTCAGTCTGATCAATATTAACTGGGTAAATTGCTATAATGCAATCACAGATTGAATGTAAAATAACTTAGAATACATCTTATATTAAATGAAATCAGCAAATGGCAATACATTTCAAAATGGCTGCCGAAATATGGTGTTTTGCAACATTTTTATGCGAATCGCGTGCTGTTACGAACGATTACAGACATTCATAACGTTGAAACACATATACATTGCTTTCCCTCACAAATAAATATAAATTATAGGAGATAGTGATGCAATATCCTTCCACAATTGTCAACAAAAATCAAAATGGCCACCAAAATGCTCTTGTTTTTTTCCTACTCTTGACTCTATGGAGCTGTTTTAAGCATCATTTCATTTACAATATTGCATGTATCCATACCAGTTTGATATACAAATGGAATCGCTTGATAATATATACTTATCGAGTTATGCAATGCTATAATTTTATTTTCAAAATGGCCGCCAAAATAACCAGGTGTTCAATAAAATTGACGATGGAGCTGTAGTTTTCAGTAATTAAATAACATTAGCTTTGATATGTTTAGAGTGCGCTATTCTGTTTATTTTCAATGACAAATGTGGATGGATTTCAATCAATTTGAGGTTTTAAGATGTGTTTCCAAAACTATTGACAATGCATACAATGGTTTTATTATTTACTTGGCCAGTTAATGTGATTGGTAACAAGCACACTTACCTGAATTAGGCAAGCATGATGATCATTGACCATGGAAGAATGTAGGATAGTACATTGTATAATGAATGTCTTCACATGTGCAAACAATTTACATAGTAACGATATATAATTAATGTAGTCACTGGTGCATTTAGTTCTACATTAAACACTACATGTGCTGTATTTATTTTTCTAATTAAACATTATTGAAACAAACACACCAAAAACTTAATCGTGTACTGTGTCACAATGACTGTCAGTTTCAAGATGACCATCAGCATGGCCGTTTTTGCAATTAGGATGTGATATTGACGGATATATATATATATATACACTATTAATATAGCTGCAATTTGTTAAAATATTGGATAATACCCTTACCCCGAGGAGGTTCCGCATCTTGTCTTGTGCTGACTCCAAAATGGTATAACACATATAATATAATTGAATACATGTATCTAGTTGCTTTATTAATGGAATGTGTCCATCAGGAGTGTAATACATTTGAAAGACGACCTTAAGAGTTGTACACATGTGTCACAAATACATGTCTATTAGCTACAAACTACGTGTATTATGCATATGTTAAACAGGTAAATAAAAATCTGCATTCCGGAAACAAATTTGCAAATGGTACATGATTAATGTATAGTGTTTAGGTCATTAAAATGACATTGCCTGTTGTCAAATAGAGAAATATATATCCCGAGGAGACCAAAGAGCCAGCAAAACAGAAAACCTGGGACACAATGCGGCACAAAGCGCCTTCCACAAACCTGATTATGACCTCTCGCGCAAATTGTTAGAATTTCACGTAGACATTAGTTCAACGGGATAGTAAATATAAGGTTAATGTGTCTAGATAGCGGCTATGTGATATTGTTTAGATCATGGATTTGATACATTGCATAACAGTTGCTATTGTTTCGGTATTCGTTTATAATTTAAACGCATATTGCGCTGGTCCTAAGATTGTGTTTGGCAACACATGGTAACACATGAGCTTTTTAACACATTTGATTGCTGTAAATTGATAAATTCGGAAATTTAGTGAAAAATGGGCACAGCCTTTATGTCATAGTATTCTCCTATTGATGTATCCATCTTGGTCATCTTTGGAATAACGGTACCACTAAATATGTTCTCTTGTTGTATATTATAGTTATATGTATGTAGGTCAGATGCGCATGCTTTTAAAACTAGACTAGATTGAATGTTGACTACCACAGAATGGCTTTGTCAGACTACATACATACTAATATACAAATATATATACTAAAATGCATGCATTGTAGATGCATAAATGGCCATCAGTTATATAATTATATACATGAGCTTGGAGGACATATACATCTTTTCAGAGATTATTTATGATTTCTGACACATTTGTCACACACTCAATTTGGCACAGTGTGAAATGCAAAACTACATTTAAGCGATGTTCTCGTATATTTGAAATATGTAATGATGCTGCTATCCGAATGCTATGCCTGTATATGCCAATCTGAACTATTACAACTCGATTCCAAACCAACAAATGCATTTTTTTTTACAACGATCATGCACCTTAAATTTCTTTGTTTACATGCAAATTATGAAATGGTATATCAACCTCATAGGTTATCAAATGTTACTACATGTATTAAGAAATACTGGTTAAATATTAACTTACACGGCCTCACTGTCAAAATAAAATATTGTAATGAGTGCCTCTCTAATGTGATTGTGCACTAATGGAGCAATATATCTACATACGACGGTCATACACATTTGAACACACACGTTGTCGTATGACACTTAGAGTATTTCAGTAGGTATCTGCCTTACAGTACAGACATGGAGATATTTGTGTTTCATCTCTGGTTATCAGCATAACATCAAGTTATGTTTTTTTACTATACACATGTTTTACAAGTACATGCGCCAACTACGCATTTCAGTCCTGTTCCAGCTGATGGCTGCGAATTGGTTATGGGAAGACTATTGGAATGTACAATACATACTCTGTACATTATGTGGAATTACTCCCTCAAAGTATACTTTGCTAGATAAGTATATTTTGCAATTGTGATGAAATCGGCTACTGATGTTGTGTTCATTAAATGATAGTTAGTGTAGTACTTGATCATTGTCCAATATCATAGCTTAGATAAACACAGCCTTACATATATCTTTTACTATTTTATCTGTATTTTGTAGTTTCTGTATCCTTCTAGCTGAGACACGTGCTGTGTATATTGTATTTTTTTGTCGTCACAATAACAGCCCATTCTCAGTGATTCTGTCCTCGTGTTTTGTCATAAACTTGGCAGCATGTTAGAAAAACATCCATAAATAAATGAGAAACATTAATTATACATATTTTCACCTCGCTCATTTGTTGCGAACAGTAACTTGCAATGTACTCAACCATAGCTGATTCCAGAGAAAGCATATGCCTGTTATCATAACTCGGGCTGCATACGATCGTACGGGATTAGATTTCAAGAGTTACTGTTCGCAACTACCAGCAATTATGACATAAATTTACATATGTAAAATGCATTTAAGCAAGCCCAAGCTCTCTGTGCGTTTTTATTGTAACTCGCAGGTAACAACTCGAGTAACAGTTACACGAGTACCAATGGAACAAGCAGAGTTCCAAATAGAGTTAAAGAATTTGACCTTTGAACCTTACTCGATTCGAACCCAGCCGTGTGGTGGGTTACTAGAGTTCCAACTCGAGTTGAACTCGAACAGCGACTCTGCTGTTCCAGTGCTACTCGGGTTACGTGAGTTCAACCCGGGAGATGCAACGAAAAATATCCTCTATTTTGTAAAATATTGATTTTATTGCGAAAATAATAATTACATTTGGACAGGTTTCGTAAAACAAACAGTAGGTATGAGTGATTTCAAGTTATGATACTAATTAATATTATCTGACATTTGGTGTATTTGATTTATTGGTATTTAACGACCTATCAACATCTAAGGTTATTTAGTGCCCGGCCAACAGGTTCGATCCCGTGTTTAACCTGCTGCATTGTGGGTAAAATCCCACCAACATTTGGTATACAATTATATGAAGATTGAGCCTGATTGGCGGGGTCTCTTTGGCAGAATAATCATAGGCCATTCTGAAATTTGGCAGACCTCATGGACCTCATACAAAATACCAAAAGTGTCGCCCCAACCGTCCGACGTCTCGCGGGAAAAACATTGACAGATGAATAATAACACGGGATGGCAGACTAAGCCCTCGACATAGATGAATAACGCGTGACAGGGTTGGCTAATTGATTAAAACAAATTGTAAAAATGGCTGTGACGGAAGAAATGGGGATTATGGGATTTGTGACCAGTGTAGCTCCTGATTATATAGCACACTCATGTAGCCTGATAACAATATATATTGTGTGTTAGAAGCAGGACGGGCGTTGCATTGATGTAATGGCTAACAATGCAGATCCAGACCAGACTGTGCGGATGTACATGATGATCTGGATCTACACTGGTCGCAAGACACATAAGCTCCATTTCTACCGTCACAGCCACAGCCACAGCCACAGCAGCCACAGCCACAATTGTGTTTAAAAAACGACAAAAAGTCAGGTATATAAAAATTGTCATGAAAACAAAAAATTGCATCAAAATGCCTGTTTTGGTTTACATGACAGTTTTGTTTTTATTTTCTAACTTTCTGCTTGTTCCTAAATAGAATTACAAACTTTTAACAATTTTACCATCCCTGTCATCGCTTATCACCCCTGAGGTTGACGTCCGTGTATCTATGGTTGCGTGTTTGATCCATTGCATGAATGGGAGCAGTGATAGACGCATGATTCATGTTCACATCTAAGGTCACGTGCTTAATCCATCCCATAAATGGGTCAGAAATAAACACGTGATTCACGGCTATGATTAAAGCAACAAGACTACAGCTTGCCTGTTGGTCAACTTTAAGAAGTACACAGTGGTCCCTGCGGTAAAACTAGAGACAACCCCAGCGTTATGGAATCACGTGATCTATTGTTTACACTGCAGTAACGGCGGCGTCCATGAGGTCTCAGGTATAGTAAATCATATATATGTTTCATCAATACGACTTACAATGTACGGTTTCTTCCTTTTAATGATGACCATGTTCCAGTCGTTAATAGAACGAGTCCATCAATAACAAATTTAGCAGCATTACTTGTGTAGTTAGTATTAACATGCTGTAGAGAAATTTGAATCGGACCAAGTTTAAACAATGTTCGATTCCGTCCGATTCAAATGTCTCTGCACAATGTCTGATATGATTGCTGCACTCCAAGGCCCCGTCCTTGTTTTCACTGCCACTGAGCCAGTCATCGAGGAATATCACCACCCTGTGACCACTGGACCGCCAGTATTTCACTACATTTCTCAACAACTTAGAGAATATATAGCCAGCCGTGGCGAAACCAAAAGGGAGACAATTAAATACAAACTAACGAATTATCTCCCCATTCAACCATGCAAAACATTATGTGCTGCTCGTACACCATTACATGCTGATACGCACCCTTCAAGTATTCATTTATACAGTGAAACCTCTCTAAATAGGACACCATGAAAACACGTTTGATCATATTTTTGATGAGTTTCTTGGTCATTTGTCTCATGTGATAAAGTATGTTAGTGATCAAATAGCACACACATATGGCTCAGAATGATCAATTGCCTGATTTACAGTGAAACCTCTCTAAGCCGGACACCCTGGGGACCTCCCAGGGTGTCAGGTTTGGAGAGGTTTCACTGTATAAATAATTTAAAATTTGTGTTGCCACACAGAACCATCTTCATATTTATACCTGAACGTTGATAAACACGGATGTATGTGCCTGGAATCCAAAACCAATCTATGCTTACTAGTATTACCATATGCCACCGTTAATGGATTTATAATATATGGCTTATCAATCGTTTATTTTCTTACTCCCTTCTTTAACAGCCCATGTATTTCACTCGGATTGTCTCTAGGAGACGTATTATTTATCATTTCTTTTTCTTTTTCCCCAGGAGTAACATTAAACGGAATGCTGTAACCTTCGTCTAAGATGCCCAGCATGGATGCATTTACAACAATTTCTACCCATTGGGAAGTTCTCGATTCTACGTCGATACCACTCCATCCGTGGACACAACTTCATTCTGATCCAGGTCTGACTGCCGAGAGTTGTTATCAGCTGACTTACCTACATCACACCAACCCGCCGATATAACGTGAGCTCCATTATCGGTACAAGCGTATTGATAAGTTTCCCTCACTTAACTTATTGCTGCTGGTCTGCGCCCTCCTGTTCCGGCCACTCTCGTACTTCCAGTGCCCCAGTCCAACCACAGCTGAAGCACGACCCTGGTTTCTGCCCCGATGTATGTCCTTGTACATGGTATTGAGCCTGCTGCCCTGACGACACCGCAGACGTCACGGATGACGTCACAGCCGACATACGGCCGCGATAAGGACCATATCGCCCTCTGGATCTCGTGAAAATATCCCGCCTCGATTTGCGATCGGCCCAGGCCTCCGCCCGGTTGATCTTTTTCTCATCCTCCGAGTCACTCGCCAGCGGGTTGGATTCGCACTCCCCGACCACCTTCCATCTAATTTGGAAGTATCGGCCTTTCGTATTTACTGCTGATGTTGCAGATCGGGCAACAAATGCGCCAGCATTATACATGCTGTAATAATTAAAATTATCGCCTCATCACAAACGTGAAATATTATGTTAGTCTAGGAGCTCAGGGGGGTTCTGTGTGCGTGAAAGCGACAGAAGGTTTCTCTTCGGATTCTTACTCTGCAACACCTCACGAGCAAGAATCGCGAGGGTGGACATGCCAAAACAAGTAGACGAATGCTGTGGCCGCCATTTTCCAAGATGGCCGCCATAGATTTGGAAATTATTTTTAAATACGATTTATTTGATCGTAAGTAGTTTTATGTGAGCAATAAAAAGCGATATATGTAATTGGTAAACACATAATTAAATATGCATCATATTCCTTGAAATTCAGCGCACAATCATATTAAAAAATACAAAATGGCCGTCAAAAATGATTGAAAAACTACCATATCCCACCATATCCACTGGCGCTATGATTGCTTATTTTACTGTACTTATGCGGATATATGTATATTAACATACATATCAACAATAGTACGTAATATCAGACGTACATGTATACACACTGTTACTTTGATCTAACGTCGTATAAAAGCCACCAAACGCACCTCTCCTGTCAGAATGTAAAGGAGTTCTCAAAGCCACAACACTATATTGTAGAAACCGAAACCTATGCTACAGATACGTCAGCAATGAAAACAACAGATACGGCTTGGGCAATGGCAAGACTGGATCTGAGTAAGCTAGATGAAAATATTATTTCCGCACTCCCGTCATCACAATCTATGCCATCATGGAGTGCCAGCAACGCAATTTGGACGCAAACTTGTCCAATCTGAAATACCACTATATTGTGACGAGAAAGTATATTGCATAGTGAAAGAAATCCAGCTCATCCGCCCAGATGAATTTCGTAACATAGTTCCAATACTTGGATCATTCCACATGGTTAAGGTTCTTCTGAACTGTGCCGGAAAATACCTGAAAGGTAGTGGAGCTAACACTATATGGCTTGAAAGCGGGGTGTTCGGTCTAACGGTCATTTAAAACTCGGTTATCAGTGGAACACACTATGCACGGTCTTTAGTCGGTATGCAATTACTCTCAGAAGCAATGCAGAGATGGTTGTATTTGGAGTTTTTCGAACAGAACTGCGTTCAGAAATACGGCCCTCAGCTAGCTACATGTACATTAGCCAATCTCAAAGAGGCTGTTGCTACAAAGGACATATACAAGAGTAAGGATGATCTACAATCATGTGTAGAGCAATCAACACAGATGATAGACGACCTGAAGATATTCATTGAAACACAGAGTGGGGAAAATGACAATTTCAAGTTTTGGACTCAAGTCATTGAAATAGTGTCGCTCATACACGACGTCCTCCGAGCAGATAGGGAGGGAAACTGGGATCTTCACTTTAATGGTGTGCAGCGCGCCCTATCTCTGTTCGCCGCATTTGACTCCGTAAACTATCTCCGCTGGTGCTCACTATATCTGGAAGATATGAGGAAATTACCACATACTGCGCCAGCCGTCCACAAGAAATTCATCAAAGGAGTGTTTTCGCATAAACAAACACCAGGAAACTTCAAGTCCGTTGGTGGAGATCAGCTACTCGAGCAGACGATTAACCGCTCCTAGAAAAGTTCGTCGGGCATTATTGGCAATACACGACAGAAAGCCTTTGTAGCACAGTGGGAGATCATATACCAAGAAATGTTAGCGGTTAGCAACACACATCGCCGGCTATGCGGTACAGAAACCAATGTGCATGAGTCAATAATGTCAATAATTAATCACGAGCTCAGCAACGCCGCGACGAGCCGCAATGAGAAACACGTTCAAGCCATGGTACGTTTCATTGGGGAGAACTGTAACCCTTTCACAGAGAGTTGTGTGAAGCCATCTAAGAACATCGTAACAAAAGAAATCATGACATGAAATCGGGACAGACATGTTACAATGCATAGAAATCGGTCAAAAGAAGTACTCACACTTCAGAAAAAAGCGGTTCACTGAAAAAAATGTTCGCCTGAGTGGTACTATACATAGATCCAATATTAAGACGATGAAATTTATTCATGACAAACAAAAACAGGGACCTTCAAAGAAGAAGCTCCAGAAGAAAGAAGGAGTGACAGAACGCAAGATCGCCATAACTGCAGCTCGTGGGCTCACGGCCGACGAATTGCTTCTGTGTGACATCGTTCCGTCCAAAATGTTATTTGATGATAACAGACTGATGACCAAACCGGAGAAGCATATGCTACTTAAGGAGCTGGAAAAAACACATGGACAAGGACGACTACAGCTATGATTCTCGGACTGCAAACGGACCGACATGCATTGTTGATGTGATGGCCAACACGAAGGGAGTCCGTACAAAGCACCTTTCAACGTTTGGCGAATTATGCGAACACTTCACAAATATGATAGATAAAACAGCATACACGCCACAAAGAACGGACTTTGTCATGGACTCATACAAGGCTGACCCAAGAAAGGATTCTGAGAGACAACACCGGATAAAGGTTCGACCAATATTACTCGCGTCCATAGGAGAAGAGACACCGCTACATGTAGATATGTATATATTTTGGCCATCCGGCAAGAACAAATTGGCTCTTCAAAGACTGTTGTATGAACAAATATCAGCGTCAGCAATAGATCACCCATCAGACGTCCAGACAGTGGTCAGTCAGATATATTGTAGTAATAACTATCATTGTCTTGAAGTGCAGCAAGGTGTGAAACGAGAACTGCCACAACTTGAATCGAATATGGACGAAGCAGACGTGCGAATTATTCCTCATGGATGCAATAGCCAATGTATCATCGAATGTTTTAGTACTATCAAATGACACAAACGTCATAGTTGGCATCCTGTACTACATGGGAATGTTTCGTACACATGGATTGGAGCAGTTATGGGTTAGAACAGGATTATCAGACACAATTCTCTATATCCCACTTCACGTAATGTCTGAACGAATTGGGCCTGTTGTAAGTGCAGTATTGCCTGCAATGCATTGCCTCACTGGCTGTGACAGTACGAGCAAGGTCGGAACAAAACATGCAGCAGTGAAATGTGGTGCAGTTTCTCTCCTGACAGACTTCGGAAAGCTGGGACACACACAAAATCACTCGTTAGTCTGTGCTGAAGAATACTTGGTACAAGTCATCAAACGTGGAACATCCTGCACAAATTTCACGGCGGTAAGGAAGGAAATGTACAACCACAGTAAAGGGAAAACTATGGAACTGATACCACCGACAAGTACTGGCATACGACCCCACCTGCTTCGAGATACGCTGGCAACCTACCACATGACCCATCTCCTGGACAGTACGAGGCAAGATCCAGATCCACAGGAGTTTGACTTCTACATTGAAGACAGTCTTCTGTTACCAGTCAGAAAGGCACACAATGTACCTGCTAGCATAACCACTACGTGCACATGCGGCAAGTGTGCTCAATCGACATGTCCCTGTCGTGAAGCTGAAGTGTCATGTTTCCTGTTTTGTAAATGCCAAAAGACTGTGCCTACCAAATGCCAAAACTTTCTTCAGAAGAACTGAAAATAAACAATAAACTATCTCGCATAGTGCATACCGCATTTGATATGTAATGTAATGTTAATGAAAATCGGTAACATTTGGTAGCAATTGGTATCATGAATGCGAATCTTCACTTATAATATAACCAAATTAGGGCATACATTTTGTAACACATTGAGGTCCAATGATATTGCATATATATCAGCCGCCAGTTGAGAAAAAAAGCACTTTACAACATTTGCAACACTTCTAGATAGCATTAATTTCATAATCTTTCACGGAGTTATTGATTTTAATCGTTTTGAGCTTGGCGGTAAGACTACGTTGCTGATTGAATGGCGAACATCATATGCCTTGATCAGACTACGCGGATGTGCAGCCTGATCTGGTCTTTGCCGGTCGCATATATCGTAAGATTCCTTTTCTCACCCGGGGGCCAAGTAAACTACCAAACGGTACTTTTTGTTTGTTGAGGGTTTGGCAGCCATTTTGTAATAATTTCATAGTAACTTCTGGATACAGCGTTCTAGGCAAAGTATTTATGTAACAAGTCATTTTCATTCATTCAGTTAGGCGCTGTTCAAAGACATTTGTTAATCAATACATCTTATTTTCATATAGTATCCAAAATATGGCGGCCATTTTGAAATTTAGCCGCTACAGTTTACGGCTACATTTTTAACATGTTCACCCTCGTGATTCTGGTTTAGGAGGTAGATAAGATTAAGAATCTGAAGAGAAACCTTTTCGCTTTCACACACAAAAAAACACCCAAAACCACGAGAACCCATTACACAGGAAACAAGACGTCTATTAGTTAAAAGTAAACATGTGTTTACGTCTGACATCGCGTAATATGTTAATAAGTCAATATGTTAATATTCATAGTAGTTGAACATACGTACAGTAACCTAAACAATTAGCGATTGTGAATATGATCGGATATGATAGGTTTTCAATCATTTTTGGCGGCCATTTTGTGTTTTTCAAAATAAGTTTGAGCCGAATGTAAAAGAATATGATGCATATTTAATTATGTGTTTACCAATGACATATATCGCGTGTTAGTGTTCACGCAAATCTACTCTTGATAAAATAAATCGTATTTAAATATAATTTCAAAATCTATGGCGGCCATCTTGGAAAATGGTGGCCACAGCATTCGTCTACTTGTTTTGGCATGTCCACCCTCGCGATTCTTGCTCGTAAGGTGTTGCAGAGTAAGAATCCAAAGCGAAACCTGCTGTCGCTTTCACGCACACAGTAACCCCCTGAGCTCCAGGACTATATCACTGTATAAGTAAATGAAATTCGTTATAAACATCCGTGCTAGAACAAACAGATCGACCCAACCATCGGCATCCCCGGAAGGACAGAATCAAGCAATCCAAATCCCGGAAACCCGTCCTTCCAAAAAAAAACTCCGACGGGCGGGTCCGCCAATTCACACCATCACCTGATGCTTCTTCTCCATCTACAGATTTTGCGGAACGCTATTTGAATTAGAAATGTGGCCTGAAAACGAGGCACATTTGAAAACACAGAGGGCCAGAGAAGCGTGGGTCTGTCACAGCATGAAAGCAGACCGTCGGAGCAATGCGTGTGTGAAACATCAAGCAGATCCATGAAAGGAAACAGAAATTAAATTATAAGACATTTACCAAAGTTTCGGACGCACCAAGTATATGCCATTAACCATGGGATTAGCGGGGGCGGGAGAGGACCATTAGAGCAATATGCGTGCGAAGTATCAAGCAAATCCGTGTAAGGCAACATCATTTATAAGAAATTTATCCGAGCGTTAAGGTTTTGAATGTACTAAGTATGTGACATTGACCTTGGGCTTAGCGGGGCACCGAGGATCGTGGATTTGTCACAGCATGATAGAGGACCATCAGAGGAACGCATGCCTGAACTATGAAGAGGCTACATGAAAGGAAACATAACTTATAAGAAATGTACCGGAGCAGGACGTACGGACACCGGTAACACTATATGCGACCATCAACATTCGGTGGCGGGAGCATGAAAAATAGTGGATGTTATTATAATTTAGTACGCGTGTACTGAAATTAGGACAATTGTTAATTCAATATCGGCGACATATACGGAGTCTCGATAAGGGAGATAACTGTCGTTGCTCCATACTTCCACAGAATACGTACCTTGCATACAGCACAATTGTGCCGTCCTGACGAGCCCCCATCGCGACCGGTTCACAACATGTGAATACATTTTCAAGAAGAAACACATTGTGCCTCTCACTGCAAACAACATATACATGCAGGTTCCAACATGCGCGTAGTCTGATCAGCAACTACGCTTTTCACCGTTACCAAGGTGTATGATCACTTGGTACTAACAACAACAACAACAACAAGTACTGAAACTTCCAGAATCCATCTGATTCAAAGTACGTATTATTTTATAGTGTCCTTATTACGTAACGGATTTTCATGAAATATGGCGCATAAAACCCGTCTTGTTCAACTGCATTTGGTGGTCTCTGTATTTTCGCCCAAATTTCTGTCGTTTTTGCGAAGAATAAACGACATAAGGCTGTGCCGAACTCCCTGGACCACCAAATGCAGCTCATGAAGACGCGTTTGCTGCGCCATATTTCATCAAATCCGTTGCATATTAAGGAAAATATCAAATAATACTTATTTTGGAGTGTGCGACGTTGTTGTTGTTGTAACCACGTGATCGTGCACGTTGGTTACTGTGTACCACATAGAACAAACCTATAACACCCTCGCTTCCAATATAATATATTCTTATTAACAAAGGTTATACAATTTTGAAATATCATTTTACCTTCGGACACCTAGGACCCGTTTCACTAAGCGTCGTACGACTAAAATGTTCGTAAGTGCAAATTTAGGATCGTCTGGAAATATGCAGCCTATGCTCAATAAATGTGAATCCATCAATTGAAATTTCTAGACGATCCAAAATTTGCACTTATGAACATTTTAGTACGAAGATTAGTGAAACGGCCCCAAGGTGCGATATGGGATGCTATTGGGGCGTAGGTGGCGGGTTGCGGAATATGTGTTGGGGCAGTGTCAACTATCATCACGTCGCTCTCAACAGCATTTGGGAGAATAGTCAACGTTTTGTAAAGAGATTCATGAAAATCGCTAAAACTACACTAGAATAATAGTTATTCAGTTCGTTTATTGGCATTAAACAGCAACAAGCACATTTATAGCCATATAACAAACATGTATGATGGTTTCATGGAAATTTATAATCACTAGACATATTTGCCAAGAGATATGATTATCATTTCACAATCAGTTTGTTGCTAGTCCACTGCATTCTAATCTCTTTCGGTCCTAATTAAATTTCACATACTATTTTCATCTTGCTCACCCAGGCTGTATGCAGCGACAAGCCATTCAAACTGTTATAGTAAAACGGTTCAAATGGCGACCACGACCTACACCGAGTGAGAAATATGAACCATATGTAACGCTGTCCATGTCCAATTTTGGATATACCCAGAAGTTATTGGGGTCGGTTTCTATTCAAGCAATTATCATAATGAAGTACTGGACATTGTTCCGTGTGCATGCCGATGTGCACACCACAATCCCGCTTGGGGATTCTGGTGTGTCCACAGACATACATCCAACACAGTGAGTGGTGACCGATGTTATTTATCAACGTTCACGGTTTCTATTCAAGCAATTATCATAATGCAGTACTAGACATTGTTCCATGTGAATGCCGATGTGAACACCACAATTATGTAGTTTATTATGCTTACTTAGCATTGTATTAACACCCCACCCTGGTCGACCGCTGCCTGGATCAACACACGAAAACTTTTGCACGCACTTCATAAATACCTTTTAATTCACATTGTGTAAGTTAACCTTACAGTCCGCATATGTTGGCTTAATTGAATGAACATATAGATGATGATAAGCAGGCATATGACTATTACATGGATAATATGGACAGAAATACCTTACATGGATAGATGGATGACTGGACTGAATCGCGAATTCCATCTATCCTGTGTAGCCTATTTCACCAACATTGCAAAGTAAAAAAATGATTACTCCATGAAAGTATACTTTGCTAGAAAAGTATACTTTGCAATTTTGATAAAATCGGCTACTGGTATAAAACGTGGGAACGCTGTTATAAGGGGTATAATTTGCACAACTCTCATAATGACTTCCGGCTGTATTGTCAACCGCCACTCATACTCGACTCAATGAACTTAACTCGGTTAACACCTCGTTAATTACATAGCGGTTGCAACTGTTCTCAAATGACGGCTATTCCAAGTAGGGTCGGTATTCACAACCGTGAGTGCGTGTCTAGTCCACTCGCGTGAGTGTGGGATTCTCGAGTGGCCGGCGACCTGACTTGAACATGCCTGTAAGTGTACATTTGTGATTACTAATTTCAAGTCAAGTGAGTCATGTACGAGCTATGGGAACTAGAAGACGTGGCAAACAATCCATAATTGGGTTCTCTCTTATCGCATCGCCATTTTGCCGATATTGATTTCGAAATATACAGTATATATTTTCCAGAAAATTGCATATAAAATTGACACAATATTCAGAACCCATGCGCGACAGATATTGCTAAAAGTCATGTTATTTTCACACTGCATATTTGTTCATACGCATTTTGTCTGTCATATTTTAAAGGAATCGCATATGTGTATAGGGCACAAAACGGTGTGTACCGCCGATATTAGCAGATTTTTCTTCTGTGAAACAATTTTAATTTGGCGTAATAAACAACTAATTGTGGCACTCGTTACAGCGTTTTTGACGTGCAAAACGCAACATCGACATATTCGCGTTTTTCATAATTGTGACTGTGACTGGAGAAATGGAGCTTATGGGTTTTGCTACCATTGTATATCCAAACCAGCATGTGTATCCGCACAGTCTGATCATGATCTGCACTGTTCGATATTCCATCAATGAAACGCCCGTCATGCTTCTAAAAAGCAATATCGATCGTTATCAGGAAGGATACAGTGGGGCCAGTTACACTAAACTTCTTAAGATACGAACTTTCTTACGTCTACAACACTTTTCGTACGAACTTCTTGCGAACTTCTTACGTGCGTTTCACTAACATGTTCGTGCGAACTTTCTTAAGTTACGAACTTCTTAAGAACTCTTCAGTATTGGAAATCCATCAAGCCCTTTGAATGTAAACTTCCGGTCCGAATTTGACGACAAGACGACAGCTGTCAAATCAACTTCCTTAGTACAGCATGCTGAAAACCAGGAAAGTGAATTGGACTGACACTGAGTGTCCCATCCACGGCCCCCAGTGTGTTCGGAATCCTGGCCACACTGTAAAAGGCTTTGTTAAAGTTGGCCAGGTCTTGTTCATCGGTGGGAAAAATGATGCTGTCCCGTCGATTATTGATGGCTGAGACAACATCATTAATACACCGAGAAATTGAACGCCTAGAGACACCGTGGATGTCGCCAGCCTCACAGTAGAACTCACCCTTCGCCAGGTAGCGCAGGGTAACCAATGTCTGCAAACTTTCAAGTGCTTGAGTATTTGATGATGTCAAATGTGATTTTTATTTGCTTTCGCTTGTTACTGTATACTATACGGGGCATGGAGTTGCTATATTGGTCATCTCAGTGTAATCCATCAGTAACGTTTACCTCTTGTGGCGTTCGACACTTACCACACATACCACACATACCACATATACCACACATACCACACATAATTTGACATACAGTAGTATATAAGGAGTCAAAATGATACCCGCAATCATTGTGCTGTTATTGAGAGGTGGTGTAGCTCCCACCACCAACAAAAAGTTGGTGGTGGTATTGAATGAGAAAGTGGTCTTGTAGTCCCAATTAGATCGGAGATTGGGATTTTTTGAAAAAAATATAGAGAGAGTTAAAATGATACCACCAATCTACACACCACCCCTACGCTCCATCTACAGTCCCACACCCCTCGAATTTGTGTACAAACTGAATAGACCAAAAATGCGGACCACCTATAGAATACAGAGCCAAGTTAGACAACTGTGTACTTCTAAAACGGGTCGTCCTTGTCAGAGTACATTTCCACCAACAAAAGTTAGGTTTATATACGAGAAATAAACACAGTTCATTGTCGGGACGCCGGCAATATATATCTCAGCGCTGAGACAAGTTTCGCCACATGTAATTCACTCTGGCCGCTCTACACATTATAGCGGATGGAGGTAATGAAGAGGAGGGGTCCGCGGTATCGGTCCAATGATGGGGTGGAGGAGATGTGAGCGTGACACATCCCACTAAGCCTAAAAAAGAGAAGAGAAGAGATTTATAGCGAAGGCTTAGTGGGATGGGCCCAGAAGGGTTTTGCTGGCGCGGGTTCGAGCCTCGGTGGGATCTTAAAACCTTTTTTTTTTTTTTTTTTAAATTGTTAAAAATTTTCCTAAAATTAATTAATAAATTGTTTACTGCACCAATATAATTAATTTTAAGAAAATTTTGAAATCATTTTTTAAAAATTATTTACTAAAATATCATAATTTCCAGGATGGTGGTGCAGTAACATTTCCTCCGACTTTATCTCCAAGTTTTACCCTCAATTTATCCCAATCAGTACTCTCAATCTTGGGCATGGTGGTGCGCGCTTTGGTTCTAATATCATTTTTTTAATTCTTCATATCTCCTCATTTCTTCCACAACGGATTCAAACTCTAAATTTGATATTTCATTATCGGCCAACGCATTGGACACTATAACGTCGATGCTATTTTTCTTAGACCTAGCGAGAACGGATATTCTATCATGTTTTCTACATTTTTTCTCGAGTTTTCGACCAGTCACCCTAATTAACATACAAAGTATTCCAGATACAACTGTAATTCCACTCAAAACCCCAGCAATTGGAACTGTTACAATTGTAGATAGCGTTACGGCAGTCCCCGCACCACTCATTACAGATAAACTTGACAGAACCGTACTAGATGCCTCTGCTAAATTTACAACGTGCTTATATTTTTTAGTGATTCTTTTTCTATTTTTACATTCGCTAACTAAACTATCCTGCATAACGACGATATTATCCAACCTAAAATCTAAACATCTTTCGCGAATTGGATACAGTGTTGATGGATTGGTATTGACAATTGGATACAGTGTTGATGGAGTGGTATTGACAATTGGAAGCGGTGATTCGTTCATGATTTTCAATATATTAGTATCTTACAAATTAAGTTCAATTAACAATGAGACAATAGTGGAAGAACTCGCTGGGTCAGCGATTTTCGTAACAAAGTTAATAACACTACCTTCGGAAAGTCTAATTAGATCATCACCGGAGAACAAAACCACCGATGAAATATCTCCAGCGAGTTTAGTGACTCCAACCGCCCGTTCTTCCCCATCTACTACGAGATTTATCACGACCGCGCCCAAAGGTTTACCATTAGCATTAACCGAGCAGACCGCCATTCGGAGAAGTGTACCTGGAGCTGTCATGGCGTATCCCCCACATTTATTACTCACTTTGGCACCGAACGAATATTCAGGGAGCCCATCAACCAATGGGCCCCGCTTCTCAGCCCAAACTGCTATGACACGTTTTTGCGTTTTCATTGTTTTCAACAATCCGGCAAGCCCCTCTATAGAGGTATGGGCCTCAGCACGAACCTTTTCAGTGGTCTCCTCAAGCGCTTTGTTCGCGGCTCTACGATCACGTTTCAGTTTATCGGAAACTTCGGTTATTTTTCCGTCTAGTTCAGTAAGTGCCGCTTCTCTGATGAGAGAGTCGTTTGAGCGCAACACCTCATATGCCTCCGTAATGGTCGCCTGGTGGTCTTCCAGGGATTTTTCAACCCCCAACCGGGCCTCTTTTTGAAATTCAGTTATTTTTCCGTCTAGTTCAGCAACCGCCACTTCTCTGATGAGAGAGTCCTGTAAGCGCAACACCTCATAAGCCTCCACAAGGGCCACCTTGTGGTCTTCTCGGACTTTATCAATACCCGTTCGGACCCCCTCAACCCCCAACCGGGCCTCCTTTCGAAATTCTGTTATTTTTTCGTCTAGTTTAAGTAAGTGCTGCTTCTCTGTTGAGAGAGTCTTCTAAGCGAAACACCTTATAAGCCTCCATAAGGGCCGCCTGGTGGTCTTCTTTGAGCCCCTCAACCCCCAACCGGGTCTCTTTTTGAAATTCTGTTATTTTTTCGTCTAGCTTAGTAAGTGCTGCTTCTCTGATGAGAGAGTCCTCTGAGCGCAACACCCTATACGCCTCCATAAGGGCCGCCTGGTGGTCTTCTCGAGCTTTCTTAATACCCGTTCGGACTCCCTCAATCCCCAACCGGGCCTCTTTTCGAAATTTGGTTATTTTTTCAACTAGTTCAGTAAGTGCTGCTTCTCTGTTGGGAGAGTCCTCTGATCGCAACACCCTATACGCCTCCGTAAGGGCCGCCTGCTCTTTCTCAATACCCGTTCGGACAATTTTTGCCCTGACCTCTTCCCCAACTTGTGCAGTCGCCGTTAGCACTTCTACTCTAACATCTGCTATACTCCTGCGAATCCCGTTTGTGGCCTTCGATATAGCTTTATTGATCAGGGCCTTGGTTCTTCCGGTGGTTAAAAAGTCACTCTCTGTCGGGACGAATCCCCCTTCTGCTGGTTCCAAATTCTTTGAATCTGTCACCCAATCCCGATTGGAATTGGAAGAACTACCTGGTCCGTATATACTCATTTTCAATAATATTGATAATTCTATTACGAACATGCGTTTAATTAATTAGAAATTTCGAGAACGACCGAAATCGGGTAATAGTTATTCAACTTTCTCGCTTGATCATCGAGAATAGAGACCGTAAATTCGTGGATATGTCCCGATTCCAAAACTTTCATCTCGGGGCATGGGAAGTCTAAGGTCACCGTATCCCCAAAGAAACAGTCGCTGGCTTGCACGGTTTTCAGTAATGTGCTGGGGGATCCGTCTACCGTGTTGTACGACGTGTTCACCCGATCCAGGTGCACCCTGAGAGATTTCGTGAAGGCGAAGTCCACCGGGTTATCACCGACGTACTCACCCGGGGTAAACACTCCTTTATTTGCGGAGTATGTCTCCTCTAAAACCGAGTTGAATACCTACCCAACCCCGGGGAGACCACTACCTTATTATCAGGGCTGATGATCATTGTTGCGAGCCCGGTAGCCTTCGATACTGTGAGGTTGATTATACCGTCAAGCTCTGAGTTGACAAAATCTTTTAGCTGTCTTGTTCCCCACAGTCCGTGAGGCAGCTTTACACCGAATTGTTGTTCATCCTTCACATAGTAAAACCCTTCACTCTTTCCCACATTCTGCCATCCAACCGTGAAGGTGATTGATCTAAGGCCCACCCGGCGTTTTCCGCAGCAGTTGTCGATTGACTTCTGAAGTTCACAACTCTCTTTTTGAACATTAGTGATAGTAGCAAACATAATAATATCTTTCAATGGATACCAAGGCATTTAGCTTTAATTCAAATGCAAAGTACGCGGTCGGTGGGGTATATGACACTAAGGCTCCCCGGCTGGTGCACCCCACTATCCAAGTTAGTGGTGGAAAAGGCTTTCAAACCAACTTTCACGACATCTTTGAACAATATAGGCTGCCCAAGATTATTATCATGGAGGCCGTGAACGGGTGGAAAGCAACACCGATGCAGTTTTGGCAGAATCAGCTCAACTTCGCCGTATGGTGCGCAACAGCCGGATGTGGAGTTTCCTCAGAGGACCATCTGGCCGCTGACGATCCCTTCTTGAGGGCCGTTTACAACTTTCACGCGTATTACACTATTAGGAGGATTCTCAAAGAACAGAAAATCTCTCTGCCGCAGGACGACGGCTGGAATCCCATTTCCAACGCATACGACCGTAGGGCGTTTGAAATAATTTGTAACGAATTTAGGGCCCCAAAAGACACGGACTGGCACCAGAAAGCATTTCCTAGCTGCACTGGCCTCGAGGACGTTCTCATTCGGGGCCAGTCCGGGAATTGGACGCAGACTTATTTTAGACACGATCACTCCGGCGACCACATCGTCAGTCGGAACGCCGGGAATTTTGACCCCACGACGATGACCTTCGGGCCGGAAGTGTCTGGAGGTCGGCACTGCGGCGTCTCATCCTGCGAGTGGCTACCTCCGAAACGAGCTCACGTCGATTACATACAGCAGGCTGCTGAGGTCCAGGACGCGTGGGGTACATTTATGTTAGATAAGGGTTTGGGGTTCACGCAGGCTGGAGTTACTCGCCTCAACGACTCCATTCGCACGTACGTCTGGGCCATCCTCGGCGCACAGGCGCAAGCGCGCAGTTCTATACTAGGAGCCGGGACGGCGTTTGACGCGCAAAAACAGTTCTTGGCAAATGTCGAGAACGCAATAAACAAACCGGTGGACCTCCCGGATGCGATCCAGCGGTATCAAGACGTTTTGCAGTATGCCGGCACCCCAGTAGACTATGTATTTGGAATAGGTGTGTATATGGCGCCGAGCAATATGATACTACGAGACGACCGGGTTGAGGGTTATAATAATCAGATCGTAATCGCCACCGTCAAACAAAAGATCGGCCATAACGGGAACGTGAACGCGGATATCATCAAGCGCACCGCGCATGAAACTGATTTCATAAAACAGCAAGCACCCACCCAAACACAAAGTACCTCATCAAGTTCCCCCAATTCACGAATTGGAATAGGAGCGGGAACTAGTGTCACAACCCACGAGGATGAAAAATTAGGGCTCGTCGTCGCCCTCGTGGCGATCGGACTACTCGCGCTTTGGTTTTAGGAACTGTCGGGCGGAGAATAGTAGGAGACCGGCGATCGCCACGATTAAGGCCCAAGTATTTTTGGCGAGCCATCCTGCCGTTTTTGATAATATAGATAGCAAGAAGGAGACGAGACCCCCAATCAACCCAGGCAGCGCGGCAGCCGCCTTTCCGGCTAATTTAGCGAGGAGACTGGCGAGGGCTTTTAGATGCTTTTTTACCCACTCCTTGGCTCCACCGGATGGCGCGGGTGCTGGCGCGGGTGGTGGAATGGGTGCAGTCGCACCGCAAATGAAAGCTAGAACTATAGTAGATATAGTCATACCGAGAGCCGCGAGGATGCTTGCTATCGTGATGCCCTGCTCTCTGAACAGAGTGCGAAGACGCTCACCGAGTGTCGTGTCCTCGTGCAGAACCCTCGAGAATGTTTCGTGGATACGACTTGTTTGGGTGCGGAGAGCCTCACGGTTAGTCGAGGCAGCCTCCAAACGAGCTGCTATTTCATCCCGCAACGACCGCAGGCGTTCGGTGATTCGCTCGGTAGATTCTCTATCGCCACGGGCTTCCTCCAGTTTCCTTTCTTCTAGCGTGATATGTTTATCCAGTTCCGTGAGTTTAGCGATGTTATGGACCAGTTCGCCCCGGATCGTTTGCATAGCCTTATCGAGTCCCAGGAGTTCGCGAAGAGGTAACGGGGGGTCATCCATCATGCTGTCTAACTCGCTGAACGTGGTCTCCATCGTGTTAATAGCGCCGGTGGCTACACGAGGGAGCTCGCTGAGCTCGACCGTTTCTATCGCGGAGGCCGTCTTCGCCATCGTTTCGTCGGTAGACTGTAGGGCCTCTACAGCGCGGGGCGGCATAATTGTTTTACCACGCGCCCAATCTACGAATCCTAGTTCGTTCTTTATGATTTCGTCACCACCCCGGGTTCCAGCAATTGTGTTCAGCGATAGGGGTTTTCCGGTATTCATGTTGACGATTTGGGCATTTGATGCTTTTAGTCGCAACCTACCAGGCAGATCCAATTCGAACTTGGAGTAGTCGCGGCCGACAGATGGGACCACACCGTTGTCTGCCAAACTGTTGTAGTAGTCGTTTACAGCTCCCTCGAGTAGTTCCCGACGTTGACTAGTGGTGCTGGTAGCGCCACCTATTTCCTCGCCGGCTGGCGTCTCCATGAAGGTCGTTTCGTCATCATCCATGTCATCATCATCGATGTCATCATTTCGGACATCGTCTCTGCCGATTTCATCCATGTCAAAATCAGCCATCTTTATAATTTTCTTAAAATTAATTATGTATTAAAGACAAAACCATACGGGTTTAATAGTTTCACTGAAAATATGTCTTCGAGTCAATACGGTCGCAAACTCAATCCATACCGCAGACTGCGGGAGCCCCTTGGGGCGAAAGGCGTGAGACAGAGTGTCGTTATTACGAACAACCCATCGACGATCGACCAGAACCAGCAGCTGTTAGTCCGCTTCCCCAACCTTGGAGCTAGCGACGTCATTGTGCCGGGGACTGTTCGCCTCGCTTTCACTATTTCGCTGACGTCGACGGACGCGGACCGAACCGTCGTTCAGAACCTGGGTCGCGCCATCGTCAAGAAGACTATGATAAAGATTTCTGGTAATGAGGTGATGTCGATCGATGACAGCGACGTCTACCATTGCTACCAGGACCTGTGGAAGACGGCGCAAGAGCGCGAAAACGCTGTCTATCAGGGTATTGACACCAGCAAAAATAAGAACGTAACCAAACTTAGAATCGGGGCTGGTAACAAGGCAGATAACAACGCGAGCAACAACGCGGTCGCGGGCGCTTACGGCAACCGCTTCTACATCCCGCTCGACTTCGAGTTGCTGGAGAGTCACATGCCCTACTATCAGAGTGCTTTGGCTGACCGCCTCGAATACGAACTAACGTTCAACGACTACGGCCGAGTTATCATAGCCACCGACATAACATCGACGTATACGATCGATAATGTGTCGCTGGAGTATGACATGGTCACAATGCCCGAACTCGCGCGATTGATCAGAACCCAGTACGCCGGGCGCGTTGCCATACTTTACGACCGAGTTCTTCGCCACCGCAAGATGACGAAAGACAAAAGCGACACATTGTGGAATATTATTGTCAACGTACCCGCCCGCTCGATGAAAGGTATAATGATGTTGTTCGAGGATGCTCGGTTCGCGCTCGGTGCTAGAAAAACCGACAAATTCTATAACCCCAAAATGACGAAGGTAGAGGTGACGATCGAGGGAATCCCCAATCAACTCTACAGCGCGGGTCTTCGCGCGCACCAGCAGTGGGATGAAGTAAGAAATCAGTTTGCTGCCGGCTCTAAGCGCTCTCCGGAGGTTGCAGCAGTTGCCAAAGACCTACATCTCTCGGCCGTCTCCCTCGCGGAGTTCCTGAATACCAAATACGCGTTATGGCTGGACATGCGAGCCAGCGACGATGATCAAATACACGGTAGCGGACGCCAAGTTGAGAACGCTAGTGAGGGTGTGACGATCCAGATAACCAAAGAGGCGGACGGAGCCGGGCCATTGAACGTGTACTTCTATATAATTACAGACGCACAACTCAACATCGAAGATGGCCGATACGTCTCAGCACTCTAATGATTTAATTAATAAATTTGAAAAAATTAATAAAATTAGCAATCAATACCAATTCACGATTGGAGATGCCCACTCTGCCATAATATGTGGGCAGACAGGATGTGGAAAAACGGTTGTCATCCTCGACTTGCTCGAGGAGTCCTACCGCGATGCCTTTCATCACATTGTGATCCTGTGTCCTACTGTGCGGCACAACGAGACTTATCAGCGGCGCCCGTGGATATGGACCGACCCTGAGGTATACGTCATTGACCCCGGCGACAGGCTTCACGATTGGTTGCGTGGTTTATACCAAAGATTCCAGGGTGAGCCCACCCTATACGTGATTGACGATTGCTCGGCCAAGGCGGCGATGACCAAAAAGAAGGACATGCTCTCCGAGCTCGCATTTTCTGGCCGCCATGCTAGACAAAGCGTATGGATCTCCACTCAAAAGTACAACGCCGTCCTCAAGGATCTGCGCGAGCAAACGGAATGGGTCGCCCTCTTTCACTGCAAGGACCGAGACTCATTCGATGACTGTCTTCGAGAGAATGACGTTATCCCAACCCGCGAGGAGCGCCTGGAGGTTCGACAGATGCTTTCCGAAACTAAGCAAGCCAAGCTTTTGTTAAAGACTGATCAACCAACTGCTTACGAAGTTATCAATTAATTACAGAATATCTACTAATATCTATTAATATTTACTAATATTTACTAATATCTACTAATATCTACTAATATCTACTAAATATTACTGAATTATTACTGAATTATTACTGAATTATTACTGAATTACTGAATTATTTACTAAATAATCTACTAAATATTACTGAATTATTCGCAACTTCAATTCTTCCAATCGCGATTGGATTGATGCTGTTACTCATAATTAATTTGATGTTAGACTTATGAGACTAGTCAGAATAGTACTAATTATTAAAAATAAAATAATGAACTGCGACGAACTTCTCGATCAGCTAATGGAAGAAACAGTCGCTCCGACTGCCGACACGACTGAAACTGTAGGAACACCTGTCAGCACGATTGCCGACACGGCTGCCGATACGGTCCTGAAAGAAAATGAAAACGCGGCGCGACGCGAGTGGCTAGCTGCGCTGTTTGTTGGGGGGGGGGGGCAATCGGAGCATTATCTCGGTAGGCGTTTCTCAGTTTGTCAGGTGGATAAAATGTCAGATGAGGAGGTTGATAAAATGTATGCACGATACGAATCTAAATTGGGGGCAGAGATGACGAAAACTCTTGGGGCGGCGGCTATTCATTTTTACGCTACCGCTGTCAGTGCAATTCTCACTATATCTGACATCGCGGGGATGATTAGTGATTTAGAGACTGATCCTTTTATAGGACACACTCTTAGAACAGCCTGCTGCTCAATTTATCACAAGTTTGGAATGTACTTAGCTCCGCTGACAACCGCGTTGACCACGGGTAAACACTGTCAATTTGGACATATATGCCCACGAACTATAAGCCCTAATATTAATATTATAAAAGATGATACAAGACGCACCTGCGAGAGTCACGGAATTGCCCTCAACACTGTTGAACCCGATTGCAGCACTTCCAACGGCATTGGGGGAACAAGCTCCACATGAACAACCTCCACAGGAGCAAGCTCCACAGGAGCAAGCTCCGGTTGCAACGACACAAAAACCCAAAAAGACAGGCAGCTGGGCGGGCAGCGGCTGCCACCCGAAAAGCTAAACAAGATAAAACACTCGCCGAGCTTCGAGAGGCCAAACGGTCGTTATTTGTTCCTGCTGTTGAAACAGCAAAACACCCGGTGGAAGTGCAATCCCCGATTGGTGTAGCTCCTACCCCCTATTACCTCAACATTGTTGAACCTGAATGGAAAATCATCCCGTGGGTTGTTGGTGGTCGTCTGGCAGTTGTGGGCACCGTGTGTGTGTGGAAATATATTTCGAGACAACCCCCAACACTGTTGGAGGCGGTTCCGAAGAAAGTTACGAAACCGATTGCGCCCCATTTAAACATTAATCGCGATCCCTTTTATATGCAATAATTATAGTTATCAATAATGGCTGAAAAAGACGGCAAAATGATAGTGAATGCGCTTTATCACGCCGTGGTGATATCGGGTTTCAGTATCGGGTATGCTCGACTAGGAAATATGGTTTTAGGAGGGTCCGCCCCCAAATTGGACTTTACCGTGAGAGACGTAGGGCTCGTGACCTTGGATGTAGCGGTCGCAGTTTGGACCCGAGATTATCTAATTAAAGCGGGAATTCTACCCGTTAATATATGGAAATAAAATGGCTAGTGCGATCGCAATGATGATAGGTGGTGCGGTAGCGAACGCATTGTCGTTCAGCCGTAGCAACTTTTTCTTCTCGAAACTGAAAAGCTCGGACGCGGATGAGGAGCACAAGCGTCACGATTTAGCTGTAGAACAACTTAATAGCGCAAAGGAAGCATGGTCTCAAAAACGAACCGCCCGTCTGGACTGGATCAACGAAGATCTTCGTCGCGAGAATCACGCCGTGCAAACTTTCCGGAACGTTGACGACGCCATCCATGAGTACGCGCGGGCATATCCGCAGAAAAGTCTCGCGCCGCTGGATCCTGAGCCCCAGCTTTCAGATTTCTATGTACCATCAGATGCCCAAAAAGACCGCGAGATCGCGTTCATCGTCTTGGGAATGGTTGTGGTGAGTCTCGTCAGCTACTATATTCAATCGAGATTGAAATAAGCAATAAGCCATAATTAATTTTAAAAACATTTTTTTATAAATATATACATATATAGAACGATGTTAGTTGACGAACTTTTGCTATGATTGATGTAGGCTACACGGCCCTTAAACATCGTTTACCTGGTGCAAAGAGTATGATTCGTCTGGCCCGAGATTCTCTCGAGAAGTGACGTGAGGACGAAAAAGCGGCCACCCTTTTCGCAAAGCGGATGTTAGAGTTAAATTCCCCAGAATTCCCTCTCCTGTTCCAACCCAATCGCGATTGGACTTCAAACAAAGGTTTAGTATCTACGACGCAGTTACCGGACGATCTGGCGATGGCATGTTGAAGATTGTCCGATCTATTAGAATACCTCGCATACGATGGACACGCGCAAACTTAATACCAAATTATCGGTTCGCCTAGCGCGCAAGTTAGCGAACACATACTACAGCCCCCGCGGCTACTGGAAGGGGCTCGCGGCCATCAAGAACCTCGCGGTGGCGACCAAGGTTTCCGAAAACGCAGCCAATGAATGGCTTGAGAAGCAGGCCATCTGGCAGATCTATTTGCCCGCGCCTCACAATATTCCGCGCCCGAAATTCGACGTGCCGGTGCCGAACGAAGTCCACCAAGCGGATCTCCTATTTCTCCCTCACGATCGCGTCGGTCGCAAGACGTACAAGTACGCACTGACAATCGTTGACATAGCGAGTCGGTATAAGGGGGCTGAGCCGTTGGCCACTAAAGAGTCTAAGGAGGTGGCCGAGGCTCTTTCCCGAATATATAAGAGGAGTCCTCTCAAATGGCCAAATCTTCTCCAGGTCGATCCCGGCCGCGAGTTCATGGGCGCGGTATCTCATCTATTGTCTAAATACAAAGTTTCTGTCAGACGCGGCCACGTCAACATCCACCGAGATCGTGGAGCGCTTCAATCGAACCCTGGCTGAGAGACTGTTCGGTCACCAATACGCCAAAGAGCTTGTAGACCCTCATTCGCGATCGACCGAGTGGGTGGCCAGACTGCCTGCCGTGGTCTCCGCACTGAACGGAGAGGTGACCAGAGTGATCGATAAGAAGCCTGTAGATGCCATCAAGTTTACTGATCCCGTGTGGTCTCTGAATGTATATCATCTGGATCGCTCTATTACCAAACCCGATGAGCCCGTGCTCTATTATTTGGCTGATGGTCCATCTCGCGGTTTTGTTCGCGAAGAACTTCTTATGGTACCTTCTGACATCCAGCTGTCCCCGGATCGTCAGAGTCTTTAGTATTCTCCCCTTTTTTTAGAGTCCTTTTTTTTTGTTTACCTATGTTAGAGGCTCGGTGTGTACCCCGTCTTCCATCACTCTCCTCTTGTCGTAGTACGCCGACAACCCTAGTTTACTCTGGGTGTATGTTTTCATTACTCCACCGTTCATACGGAACCCTATATTTTAGCCACGTCTCTATGGCCTTCCAACGCGTTCTTATATCTGTTGTTGGTTCTCTTACTCATTACCTTAGAGGAATGCTTCACTACGCCCGGGGTTTCAATTCCAATCTCGATTGGAGTTGGTTGTGTGGCCAGCGCGCGTCGTTGGTGCCTGGCCGGATGCCACTTGGAGTCTTCGCTCTCAGCCAGCTTTTCTACGAAGTAACACTTACTGGATAGCGCTATAGCTCTATCTCCTTGAAACTCCATCTTGAACAGCCCAGGTTCCCTGTTACTCCATTTATCCCATGCGAGCCAGTTGCGCTTATCTTTCTCATATGCCACACGTTGTCTAGGCTTCACCAGCGCGTCTAGGCTTTCATCGTTAGCTGTACTATCAGGTTTAACAGTCACACCTATGTACATACTGTCCGTATCCATCTGAATTAGTTCAAAGTCCTTTCTCGATACGTACTTGTCTAGGAAGTCGTAATAGAACTCTAACATTCTCAGCTTGGCTAGTTGGTACACGGCTATCCCACAGTGAAACGGTCTCTTTACAGCACACTTAGCCTTCCTACTAGATATGTCATACGCGTCTCCGATCTCTTCCAGATCTTCGAAGAACGCTGAGCGTAGTGATTTATCCACACAGCTCTCATTTTAGTGTACGTAGTGTTAAGGTGTCTCTCTGGTGCCTCAATCATCTTACCACAACACGAATTACCAACCAACTTCATTATTTCAGCTACCGGCTTCTTCGACTCATCTACGTCTCCGGTCCTCCTAGCCGCAGTCACCTCTTCGACAAACCACGCGAAGGGTTTTCCAGCTTCGTAGTCTAGGATCCTGTGGAGGCCTGTTATCACTAGCCCGTGCTCTAGATACCACTTCAACAGCGGGGCGTACAGCAGCATATTTTTTGCCGACAGCGTGCCCACTAATTTTTTTCCGTCTCCTCGATTCCCGCCTGTCTTTTTCAGATACTGAAGCATGTGCTCCGGAACCTCCTCCTCTTCAACTACCCTGTTTAGGAACAGCGGAGAAATCTCTTCAAACTTTTCTCTCAGGCTTTTTGGGACTTCTATATCCACCTCGGCGAACCCGAACCAGTAATCACTTCCCCTGTGTACCCGTTGGCAGAACTTGTCTATGATCTTTTGGTTGTGGGGTGTCCTATTGTGGTGTATATTTTCCTTACCGCACGGCATCTCTTTTTTGAGTGTCGACAGGCACAGGGCGTTAGCGTCGTACACGAGGACTGCCTGACACGGTTTCCCTTCACCCTTACTGTTTGGGCGTATCTTAGAAACACCTGCCTCGGCGTATCTGGTGAACACGATAGACGGTCCTCCGACTAGAGCTCCCTGTAACATCTCGTACGTCTCTTTCTCTGGGGCATACAGCTGGCCAGTCTTCGGTCCGGATCCAGCTTTTCCCGGGATACCAGCACTTGCCGACGCCGTTCCTCGCATCAGATATTGGATGGCTACTCCTGGCAGGGCAACGGCGTCTTTGAATATATCTACTCCTCTATGTTTGTAAAAGTCACACATCTTACCTAATGCCTCTAGAAAAGGTGATACGTCGAGATCTTTGTAGTATCTCACCCAGTCCTTAAATGTTCTCATTCCTTTCTCCTCGAAAATTCTCCTGCACTCCTCCAGCTGCTCCTCGGTTACCAGCATCTCGCATCTGAGTTTGGAATACCAGTGCTCTATGTCAGGGAGCCCTTGATAGTCTAATAGTCTAGCTTGTCTACAGAATCGAACCACTCATACGGGAAGAAAGACTTTTGAGATGAGCAGTCGTATGCCTTAATCCACTTATCGTAACTGACTCCCGGACCAAGATACAGGGGAACGTCCATGAATCTGAATTCCGGAGTGAATAGGAATATGGTGTCGTTAGTCCGCTTGCCTACCATAACTTTCGTGGTCGTGTCTGCCAGCCTACCCACAAGATGTTTCTTGATGAGGTTGATGTCATACCTACTGCAGTTCAAACCCAACACTGGGACCTGATCTATCCACCTGTTTATCTCATCCAGTGGCCTGAGGTGCTCCGTGTCCTCGAACCTGTACCGGCGACCCACTTCTTCACGAATGTCCCTACCCCTCTCCTGCAGATCTTCTATGAACTTACCAGTTTGGCAGGATCCGTGTCACAAATGTGAGATACGGTTCCGGACAGGCTGTCCCCTATGCTAACACTTACGGGCACGTGCTCTGTCTCGTACGATAGGTCTGGCGTTTGGTCGATCCTCCCTTCCTTACTCAGATACGCTTCAAAATCGTATACTATCTGGTACGGGTACAGTGTGGTGGGACATCCTGTCTTAATCTTAGCGCCGGTTCTGTTATACTTACACTCCCACATTATCACTAGGTTAAATCCTGCTTCACGGATCTCTTTATCCCGCTTGTTGCTCGTGCGAAACTCGTGCCATCTCGCCGGGTGATGTTTCTGGCAGCCGTGCCAGAAACACCCGTGATACTGGTACACCGTGTTATTTTCCTTGCAGTATCCATCTACTGGAGCTCCACAGATCCACCTTTCACCACCGTGTCCGCACTGTTCGTGGTGAATGTGAATTCCCTCCTTCTCTTCCACGGAGTACATCCAATCAAGTGCCCCTAGGCTGCCAGCACTCTTTGGGTAGAAGGCCTTCTCGAACGCGGAGCGAGGGCGCTCGATAACTTTCCCTTCGCATACGGCGTGTGTCTCGCCCTTCATACACTTAGGTCCGTGCCGAGTAACGTTACTAGCCTTCGTGAACCTCTGTTTGCAAGTGTCGCAAGCGTACGTTTTCGACAGACCTTTTAGGTTGGTTATCAGGAACGCGTGGTTTTTGTAGATGCCTATCGTCATATGCTTCGTACCTACCTCCTCATAGTGTGCTGGTGCCTTCTTCAACCACCATATTTCACTCTCGGTTGGCTGATATACTTCTATACCCACCTTAAACTTCTCCTCAACCTTTTTCAGCTCGTCTAGCGGAATAGGCCCAGGCTCTCTCTTACCGAAATACTTAGCACTCATCTCTCTGGCTTGGGCGGTACATTTGTCTGATCGCGCCCCGCCGTGAATGGCCAGGCACCTGAATAGACACAGCTCATCGTTGTATTTACCTAACGAGTACATACCTTTCTTATTCCTCAGCCAGTCTGGGAGAGGTCCACCAGCCGCATGTTTAGGTAAGGTCAAACCCGAGGATCTACTCATCGTGTTCCCTGCACTAGTTTTATATAAACCTGCTCCCACCTCACGAACGTCCATTTCGTGTTGGGCCTCTCGACTTTATCTATATCCATCCTCTTTTTCTCGTTATCTTTCGCCCACTTCTCTACTTCACTTAAGGAGTCCATCCACCTACTCCCCCCAAGATTCTTATTAAATATTATCGTCTTCGCGCGACCTCGGTGATCTTTTTCCTCAATGTGTTGTAGTTTGTAGGAGTATGAATATCTTAGGTGGAAGTTTGTTGTCAGATGAGAAGTTAATTTCTCTACTATCCTATCAGGTATTTCCTTTTCTACGTGTTTCCTAAATGAGAACGTGAACGTGCGTCTACCCTGCTCGACTTTCTCCATCTCTTCGTCTCTAACCCCTAGAATAGCCTCGCCCTCGTCGGCTATCGCGTTTAGGAGGGCGGTTTTAAGCTTACGCTTTGGTTTAACTACGGCTGGGGAAGCCGGCAGGGCGGCCGTTCTCAGTCCAATTATACTCTCTACTTGTAGTCGTTTTCCTATTTGAGTGGTTAACTCCTGAGACACCAAGACGGCATTTGTGAAGGCACCTCTGGAGTATGCCCTACCTACTCGACGTGTAAACGCCTCATTCTTTGTTGCGTTTATCAGCTTATTTAACCCATGAACGCGCAGACGGTTGCTATAGACAATACCAAGAGATTTAGCCTCGGCTCTCAACGTTTCAATCTGAACCTGATTAATTGTGGTAGGCATTTTTTATATCAGTATATTTTGGTATATATACTTTGGTATGATATAACCTATGAAATGTATCTGTTCAATTGGACGTGAAAAAAAAACGTGATGTAAATTGTCACGTCCAATTGAACATAAACATATATATACATATACATATATAATGGAGTGTGTGACTTGTTGTAAGACTTTTGCGTGTAAAGACTATCTACGACGGCATCTATCGAGACGAAGAAAATTTCCTTGTGTCGCCCCGCAATTTCAATGCCCCAGATGCCCTTGTAAATTCGTTAGTGCCGAAACTCTTTGTAGACATAAGCAACTGCGCTGCCAGGTGGCTAAAGGTGAACGTGGTAGACTAGAGTTGGTAGAATTAGTTGCTGATCTACGGAATAAATTAGCTATATTTGGAGGAGGAAAATGAAGTGTTGGAATATAAAATATCCCAATCTCCAATATAATTGGGACTACAAGACCACTTTCTCATTCAATACCACCACCAACGTTTTGTTGGTGGTGGGAGCTACAACACCTCTCAATAACAGCACAATGATTGCGGGTATCATTTTGACTCCTTCTATACTACTCATACCCATAACTACAAGTTTGTGCAACGTCCTATTCGTTGTTTGTATCACACTTATATACAAAGTCTCATTTCCTATTACTTTTAGGGGAAGAGGCCAAGTGGCTTTGGTGTGGTATGGACATGGAACCAGGTCGGGTTATTATAATTCAGGGCTGAATATATTTTTTTTTCTATGTAAATATTCCGTTCTGATTTTGGGTGCCTCCCAATGCAGCAGGTTGAATACGGGATCGAACCAGTTGACCAGGCCTTACATGACCTTACCCTGTTGTATAGCTTTCTGGCATAATATTTATAGCACGCTATTGTCATATCTGTCTATAATGTATTGCACAAGTTTCTGTCATAGTATTTGCTGTATGTGTCAAACGGTCGAAGTGATGACACTATAAGATGGCTTCACATACAAAATGGCAGAAATGGCAACTCGATGTACCATATAGTATAAAGTAACACAAAATGTTGTTTTCTGAAAATGTTCTGGAAATGGCTGCGAACATTAGACGGACATGGGTAATATTCCTAATATGACATATTATTATTACATATATTACTTTTGAAAGTTATTTGATTTGTGTTTTCATCCATTTCACCTCTACACCACATTACACTTATAGTGAATCACTCCTCCTTAAACCACATTATATCAGGCTGCATTTGCTGACTAACTGATCAGAAGGTAAAATTGCAGTGAGTCATTACTCTATAAGCCACGTTATATCAGGCTGCATTTGTTGGGATAACTGATCAACAGCTACAATTATAGTGAGTAACTACTCCATAAGCCACGTTATATATCAGGCTGCATTTGTTGGGCTAACTGATCAACAGCTACAATTATAGTGAGTAACTACTCCATAAGCCACGCTATATATCAGGCTGCATTTGTTGGGCTAACTGATCAACAGCTATAAGTATAGTGAGTCACTACTCTATAAGCCACGTTATGTCAGACTGCATATGCTGGCTAACTGATCAGCAGGTACAAGCATAGTGAGTCACTATTCTATAAGCCACGTTATATCAGGCTGCATTTGCTGGACTAACTGATCAACAGCTACAAGTATAGTGAGCCACTACTATACAAGCCACGTTATATCTGGGTTGCATTAACTGGCTAACTGATAAGCAGATAAAGCTAGAAAATCCGGTCTGTCTACGCACTTAGGACCCCTATAAGTTATTTGAGAAACTTACAAAAACTTCCAAAAAATAAACGCACGAACAGACAGACAGATGGACAGACAAAAACTTTAAAAAACAATAAACAGACGAACGGACGTACGATCAGTAGTGAGGGTAATTGTATTAATGCGGAAAGATGTATCGTTACTAAATAATGCCAAAAATGAACGGACAGACAGACAGACGGAAGGATAGGGCGAAACCTATAGGGCGAAATATGCACCGCCGATTTGACGGCGATGTTATTCATGGAATACATGTATGGCGGCCGTGACACTTGCGATAAAGATTAGACCACACCAAATAGTTTTAATATATAATTTAACCGAATACCATCCACTAAGGCCAGTCTCTCCTACTTTCACTAACCGTATGGATGCTGTGGGACCTACTTGTACATGACCTGCAGTCAGTCTGTACTGGTTCTGCATGAATTAAACAATATGTTTACTTACTCCTAAGAAAGGAAAATCCAGCCTCGTCATATCACACAATATTGTTTACATGTTTTGGCCACGGAAACTCTGTTTACATCACGTGACCAACAGGTTCAGTGTTTTCTTTTAAATGCTACAAATATGCTGAAAACTGGTGTTAAAAGCACCCCAAAATGTTCCTCAAGTGAAACTGGGTAGTAATGGATCAATATTTGCAAGCAAACTGTGTCTGTGACCTCAAAACGCCCGCACTATTTTTTTTTATACCGGACTACTTACGATATCGCGCCATTTGGTATAGTCTAACCAAAAAAATCTTCGTACGACAGCCCAATACCTATCGCAGACTTATGAGGAAAGTTACGAATTTGCAAAAACGTTCGAACGAAGTTGACGTTAGTGAAACGGTAATATGCGCCTAAGAAGTTCGTACGATACTTTCTTATCGTAAGAAGTTTAGTGAAACGGGCCCCAGGCTGGTGTGTGATATTCACAAATCCCATGGGGCAGTTCTTCAATCACGGCCACAAATATGCAAGTATTGTTTTTGCCCAAAATTGTGCAAAATGTGGCATATATGTTTCATGTTATTCTGTTGTTTACGTTATTTTGAATTTTTTTTTTTAAGTTACATGTAGCCAGCGTAAATGTTTCACGTCGGAATTGGCGCCGGATTCCTGACAAATTCCCATTCAGCTACATGCAGGTGATACTGTAAAAACATATTTTCGCAAAGATTCCATCCGCAACAAATGGTCTTCCACGGTGGGGATCACTTGGTCTGTTGTTTATGCTTAACGTAATGGGGGCGCCCAGCAATTGTGAGGTAAATGCTACTTTCATCAATACAACTGCAATGTCTTGTATTTAGTGATTCCAGACGGTACCTGACGAGCCTTGTAGAGCCGACTATTGTTCATTGACGATTATCGTTCCCGTGCATGATTAAGCCTGGAAACATAACTGACCTATTTCTGAGGGTATTTCAACTTTACTGTGGACCGCTGAACAACGTGACGTTAGAACCGACTATTGTTCATCGACGACTATCGTTCACGTGTATGATTAAGCCGGTTGTATGATTAAGCAGGGTAAACCGGCTTAATCATACACAAAAACGATAATCGTCGATGAACAATAGTCGGCTCTACAGAGCCTGACAATACCAAATGTAGCAGCGTAACGTCTGTAGTTAGTCCGACCATTCTGTCGATGAAGTTCACGGCTTCCAAACAAAAACTACGTTTATCCAACATTTCTCTGCAGAATGTTCAGACTAAGGACAGAAGTAATGCTGCTAAGTTTGGTATTGTAGGACTCGTATGTGATATTGGCTGGAACCGCAGTCGTATTAATCAAACTCATGGGACCGGCAGTTACGCATAACCAAAACAATGGACCACGTGATCACACACTGTGACATATGTATTTACACAAAAATGTATTCACTGATACATGTAGAAAGAAACATTTAATTTCATAGATTTGTTGATAATAATCAAGAAATGAAATGCGACTTGCCAGTCTATGTGAATATAATTTATAATTGACGGGGGGCATAGATTGTTTAATCAATAGTTGATGGACTTTCATTAAACAAACAAATGGGAAATGTGACATCTTTGTTATTGGTGAAAAAGTACTTACATTTAAATATCGTTTAGATTTAATGTTTTTAACAGCCAAAAGTTCGTCAGCAGCAACATGCGGAACAGACAGTAATTCAATGTGATCTGTACATTTGCCAGTAATCATTTCCGATGATATTACATGTAATGATCACATAGGTCAACACGATACGACACTGTGTAGCTGATCAGGAGCTACACTGATCAATACGTTGATTCGCCCCCTTTTGTCATGGCAGGTCACACATCGTGAATGAGACATAACAATTCGTTCCCACGAAATAACAATTCGTTCCCACGGGAACGAATTGTTAATTCGTGGGAACGAATTGTTATACTTATAGGCAGACTCGTGTGGGTATACACTGTCCATTGTGAATGTGTGAGGTGTGATATGTAGCATTCTTACACGTTATATTATATACACAAGTCACTAATGTATAATACAAAACGTACTTGTAATACGCAATCATGTCAAACACCAATGAACAATTGTCACTGAATGAACTCGAACTGGACCTGCATTGTAAATCAATATTTGAAATTCACATGTTTAAAGATAAATCCACGAAGATAGATTTAAAGAATCTTTGTATCACAGCTCATCCGATATACGACATATTTAACACGTAAAAAACGGAACAATTAAGTATGCATGCATTTACTCCAATTTAACCTTGACATTTAAAGTGTGAAAAAAGCAACGGAAAATGTACTATGATTATAAAGGAATGTACTGTAACAAAGGATAAACTGCATAAACAATAAAGTAAAAATAATAATGCCACATAGCTATATATTAGGCTTATCATACGTAAATCAACATTGAAAACCAAGCGTAATGGTTAATTAATATGTATCAGTGTCTTAGAATGCTTACATATGATCGCACACAATGGCGCAGTTTTCATTTATATAATTAACATATCCCAAGGGAATGAGGCACTTGCATGTAGTCACGTGACCAATCATGTAACATATCATATGCCCGTGACTATACGGACTACGGTATTGCTCCACCCGCATACACGCGTTCTCTATACAATATGCACGTGCTCCGATATACCGCGTTGTAAAACTACACCTCACATTAATACCTGACCATGTACTTATGTTTAGTTGCATAGTTCTATGATAACATTCCTATTGTGAAAGATATAAATTATGTGTTTTAAGATTTCTAAGATTTTACGGCTCAGCTAAACTAGTTACATACATGTTATTTTGTTCACATAAGTTCAGATGAACATCCATATTGTCACATACTACATTCCTAAATTAGATTTATAATGGTGTCATGTTTAGAGGTCCATGGAAAAAAACATATATAACAATAATGTTCATTCATTTGTAGGTAGCCTGATAACCACACAATTATGGTGATGTGTAATGTATATAATATCTTATTAAATTTCTCCGTCAAAGTGTGCTTAGCAAGATAAGCATACTTTGTAATTTTGGTGAAATCTGCTACAGATCTGCGATCTTGATCAGATTCTACGCAGGTCACCATTTTGTCAATTGAACACTTCGAATAACACTTGTGATAAATCTCTGATTGTGCAAGTACACATGATGATCAGGGTCTACACTGGCCACGGTTTCACTAAGGTACCTTTCAAATCGGCGCCCCGTTTATGCAGCGAGATGATGATATTGTCGCAGGCAAACAGATACTATCTTGATTCAACTGCGTACTGAACCTCATCTAAAACTGGCCGCGAAATTCATGTGGTCCTTATTTTCAGGCAGAGGAGCCCCGCAGGGGACATGGATTGGTTTTTATTAATTCGTTCTAAGAAATAACAATTCATTCCCTCAATTTAACAATTTGTTCCCTCGAATTAACAATTCGTTCCCACGATATAACAATTCGTTCCCACGAATTAATAATTCGTTCTAGTGGGAACGGATTGTTATTTCGTGGGAACGAATTGTTAATTCTAAGGAACGAATTGTTATATCGTGGGAACAAATTGTTAATTCGAGAGAACGACTTGTTATATCGTGGGAACGAATTGTTAATTCGAGGGAAATAATTAATAAAACAAAGAATTATACGTCCCCTGTGTGGCCCCGTAGATGTCCACTCACGTTATTGGAAAACTGAGAATGACTGGAATTCACCTGTGATAAAAGGCGCGAGTTTCATCACTCATCGCTAGAACTCCAACCGACAAGGCGGCAAACGCTCACTGAAGCTTTAAAAGTAAACGCGAACAACGAAAGAGGACCATAATAATCAAATAATTAACGAAACTAAATTACGCGAAAAGCGAGGCTTAAACTATACGAATACTTGATTGAGTGTTTTATTTTTCGCCGGAAAGGAGGATATATCGACGGTAGTTGGTGAAACGATCGCCAGTGTATTGACGACAGAAGTGGGGCATTTACCAACTCAGGACAATGGTGTATAATCCAGCAGGAACAATGAACAATTTAAAGTTTGTCGTCACGGCCATAGTTCTCGGAGTTATACTAATATCAATAGAATTAGGTAAGGAACTGTTGGGCGTACCATAACATATTGCTTGTTTCTCCAAACGCTGCCAGTCCAAGTCGCTAAAAAAAACAACAACCAACATTTGTTGAATACAGATATAAATTTCAAGCAACAGCCAGGCTACATACTTCGGTTGACTAAATAGTGACTAAATAGTGACTAAATAGTGACTAAATAGTGACTAAATAGTGACTAAATAGTTACTAAATAGTAACGAATTACGTGGCCTGGCTGTCCACAGAAATATATTCGGTATCCAACCATTTAAAATGCTGGTGGTTATTTTACTTCTTCCATACTTTTGGCGAATTGTTTATTCAGTCCTGACAATTCATAATACCAATTAAATAATGGAAATAGCCATTTTAAAATATAGTTCTGCTTTTGTCCCAACATTGCATTTCATTATGTAATGTTAGGACAAATCAAAATGTGTACAAAATGTCATATTCAGATATATTAATACATATATTAACACGTTCACCCGTTCATCCCTAAGTAACTGGAATGGATTTTGATATGTTAATTTTGCAACCAATCCAATCGTCACAAAATGATCTTCAGGGGGTGTTTTGGATCTAAAATATGAAAATTACTTGCAAAAAGTGCAGATCCTGATGAGACGGTTCGTAACGAGCCGGCTCATCTGGATCTACACCACTTTACAGGGGCCAGTGGTGTTGAAAGGGTTAAAATAAAAATAACGTGTTTCCGTACATACCTACAAACATCTCTAATACCCGGTGGAGAAACAAATAGTATTTCTTGGTTGACCTTACCTATAATAACCCGTAATGATATATCTTTGTATAGTCTCATATGCCACCAGGGGCTCGCTTCACTAAACTTCGTGCGACTAAAATGGTCGTAAGTACAAATTTAGGATCGTCTGGAAATTTCAATTGATGGATTTACATTTATGTAAATTCAGTAATTGTTTATAAGAAAACGGTGTTAATGTGAAATTTACAGACTATCATTTATTTTATTGCACGGGGCTACAATGTTATGTTTCAAGTAATTTTATTACTTTCGGACCAATTTCAAACTCTTCCGATCTGTCTAGCCAGGTTTCAGAGTTAATGTCTGTTTCATAAATCCTGCCTGTTACATAGACAATGGAAAAACAATATTTTCATGTAATATTAAATTATCGCAGAATTTAAAAATAACCCTTCTTCTTATTTCGTGAAATGTGTTCCAATATTGATTTTATTGCGAAAATAATTCCCCATGTTAAATCCCCATAGACATTTTTCACGGAAATTTTTCTAATTTCAGAAATAGTGGACCGATTTTCAACTTTCATTCTCTTAGTTATTGAAAATAATATTGTTTTTGCATTCTTAAAATAGCCATACAATTTGGACAGATTTCGTGAAACAGACAGTAGTTTCCAAAGTAGTTTGGTTTTTACACGTGGTCGTCTCCCTCTTCCGGTTCGGCCCGTGTCGGTTTCATATCGTAGATCTTCATACAGTCATTATTTTATGAAATTTCACCACTCAAAGAATGGTACATTATAGGGTTAACTGTATTGTAATTTTAAAATTTGCGGCGTATATCAGAAAATGATAGGTCGGAAAATCTGTTTAATGGCGACGCGCTAGCGGAGCCATTAAACATGTTTTCCAACCTATCATTTTCTGATATACGCATCAAATTTCAAAATTACAATGCGGTTAAACTATTTCCAATGCACTCCTTTACTACTGGCGTAGGAATACATATTGTAAGCCACCGATGGCCGGGGCGACTTACGGGTTGACTCTGTATTGTATTGGTCTAATTTAAACTGGTGACTCAACAGTGTAGACTTGTAGAGCGAGTCGAACTGTTGACAATATGAAGACTTTGAATTGGGTTTAAATCAGAAAACCTGTTTTAAAGTTTCTATATTTAATTGTGGGATATATTTGTGTCAGTTCGCAGGTGACAATTTTTGTTGGAACTCTTATGGTTGCTGACGTAGTAGTAAATATACCCCGAAATCGAACGCGGTGGGAGACAACTGCTTGATGAGAATAAATAAATTACAAAAAAAAGAAAATTAAAAAAATACATCAAATCTTGCTTTCTGAATATAACAAATATGACTCGGTTAATATAACGTATAGTTCAGCCGATTTGACATATAGATAAGTTGATTCCACTCTACTGACGATGAGACTCGGCCCGAATTGGCTCAATGGGCGAACAGGTTTGTTGAAAATCTCGTTAAGTTTGTTCTCAAAATTCTCTGTATAAATCAACTAAATGCGCAAATAAACTCTGATGATGCGCAGAATTATGTAGTAAGTAATGTAGACGTGTTTACCTTTTATGTAAGAAATAAGGAAGTTTGGTTGAACATTGACAATTCGAGAAAGGGAATCGCTAAACACGTCTAATCGGGAACGAGGAGATCAGTTGTCTGCCAGACATTCGATTTGGCCGTAAAAAGTATCATGTGATACACGGTGGCCAATCAGATTGGTTACGGCATTACGGCAACCAATCAGATTTGCCCGTACTCTACGGCCTGAATCGGAATTATGGCCGTCAGCAGCAGCATCCATAACCTAATCACCCCTATGTGTCTACATTCACATATCAGACATGACAATTAAGTAAGGACTTGTCATGCGATCCAATATACGCTAATCAGCTCTTAAGACTCCAAAGAACATTACATAGTGCATGACGTCTTCTAACTATTCGTATGAAAATTAATATAGAGGTCTTACACGGGCCCGCATTTCCGATGCATGCGCCGTAAGAAAAGAATCCCTTTACGGTCACAAAAATACATGAATATACAACTAACTTTTCCATAAACAAATACAATTGTCATATGTCTGACTTAATTTAAACTGGGTACGTTATAACACGGTGCCCAGATATATGTAGGTGGATTTTCCCCTATCCGTGTTTGACTCACACATCCGGAACTACATAAAGTTTACAGACCGCAACTGACTCAATTTCAAATGTGGATTTACAACACTTTTCGGACATGTCATGCACATGAGACAGCCTGTCATGATTAACACACATCAAATACATCTAATGTGACTGCAGTCAGGATTGTGCAACCTTCTTCTGAACAATAACTCTGAATGCAAATTACGAGTGTCATGTGTTTTCGCGACATGACTGAAATATTGACAAGTGCAGATCCAAACCTCGAAGCGAACAATATGAGACTGATAGAGGAAAATCAAGTCAAATACAATATATAATAAGTATGTAAGTACACACAATCTACACCTAAATTGAATGCGTGCACTGTTGTGCTGATATTTCAAAGATTCTGAGATTGACAAACTCTGGAGCACTATTCATGTGAATGGAAGGAAAGTGCAAAGGAGGCCAACTATAATCAAAGTACTGAAAGTACTGAACATAGGGTACTACACGAATTCCGCCACGGAAGCAGTGTCGCGCCTGAAAATGCCTTGTCGGTACAAAACAATGTTGTAGCAGGATTTTTGTTAAAGTTTCTGCATTACTTTGACATCGCCATGTTTACTTCTGTTTTGTGAATGCAATAGTTGGCCCCGGATCGAGTATATTAAAACATACAAATGACGTCATTGGGGAAACCGCTGACAACATTTTCAATGTATGGAAGCCCAAACATGTTAGATTTTTTTGTCATATTTTCAGTACTTGCATTAATATGGGTATTAATCTACGCTGGATGTGTTATATTGTCATTAATTTGTTCCCTGACTGTAATTTATCACTTACTGACTTACTGACCCCCTTCCCTGAACGTAGAATTAACATCAGATAGACCCACACGTGCGAGTTTTGTTGCGACACAATCGCGATCATTACAAAAAGCTGGGTCAACATGCAGATAGCTGTAACCCCTTGATATCGTTTGTGTGTTGAACGCGTCGCGTGTTGTTTACCCGGTGGAGAGTATTCGGAGGGAGTTAACTCTGCCGAAAAATATAGCCTGTTACTAAATTTAGCGATGACCGCACGATTTGTGACGCAAATGGGGGCAAATCACGCGCAACAAAATAATCCGATGTATTTTTGTACGCAGAACATCCGTTGTTGATATTGTTCAGTGCAAGTAGTTTTTCATAATATTATTTTCAATTAGCGGTTACGTATGACAGTTAAACGTTGAGTAACACAATGCATTTTGTTGTTATGGTTACTCCAAGATATCACTACGGACTAGCCCATCGAGGGGGGTCTAAGGCGTGGCTAACTGTCCGAGACGATTCCAATACATGGGTCACCCTATGTGAAAATGCCCATGGGCATTACAATATTGAAATAATTTGCGACCGTTCATCAACAATGATATACCTGTAATGTATGACCATCAGCGTGCGTGATATTTATAGAGTGCATTATAAACCATTTTATTACATGTATTTATAATAAGTTACTTGAAAATGATTGTTTTTCCATTTTAATATGTTTAACGGTCAACACACGTCGGCGGATTATAAAGGCACGGTGTATCGGACGTTTCTAATACAGTGGAACCTCTCTAAACCGGACACCGTGCGGGTCCCCAGGGTGTCCGGTTTATAGAGAGTTCACAGTAAATTAGGCATTTGGTCATTCTGAACCATCGCTGCGTGCTATGCGATCATGAACCTGAGATAAATGACCTAGAAACTCATCAGAAATATGATCACAGATGTTTTCTTGGTGCCCGGTTTAGAGATGTTGCACTGTAGTAGGGGAAAGAAGGGATCACATGCGGCTTATTTGAAGAGTTAGGTTTCCATACGGTATCACAAGACGTATTATATACCAACGTGTTCATGAAATATTGAAGTGTCTCATATTGCCGGCGCCAATTGTTCAAATTTGGTGCGAGCCTGGAAATCCAAGATGGCGTCCAAGATGGCCACCAATTTATGTGTATGTGCACCAGTGACATATAATCGGCCATGTAATATATTATAGTATATATTCTGAAATATAAAAGAACACACGATCATTGCTGGTAATTCCATGCATTCAATAGTAGTTTATTCCGTCAACACAGTGCGTATGTGCCGTGAAACACGGTGCCGTGAAACATTTTTGATATCCTGTCAATACGACCTAATCACTGTGTATGAATATGTGCGGTGGCTGGGATTATTTTTTTGCATTTTAAAGCCATTAGTAGGTGTTGACGGGATAAATAGAATAGTAGGTTAGTGCCGTGAATGGGAAAAATATCTGGCGCGGCTCGGAAACGGGATGTGCTCGGCAGAGCCTCTCCCATTCCGTTTCCTAGGCCTTGCCAGATATTTTTCCCATTCACGGCACTAACCTACTATTCTCTATATACTGGACGCTGTATCGTGCTATTTAAAATCAACAAGAAAGCAACATCGTGATATACGAGTAATATACGAATAACAATTAAAATACTACACTGTATCCATTTTACGTTACTTTTACAGTGGAACCTCTCTGTCCGGTTCAGATCCTGGATGCACAACACAATTACAGTGAAACCTCTCTAAACCGGACACCCTGGGAGATCCCCAGGGTGTCCGGTTTAGAGAGGTTCCACTGTAAATCAGGCACATGGCAATTGTGAACTGTATTGGTGTGCTTTGCACATCATGAACATACATTAACATATGTAATAAATGATCAAGAATCCCATCAAAAATACGATCACAGAGGTTGCCTTGGAGTCCGGTTTAGAGAGGTTCCACTGTAAATCAGGCACATGGCAATTGTGAACTGTATTGGTGTGCTTTGCACATCATGAACATACATTAACATATGTAATAAATGATCAAGAATCCCATCAAAAATACGATCACAGAGGTTGCCTTGGAGTCCGGTTTACAGAGGTTCCACTGTCTGTCAAAATGTTTACAATAAAAATCACGTCATGATGATCTGATATTATTACTCTATCGACACCAATCACCAGGCAACAGAAACTGTAGGAGTGGTCATCGACGTATCAATATCAATCCCAGCCGTACGCCTCCAAGTTATAGTTCACACATTCTGGCCGACGTTAATCTAATACATTTTAATAGGTCAACATAAGTGCATAAAAGGCATTGTGAACGCATAGCAAATATATCCAACTGAGACGCCTCATGAATTCGATTAGACGTCACGTCGATTTATTTACTTGTGCCATGTTAAAGTTCATTACATCCACTATATATCATATAGTTATGCGGATTCCCAGCTGTTTTCATACGGGTTCAGTTTTGTTGGGCAATTACCGCGATACTGGTCACCGATGTAGCAAATTACTGTCCATAAAGGTTCCCGCCCACACCGCCTACATTACGTGTGCATGTTATTTTGAGCGCCAAGGAAGTATGCACAATTAGTATTATTACCTGGTATATAGTCGTACAGCGGCCAGGTCTCATCAGTACGACAGGCGACGTGTTAACCCTTTCACCCCTAATTAACTGTAATGGATTTTTATATAAAAGGGGTGTTTTCTTTCAAAAATATGAAAATTACTTGCAAAAAGTGCAGATCCTGATGAGACGGCTCGTTACGAGCCGGCTCATCTGGATCTACACTGTTTGGAAACGCCGCTATAGCGGGCTTTAAAGGTTCAAAGGGTTGACACATGGGGTACGTGAACACCTCGGGGAGCCGAGGTGTCCCTGCCACGATAGGCCAGGATGTCCCGGCGACTCAGCTATCACAACTTTCTTATGAAAGTAAACAAGATATAACACGTTTAACTATAACAGAAAGTTAGCTCAATCTCAGCCATTTTTGTTTGCTTGCCCTTGGTTGCTTCTGGCACCGGCTTGCATTGGACTGTCGGGATGTGGCAACTCTGTGGACGAGAATAGCACGTATTTTTATAGATACAAAATTGCCACCCCGCTCCATACCTCTCGCGATGGTAGCAATTTAACCCCATCTCTTTAATGTAACACATGGAAGAGTGATTTTTGAAATCGGTTATCCGGCGTGTTTGATATGTTAGAGATATAAAACTGTCCAAGCTGTATCAATACATTATTAATAAAGAACAATCATACACATGCAGAAATTGGTTATTTCACCATGTCAATGTGTTTATCTGACATTTACATGTATATCCTGTAAATGTGAAAGCTTCATTTCGTTATGAGAAAAGATGGCTTCCATGGGAAAATGATTTCCCTGTTCTATTATGTTTGGCAATTTACTAGTTCTACATCAATTACTATTTGTTTAAAGGTACAAACTATACAGTTTACTAATGTTTTACCTACATACAACAGGTTTGGGTATGAACTTCGGTTGCTCACATTGTTTGAATGGGTCAAATTGTAGCCGTAGATAACATATCGGAGGCGAAGTATTTTTTTCTTAGCTAGTATGTTTACCGACTATATGGCACCAACTTGCGTGTCGAGTTCCACCAGGAGTTCTAGTGTCAGTCTCAGCCAATCAAGCTGCTTGGTTTCCAGCGCAATAACCAAGTATTTTGAAATGAAAAACATGACAAAAACTGGCAATATTATCACAGGCTGTGTTGTCCCAGAGACCGTGAGAATGCAGCCTACCAATCAGCGATACCCGAGGTATCACCACCGGGTCATCACCGGTTACCATCGTCATGGGAATACCACTCAACAATGGGCGCTGATTGGTTAATCATTGCAGAGTCTGAAAATAGTTTCCCATTGCTGTATTTCGTACCTCACTGGTTGTCTATGCAATGTTGTCTTTGAAGTGAAAATTGCTCTCACTCGAGGGACAAGAAAATGAAGCTGTTAACGAGCGTATTTACATAGAGAAACGTGACCGTGCCGATAGCATGTCCTTGTGTTAACCGGGTTGAATTGGTTTCCGGTCCGGCTATCAGAAATTGTAAAGGCTCTGCGTCTCACAAGGTGTATGATCACGTGGTACTAACAACAACAACAAGTACTGAAACTTCCAGAATCCATCTGATTCAAAGTACGTATTCTTTTATAGTGTCATTATTACGTAACGGATTTTGATGAAATATCGCATCAAACGCGTCTTGGTAAGCTGCATTTGGTGGTCTCTGTATTTTCGCCCAAACTTCTGTCGCTTTTGCGAAGAAAGAATCGATTTCCGTGTCTACTGACACGGAAATCGATTCTTCGCAAAAAGAACTCCGAACTCCCTGGACCACCAAATGCAGCTCATGCAGACGCGTTTGCTGCGCCATATTTTATCAAACTCCGTTGTATATTAAGGAAAATATCAAATAATACTTACTTTGGAGTGGGCGACGTTGTTGTTGTTGTAATCACGTGATCATGCACCTTGTCTCAGATGGTGATGAAATGTGAGCCAAACAGTTGGTAAAGGATAATTTAAGGTAGATTTGTGTCGGTGTCTGAACATATATATATATATGAGCGTATTACCATATAAAGGAATTACACCACTGCTAGTGGGTTTTTCAGGAGATGACGAATTTCGGCCAAGTGAAATTTAGCATGGAATTTCCTCAACTTGCTGTTTACGACAGTAGTCAGTAATCAATGTACCGTAACTGTTTTTGTGAAATGCATACTCAGAGGTACCATCTGAGACTCAGCCACTTTAAACGTGTCTTTCATCTTTTGTTTGGGGACACATTCATAGAGAAAATGAGTTCATTATTTTTTCTTTGCCTGTATCAACTTGGAGCCGCTCTATTTGATATACACTACAAAAATGTGAATGTGACTGGAGAAATGGGGCTTATCGGTTTTGTCATCAGTTTAACTCCTGATCTAATAGCACACTCATGTAGCCGATATATATATTTCTTGTTAGAAGCATGGCGGGTGCTTGATTAATGGAATGGCGAACAGTGCAGATTCTGATCAGACTGTGCGTATGCACAGGCTGATCAGGATCTACACTGGTCGCAAAGCCATACGCCCCATTTATCCAGTCGCAGCCACAAATATGGCTCATGTAGAGAGAATAACTCACAAGGGTCATTTGATATCAAGTATATAGGACAAGGCTAGCAAACGTGCAGGAATTAAACAATATGTTCAACGCGATATGACTTCGCAGGGTGTCCGGCTGAGAGAGGTTTCACTATAAATCAGTCATTTGATCATTCTGAGCCATAGTTGTGTGCTATGCGATCACGAACAGACATTATCGCATGAGATAAATGACCAAGAAACTCATCAAAAATAAGATCACAGGTGTGTTCTAGGTGTCCGATTTAGAGAGGTTCCACTGGATAATCAACGTCGGTTTCAGACATAACTGTCTCGAAATGACGCCACATATCACAATAGACTCTATACCTCCGGCATTGCCATCATGTATAGCCAATAGCTACGTTTTATAATAGTCTACGTTTCGACGTTACCATCACTATAACGACGCAGTTACAGTCAATATAAAATATACATGTATCTGCATATTGTAGGTGTGCTTACTAACGCTGTATTATTATATAAATACCGCCCTTGGTTGAGAGGAGATATTGTTTTCGAGGGGAGATAATCCACAATATTCCGCTAACCAAGGACGGTATTTAATTTATGTTACCGAATACCGAGTACTTATTATACTGTTATACGTTCTTTTTTTCCCCGTTACGACGCTTCGGTAATTTTCGGCGCACGCGAGGGTAATATTGTAATATTCCCCTATTATATCAGACGTAAATCTCCACACTGATATCAGGGGCAATAACCGTGTTTCCTTAAAATGTTAACGGACATAACTATTTATTATCTTTATTTATTTTTTTGATGTGCAATAATCATACTTTATAATCTTTTTCTTTATAATCTTTTTCGAAAATATTATTTTTTCAGGTGACGCATAAATAATAAAATTAATATCATGCCTCACTTGCATATGAAAATAGCTTGATACAGTCGCGCGTCACTATCAGTAAAATAAACATTACTCAGTGATTATGTCTGTATAGCGGGCACTCGTATTTTTAGAACTTGTGGAATAGTGACACAATTATACACTTATTTAATTCCTATAAAGAACATTGTTTGCCTACTGAGTGTGTATGCACCTTCAATATTTTCCAATATACACGTATTTTACAGTTTAATTGACACAACAATAGCAAACATAGCACACAAACCAGTATATATTTTTTAAATGAGAGTTTAATAGAAATTCCAAACTGGGCCCAATTCTCTCGATTAGTCCCATATGAGACACCCCATGTGATTTTGTACCTTCGGACATCTGCGTAATTTCATTAAATACATTTACAAAATTTACAATATTTTAAATAAATAAAGTCAAAAGTCGACAAAATTTTCAGAGTACATGCGGAATATATAATTCCGCATGTACTCGGAAATTTTTTCAACTTTTGACTTTATTTAGGAAACAAATTGTAAATTTTGTAAACGTATTTCATGAAATTACGCAGATGTCCGAAGGTACAAAATCACACGGCGTGTCTCATATGTGAACAAAGAAAACAAAAACTAGAAAGCAATTGATTGCACGGTGAGATTGACCTTGCTGCGACTACAGTTGATTACTCATGTCTGGTATACGCCAGTGGTTAACATGTCGCTGATAGTCCGATCTTTACCATAATTGGGAGAGTGTCACCCTACGTTATCATTATCTTAAGTTGTGTGCCAGATCACGAGAAAGGGACAGTGTTGTCCTTTGAATCTGCGAGAGATGATGAAAGATATTGTCGCTTTCACTGTCAATACAACACAGGAATACGTTAGTTCATTGATATTATTATATAAGAAAAATGGAAAATAAAAAGTAACAGCTGACGTCAAAATTTAATTCAGCACTGTAATTAAAACCAAAATCTTACATTCATATCGTAGCATTGACGTGCTATGCCAATGTCGAAGTGTTAACGTTGTTTTTATTGGATGGACATCGTTGATCCCATGTCTCCAGTCGTATATGTGGCTGGAGAAATGGGGCCTATGAGATTTGTGACCAGTGCAGTGTAGCTCCTGATCAAATAGCCTGATAACATACTATAAAGCTTGTGCGAAGAAGAATGACGGTTGTTTCATTGTGGAATAGCAAATAGTGCATATCCTGATCATGCTGTGCGGATGCACAAACTGATTTGGATATACTCTGGTCGCAAAACCTATGCGCCCTATTTCTCCAGTCACAGCCACATAGTGTGATCTCCGTGGTGTAGTTACTGCATTAGAAGAAGTGCTTTGTATTTTCATTGTCAGTGAAGCATCCATTTACTAAACATATTTAGCACAAGGCCATCCACTCGGGGGACTACAACCGTTTGGTCCACGCTTTTTCTGCCAATTACTTTTTACTGTTAACCCTTTCACCCCTAATATTTTTTTGGACAATTGGATAGGTCCGGAAATTAACATATAAAAATCCATGGATTTTTATGTTCATTTCCGGACCTATCCAATCGTCAAACAAAATATTTTCAGACTAGTCCATTTATGAAAAAGGGGAGGTTTTGTTCTAAAAAATGTGAAAAAGTGCAGATCCTTATGAGGCGGCTCGTCACGAGCCGGCTCATCTGGATCTACACTATATTCCAAAACCACAATACAGGCCTCTGGTGTTGAAAAGGTTAAACACATTAAATCTAAAAAAAGTATTTAAATGAAAATACGTTTTCATCAATAAAAGTCACCCTCCCAATTTTTTTTATTTGATGAAATTCTGTCAAATATGTATTGCATTGCGAAAGCGAAACAAACTATTTTCATATAAACGGGAATATAAAATAGTATATATAGGGCAAATAGGAGCTGGTGACTGACATTGAAGGTCGATAAACAAACAATGATGAACAGTTACTTCGAAACCTGGTTAAATAGCTTGAAAATGATACTAAGAAAACAAAAGTTAGATATTAAAATTCTGTCCACAAATTACAAAACTTTTAAGAAAAAATAGCCCCCATGTTTATATCCCATCGAAAGAAATTGTATATTCCCTGTAATATAAATCAATTGTATTTGACGAAATTTCATCAAATAAAACAAATGTGGCTAGCGAATTTTTTAATATTTACGAAAACAACCACCGTGTCTGTGGTCTAACTTGATTCGATCGGCAGCTGACAAACTTTGATTTAATTGGATATGGTCCATAATACAGTGGAACCTCTCTAAATCGGATATCAAGCAAATATATGTAATCTCATTTGGAGAGGTTTCTTGGTAATGCATCTCAGATAATAATGCATGCTCATGATTGCAAAATACATAAGTATGTATCAAAATGGTCATGTTCCTGATTTACAGTGGAACATCTCTAAAACGGACACCCTGGCGTGTCCCGTTTATATAGGTTCACTGTAATTGGGTATGGTCCATACGTGTAGAGCCTGCTCATCTCTGGCTGGAGATGATTGGGTCTCTTAACCATAAAAACATTCTGTTCCCGCTTTAACGAAATTTCTACTCGAAATCGAGACATTTGACATCTGCACTGTTTGTGCATACTTTTATTTCACCGGTAAAAACACAATACTTTTATTTTCATTGTACATGGCTACGTATATAAAAAACAATATTATTTTACTTTGACATGTTACATCCTGAAATCACTTTATGTTTTTTAAATAAAATTAAGCGACACGAATAGTTAAGCTAGTTAATAAATATTGTTTTCTTACAATTTCCAATACTTTCAGCAGTTGTTTTTATCTCTTTGTATGTACTTTAAAACCTGGCATCTCACATCTCAGTTTGTAGTATAGCGAAATTATATTTTACACCATTTGTTTTAGATTTCACTTTTTAGGGCAAAACAACTCTCCTTTACCATTAACGGACATGTTAATTGGCATTATTATGCTTTTTATAGCAAACGTGTATTGCCATTATTTATATCAGGGGCGATGACCTTTCCTTAACCCTTTGAACCCGAAATCCCGCTATATCGGTTTATGCAAACAGTGCAGATCCAGATGAGTCCGGCTCGTAACGAGCCGTCTCATCAGGATCTGCACTTTTTGAAAGTAATTTTAATATTTCTTACAACAAAAACACCCCCTTTTCATAAATGGACGAATCTGAAAATCATTTTGTAACCATTGGATTGGTCGGAACATTAGAATATCACAGTCCATTTCAGTTCCTTAGGGTTGAAAGGGTTAAAAGGTTAACGGAAACAACTACAGTGTATGGTAATTTCCAATAACCTCCGAAGGGAAGCACATTCAATACACATTGTTTTCACACTATTTTTCACATAGGACTGCCAATACATTTTCACACTAATTTGATAAAGACCATGTGGTCGAAAATTTATCACATATTCTACCTCATTTGCCTGATACAAACGCGCGTCTCTATCAGTAAATTAAATATTACTACTGTCTGTTCCACGTTTTGCTGCCTCCTCTTTTTTATTATTTGATGAAGTTCCGTCAAATATTGATTTTATTGCGAAAAAAAAAAGTTTCCTATGGGAATTTAACATGGGAGATAAAAATAGATTTTTAGATATTTTTTTATTTGTTGACCGATTTTCAAAATCTAACTTTTATTTTCTTAGTTACATCATTTTCAAGCTATCTAGCCATGTTTCGGAGTCAATTTCCAATTATTTTTTTTTTGACTCGTCACCCAACTCTTCCACCTCTTTTCCACCCATTTGAAATTCCCATTTTCGCTATAAAATCAATATTTGTGGAAATTGCATCAAACACAAAATGATGGGGAGGGTGACTTTTGTTATTGGTGAAAAAGTACTTGCATTCAAATATATTTTAGATTTAATGTGTTCATCGGCAGAAAAACGTGGAACAGACTGTAAGTGATTATCTCTGCATAGCGGGCACTCGTAATATTTAATTAATTAATTAATTAATTAATTCCTATACCGAAATTTATTTTTTGTGCCGCTGGTCGTTGTGTTGTATAATCTAAATGTGTACATTGCGAATAAAAGCCCGCTTGTCATGAACGACCAGTGTAGATCCAGCCCGTCCAGCACGCAGTTGGAAAGTACTACAGTGGAAGCTCTCTAAACCGGACACCCTGGGAGGTCCCCAGTACAGTGGGAGGTCCCCAGTACAGTGGGAGGTCCCCAGTACAGTGGGAGGTCCCAGTACAGTGGGAGGTCCCCAGTACAGTGGGAGGTCCCCAGTACAGTGGGAGGTCCCCAGTACAGTGGGAGGTCCCCAGTACAGTGGGAGGTCCCAGTACAGTGGGAGGTCCCCAGTACAGTGGGAAGTCCCAGTACAGTGGGAGGTCCCCAGTACAGTGGGAGGTCCCCAGTACGGAGGTCCCCAGTACAGTGGGAGGTCCCCAGTACAGTGGGAGGTCCCCAGTACAGTGGGAAGTCCCAGTACAGTGGGAGGTCCCCAGTACAGTGGGAGTGGGAGGTCCCAGTACAGTGGGAGGTCCCCATGGTGTCCGGGTTAGAGAGGTTTCACTGTAAAATAGACGGACAACTACTTAAAGACACACGTGACAGACATACTTAGCGGAGATAAATGGCAATGAACATGATTACAATTACATTTAACTAACATTTATTTGTGTCTGGTTTAGAGGGGTTAGACGGTAACAACAGATTATTCCTGTGAGAAATGACAATGTTATATTAGTTGAATAGCGAACAGCGTGGTCACTTATCAGACTGCGCAGATCAGGAAAGTGTTCATTCATTCGGCTTATATTTAAGGGTTGAAATTGGCTCGAAAAGTGTGTTCGGAAAGTGTGTTTTCTCATCTGTTTTATATGGAGACAGCCTTGCAGACCACAGGCATTCGGCGTGTTTCGGCTTTCATCGGTATAACCACATATGGTTATCCTAGGTAGGACACGACCTCGTATCATAACACATAAAATAAAGTGTTTAAGGCTCTAATGTCAATAGTGTAGTGGAAAGTTCATATGTTCATTTGAGAATTATCGTTATCCTGCAGAAATACATATACTGCATAGGCAATTACACTTTTAAACATGTTATTTTGTTATGATACGAGGCCGTATCCGACCAAAGTTATAAGCCTTGTTATTCATATGTGGCTATGCCGATGAAAGTCGAAACACGCCGAATGCCTGGTTGCAGACAAGCGTGTGTTCTGCATGATATGAGGTTATCACCGATTATACGCTGTCTATCTGATGAGCCATGAGAAAAACGGTCCAAATTTGCTTATGACCAATGTAGACAATGCTCAGTTTGCGTACCTGCATCGTCTAATCACGGTATATGCTGTTCGCAATGGGGTTTCTGTAAACACTAATTAAAGTTGAACCCCTCTAAACCGGACACACATACAAGTTAGTTACCGGCATACTTAATTGTGATTGGGTTCATTGCCATTTATCTCCGCTGAATATGTCTGTTCGTGATCGCAAAGAACCCACGCGTGTCTTGGAGTAGTTTTCTGTCTGTTTTACAGTGGAATACTGTGCTACCATCTGATCAGTAACTACACTGGTCAGAGTGTCAATTGATTCCGTTACTTCATGTTGTGCCAGACATCTAGACTATTACATACATATCCATTTGCTATACAGCGTGCTTCAACATACCGGACACCCATTCCCTTTTCCATTATTGATAATGTCCCATCTCTCATTCTTCAGGAGATTCACGTAACAATACTACGAATGCAATGTAAACTGGAAACATGAGAAAGTGATTAGGGGATCATTTACCAGATATACGTAGTTACGACGCATTGGCCGAGTATACGCCGACTAATAACAACATTCTGTGTCGGACTTCGACGCTCATACCGTGTATCACATCATTCCGGATATAAAACTACTTTCGCTGCATTTCATTGGTCGAACGAAGTCACATGACATGACCGAATGACACAATGTAATGACACAACGTAAACAAGTCCGCATTCTTTTCAACGATACCCATGTTATATTTGCCAAGTCCATAAAACATTACCTGATAAACAGAATACCAGACCGGTGTTGATGTCAAGTTTATCAGGCTTGGCTCGGAAACGGAAGGAATTGCTGGGCGACACTCCTATGCGAGCCTCGACATTCCTACGCGTACACAAGCCATGCCTGATAAACCTGATCTCAAACGCCACTGGCCTGGTATTCCCAATTTATAGACTCTGTCTCCAGAAATACGGAAAACCAAACACTTTTGCCCCGCATGAGATAGGGAACGGAACATGTATCGTACGCGTAGGCTTTCCGTGTCTACCGACACGGAAATCGATTCTTCGCAAAAACGACATACGTATGTGCCGAACTCCCGGGGCCACGAAATGCAGCTCGTGAAGACGCGTTTGCTGCGCCATACGTCATCAACATCCGTTGCATATTAAGGAAAATATCGAATAATACTTACTTTGGTGTGGGCGAGCTTTCAACACGTTCAGCCATTGTTGTTGTTTGTAGTTGTAACCACGTGATCATACACCTGGCAAATTCGATAATTATTTCTCGCCCACCAGGTTCTCGAGACAAGGATATCCGTATAATCAAGTTCATATGAGAGTTCCTTGTCTCACCCTACACGTGCTTGTATCACATCTAGCAACGATCAATTCTCTAAAAAGACAATATTACGGCTAATGTATTTTACAATTACCCCGTCAAATAATGAATATGTTTTCAATGGTTGTTGACGTGTCATGACGTCGTTTTAATTTTGATGGCGTCAGCAATTTGCGACGTACTTGTTGGCGTCGCCAGGGCTGTTTGGCGATGACAGCGAGCAATAATTTGATAATAAGTTGTAAACGATCCACTGAACTGGCATTGTCGACGAATTCGTGGGTGAATACGTTAGACGTATCAAAAGTCGCATACATTCAGCGAATAAAATGTTGAGTCTTATTCTACGTCAGATAAATATTTTAAAATTCACAAATATGCTCTATAAAGGAGCGAGAAAAGGTATCCATCATATGCACTGGCGTGAGACAAGGATATTCCACCCTCGTGGTCAGAATATGTCGTCAGAAACTCGGCAAAGCATGATGGCTAATGCTAGGAAACGCATAGGAATTTCGAGGACCAGTAACGTTTTCTTTAATTTACAAGGCATGCACACACAAGGTGAGTTTTGTGGTAAAGAACGCATGCGTGGTTACGTGGCGTCATTCGGTAACGTTATGTGACTCCCTATATAAGTTGACTAATTTTCTGGGTATTGACGTGCCTGTGCAATAGTTCCGCGTGCCTGCGCAATAGTCAAAACTATTTCGTGTCCGGTTTAGAGAGGTTTCACTGTATATTGTTCTACCAATGAAACGTCAGTGAATATAGGTTTGAATCCGCCGTGACTCAGATATCCGTATCTAGTCTATGCAGGATACGACATAGCACTGGGTACATAACAATAATTACATTTCGTTACACTGCATTACATAAGCGTTTTTCCAAATGTGCGTTTGAAGTGTTCTTTCTTTACTTTCTATTTCGCGGAGAGTGACCTAAACATTTTGCTAATACGCTCTTTATTAGGTAAGTTTATGGTAATATTTTTCTGTCACATTGTAGAGTTGTCTCTCACTAAAAATATAGGGAAGTATGAACGTCAACACCCTGCAAGATTTTTCTATATTTCAGTGAGCGAAGTGTAAAGGCTATTACGCACAATTTTACTGTGTAGCGCGGTGTAGCGATATAGTGCAACCCGTTGCAGATAAAGCGTAAAACGTACAGCTAGAAACGACATTGTATTATCTGCCGAGCATTACTTCATTGAATAAGAGGTACATACAGGTAAATGTACCAGAAAAGGTGACGGAGATGTGGGGGGGGGGGGGGGTGTATAACGAAATAGTGCGCAGGATAACTTACGGACGGACAAACGGTCAGACGGGACAGCGAACACTACAAACTATCGGCTTACTAAGTATAGCGGGTGGGGTGAAGTGGTAGAGGGGTAGGATGATATGTGGCTGTGACTGGAGAAATGGGGCTTATGGGTTTTGCGACCAGTGTAGATCCAGATGAGCCTGTGCATCCGCACAGTCTGATCAGGATCTACACTGTTTGCCATTACATCAATGGAACACCCGTGCTTCAAACAAACACTATAGATCGTTATCAGTCGACAGAAGTGTGCTATTTAACCAGGATCTACACTGGACACACATCCCATAAGATCCATTTCTCCAGTCACAGCCATATAGAATGATTATGTTTTCCAAGCCTTCGTCGCAATGTCATTCCATAGAGTAACAAGAAACGAGGCAAAGCCACGAAGGCCAGGTTTTTTCCAAGCATAGACACTTGGATAACATAATTATACCCACTTTTTGTAGACTAGATGGCCGTGGCCTGCATGTCGCGCCTTGGGGCGAGCCATGGACACTAACAAAATAGATATAGTAGATGGCAAAACTTTAACGAAAAAACTTTAACCGGACACACGGACGTATGGACGGACGGACGTATGCCAAAATGCCGACGTTATCGCGCTTTCCGCAAGCGGGTGTGACAATGATGATAAACACCCATGTAAAGTATCAAGGTAATGGGTGAAGCAGTTGCAGAGATATAGTACACGAAAAAACTTTAACAAAAAAAATCAAAGTAATTTGACCTTGACATTGGGCACAGTGGCCGCACGGTTGGGGGTTAGAATGAAAATATGGATGATGATAAACACCCATGTCAAGTTTGAAGGTAATGGGCTAAGCAGTTGCAGAGATATAGTATAACGAAAAAGTTTTAACCAAAAAATTTAACCAGACGTACGTTAAAAAGTTAACGTTGAAAATGGCTAAGTCAATTACGTAGAACTAATATATAGGTGAAGATAAACAAATGGTCACATGTTGGATAGTTGTATGTGGTAGGCACCCATTGGTTATGAAGCTGTGAAAGTTTGGTGGTCCTAGGTGGTACAGTATCAAAGAAATTGACTTAAACAGGAAAACTTAACATTGTAAACGCGAAAACTTAACATTGAAAATGGCTAAGTCGACTGCGCGGAAAAAATGGGTCAAGTTAAAAAAAAAAGTAACATGTTGGATAGTGATATGTGGTGGACACCCCTTGATTATGAAGCTGTGAAAGTTTGGTCCTAGGTGGTACAGTAACGAAGAAATGGACTCAAACACGAAAACTTAACATTGATTGTGGACGCCGCCCGCCCGCCGCCCGCCCGGCTTTCGCCAATCCAATAGCCTGAATTGTTTTTCAAAAAACCTGGCTAATAAAAGTACAATGTATGTCACTGACAACCTTCCTTCCAAACGATGTAAGTTACAAAGTGGTGGTATCTGTAGCTGATTTCAGCAAAATTGCAAAGTATACTTATCTTGTTAAGTACACTTTGAGGAAGAAATTTTCAATTTAAGGATACATTTGTTAATTTTTATCATACTGAATTTATTACGTTTGGCATACTTTATTACGCTGCATACTTTTAATCAGAAAATATATGCAGTCGTTAGGTCTGTATGAAATAATACATTTCGGGAAAAATAAATGATTACTCCCTCAAAGTACACTTAGCTAGATAAGTATGCTTAGCAATTTTGGTGAAATAGGCTACTGATCCATTAAACATGTGTTATACATTGACTACAATATGTATGTATACATTGACTACAATATGTATATGTACAAGCGTTGTCTGACTGTGATTGGTGGGTATAATGTAGGTCACGCAAATACCCTGTGTATTATTGCACTGTATTATTGCACTGCGAACGTCAATTGTACGTCATCTTGGAGGGGACATGTGTGGTTTTATGTAGCTCAATCAAAAAGTAAAACACACCTAAATTATCTCTTCAAGTTGGCCACAACATATTTCGGGTTTTATTTATTTCTTATTAAAGGTACATGCTCACTCAGTAGGTACAAACTGTTCTTTATAGGAATTAAACTGGTGTATAATTGTGTCACTATTCCATCAGTTCTAAAAAAATAGGTGTGCCCGCTATACAGATATAATCATTTAGTAATATTCATTTTATTGATAGTGAATCGCGGTGCTATCAGGCTAGTTTCATATGTAAATGAGGCATGATATGTTTTAATTATGTATACTAATTAAATGTGTCAGCTGAAAAAAAAATATTTTCGACAGATTATAAAGTATAATCATGCACATGCAAAATTATATACAGAAAATAAATAGTTAACATTTTAAGGAAAAATTGGTTATCTTCTGATATAAAATGTATAATAATGCCAATCAATACGTGGGGTAATGGCGAATGAATATTTATTTTGCCAGAAAATGTCATATCTACAGAATATATAAAACTATCTGGCTCCCGTTTTGTGTGCCTACTTAGTGGGCATGTACCTTTAAGTGTGCTTTTCCTTTTTATTGACCTACATACAACACATTTCCCCTCCATGCTCCGTAAAAGTGTATGCAATAAATTTGCTTTGATAAAATCAAGAGTAAAACGTAAAAATGACTCCACAAGATTGCATCAGCCACATGGCTGACTGACGCCATTTAATCGTCTTTTACAAAACACAATGACAAGCATAATGGTTTTAATTTGCTGGTGCACTTTTTGCCCTTCCGCATTACAGCAACTGTCCTATGTTGGACCGAGTGTGCATTACAATAATGCACACCTGTCATTGCGTCGATTACGGCTTTGTTGCCTTTATAACGATCCATGTTCGTAACAAGTCAAATGAATGTGTTGAACCGGCCTATGATGGTTTGTTTTAATATACATGAAGATACTATCGGTGCCTGTCGCAGAATGACTATGAGCGCTTTGTTTGTTATAGTGCGTATATTTGGAATATGTATCAGTATGTGGCTTATGCTGTCTGATTTGAATAGGATTAAGGCTGGAGTATTCACATGGCCAATTTTCAGTCACGCACGCGAAGCATCGCAGCGCAATTGGATCTTTTATTTGAAACCATAGAAGACAAAATTGAAACATCGGCAAACAGAATGATTTTCTCCAGAAAAAAAACTGTTAGGGCATGCACACAGTGTAGATACAGATCAACCTGCACATACGTGCAGGTTGATCTGTATCTACACTGTTTGCATATGGACAGGTTGATACGTATCTACCCTGTTTTATCCTTACCCCTGTCAACCCTAAATAACTGGAATGATCTGTGATATGTTAACGTTCCAACGAATCAAATGTTTACAAAATGATTTTCAGATTAGTCCACTTATAAAAGGGGGCGGGGGTTCTAAATATCTGAAAAGTACTAGCAAAAGTGCACATCCTGGTTAAACGGATCACTATGAGCCCGCTCATTTGGATCTACACTGTTTGCAAACTGCTATAGAGGTATGTATGGCAGTGTTGAAAGGGTTAAATGCATGTCCATTACAGCGGTGTAGACTTCCAACAAGCAACTTAGGAATATGTTTTGTTTAATGGCGTTTAACGGTTTGTTAAAGGTACATGCTCACACAGTAGGCACAACGTGTTCTTTATAGGAATTAAATAAGTGTATAATTGTGTCACTATTTCACCAGTTCTAAAACTCATGAGTCCCCGTTATGCAGATATTTAGTAATATGTATTTACTGATAGTGACTCGCGGTTGTAGCAAATGATGCATACTATTTTTTATTTGTTTATACTAATTAAATGCGTCACCTGAATTATTTATTTCCCCGACAGATTATACAGTCTGATCATTGCACACCCAAAACTAATTACAGAGAATAAATAGTAATGTCCGTTAATATTTAAATGAAACACGGTTATCACCCCTGATATCAGTGTTGAAATTTATGTCCGATATAAAATGTATTGTAACCCCGGGCCCTGGTTGGCGGCGCGGTAGTGTTATTACTCGTCTCTCGGGATTTCAGGTTAATAACAACTCGTGAGCTCCTTAACACAATTCTTTAGTAACAAATAAGCATCTTGTCAGGATGGCTGAAGTGAACTTAAATAATAATACTATGATACTATAAGGGATTAGTCAGCGTGACGGGAACTAACTGTACCTGGGTCGACAATTGGGGACTAGCGGTTACTGCCGGGTACTATGTGTGTGTCTGTCGGCTGACAAATTAGTTACTGATTTGCGCAGCTCGCCTCCTTTATACGAGATGCGAGCAGCAGCCGTTCGAGCCCCAATCAAATTTCCCGCTGCAAATCTTTCCATCCACAGCACAGCAAATCAGAGACGCAATGGAAAATGTCGGCCATATTGGATACGCAAAATAACATGTAGAAATCCAGCATATAAACGTGTCGTCTAGAATAATGACAAGTTTTGTCTGTGCGGGCGCTACAAGAGCATATAGCGACAGTGCAGATCTTTGCAATGACATATTATTCGGTGGTCGAAAAGATTTACCGAAGGCTGCTCGCACGGCTAAAGGTAGGCAATTTTATGTGAAGTTGGGTAATTTACACTACCTCGCTCGATAAACTTGGTTATACCGCTATGAATGCCACTATTCCTTGCGAGCGGGTACTTTCTATGAACTATAATATATATTGAATAATATTATACCGGTCCTGGTCAGACAACAATAGTGTAGGATAGGTCTAATCTTGATAGGAAATAGCAGTCACCTGCAGTGCGAATCGAGGGGTCACGACATTGGTACCAGTACCCGACACTGACCAGTAGTCGGCAACTGTCAATAAACAGTCACTGGCTAAAGGACATGGAAAGACTCCAGAGTGGCATAATATGCCAAGTAATCTATACAAATGTGACTATCATCAGTATTTCAGGATCACAGGTGTATCTGACACTCTGGGGGCTATGTAACTATGAATAGAGGCACTCGTAGAATCTTGTAGTGGAACCGGATGATGCCAGTCAATACGTGGGGTGATGGTGATTGAATGTTTATTTTGCCAGAACATGTCCCAGATGATGTCTCTGATATAAAGAACATGTTGTGCCTACTGAGTGGGCATGTACCTTTAACAGCTAATGTCATGTTAGGCCGGGTCAACTGGGTTGAATCCTGTATTTCCCTTGTACGGATGGTGGAGGGAGGCGGGGCTGGTCCCAAACATCAAAACTGATTAATCACAGAGAAAAAGATATATACGAGCATACATTAACCCCAAATTAGAATAGCCTGATCTGATGTTATGTTCTAACAGGTCCGAACCACACCTGGGTCAATTAGCCATAACCCTGGAAGTATATATCATTAGCATTGATCTCACTACATTACCTCCGGTGTTAATCTTACCCAGATTATCAACGTTTCTAAACATCTATTGGTAATTTGCGATACTAATTCGCAATTAAGCAATCACCTGGAGTGTCTGGGCCTGATATGCAGCATAGCCAATCAAGCACAATATTCACGTATTTTGAAATAAAGAAATTGACAAATATTATCAGGAATAGCGAAGGCGGTAGTGGTCTACTAATGAGGAGCAATCTGTGAATATTGGCATTCCAGTACGGCTATACCCCGTCATTTACCAATTTCATGCTGGGGATTCCACATTTTGCTGATAGAACAAATTGTTTAGTCTACTCGTATCTCCCTAAAAGTATTCGGTGTGGCCACCATTTGACGGTCCAAATGAGTGGTCACAGCATATACTTTCGATGAGAAATGATTTGTTATACCCATATATGGGTATTCCGCAAGGAATGGATTAAATTATCATGCTCCGAACCTTTTACCCGCATTTAGATATATGAAGACTGGTATGTGACTACCACAAGTATATTTGTATATGAATCCAGATTCACTGACCACAAACTGTGGCATTATGTCTATAATGGGCGACAACGTGGATCATTGTGACAGCATGGTGTTACTGCCGTCTTATAAAACACACGAAAGTAGTTCGTATTGATCAATAGAAGACCCTGCTGAGCACAAGTATATTTCCGCGTAGTTATTTCAATTTGATCATATACGAGGGCTGTCACCCATAATACATAGACTTTTGCTGTACAGTGAAACTTCTCTAAACCGCACACCCTGTGAGGTCCCCAAGGTAATGAAAAGAAAAACTAAAAAGTGATACTTACATAAAAACGTGTAATATATATGCGCGTAGTCGTCATAGTAACCAATATCGCCGATTGCAGTAAAGATTGGCGTACTTCTGTTGCTGAACAAATGTGTTGAAGCTTTGTAGGTTGGTACATCTATTTGTCAGTTTTGTCTGTTCAAGAGTACGCACCAAGACGCCCCACCAACAGATGTATGGTTCAGCCATTTGTATATGGTATCTCCCTTGAGATAGCATATTAGGTACCAGTCGACCAAAATTGGAGACTTTTTTAGCAATTCTTGGCTGAGCGAGCGCTTCCGCAATTTTATTTTCTCAGATATCCTCTTCATATATTCACAGAGGCTGTTTGCTGTATACAGCTGTTACATTATACGTCAAGAAACTTTAGTAGCTACACAAGTCAATTTGGCATACAGCTAGGAGCATTTATAATGTGTAAAAGTTAGCATGTGGTGGTCAATTTCTGCACTTATTCCATCTTGGCCGCTGGACTAAAGGCGCCCAAAAGCTATGTGACATGCAGTGTTTGCACTAACAAATAATGTGTGAATTAATGCTACATGTATACCTGCGCACATTGATCATAGTCTGTACTGGTACCGAGTGTTTTGTTTTCGAGCTACAAACCTCTGTTTCAGACTGTTAAAATTGCGCTCCAACAGCAAACACACATCTCGAGCGGAAGATGCGGACACGTTGAATCTGAATATGCTCACTGAATAGACCAGCTCACAGCTTAGCACATAATTTTACAAATACTTGTTTTTTTTAGCTGAAAATAGCATAGGATGCTGAGTATTTAATTTTAAGTCACATTCAATCACCACAGACATACAATTTTGGAATATTCAGTAAAAACCCATAGGAAAACTATGAAACTAAGCCTTTTTCAAGTGGACTGGTACCGTGTGTCACGCAAATTTCTATGGGGGCAGCCATATTGTCGTGCTACGCATAAACGGCGAGTACGACCAAGAAAATAGTGCGCTGTGCCAACTTATCCTATGGCGTTTTGGTCTGTCTTGCTTTGTATCTAAAACTCTACATATACTGTTCTCTATAGTTTTCACAGGTGTGGGCTCAGTTTATCCGTTACATTCTGGAAAATAGGAATCAAGACATTTCGTGCGTATGAATACAGCAGCTATTATCTTTAGTTCTCACAGATAGGTGACAGTGACCAGTCATCCGTCAGTTTCGTACACGTTTTGTCTGAGTTTCAAACAGTAATTTATTCTAGAGAAAACGTATGGATGGGAATGGGTTTGAACCATCACAGTACATTTGCTTCTGGATGATGATTGAGAAAATATGCAACTTTCAGTCTCTAGTTCCGCAAGTGATCAGTTTTTGTGGAGACAACATATTTCAGTACTTTCAGTACTTTGATTTGTACCCGTCACAGCTAATTCGGAAGCCAATCAGATGACGCGTGCATACATTTAAATGTAAATATAGCATTCACGTCAAAGTGATGCGGGTTGAAGACTCGTTTTGACGTGAATGCCGTATTTACATTTAACCCTTTGAACCCGAAATCCCGCTATATCGGTTTATGCAAAAAGTGCAGATCCATACGAGCCGGATCGTAACGAGCCGTCTCATCAGGATCTGCACTTTTTGCAAGTAATTTTCATATTTCTTAGAACAGAAACACCCCCTTTTCATAAATGGACGAATCTGAAAATCATTTTCTGACCATTGGATTGGTCGGAACATTAGCATATCACAGTCCATTCCAGTTCCTTATGGTTGAAAGGGTTAAATGCAAGCACGCGTCATCTGATTGTTTTTGTTTCCTTCACCAGTGTAGTCTTATACAGTGGAACCTCACTAAATCGGACTCCAAGAAAACACATGTGATCTTATTTTTGATGAGTTTCTTAATAATTTACCTCATATGATAATGCCTGTTCGTGATTGCACAGCACACAACTATGGCTCAGCATGATCAAATGACTGATTTACAGTATTCCGCATTTGCAATCAGAATTTTGTCATCTTCTGACGTCATTTAGGAAAAATATCGTAAATAAATAATCATGAAAAGTCATGCAGAGCATGATGTTATTAGCCGATCAAATCAGCGTAAAGTGCATCGAACATATGTAGGTGTCTCTGGTAACATTGTCAATGGTAAACTATTTTCGACCACAGTTCTGTACACAGCGTTGACATTTTTCTCGATTTTGTGCAGGTTTTGGAAACCGTTCCCAAATCCATCCAATAGCAGCAATGCCATAGCAGCAATGTTTTGTTGTCACCATTATGTTGCGAAATATTCCAGCGTAACACCTGTACTGTATGCTCTATTTATCTACAAATTACACTCCGCAATACACAAAGTTGTAGTCACTGTGTGTTTGTCCGAATTCTGTGGCAGCACGCGAGTGGGCGGAGCTACCAGGGCTATATATATCTAGCGGTTACAGTGTCATCTAAAAATAGACGCAAGCTCCTGCGTATTCAGGCACATGCCCAGATTGGCCTAATGTGCCCCATCCGTGATTTTTTGCGCGATGTCGGGCGCAAGACAATCAATAATTTGCGGCATTGACAATAATTAAGGGGGATTGCCGCAATCGCGCGTGCTGGATGCATCCCTGCCATCCCTGCATGATACGTAAACAAATCAAAGTTGGCTATGAAGGGCAATTCTTCGTTTTGATTGGTGGAACATTTTGTGAATATTAACTAGCGTCAAATGACGCGCATACGCGATCCAATGGGATAAACCCGAGATGCTGGGATAAACCCGAAAATGCTGGGGTTGCTAGTAAGGAGATTTTGAGCAGATGTCGATTATAAATTAGCCGAATAAACACATTTTACGCGATTATACGTGGCTGAAACTTGTTCTGTTTAATAAATAAAAGCTTTAAATTAGCTCAATAATCGGCGTATGTTGGCGTATATGGCCATTAGAGCCAACTATGGACTTCAACAACAATAACTTCCGGGTTAAATCTCTTCCGGCGTTCAGCTCATTACGTATTCAAAATTGTGTTATTTGGCTATAAGTAAAGTTTTAAACGGAGATAATTGCCAAAAATGCAAGGCTTTATCGGTTGATGCAATTTGGAAGTGATACAGAAAAATTCGCGTTCGTAGATTACCCAATAGCGGAGAAAAGGGTTGCTACAAACTTTTTCAGAATTCGATGGATAACCAATATATTAGCCGATCTATAAATAGATCGGCTAATAATGAGATATCGCACATGTTCTGAGGTACAAAATCGCAAGGCGTGTCTCACATGGTCCTGTGTGCAGAGTGGAACGGGGATACTTCAGTTCAGGAGTTCGACGAGAACTTAATACAATGATACGCTGCTGCCGCTGTTGCATTTTATGACAACAGAAGTTTGTTCAAGTCTAATGGGTTAATGGTTTTTATGACCACAATGTCAGCATCAGAACCAGTGTTTTCTGTCATCGCGGTAAGGTCTGATGTAGCTCGGTGCTTCTCTGCCATTTGCGCCGGTTGATCCGCGCCCATGTTAGAACGTAGAGTCATACTGCGATCGTTAACCCTTTCAACCCTAAGGAACTGGAATGGACTGTGATATGCTAATGTTCCGACCAATCCAATGGTCACAAAATAATTTTCAGATTCGTCCATTTATGAAAAGGGGGTGTTTTTGTTCTCAGAAATATGACAATTACGATCCGGCTCATCTGGATCTGCACTGTTTGCATAAACCGTTATAGCGGGATTTCGGGTTCAAAGGTTTAAATGTCGCGCTCTCAACAAGAATTCCACAGTCTGACTGTATTTCCGGAATCTTGTCAGTTTTCCGCGAATAATGTACCATAATATACAATGTACATGTATATAATGGCAAGAATTTCCTACGCGAATCTCTGACACTTGCTCACTCTATTTCCGGATTATTGGGGGAAACTGAGCCGATGTATAATAATGAATATAGGCCTAACAAAACACGGTCCAGCAAAAAAATGGGTAGGTAGGTAAGTTGTTTGTTTATTACGACTAGACCGGTGTACGTGCCATTGTGTCATTCGTTTGCTTGTTAACCCTTTCACCCCTAAGTTACTGGAATATATTTTGATATGTTAATTTTGCTTCCAATCCAATGGTCATGAAATGCTTTTCATGCTAGTCCTTTTATGAAACGGAATATTAAAATTACTTTAAAAAAGTGCAGATCCTGTTGAGACGGCTCGTTACGAACCGGCTCATCTGGATCATCACTGTTTGCATAAACCGCTATAGCGGGCTTTCTGGTTCAGCGGGTTAGCTTGATTTGAGGGAAATAGCAACTAGTACACCAGGTCGAAGATGATGTTAATGTTGTTGAAGATCAATGATTTGTGTCAGCACAGACATGCTAATGGGTTAGATTGTTTAAGTTTATTTTCAAAACGGCAAAAAATGGTGTAGCCGGGTCGGCGGCCGATTCATGTATATACTGTCTTATATCTATTCCACATTTTCCACTTTTGGCTATTAAACGCATTACATCTAAAAACTATTTAAATGTAAGTACTTTTTCATCAATAACAAAAGTCACCCTCCCCAAATTTTGTATTTGATGAAATTCCATCAAATAATGATTTTAGGAATTTAACATGGGGCTAAAAAATAAATAGTTTTTTCCCCAAAACAAATAATTTGTTGACCGATTTTCAAAATCTAACTTTTGTTTTCTTAGTTACATTATTTCCAATATATCTCGCCATGTTTCGGAGTAAATTTCCAAATATTTTCGTTTGTTGACCCTTTTGACCCTTTTTTTTACCCTTTTTTACCCTTTTTCGCAATAAAATCAATATTTGTTGGAATTTCATCAAATAAACAAAATTGGGGAGGGTGACATATTTATTATGATGACAAAGTACTTACATTTGAATATTTTTTAGATTTGATGAGTTTAATAGCCAAAGGTTCATCGGCAGCAAAACGTGGAACAGACAGTAGGTGGGGTCGGGATGCCTGCACTACAAAACGTTTTAGACATTACGACTAGACTGAATAGATGTGCAATTGAGCAGTTCCTACACATGTCTAAATTTTCATACTAGCCACATTGTCAACGCTAGCATTGTTTAAGGCAACTGAATGTCTGGATTTCAGACATTCGTTGCGGGTGTTTTCTGAAAATCAAGCAAATTTGCAAATCGAATCGTAGAGATCCGTCAGTCTTTATGCATTTTCTAAACTTAATTTTTAAAGACATGCCATTAAGTTTTCTCTATTTTCAAATGCGTGCTAATATTTTACGGCGCGGTTATTGCATTGTGTCCAAAAGCCATACTGCTGTTGTTAAATGAATCGGCGGTTGATAAAAATGGCCTTACGACGTGTGCGACCAGCGTAGCCCCAGATCAGACTGCGCGTAGTCTGATCAGGGTCTGCGCTGGTCGCCATTCCATTGATCTGACTGTGTTTATGTTCCTGAATAAAGTGTTTGATACATTATTGGTTGTACACATATGATAAGGATCTACGTTGGTCACCCGTGTGCTAAGGTATTTTCTATCAGTTGGTGTCACAAATTTAACGTGAGCTACATGTATAGGGATTGGCCTAGTCAGAAATGGGTTGAGAGGTTCGAACAAATTCTCTTTTCTTACGTTCAGTTAGTTTCTCCTTTTACATGCGTGATGTGTGAAATATAGTTTATTGCAATGTGAATGGTGCACAATAGTGTGTTTTGATTTATACGAATTACTAGAGACCGAAATATATGTGTTTTGGCTTTCCATAACAATGCTATAACGTACGGGGCCCAGAACGTATAATTATTTTTTATTAATTCGTTCCCACGAAATAACAATTCGTTCCCTCGAATAAACAATTGGTTCCCACTAATTGTAAAGGCGCCCAGCTGCGCGCGAAACACCTTTGATCTACTTTGATTTTTAATTCGAGGGAATGAATTGTTATTTCGTGGGAACGAATTGTCAATTCGTGGGAATCAATTGTCAATTCGTGGGAACGAATTGTTAAATTGAGGGAACGAATTGTTAAATTGAGGGAACGAATTGTTATTTCCTGGGAATGAATTAATAACAAAGAATTACGAAAATCATGCGGGGCTCCGTAATAATGCTTGTACTGGTTCCTGGAAATTTGAGAAGCAATTCTACTAGCTACGTGTAGCCCAATGATCTACGGTTCTCTAACGCGATATATGTAGCATATTTCACCAACATTGCAAAGTATACTTATCTAGCAAAGTATACTTTGAGGGAGTAATCATTTAGTTTTCCCTAAATGCATTATTTCATATAGAACTAACGACTGCTTATATTTGATGATTAAAAGTATGCAGAATTATTATACTGAATTTATTACATTATCACAGCCAAAATGGCTGTGATAATGGAATAAATTCAGTATAATAACAATTAATAAATGTATCCTTAAATTGAAAATGTCTCCCTCAAACTGTACTTAGCAAGAAAATAGAGAAAGTAGGTTAGTGCCGTGAATGGGAACAAATATCTGGCAAGGTTCAGGAAACGGGATGGGCGAGGCTCTGCCGAGCACATCCCGTTTCCGTGCCGCGCCAGATATTTTTTCCCATTCACGGCACTAACCTACTATTCTATTTATCCCGTCAACACCTACAAATGGCTGTAAAATGCAAAAATAGTATTGACTGGATATCAAAAATGTTTCACGGCACTGTGTTTCACGGCACATACGCACTGTGTTGACGGGATAAAGTATACTTTGTAATGTTGGTGAAATAGGCTAGAGAGCTGTGCTTGCAGTGACAATGAAGCCAGCTCAAATGATTTTCGTTTTACCATTGTGAATTGTTCCCAATTCATGACCACTCCAATAAGAATTACTAGAGACCAACCACTGCAATGTATTCCTGTTTGCCATAGCAATGTTATGCATGTACTCGTTCATGGAAATGTGTATTAGCTACACAAAGACAAGCAATGAAAATGTAATGTGATATTAAAGTGGTGCTAGCAGTGACACTGCAGCCAGCTCATGTCAGTTTATTGCATTGTGAATATTCCCAGTACATTGCAACTCTAATAAGAATTACAAGAGACCAACTATGTATTTGGATTGCTATTCCAATGATATGCATGCATATACTGGGGCCCGTTTCACTAAACTTCGTAGACTAAAATGTTCGTAAGTGCAAATTTATGATAGTCAGGAAATTTCAACTGCTGAATTTGCATTTATAGACCATATGCAGCCTATGCTCAATACATGCAAATCCAATAATTGTTCACAAGAAAACAATGTTAATGTGAATTTTACAGACTATCATAATTTTGCGCTTACGAACATTTTAGTCGTACGAAGTTTAGTGAAACGGCCTCCTGGTTCCTGGAAATCTGTTCCTGAAAACTAGCGACGTGTAACCACCATCGCCAGCACTGTAACGCGATACCAAAGCAGTGCTTGCAATGACAATACAGGCAGCTCAAATGATTGGCTTTTAATGAAATATAATTACACATCGTCTGATTCGGCGGGCGCTTATTGTTCCATTCAGTATCTGTAATTAACATCTCTGTATAGTGGATACCGGCACTTTCTGATTCTCTACAGGTTCTATTGACTCGTCGCGCGGTTATTTATTTAAACCTGGAACAGTAAAGCGAACAGTTAGAGGTCTTTGTTCTAAACAAAGTTGCTATAATTGCATATGGCGAAATAACAAAATGACATGCTATAGTTTCCGGAGGCGACGCAATGTATGCAGTCTTATTGTTTATCATACGAGACAAGCCATGTGATTTTGTACCTATACTTACATTTTGCACGTGCCATTCTATACAGAGTTGTAAAAGAGGAAATGCCAACATAATATGTATAAGAAAAAACATGTTGCTTTATACTGAAACATATTTAGCACAACTGAGACATTTTCTATAAATGACGTCAAAAGTTAACGAACTTTTCACAGAATATGCGGAATTATATTCCGCATTTGCTCTGAACATTTCGTCAACTTTTAACATCTCTACGGAAAATATCCTAAATTTTGTAAATATTGTTCATAATATATCGCAAAATCTTGTTAGGTACCAAATCGCAGCTACTGGGGCTATTACCAGTGCTACCATTGGTCGCCGGATCAATAATCCCTGGTTTATGACGGTACATCGCGGTCACGGCATTGAGACACGCCATCTGATTTTGTACCTTCGGACATGTGCGTAATTTCATGAAATACGTTTGCAAAATTTACAATATTTTCCGTAAACAGCGTCAAAAATTAACAAAATGTTCATAGTACATGCGGAATTATCCGAAGGTACAAAATCACATGGCGTGTCTCAAATGTGAGTGGGTATTTTAGGACAGTTCGATGATGTTGACACCATTAATTGTTTTACAGCCCTGTGATTAGCAGAACTTGCTACAGAGCATAGACCTTTCAAGTTGGTGTAATAATAGGTTTAAAAGGAGCGTATACTTTCCTTACCTACCATCACCCCTCACCCACACACACTGAACAGTAAGTGCCCTATATTACCTACCATCACCCCTCACCCACACACACTGAACAGTAAGTGCCCTATATTACCTACCATCACCCCTCACCCACACACACTGAACAGTAAGTGCCCTATATTACCGTAAGTGCCCTATATTACCTACCATCACCCCTCACCCACACACACTGAACAGTAAGTGCCCTATATTACCTACCATCACCCCTCACCCACACACACTGAACAGTAAGTGCCCTATATTACCTACCATCACCCCTCACACACACACACTGAACAGTAAGTGTCCTATATTACCTACCTATCCATCACCCCTCACCCACACACACTGAACAGTAAGTGCCCTTATATACATACATCACCTCACCCCTCACACACACACTGAACAGTAAGTGCCCTATATTACCTACCATCACCCCTCACCCACACACACTGAACAGTAAGTGCCCTATATTACCTACCATCACCCCTCACCCACACACACTGAACAGTAAGTGTCCTATATTACCTACCATCACCCCTCACCCACACACACTGAACAGTAAGTGCCCTATATTACCTACCATCACCCCTCACCCACACACACTGAACAGAAGTGCCCTATATTTACCACCATCACTCCTCACCCACACACATGAACAAAGTGTCCTATACCTACCATCACCCCTCATCCCCAACACACTGAACCATAGTGCCCTAAAATTACCTACCATCACCCCTCACCCACACACACTGAACAGTAAAAGTGCCCTATATACCTACCACACCCCTCCCACACACACTAACAGTAATGCCTATATTACCTCCATCACCCCCTCACCCACACCCACACTGAACAGTAACATAAAGTAACCACCTATATACCTACCATTACCTCCTCCCCTCACCCCACACACACTGAACAGTAAGTGCCCTATATTACCTACCATCACCCCTCACCCACACACACTGAACAGTAAGTGCCCTATATTACCTACCATCACCCCTCACCCACACACACTGAACAGTAAGTGCCCTATATTACCTAACCATTACCTCCTCACCCACCCCACACACTGAACATAAGTGCCCTATATTACCTACCATCAACCCCACACCCACACACACTGAACATAATGTCCTATATACCTACCATCCACCTCAACACCCACACACTCTGAACAGTAAGTGCCCTATATTACCTACCATCACCCCTCACCCACACACACTGAACGTAGTGCCCTATATACCTACCATCACCCTACCCACACACACTGAACAGTAAGTGCCCTATATTACCTACCATCACCCCACTCACACACACTGACAAAGTATCTATACACGTAAGTGCCCTATATTACCTACCATCACCCCTCACCCACACACACTGAACAGTAAGTGCCCTATATTACCTACCATCACCCCTCACCCACACACACTGAACAGTAAGTGTCCTATATTACCTACCATCACCCCTCACCCACACACACTGAACAGTAAGTGTCCTATATTACGTATCATTATGGGACAAACGCGGCAATATTTCGCCATCTGAATGAAACCAGCTTATACGGAGCTCCGCAGGGGACGTAGAAATCTTTTTTTATCAATTCGTTCCCACGAAATAACAATTCGTTCCCACGAAATAACAATTCGTTCCCACGAATTAACAATTCGTTCCTTCAATTTAACAAAAATTCGTTCGCACGGGAACGAATTGTTAATTCGTGGGAACGGATTGTTATATCGTGGGAACGAATTGTTAATTCGAGGGAACGAATTGTTATATCGTGGGAACGAATTGTTAATTCGAGGGAACGAATTGTTAAATTGAGGGAACGAATTGTTAATTCGAGGGAACGAATTGTTATTTCGTGGAAACGAATTAATAAAAAAAAATCCATGTCCCCTGCGGGTCTCCGTAAGCTTAACCCAAATGTTCTGTATGTAATAAGAATACGTCGTTAAAGACAGAAAATTATTATGAGAATGCGCATAAAACAGTCTGGTCAGTGCCGACGCTGTTCGACGTTCAGTCCAAGATGTACACTAAATACCGTCAATACAACGATTACTGTCTGTTCCACATGTTGCTGCCGACAAACGTTTGGCCATTAAACACGTTAAATCTAAAACATATTTAAATATAGTACTTTTCCATCAATAACAAGTCAATAATAGTAACAAGTAATAGTCACCCTCCACCCCACCCCACAAACAAAAAGTAACAAAACAAACAACAACACTATTTGATGAATTTCCATCAAATCTTGGTTTTATTACGAAAAACAATTTTCCTATGGTAATTTAACATGGGCTAAAAATATTTTTTTTAAATATTTTTTTAATTTGTGAACCGACTTTCCCAATCTAACTTTTGTGTTCTTAGTTTCATATTTTCCAAGCTAGCCAGCCAGGTTTCGGAGTCAATTCCCATTGTTTCGCCATACAATCAATATTTAATAGATGCTCAATATTGGTGAGAATACTGATTAAAGTACATATAAGTAGGTTTATACGTACTGCTACATGTATTGTATATTTGGATGCCATGACGGATGTATCCATACATCTACGCACGTGGTGTACACCTATTTACGCCTGTGAACGGAGTCCCACAGGGGACGTAGAATTTATATGTTTTTATTAATTCGTTCCCACGCATGCTCCCACCTGCCACCCACTTTACAACCAGTGTATATCCCGATCAGCATGTGCATCCGCACAGTCTGATCAGGATCTGCACTGTTCGCCATTTCATCAATGAAACACCCGTCCTGCTTCTAACAGGCATTAAAGTATCAGGATACAGTAGTGTGAACTGTAATCAGCAGGGAAACTGGTTACAAATGGCATAAGCCCTATTTCTCCAGGTATGGAAGGTGTTCGAGCCAGTTCCCACCCTTAAATATCGGAATGGGACTTAAATAGTCGGTATCGACATGCAAGATCATCGAGCCAGTGCCGTCGTTAAATCAAAGCATTTACATTTACCTTGTCTGCATGCGTGGCATAACTTTCAAATAACCCGGCGAATATGCCTGCTCTATTCTGTTTTATTTTATCGCACTGTTATCCCCCATTCGAATGTTCATGTGACATATTCGTCTGGACAATATTTTATTATTTTTGTTCGAGTTTTTGTAACATGTGACACATTCGTTTTTGTTGCACGGGGTAGTGATGCCAAACGTAAACGTTACACATTTGTGTGATGTATTCGTACGTATTCTTCACCATGTGTGACGCATTCGCACGAATATCTATATTCGTTTCTGTGACATATACGGTTCAACAGGGGGCCGTTTCACTAAACTTCGTAACACTAAAATGTTCGTAAGTGCAGAATTATGATAGTCTGTAAGTTTCACATTAACAATGTTTTCTTGTAAACAATTGTTGGATTTACATGTATTGAGCATAGGCTGCATATGCAGCCTATGTCAATAAATGTAAATCCATCAATTTAAATTTCCAGACGATCCTAAATTTGCACTCACCAACATTTTAGTCTTACGAAGTTTAGTGAAACGGTGTACACCATGTGCGTAGATGTATGAATACATCCGTCATGGCATCCAGATATACAATAGCAGTACGTATAAACCTATGCATATGTACTCTAATCAGTACCTACTGGTCGCCATGCACATCTTGTTTAAAGTACGCGTAGTCGTGCAGTGACTACCGTCAGCAAATAAAGATTATATAGTTTAGACATATTTTATTGTTGTTTTCAATGTACAATCCGTTTGGGCCACAAGTTCTAGCAACTCAGTTACGACCCTACGGAGCCACGCAGGGGACGTAGAATGCTTTTTTTTTTATAATTCGTTCCCACGAAATAACAATTCGTTCCCATGGGAACGAATTGTTAATTCGTGCGAACTAATTGTTATATCGTGGGAACGAATTGTTAAATTGAGTGAACGAATTGTTAATTCGAGGGAACGAATTGTTAAATTGAGTGAACGAATTGTTAATTCGAGGGAACGAATTGTTAAATTGAGGGAACGAATTGTTTATTTGTGGGAACGAATTGTTAAATTGAGGAAACGAATTTTTATTTCGTGGGAACGAATTAATATAAAAAAAACAATGCTACGTCCCCTGTGGGGCTCCGTAAGTTTTGGCCACAAGTTCTAACAACTCAGTTACGGCCCTCACCTTGTCATAAAGATTATGTGTGGCTCTGACTGGTGAAATTGGGCTTATGGCATTTGTGACAACCCCCCCACCCCCGACTAGCATGGACCATTGGCTTCTAAATACGATACAAAAGTCAACATTAAATTAAAGAGATAAATGGAATTACCTCCCTTTTTCTTTTTCACACATTGAATGATGTCATTATTCATTCAGTGACAGAAATGAATTTGTGCTATAAAACCACACTTGTAATGTATGTGTTGGATAACAAAATGACCCCAACTTTCAAATTATAAAATATCTCAAAAACGGTACTGAATAATTCAGTATAATTTCTCACACTATCGCTTCTTCTTCATCATCTCAGACATCAGAAAGTTTAAATTCATTTTTTTGTCATTAATCCTGTGGTGATAGAAACAAAAATCGTGATCCAATTCCTGAAATGGCGATGTTAATGGAATGAGGGTTGATCAAAAAAGTATCCGGCCACTTCTACAGATAATAGGGACAGATAGAGTTCTGCTTCATTTATAGAACTTACAATCATGTGTATTGATAAACTATGGATATTGATAAACTATGGATATTGATAAACTATATGGATATTGATAAACTATATGGATATTGATAAACTATGGATATTGATAAACTATGGATATTGATAAACTATGGATTTCCATGAACCTCCTAAGCAATGCAAAGAGTGAGTATTAAACTAATAGAATATTCATACACGCCAAATCTCAGGCCAGTTTAGCTAAACTTCTTACCACTAAACTGTTTGTAAGTGCAAATTTAGGATCCTCTGGAAATTTCAATTGATGGATTTACCTTTATTGAGCATAGGCTGCGTTGTTGGAATTACATTTATTGTAATTGTTAATCCAATAATTGTTTACAAGAAAACAGTATTAATGTGAAATTTACAGACTATCATGGTTTTGCACTTACGAACAGTAGTCGTACGAAATTTAGTGAAACGGTTCCCAGTTTCTTTGATTTACAATATATGTATTGCATTGTAGGCTCAACAGATGCAAGGACGATATCGAACGAGGACGACTTCTTCACAGCTCCAATTCTGAAGCGAAATAGTAAGTCTATAATGTAGTATATTTAATAAAATAAATATAAGTATGAAGATACAGATTATATATTAGTTTGTACCTAATTTATGAGTTATAGTTGCTATTAAACTCGTTTACTGGTTTCATAAGAAACGAGACCATGACTCGTTTGTTATGAATTAGACAACGAATTTAATAAACATCGTACTTACTAAACACAACTGATAGATGTTATACATGTATAAGCATAAGCACATCATGATATATTGCGGTCTCATGTGCATACACTATTATGATTATTTAATACACATGTAATGTAAGCCCACATATATGAGACACACCATGTGATTTTGTGCGCACACGTATTCTTCGATTGCACGGATTGGAATATTGAACGGCCTCAAATGATAAAGCATACACTAACGCGTAGAACATTCATGTACAAATTCCCATACCGATCAATGTTCAATATGATTGTATTCCTAAAACGAACTTTAGCCAATATATATAAAAATCATTACATTTAGGTTATACGTTCATTGAACATTGAATTATTAGTTTATACACCACTGGCTCGCTCGTTGATTAATTCTGAAATATCGCCCCCCCCCCCCCCCCGGTGGACATGCGTTCATGGCTTTATAGAACCCTTGTCTGTAACACAACACACTATGGGAATTTACTATCTAGAAGCATGCCGCATTTCACAATATTCGCATTTCCAGTTGAATCCCTGCACTCTCATTTCGAATACTGAGTATATTCCATCAATGAAATGGCGATCAGTGTTGGGCCCGACTAGACTGTGCAGTCTGGTCAGGGCCATCACTGGGCGCAGGTACCCTTTACCCGGCACCAACAGCAAACTGGAGGTCTGCAAATCACCCATTTGTACGTCGTTTTATGGTATAAATCTCAATAAACAAAACGGCCACAGATTGCGACAATATGCACCATTGTACAAACTAGACAGGGGTCTAAACTAATTGGATACAATAATGGCATTGCTTTTACATTTGCGCCCAAATACCATAAACCAACAGTTATGGCGTCCCCAGTTTTGATGTTGGGAACGAGATAGAAAGTTTTAGATAATTTCCGAATCTGAATTTAAAAGCTTGTGAAAGTATTTGAAAAAAAAACGACGGGAAGCTTATATTGTATTAATATAATATTCTGAAATCATAGAGACGCTGATCGGCGGGGTAATTGTAACGTGTGAACGTTATGTTCGGTGGTAACAAAATAACAAAAATAACTACCATCCATTAGGTTGAATTTCGCACGAATGTTGCTCATTTCACAGCATTATTAAGCCACGTTAACAGGCAGAAATAAGTGTGAGGGAATCTAAATAAAATAGATTAGATTTATAAGCAACCGGTCAATACCCAGCTTAGGCCACATAATGATGTATTCGACACATGGTATATGTACATGCCGATTCCGAGTAGATAGACTAACGGTAGTGTACACACATACATATAATTCTTATTTCTCCTGATCTTGGGCCGTTTTACCAAACTTCGTACGACTAAAATATTCGTTAGTGCAAATTTAGGATCGTCTGGAAATTTAAATTGATGGATTTACATTTATTGATCCTAGGCTGCAGCCTATGCTCAATAAATGCAAATCCAATAACTGTTTACAAGAAAACATTATTAATGTGGAATGGGCCCCTGTTGTACACGCATATACACAAGAGTGAACAGGGGGCTGTTTCACTAAACTTCGTACGAAGTGCAAAATTATGATTGTCTGCAAATTTCACATTAACACTGTCTTCTTGTAAACAATTGTTGTATTTACATTTATTGAGCCAATACACCAACTGAAATTTCAAGACGGTCCTAAATGTGCACTTAAGAAGATTTTAGTCCTACGAAGATTAGTGAAACGGCCCTCAGGTGTGTTCACTACGCGTATAGGACCGAGTTCGTGCTGACATATACATGTATAGTGCAGCACGCGCAATCGTGCTTCATTCAAGGTTCAAATGGTTTACATGGCTCCTATTTATGTGCTGTCTCTATTTTCATAGGACAATGGTGACGGTTAGATGATACACAAGGGGGCAGTGACCAGTTAATTTAAAATTATCAACATTTGTGACCAAGAAACACTAGAAGCTTTTACATAAATACAACTATGCTGCTCTATTAGTGCTCCTTACCTATGAAGGAATGTGAAATATCTCGGTGCAGCCTCTTTAAAATGACCAAATTCTGAGGTACAATTTACACTTTCAAACCATGCCGTGTCACGTCACTTGCAGAACTAGAGATTGAAACTTGCATATTTTCTCAATCATCCAGAGGCAAATGTACTATCATGGTGCAAACCAATTCCCATCCATACGTTTTCTCTGGAATAAATTATTGTTTGATTAGTTTTTGTCACAATATACCCTCAATTCGTATTTGCCCATTTATGATCAATGGGAACAGGTCAGATGGCCCTGGAATGAGCATTCATCAAGTAATACGATGTAAGATCGGATTAAAATCAGAACTCAAGTAGAAAATAATAATTAAACAATCAAAGTGAATTTTAATCAGCAGAAAGTGTAATATTTATAAATTCCACGTGCCGTTATACGAAACTGACGGCTAACTGGTCACTGCTACCTAATGTGTGTACGTCTGGAAGAATTGAAAGAGAACATAAATGTTCTCCAGTGGAACCTCTCTAAAGCGGACACCCGAGAGATTCCACTGGAGAACATACAGATTAATACTTCCCAGACACGCGTGGCTGCTTAGCGAGCATGAACAGACATTAGTATCGGTAAATGTAACATATCTAAATTAAGCTCAACTAACTTTCCTCGGTGTCCGGTTTAGAGGGGTTCTACTGTATATTTCCAACAACAAGCCGGCCGAATTTTCCAAAGAGTAATACATACAACTTATACAATTCACAATATCAAGGTGTATGATCACGTGGTTACAACAACAACAACAAGTACTGACACTTCCAGAAGCGCCTCCGATTTCAAGTACGTATTCTTTTATTTTGTCCTTATTAAGTAACGGATTTTGATGAAATATGGCGCATCAAACGCATCGTGTTAAGCCCGCATTTGGTGGTCTCTATACTTTGGCCCAAACTGCTGTCGTTTTTGCGAAGAATCGATTTCCGTGTCTACCGATGGGAAATAGATTCTTCGCAAAATCAGCATAAATATGTGCCGAACTCCCTGGAGGACAAGATGCAGCTCGTGAATACGCGATTGCTGCGCCATATTTCATCAAAATCCGTTGCATATTAACGAAACTATCAAATAATACTTCCTTTGAAGTGGGCGAGCTTTCAACACTTTCACCTATTGTTGTTGTTGTTGTTGTTTTAACCACGTGATCATGCACCTTGAATATACATTGTATACGGTAGAGCAGAAAGGAAAACAACATTTGTGGTAATAACCTACATTACATAAAACGAATTTTCCTCACATATGGTTTGTGAAGATAGTCATTTTTGTTAATTAAGTCAACAACAGCGATGTCTGGACATGTTTTTTTCGCAGCGATCCCGCTGTGTCTAACTTCACTATTGTAACGTAGAAATGTAACGTATAAAGTTAACGTAATCTTCAGACTGTACATTGGAACCTCTCTAAACCGGACACACTGACTTATTCCCTAGAGTGCCTGATTTAGATAAGCCCCCTGTGTAATTTCCTTATAATTGGTTGTGACTGGAGAACATGGCTTAAGGGAATTGTGACCAGTGTAGCTCCGGATCAAATAACACACTCTTGTAGCCTGATAACGACCTATATTGCTTGTTAGATGCATGCTGGGAGTTTCATTGATGGAATGGCAAACAGTGCAGATCCTGATCAGACTGTGCGGATGCACAGGCTGATCTGGATCTACACTGGTTGCAAAACCCATAATCCCAATTTCTTCTGTCACAGACACATATGTGACTGTGACTGGAGAAAGTTGCTATCAGACTACAGGCGTGTGTTAGTTGATCATGAACTACACATCCAATAAACACCATTTCTTCAGTCACAGCCACATGTGAACATTCCAATAAACGTTTGTGTGCTTTGTAATCACGAACAGACATGGTAATTTAATAAGATAATTATACATGTAGCCATATACCCGTCAACATACCGAGTGTGTCTGTAGATGAGGTTCTATATTATTAACGGCATGATTATCTTCTAGAAATAGTGTACAGAGAAACCGATATAATTAAAAACAAATGCGCCGGGTGTCCGTATAAGATAGTGTATACATCATTACGGGGGGAACGTATACATACCTTCTAGACAGAGCTTAACCCTTTTAAGGTTAGACGCCAGAAAGCCAACATGTGCAAACACTGTAGATCCAGATGAGCCGGCTCGTAACGAGCCGTCTCATCAGGATCTGCAGTTTTTGTCACTATTATTCACCTCTAAAAAATCCTTTATCATATATAAGAATAGTCTAATTGTTAATATGATAAAGCCATTGTAGTGCGGGGGTGGGTGGGGTGGGGGTGGGGGGGGGGGGACGAGGGTGGTCACGAAACTTCGTACACATAAATGTTCGTAAGTGCAAATTTAGGATCGTCTGGAAGTTGATGGATTTATATGTACTGAACATAGGCTGCATGCTATGCTCAATGAGAGACATTAGTCAGTTGTCTCCCTTGAATACTCTTCAAAACTGGATTGGTCCTAGAAATTGGTTTCCTCTGTTTTTATCCTTGATTTCTTTGCACGGCATGGTGATCTATGATCTGTAATATCTTGGTCAGATATTATCAGATTGGAAAGCCATCCCACATATGTGTTCTTTGAACTTACTTATGCAAAATTATGTTTTGAGTAATCATTTCAATTAACACATTCATGATAAATCCAAACAGAATTACTGCACTATCTCATTGTGAAACAGCGATAAAGGCAGAGGAATCCAAATATAAGGACCAACTCACTATGTGGTTATCCTTGGTCTTTATCTGATAAGGGAGGTAATATAAATACTACTAATGTCCCTCATTCCAATCATTGTTTACAAGAAAACATTGTTAAGGACACGTTCTATACCCGATCATCGTATGATGCAAAGATAATTGCTTCGCAAACGTGATGGAATATAAGTATAACATATACATGTATGTGAATACTGCCATCAAGCCAGTTTCACCTGCTCTGCCATTTGACAAAGAACTCAAAATGTGAAGTAGAACATATGATATACTGTAGCTAATCATATGTAGAACAGTCAAGAGAACGGACTCCGATCAATTATATTACACTAAACTGTAAAATATGTCAATTTTCTGGACAGGTTTGTGCCTGTGTTTTAACAACATGAACCACCATTATAATTACACATCATACACAGAAAATCGCACAGTGTATCACTTCTACCTGCAACGTGTACAATAACATAGTATGTGCATCAGATTGAAAAGTTTACACGTCAACATTTATTTTGAGATTGATGGGAGAAATGCTCAGATATCTCGTCTTTTGTATAATATGCTGGCATGATATTTATAGCTTGCCGTTCTCATATCTGTCTATTATGTATTGCACCAATTTTTATTTGGTTTACTGTCATAATTATTATTTACTGTATGTGTCAAACGCACGAAGTGGTCAAATTGTACGATGGCGGTACATACAAAGATGGCGGAGATGGCAACAAAATGCTCCATATACTATACAGTCACAAGACAATATTCACATATGTTATATTCATATATCACATCATTTTTATGAAGCAATTATCATTGAAATCAAGTGTATCTATCTATCACATAATACCCTATGTGAAATTTATATAATTTCATAATTTTGCACTTACGAACAGTGTCCGTGTAGGAGATTCTATATTCATGATAGTATTACACGAGTGGGCGCATAAATACATGGGCAGATTACACCGATTAATCGGGGAAAATATTCGCAGATTTTATGGCAACATAATGCTGATGTATGGGGGGATTGTGATCGCATGGCGATTGCACGGCAGTAATAAGGAATTTTTATTTGTCTATTAACACTGTATTATGTCGGTTTTGTGTCAGTCAACCTTATGGCATGAAACTAGCATGTGGGTATTAACAGCCGGAAAAGTAGTCGTCATTTTTGTCGCGCCCACATGCGGACAACGCGATATAGTCGGCACATTGGCGTATGTCCGTCCGTCCGTCCGTCCGTCCGTCCGCACGTACGTGCGTCCGTGGTTAAAATGTTTGGACACACTATCAAAGCCTCGACATGCTGGTCACGGTGCTGGTCACGGCCATCTAACAATCTACACTTGTCGAAAGTTTGTGAAAATCTTACTATGAACCCAGCTTTGGAATTAACTTCATTTACACCGATATTAATGTCGGAAATCAGTCATGTGATTGCGGAGTTGCAGTGGAACCTCTATGGTGACCTACACGGTTATTCAATGTATATATAGTTCCCTATAAATGGCCAATTTACGACAGTTTCATTTCGCATATATGTGGCTGTGACTGGAGGAATTGCGACCAGTGTATATCCAGATTAGCCTGTGCTTTCGCACAGTCTGATCAGGATCTGCACTGTTCGCCATTCCATCAATGAAACACCTGTCTTGCTTCCAATAAGCTATATATACGGTTAGCTGGCTACAGGGGTTTTGCTATTTGATCAGGATTTCCACTGGTCACAAATCCCATAAGCCCCATTTCTCCAGTCACAGCCACATATATTGAAATGTATATGTATAATCATTCCATGTAGATTAACACCTCTAAACCGGACACACACACAACTCACACGTGCTTTATTATGATGGGGTTCATTGTCATTTATCTCTGATGGTAATTCCTGTTCATGATCGCAAATGATGATAACTATGGCAATACGTGGGATAACTTGTCTTGGAGTGGTCATATGCCTGATTTTCAATGGAGCTTCTCTAAACCAGGGGGTTTCACTAAATTTCATACGACTAAAATGTTGGTAAGTGCAATTTAGGATCGGCTGGAAATTTAAATTGATAGATTTACATTTATTGAACATATGCTCCATATGCTCAATACATGAACATCAATGAATTGTTTACAAGAAAACATTGTTAATATGAAATTTACAGACAATTATAAGTTTGCACTTACGAACTATTTTAGTCGTACGAAGTTTAGTGAAACGGCTCCCAGATAACCTGGGGACCTGCCAGGGTGTCCGGTCTAGAGAGGTTCCACTGTATATAGAGGTATTCCAATATCCGATTGATAGTCAGGAAAAACAACAAGTCACCAACAATGAGACGGCAGCCAGTGATGTCGCTAAAATGACGTTACACCATTGAATGTCACCGACGTGGTTTTGTCGATGAAAATCTACAAAGTGCAGAGAACAAAGAAATAGAGCTTATTTTTAGGTCATTTGATTTGTACGCAGCCCCGCAGGGGACTTATACTTTTTTTTTTATTAATTCATTCCTACTACGAAATAACAATTCGTTCCCTCAATTTAACAATTCGTTCCCACGAATTAACCATTAGTTCCCACGAATTAACAATTCGTTCCCTCAATTTAACAATTTGTTCCCACGAAATAACAATTAGTTCCCATGAATTAACAATTCGTTCCCTCAATTTAACAATTCGTTCCCACGAAATAACAATTCGTTCCCTCAATTTAATAATTCGTTCCCACGGCAATTCTTGGGAACGAATTGTTATATCGTGGGAACAAATTGTTAATTGGAAGGAACGAATTGTTAAATTGAGGGTAGTTGTATAATTATGCGTCTACACATGTACAAAATATAAATACAACAAGGACATCGTTATTAGAAGTTAATCCCCTCACTGGCAGCATTGGTAATACATATCATACACTAACGTTAACGCATTTACCTAACAAACACTTACAAACACTTACAAACACTTACAAACAAGACATTAGGTGAACACAAGTCCTCAATGACCTTCACCTTGGTCGGTCGGACGTGGGTCGTATGCAAATAGTATCGGTTCATAAGTTATTGAAAACTGAAAAAGTGTTACTAACGCACGGACGTACATGAACTAACCTATCGGCGAGGGATAATAGACAAATCAGTGATTATTTACACGCAACTATTTTACGAGGTGAAACGTAGTCCCGGCGGCACAGATCGATATACAATTATTGCATTCCATTGAGTTTCAATGGGAAACGAAAGTACTTATATAATATAATGTAAATACAGTGAAACCTCTCTAAACCGGACATCCTGTGTGTCCGGCTTTGAGAGGTTTCACTGTAAGTCATTTTATCATTCTGAGCCATAGTTTTGTGCTGTGCAATCACGAACTGACATTATCATATGAGATAAATAAACTCATCAAAAATAAGATCACATGTGTTTTCTTGGTGTCCGATTTAGAGGGGTTCCACTGTACGTTAAAATGGTATTAGCGTAGACGTCCAGGGGCCGTTTCACTAAACTTCATACGACTAAAATGTTCGTAAGGGCAAAAGTATGGTAGTCTGTAAATTTTACATTACCAATGTTTTCGTGTACACAAATATTGGATTTATATTTACATAGCAGCCTTTGTTCAATAAATGTAAATCTATCAAGCTGAAATTTCCAGATGATTCTAAATTTGTAATTACGAACATTTTAGTCCCCCAGAAACAGCGAATAATAATACGTTACCGTGCCAGCAGACACAGCGGGATATGTGAACGGAACATCGTTAACGACTGCACCTAATTAACGGGTTTCTCGTAATGACATTTTCTTTCTCTTTTTCTTCCAGCATGGTGGACGAAAAAATCGTTAGATGCATTAGATACAATACCACATAACAGTAAGTGCAAGTTTCCTTTATCACCTACCATGTCATAGTGAACACCTGGTGACTGGCGCAAAACAACAAAAAATGCTTATAATATTTGCGACCATTGTAGTCACCGATGCTGATCAGTGTGTACACTGTTCACCTTTGCAATACAAAGACGGAAGTTCCTGATTGTACGTTGATTTTATATAGTTAACCCTTACACCGCTGTCTTATTATTTTTCGTCTGTTTTTTACTTTCTATTTTCCATTTTTATCATCAAAAACATGCTTTGACAGCACTTTAGAATAATTTACAAGATGGTTTGACAGCACTTCAGAATCATCTGTCAAACCATGTTTTTATTGAGAAATAAGGCAAGGTATAAAAGCAACAGCAGACGAAATGTGTTCTAAGGGTTAAACGAATGCATACTATGCGACCTTATGAGAAAATGTACTCGTCCAAATATGAATAAGTACCTTTTTGCCAAGACGCGTCGCAAATGGGTGTATCGCTAATGTGCGATTTGCGCATCTCGTATTATATAATACGTGTACGTACTATAACGCGATATATCAGTAATTAGACATTGGCCTGATATTACCACACCCCACCAGGGGGAGTTTTGGTGCGTATGATTTTCAGATTCAGTAGCCTATTGTCTATCAAACCTGGTTGTCTGCGCCCAAAAAGCCGCTGGATGAACGAATGGCGGTCATTTCTCTAGGTTGTCGCCAACCATTATTATATAATATTATAACTTTCAATTGGACATATATTAACCGGGTGAATTGCTGTAATTCATTCACATTTGAATGTAAAATGGTGTACAATACATCTTATATTTAATTAAATCAGCAAATAAGCTGTTTTCCAAAAACATTCTGCGAAGCGTGTGTTGTTACGAACAATTACAGTCATTCATAAGTTGAAACACATATAATGCATTTTTCCATCATACATACACTAAATTAGAGGAGACCACGTAATTTCCTTCCGCAACTGTCAAATCAATAAAAAATGGCCGCCAAAATGGTCTTATTTGTTTCTATTCTTTGCTCTATGTAGCTGTTATAAACACCATTCCATGTACATATTGCATAGATCCATATCGATCCGATATAGAAATCCAATCAATTGGTAATATATACATGTCTAGCTATACAATGATGCAATAATATTTTCAAAATGGCCACCAAAATATTCTGAGTTTCAATAATACTGATTCTGAAGTTGCAGTTTTCAGTAATTAACCAACAATAACACTGCTATGTATAGACTGCGATATTCTGTTTATTTTAAAAGACACTATATATATATATGGATGGATTTCAATAATTTTGAGTATTTAAGAAATAAGAAATAGTCTTTACAAAATGTATTGACTGGCCACAATTATACAATGCTATTATTGGGCTATCTAGTTAATGCAATGCTAACAATATGATGATGGTATGGTGGATGAGATACAATGCGGGTATGCTTATATTCCAAGTATGCATGGCTTTCTCCCGCATTAAGGATCCCACATATGTCTTCACATATGCCCATAATATAAATTATCCCTTGTTTATCATTTTCAATCATTGGAAAATAAATACCAGCGCTCCAGATAAGCTGCGTATTTGTTTAAATACCCAATTAAAATTGCCAAAACCCCAATAGAAGTAGCGATTATCAAAAAGCAATACAATTTTTTATGGTACCTTTATCATGCTGCGGAAACCAATAAACAGGCCACACATATAGCATATTCTTCTTATTTTCTAAGAAAACACATATTTGTATTTCATTATAATTATCTCCAAGGAGACAATTCTAATGAAATGCCAATACTTGTTTGATATGTAAACAGTAGTGTTATTTTACTTTACCCAATTCAAATTTTGAATTACCCAATTGCTTAATTATGATGGAGTGACAATACTCAATTACTAATTCCTTATCTGGAGCCCTGAACTACAATGCATTTCTCAGTTATATAGTAAACCATATATGGGCTGTGTTGTTATCTCATAAAACACTAATGCACCAAAAGGTTAATCATAATGATGTTAGTTTTAAGATGGCCATCAACATAGAAATAGAACAAAAGCGTATCCCCCACCCACTACCAACGAGGTAGTACACGAACACCACCGCGCCGAGAAACCAATACTAATGCGATTTGTGTGACCTGCATACGCAAGTACCATATAGTTGGAACACTGCTTCGGCCGTAGTGAAATGAACCGCGGCCATCATTTCTTCACGAAACGCGTTTCCGATTAATAAATGATGGCGACAAATGTAAATACTTTGATTTAACGACGGCACTGGCTCGATGACCTTGCATGTCGGGACTGACTATTTAAGTCCCCATCCGATAGGATAGCACGAAGTTGTCTTGCCCAAGGACACGCCGAATCGGCCATTCGGATTAGGTCGAGGTGGGAATCGAACCCGGGGTCTCCAGATCCGCAGTCTGACGCTCTACCTACTGAGCTAATCCGGCCACCATGATGGCGACAGCATGGAGACAGACACTTTATACCCAACAGCGACAAATGTCCGTATGAAAAAGGCCTCATCACCGCTAAATGAACAATAGTCTCCCAAAAAGCAAAGAGAAACTGGCAACTATTCTCACGAAGCAATTGAACAGAAATGCAGCGGATTGACACAGGCGGTAATGTCTCCCAAACGGTAACGGTTCGCGCGACTCCCATTAAAGGTACATGTCCACTCAGTAGGCACAAAATGTTCTTTAGGCTAGCAACCACCAATTAGTTTTACTTCAAATTCAATTTATTAGCAGTTAAGCACAACGTGCTTCTCGCCGTATTTAGATGTTTTTACTATACAACTTAACCGATTCCTCCAAATATGGCCATTCTCTCACACTTTCACTATTCGTATGGATGCTGTGGAACCTACCTTTTCATAACCTGCAACCTGACTGCACCGGATTTTCACTAATTAAACAATATGTTCACTTACTCCTAAGAAAGAAAAAATCAATCTTGTCCTGTCCGCCATATTGTTTATCATCAAATTGTCATGTGACGTAGCGTTCACATCACGTGACAAGCAGGCTCAGTAATTTCTTTTAAATGCTAGAAATATGCTGGAAACTGGTGTTAAAAACACCCCAACATGTTTCTCAAGTAGAATTGGGCTGTAATGGATCAGGATTTACAAGCAAACTGGGTCTGTGGCCTCAAAACGTCTGCACTATATTTTTATACCGGACTACTAAAGTGTCGATGTGTACTATATTTAGCACAGTCATACCTTTATATGAATTAAATGAGTGTGTAATTGTGTCACTATGCCACCAGTTATAAATATTACAAGTGCCCGTTATACAGATATAATAATTTAGTAATATTTATTTTACTGATAGTGACTCGCGGTGGTTTCGGGATATTTTCATATGCAAATGAGGCATGATATTGTATAATTATTTATACTAATTAAATGCGTTACCTGAAAAAAATATTTTCGAAAGATTATAAAGTATGATTAAGGCACATCAACAAATAAATACAGAGAATAAATAGTAATGTCCGTTAACATTTTAAGGAAACGCGTTATCGCCCCTGATATCAGTGTGAACATTTACGTCTGATATAAAATGTATAATAATGCCAATCAATACGTGGGGGAATGGTGAATGAATGTTTCTTTTGCCAGAAAATGTCTCAGAATATGTCTCTGATATAAAGAACAGTCTGTGCCTACTGAGTGGGCAGCATGCACTCAATAGGCATAAACTGTTCAATACGTGGGATAATGGTGAATGAATGTTTATATGGCCAGAAAATGTCTCAGATGATGTGTCTGATATAAAGAACAGTTTGTGTATTGAGTGGGCATGTACCTTTAAGTGCAATGAAACCTGTCTTTTATTGAGAAAGAAGACAAAATATTAGGGTTAATTTTCTGAATGCAGTGGTGTGTCACGTGGTCGGCAATAGGCGGACATTGTTGGCGGTATTATTATTGTATTATCCAGGGCCGTCGGCTGACAAAAAAACCGTTATGAAATCAGTGCAGGCGTTGATCATTTTCGAATTCGTATATTCAATTCCAGTACAGTCGAACGTCTCTAAACCGGACATAGTGAAATGTTAGTCTGCTTAACCCTTTGAACCCGAAAGCCCGCTATAGCGGTTTATGCAAACAGTGCAAATCCAGATGAGCCAGGTCGTAACGAGCCGTCCCATCAGGATCTGCACCTTTTGCAAGTAATATTCATATTTCTTAGAACAAAAACACCCCCCATTTCATAAATGGACGAATCTGAAAAATCATTGTGTGACCATTGGATTGGTGGGAACATTAGTATATCACAGTCCATTCCAGTTCCTTAGGATTGAAAGGGTTAATAACTGTCAATGCCACTTATCTCAGATAATATTCGTGATCACAAAGCAACCACGCATTTCTTGTCATCTGTCTATTGTACAGTGGAACCTCTCTAAACCGGACACCCTGGGGACCTCCCACTGTACTGGGGACCTCCCACTGTACTGGGGACATGTACTGGGGACCTCCCACTGTACTGGGGACCTCCCACTGTACTGGGGACCTGTACTGGTGACCTCCCACTGTACTGGGGACCTCCCAGTACAGAACTGTACTGGGGACCTCCCACGCTGTACTGGGGACCTCCCACTGTACTGGGGACCTCCCACTGTACTGGGGACCTCCCACTGTACTGGGGACCTCCCACGCTGTACTGGGGACCTCCCACTGTACTGGGGACCTCCCACTGTACTGGGGACCTCCCACTGTACTGGGGACCTCCCACGGTGTTCGGTTTAGAGAGGTTCCACTGTATGTTAAGTTTTGTTAGAATGTAGAAATAATGATGAATCGCTGATTAAACTCGAACAGTGTAGCTCCTGATCAGACTGCGCGAATGCACAGGCTGATCCTGAGCTACGCTGTTCGTTCACTGTATCAACCAATGCCCAACATAGTGACATGTAATACTAACATTATTATATCGAACACAAAATGATTGACTTTCTTAAACGCCTATAAAACTAGATGCATTATCAGTTGAGAAATACGTTACACAATTGACAATATTTTTCATAAAGCGGAAGCGGAAGCGGAATATAATTCCGCATGTACTCTGAAAATTGTGTCCACTTTTGACATCATTTACGGAAAATGTTGTAAATTTTGTAAAGGTATTTCATGAAATTACGTAGATGTCCTGAGGCACAAAATCGCATGGCGTGTCTCTAATGTCTACTGTGAATGAGAAATAAATGAGCCTAATTCTTGATAATTCTTGATAATTCTTCATACAACAGGCCTTATCGCTTGCTGATTTGTCGTGGAAACTATTTATTTGAAAATGCCGATTTGAAATTGATTTTTGCAATCCAAATTTGACAACTTTCGACGTCATTTTCGCAAAAAATTGATTGAGTTCAGCACTGTCTAAAATCGTGCAACACATCGTGGGTATGTGGGCTTCTTGTCTTTGCGAGTTGTGCATGCCCACAATACGCATACATAATTGCGCAGGCAGATCAGAGTACGCTGGTCGCACATTTCGTAAGTCCCTTATCTCAGTTGGACACCAATTTAAGATCCCCCGAGGTACGGAAATAATATTCATAATATGAATGTATGCGTACAAATTCTGGGGCAAAAACAAGCACGCAGAGGGCATTGACATTGGAATATCACTGAATGAACTGTTCCTGAATATCATTGAATGAACTGTTCCTCAATATCACTGAATGAACTGTTCCTGAATATGAACTGTTCCTGAATATCACTGAATGAACTGTTCCTGAATATGAACTGTTCCTGAATATCACTGAATGAACTGTTCCTGAATATGAACTGTTCCTGAATATCACTGAATGAACTGTTCCTGAATATGAACTGTTCCTGAATATCACTGAATGAACTGTTCCTGAATATCACTGAATGAACTGTTCCTGAATATCACTGAATGAACTGTTCCTGAATATGAACTGTTCCTGAATATCACTGAATGAACTGTTCCTGAATATCACTGAATGAACTGTTCCTGAATATGAACTGTTCCTGAATATGAACTGTTCCTGAATATGAACTGTTCCTGAATATGCAACTGTTCCTGAATATGCAACTGTTCCTGAATATCACTGAATGAACTGTTCCTGAATATGAACTGTTCCTGAATATGAACTGTTCCTGAATATGAACTGTTCCTGAATATGCAACTGTTCCTTCCTGAATATGAACTGTTCCTGAATATGCAACTGTTCCTGAATATGCAACTGTTCCTGAATATGCAACTGTTCCTGAAAGATAAGCGAATACAGGGCCCCAGATAAGGAATTAGTAATTGAGTATTGTCACTGCATCATTTCTGAAACAATTGGGTATTTCAAAACTTTAATTGGGTAAAATAAAATCACACTGCTGTTATTGAATAGTTTGCTTCTAAATGAAAACATGTCCTGGCATTTCATTAGAATTGTCTCCTTGGAGACAATTCTAAAATACCAAGATGTGTTTTTATGGAAAAATAAGAACAACATGCTATATTTGTGGTCGGTTTATTGTTTTCTGCAGCATGATAAAGTTGCCACACTTGTTATTGCTTTTTGATACTCACTACTTCTGATTTCAATTGGGTTTTTTGCAATTTTAATTGGGTATGTAAGCAAATACGCAGCTTATCTTGAGCTCTGGAATGTATGACAGCGTTGGACGTCATTCACATAAAAGGTATGCGTGCATACGAAATATGAAAGAAGGCTTGTATGTGTGAAAAATAAGTTCCATCTTAAATACATCAAGTGACGTTGAAATTCGCGTTTTCTTAGGAAGCCAAGATCGTAGAGAATGTGTCTTAGATAACAGCTAGGATATTTAATGTATTGGATAGTGCTTGCTGGACTACAGACGACATATCAACTAAACGCACTATCTTAGTTCATCATAATCTTAGGATTTTATCCTATCGCATACAACGACAGGCAGGGGGGATATACCGTTTAGTTAATCAGGTGAACTGATTATACTCAAATAATGCAGTGATTGGGTCCTTACGCAAAACAAACGAGTGAGCGTAGCGAATCGAGCGTGTCTAGCGGTAGGATCCAATCACGAGGGCATTATTTCAGGATAATCAGCTCATCTGTTTAAATAAACATTTTTTTACATTTCAAACATGATTCTTCATAAAAACAAAGCGAATCAAGCGTAAAACATGGCCAAGAGAGAATTAATTTCTAGAGGTGGGCCGTAGTGACGGCGACTTTCTCGCGATTCAGAAGGCGTGTCGGAGAACATGATTTGATTGGTCGAAAGAAACACGTCATTGTGTCGTTACTGACGTCATTTCTCCATATATGGTAAACACGAGTGTTGTAAACTACTGCTGCAGAGTGCACAGGTGGAAGACTCGGACCTAGGACCCAATAATTGGCTCATTTGAAAAACGTTACCCCGCCCACCCGTTTCTGGTTCTCAAATACGGGATTTGTGCAATGTTTGAGATGTTAGATTCTGATTTCGTTCATAACCTCTTTAGACGTGACAAATCACCAGATTTTCTGCAGACATTGGATATAACATATTTTTTGCATGGTAGTGTTTTTTATTGATCATGTGGCGATTTTATAGAACGGTTTTGTTTCTACACGACGATAAAATGCCGTCTTCCGGTGTGCAGATTCACAACGATGTCCAGTTGTGAAAAATGTTATAAGAATGAATGGCCTTTTTGTGGAATTTATCGGGGTATAAACTTGGAAAAGTCGCGGGAATACTGGACGAAGGCCGGAAGGCCTCGTCCAGTATTCCCGCGACTTTTCCAAGTTTATATCCATTCATTCCTTATAATTCCAGCATTTTAAAAATGTTGTCGGATAAAGGAGAAAATCTTGAAAATACCATATTACTCACAAGATAATGAGATTGTTAGTCGAAGAAGTAACTCGATGCGCAAGGATTTTTCTGACGCGGCGATATCTGAGAACCGAAGTACTGTTCTAAATGCATTGTTATTAAACTGTCGTGACGTTCAATTTTATAACATGTACTTTAATTAGATTTCTCGAATTGTCAGTTGGTTAGGATGATGTGTCCATGCTGATCTGGGCTATACTGGTATCCAGTGTCGCAATACCCGTTATTAACTGGGACTCGGACCAGTAAAAAAACGTTGATTAGTAGCTCTACCTGTATACAGAGGTGAAATCGTGTCGCATATAGATACTAGGCTTATTTATTTCTAAATACATGTCATATACAGACAATGAAAATGTACTTTCCACCCAAATGTTTCACTCGGCGATAATTGAGTGGGTCAGTGGAAGAAGGGGGCTAACTGCATTCAATACCCCACTTCTTGCAATAAATGTAAATCCATTAATTGAAATTTCTAGACGATCCTAAATTTGCGCTTACGAACATTTTAGTCGTAAGAAGTTTAGTGAAACGGGCCCCTGGTCTACAACGAGTACCATTTTGTAATCAAATGTCCAGTATATGAGAATATTCGCAGGAAATACATTGAAATATACTACATGACCAATCCTAGCGTGTACAAACTTGTTTTATTACTACAATCGTCAAATAGAAGGGAATTCATTAATCCAAGGTGCATGCTCACGTGGTTACAACAACAACAACGTTGCCCACTCCAAAGTAAGTATTATTTGATATTTTCCTTAATATGCAACGGATTTTGATGACATGACGCAGCAAACGCGTCTTCGTGATATGCATTTGGTGGTCCATGGAGTTTGGCACAGACTTATGTCGTTTTTGCGAAGAATCGATTTCTGTGTCTCCGAAGTTTGGGCGAAAATACAGAGACCAAATGCAGCTTAACAATATAAGGACAATATAAAATAATACGAACTTTCAATCGGATGGATTCTGGAAGTTTCAGTACTTGTTGTTGTTAGTACCACGTGACCATACACCTTGTAATCTATGTAACTTTATATTAGAGCATTTGCAATACGAAAACGCTTATTCATGCATTAATTAACCCTTTCACCCAGAAACATATGACATTGTCTATTGATAATATTACATTAATCGAAAAAGGTACTGTAAATTTGTAAAATCTTTAAAATAGGGACAAACATTGCAGATCATGATGAGACGGCTCATTACGAGGCTCGTCTGTATCTGCAGTGTTTTCAAATGTTTGCGTATAGTATGTATGGCTGAAAGCGTTAATACGTTCTAACATTCTATTTCCACTCTCTGCTAAAATCACTACTGTGCAATCCATATACTTTCATGTTAATTCATTACCTATCATGTGTATATTTATATTAGTGTATGCATAGTTACATGTATCATGACAAGCAACTGTATTCAGTTTAAGTCAATAAACAATTCGTCTTCTTCCTCTTCTCTAATACACATGCCAATGTCTTACCCACTCGGGGAGGTGTGGATGGGGCGGGCATATGCGGAGAAGTAGACAGCCAAATGGGACGGGAATTAGACGGACAAACATCCGTGTATGGGGATATTGGATGTCTACAAGTCTGTTGGTCGGGTCTCCTCACACAAGGGTAAAGTTGTAATAATCAGTAACAACAAGGGTATCGTTATTATGAAGCTAATCCCCTCGCTGGCAGCATTGATAATACTAATTGAAAACGTTAACGCATTTGCCTTACAAACAAGGTAAACATAAGTCCTCAGTGAACTTGGGCGGTCGGACGTGGGTTGTAAGCAAAACAAAGCACCATCCTCGACACACATTATGGCCAAATATTATCAAAATCGATGAAGGGTTTATAAGTTATTGAACAATGAAAGGTGTTAATAACGTACGTACGCACGTACATGTAGCCGATTTCACCAAAATTGCTAAGCATACTTATCTAGCAAAGTGTACTTTGAGGGAGTAATCATTTATTTTTCCCGAAATTGATTATTTCATATAGGTACTAACGACTGCATATATTTGATGACCTAAAGTATGCATACTTATAATACTGAATTTATTACATTATCACAGCCAAAATGGCTGTGATTATTTAATAAATTCAGTATAATAAAAAATAATAAATTGATCCTTAAATTGAAAATTTCTCCCACAAAGTGTACTGAGCAAGATTGCTAAAATGTTGATGAAATCAGCTACAGGACTAACTCTATATCGGCGAGGGGATAACAACCACAGAAAAGTCGATATCGCGCCATGGCAATATACCGACTTTTTTCTGGGAGATAAAGCGTGAGCCAGGGGGTCGAATAAAACATCGAACATACACACGGATGTACGGACGGACAGACGTCCAAAACGAAACAATTTTGTTCTGTATTTCAGCTATGGATATCGGCCGTGGTCCATCGGACAATGCTCGAGAAACGATAGAAATTTACGGTAGGATAAATGTTTGTGATGTACACATGTCATGCATGTATTATGTTCGTTTCTATAACCAAATGTATAATCTTAGCTAGCCACCAATTAACAAAATGAAGTAGTTTCGTAGTATCGGCGATGCGATACGGGGGTCCAGGTTTAACACAACACGGGTTAAAGTAACGGACCAATGTCTATAAATGCAGTAAATATACATAAGTAGTATATAAGAGTCAAAATGATACCACCACCCTCTGGAAGCCAACGGCTACAAGTGGTATCTCCCACCGGGTGGTGCTATAATTAATGACTCTTATATACTACTCAGATTTTCCTCCATTTTTATGAGAATATTTATGAGAATGGGAGTAATTTTAATTTTTCAAAACACGAAGGGGGGAGTAGGCATAATTTTAATTTTTCCAAACACAAAGGGGGGAGTAAGCATAATTTTTTTAAAAACACACCTACTGTTCGGCGGGTATGTATGAGAACATATTTTTCATCAACCGCGAGACCATATATTTATGACATGAGAAGATACACCCTATTAGAGATAAGAATCCCTATGTTATACTCAGTATATTACATAACATAATGGTTCTAGTTAAGTGTGCGTGGTTGAAGACAGGTAGTCACGAGAGATGTTTTCGTACCGGTATTTACGAATATTGCAAACATCACCGTGCATGGATGCGAAGAGGTTCCGTTTCGCCTCGCCCATGTCGGCATTGTGGGGTAGGGACCAAAGCCGAGTCATTGCTATGTCCACCATGCGGTGGCACTCAGGCTACTCATCGAATGGTTAACAAGGGATTACGTGCTCGCAAGTATTATCGTTTAGTAATAATTCAAATCGGAAAGTCAGTTAGAAAGATATGATATGTTCAATTTTTTTTAAAAATTAACCACAACTTACACCCTATTAAAGATAAGAAAACTATAAGTTATACTCACAAAAATGGATAATAAAATAGAATGGGAATTGGAATTTTATAATGACCTTATTGATGAATATTACTATAAATTGAAAGCACTATATATAATTGAATACATGAAATATCAGCGTAATTTATTACGTTCCGATAAAAACGTTGCATTTACAATATTATACCGGAAATTATGTAAGCTAAGCAAGAGACATATTCGTGAAATGAAGCGACTAAATAGGATCGGAGAACAACTAGGTGAAGAGGGTGAAACTAATTTTACAAGACTGTTTAAAAAACAACGATTCGTTTACGGATATAGAGTTTTACGATTCTGTCTGCGCCGAGTTACCGTATTATGTATAAACCCCAACGATTCGTTTACCCACTACTAATCAAATATCACAATGGTGCTGTAACATTTTCCTCCGACTTTATTTCCAAGTTTTACCCTAAATTTATCCCAATCAGTACACTCAATTTTGGGCATGGTGGCGCGCGCCTTGATCCTTATATCATTTTTTAATTCTTCATATCTCCCCATTTCTTCCACCACGGATTCAAACTCTAAATTTGATATTTTCTTATCGGCCAACGCTTTGGACACCATAACGTCGATGCTATTTTTCTTAGACCTAGCGAGAACGGATATTCTATCATGTTTTCTACTTTTTTTCTCGAGTTTTCCACCCACCGCCCTAATTACCATACAAAGTGTTCCAGATAAAACGGTAATTCCACTCAAAACCCCTGCAAGTGGAATCATTACAATTGTAGATAGCGTTGCAGCAGTCCCCGCCCCACACAACACAGAAACACTTGCCAGAACCGTACTAGATGCTTCAGCTATGTTTGCCGCGCGCTTATATTTGTTAGCGTGTCTTTTTCTATTTGCACATTCTCTAACTAAAATATCCTGCATAGCGACGATATTATTCAACCTAAAATCTGAACTTCTTTCGTTAATTGGATACAGTGTTGGTGGAGTGGTATTAACAATTGGATAGTGTTGGTGGAGTGGTATTGAGAGTTGGATATGGTGATTCGTTCATAGTTAAATTTATTTCAATATATTAGTATTTACACAATAAGTTCAATTAACAATGAGACAATAGTGGAAGAACTCTCTGAGTCACCGATTTTCGTAACAAAGTTAATAACACTACCTTTGGAAAGTCTAATTCGATCATTACCGGCGAACGAAACAATCGTCGAACTATCTCCAGAGATTTTAGTGACTCCAACCCCCCGTTCTTCCCATCTACTACAATATTTATCGCGACCGCGACCCACAGGTTTACCATTAGCATTAACCGAGCAGACCGCCATTTGGATAACTTCACCTGCAGCTGTCATAGTGTATCCCCCATATTTATTACTCGCTTTGGCACCGAACGAATATTCATAGTGCCCCACAACCAATGGGCCCCGCTTCTCAGCCCAAACTGTTATGACACGTTTTGGTGTTTTCATTGTTTTCACTATTCCGGCAAGCGCCCTGTTTGCGTTATATGCCTCAGTACGAATCTCATAAGAGGCCTCCTCAAGAGCTTTGGTCGCGGCTATACGATCATGTTTCAGTTTATCAGAAACTTCGGTTATTTTTTCATCTAGTTTGGTAAGTGCCACTTCTCTGCTGAGAGAGTCCTCTAAGCGCAACGCATCATAAGCCTCCGTAATGGTCGCCTGGTGGCCTTCTAAGGCTTTATCAATACCCGACCGGGCCTCTTTTTGAAATTATGTTATTTTTCCATCTAGTTCGGTAAGTGTCGCTTCTCTGTTGATAGAGACCTCTAAGAGCAACAACCCTATAAGCTTCCGTAATATCCGCCTGGTCCGGTCTTCTCGGGCTTTCTCAATACCCGTTCGGACTCCATCAAGATCAAACCGGGTCTCTTTTTTAAATTCGGTTATTTTTTCGTATATGTCAGTAAGTGCCGCTTCTCTGTTGAGAGAGTCCTCTGAGCGTAACGCCCCATAAGCCTCCGCAATGGCCTCTTTGTGGTCTTCTCGGACCCCCTCAACCCCCGATCTGGTCTCTTTCAGAAATTCGGCTATTTTACCGTCTAGTTCGGTAAGTGTCGCTTCTTTACTATGAGAGTTCTCTAAGCGCAACGCATCATAAGCCTCCGCAATGGCCTCCTCAAGGTCCGACTGGTGGTCTTCTCGGACTTTTATCAATACCGACCGGGTCTCTTTTCGAAATTTGGTTATTTTTTTATCTAGTTCAGTAAGTGCCGCTTCTCTGATGAGAGAGTCTTCTGAGACGCAACACCTCATAAGCCTTCGTAAGGTCCGCCTGGTGGTCTTCTCGGGCTTTCTCAATACCCGACGTGGCCTCTTTTCGAAAATCGATTATTTTCCCGTCTCAATTCAGCAAGTGTAGCTTCTTTGCTGAGAGAGTCTTCTAAGCGCAACGCATCATAAACCGCCGTAATGTCAATCTGGCGGTCTTCTCGGGCTTTATCAATCCCCAACCGGGCCTCTTTTCTAAATTTGGTTATTTTTTACCTAGTTCGTTTAGTTCCGTATGCGTTTCTTCACGACTTTGTGTATTCACAGCCAGGGCATATTCTCTAAGTTGTGATAGTAGACTTTTGTGAATCTTGTCCGTGGCCCTCGATATAGTTCTATTGATCAAGGCCTTTGTTTTTTGGGTAGTTAAAAAGTCGCCCGTCTGTCGGGATGAATCCCCCTTCTGCCGGTTCCAAATTATTTGAATTTGTCACCCAATCGGAAGAACTACCTGGTCCGTATATACTCATAATGTTGATATATATTACGAACATGCGTTTAATTCTAAATAATTTTCTTAAAATTAATTAATTTGAAATTTCTAGGACGACCGAAATCGGGTAATCGTTCTTCAACTCTCTCCCTTTATCATCAAGAATAGAAATCTTCAACTCGTGGATGTGTCCCGATTCCAAAACTTTCATCTCGGGGTGTGGGAAGTCTAAGGTCACAGTCTCGCCATAGAAACAGTCGCTGGCGGGCACAGTTTTCAGTAATGTGCTGGGGGATCCGTCTACCGTGTTGTACGATGTGTTCACCCGATCAAGGTGCACCCCGAGAGTTTTCGTGAAGGTGAAGTCCACCGGATTATCACCGATGTACTCACCCAGGGTAAACACTCCTTTGTTTGAGGAGTATGTCTCTCTAAAACCGAGTTGAATACCCAACCCCGGGGAGACCACTACCTTATTATCAGTGATGATGGTCATTGTTGCGAGCCCGGTAGCCTTCGATACTGTGAGGTTGATTATACCGTCAAGCTCTGATTTGACAAAATCTTTGAGCTGTCTTATTCCCCACAGTCCGTGAGGCAGCTTTACACCTAATTGTTGTCCATCATTCACATAGTAAAACCCTTCGCTCTTCCCCACATTCTGCCATCCAACCGTGAAGGTGATTGATCTAAGGCCTACCCGGCGTTTTCCGCAGTAGTTGTCTATTACTTTTTGAAGTTCACAACTCCCTTTTTGAACATTAGTTATAGTAGCAAACATAATAATATCTTTCAATGGATACCAAAGCATTTAGCTTTAACTCTAATGTAAAGTACGCGGTCGGAGGTAAATACACACAAAAAGACGTTGTTAACCCCCTTGTACACCCAACCGTAACGGTTAGACCGGACAGCGGCTTTGCCACCAATTTCCCTAATATCTTTGAACAATATAGGCTGCCCAAGATTACTACGATGGAGGTGGTAAAACGGGTGGAAAGCAACACCGATGCAGTTTTGGCAGAACCAAATAAATTTCGCTGTATGGTGCGCAACAGCCGGGTGTGGAGTTTCATATAAAGACCATCTGACATCCAAGAATGTCATGCTCCAAAGTGTCTACAACTTTCACGTGTATTATACTATTAGGAGGATTCTCAAAGAACTAGGTATTTCACTACCTCAAGACGACGCCTGGAATCCCATTTCCAACGCATACGACCGTATGGCCTTTGAAAGACTGTGTAACGAATTTAACGTTTCAAAAGACGCGGACTGGAGACAGAAAGCATTTCCTACCAGCACCGGCCTCGGGGACGTTCTCATTCACGGCCAGTCCGGGAATTGGACACAGACTGATTTTAGACACGATCACTCAGGTGACCACATCGTCAGTCGGAACGCCGGGAATTTTGACCCCGCGACTATGACATTCGGGCCGGAAGTGTCTGGAGGTCGGCACTGTGGCGTGTTTTCTTGTAAAATGTTACCTCCGAAACGGGCTCACGTCGATTATATACAGCAGGCTGCTGAGGTTCAGGACGCGGTGGGGTACATTTATGTTAGATAAGGGTATAGGGTTCACGCAGGCCGGGGTTACTTCGCGTCAACGACTCCATTCGCACGTACGTCTGGGCCATCCTCGGCGCACAGAAGCAAACTCGCAGTTCTATACTGGACACGGGAACGGCGTTTGATGCACAAAAACAATTCTTGGCACTTGTAGAGGACGCCATCTCAGCTAGGGTGGACCTGGAGAAGGCGATCCAGAATTATCAAGACGTTTTTACAGAATGCCAGCACCCCAGTAGACTATGTATTTGGAATAGGTCTTTATATGGCGCCGAGCAATATGATCTACGAGACGACCCGGTTGACGGTTACAATAATCAGATCGTAATCGCCACCGCCAATCAAAAAATCGGCCACAACGGTAACGTGAAAAACGGATATCATCAAGCGCACCCCCAACATGATCGGGTTCAACAGTGGAACCGATTTCATAAAACACAAAATGGATACACCTCCCCCAATTCGTAAATTGGACACACAATCGAACCCAGTACCACCAATTCGTAAATTGGATGCACCATCGAGTTCCATCAACAGACCAATCGCGATTGGAAAAACACCAATCATCAACACCAATCGCAGATTGGGTGAAATTGGAAGCACAACACACGAGGAGGAGAAATTAGGGCTCGTCGTCGCCCTCGTGGCGATCGGATTATTTACGCTTTGGTTGTAGGAACTCTCTGGCGAAGAATAGTAGGAGACCGGCGATTGTCACGATTAAAGCCCACGTATTATTGGCTAGCCATCCGGCCGTTTTTGATAATATAGATAGCAAGTAAGAAACGATACTTCCGATCAGTCCAGGTAGTGCGGCAGCCGCCTTTCCAGCTAATTTAGCTAGAAGACTGGCGAGGGCTTTTAGTTGTTTTTTTATCCATTCCTTGGCTCCACCGGATGGAGCAGGTGCTGGTGCTGGTGCTGGAGCGGGTGGTGGCGCCGCACCACCAGTGAAAGCTAGAACTATGGTCGATATAATCATGCCGATAGCAACGAGGATGCTTGCTATCGTGACGCCCTGCTCTCTGAACAGAGTGCGAAGACGCTCACCGAGTGTCGTCTCCTCGTGCAGGACCCTCGAGATTGATTCACGGATCCGACTTATTTGTGTGCGGAGAGCCTCACGGTTAGCCGAGGCGGCCTCCAAGCGAGCTTCTCTTTCATCCCGCAAAGACCGCAGTCGTTCGGCGATCCGCTCGGTAGATTCTCTATCGTCACCGGCTTCCTCCAGTTTTTTTTCTTCTAGCGCGATATGTTCATCCAGCGCCGTGAGTTTGGAGAGGTTAAGGACCAGTTCGCCCCGGACCGTTTGTAGAGCCTTATCGAGTCCACGGAGTTCTCGAAGAGGTAACGGTGGGTCATCGTTGAGTATTTCCCCCAATTGCGATTGGACGCTGAACGTGGTCTCCATCGTGTTAATAACGTCGGTGGCTATTTGAGGGACCTCTCTGAGCTCGACCGTTTCTATCGCGGTGGCCGTCTTCGCTATAGTTTCGTCGGTAGACTGTAGGGCCTCTACAGCGCGGGCCGGCACAATTGTTTTACCCTTCTTCCAATCTACGAATCCTAGTTCGTTCTTTATGATTTCGCCACCGCCCCGGTTTCCTGCAATGGTGTTTAGCGATAGGGGTTTTCCGGTCCTCGTGTTGACTAATTGGAGATTTAGTGCTGCTCTTAGTCGCAATCTACCGTTCATATCAAATTTGAACTTGGAGTAGTCGCGACCGACAGAGGGGACCAGACCTTTTTCTGCTGCCAAATTGTTGTAGTAGTCGTTTACAGCTCCCTCAAGTAATTCCTGACTTTGACTAGTGGTAGCGCCACCTAATCCACCCAATTGTGATTGGATTGGAACTGGAGTCTCTATGGTGGGTGTCTCGAGGGAATCCTCGAAATTATCATAATCATCGACGTAATCGTCTTTGCCGATTTCATCCATTTCAACATCGTAATCAGCCATATTTATAATTTTCTTAAAATTAATTATGTATTAAAGACAAAACCATACGGGTTTAATAGTTTCAATAATTTTGTAAAAAATAATTATGTCTTCGAGTCAATACGGTCGCAAACTCAATCCATACCGCAGACTGCGTGAGCCCCTCGGGGCAAAAGGCGTGAGACAGAGTGTCGTTATTACGAACAACCCATCGACGATCGACCAGAACCAGCAGCTCTTAGTCCGCTTCCCCAACCTCGGAGCTAACGACGTCATTGTGCCGGGTACTGTTCGCCTCGCTTTCACTATTTCGCTAACGTCGACGGACGCGGACCGAACCGTCGTTCAGAACCTGGGTCGCGCCATCGTCAAGAAGACCATGATAAAGATTTCTGGTAATGAGGTGATGTCGATCGACGACAGCGACGTCTACCATTGCTATCAGGACCTGTGGAAGACGTCACACGAGCTCGAAAACGCTGTCTATCAAGGTATTGACACCAGCAAAAATAAGAACGTAACCAAACTTAGAATCGGGGCTGCTAACAAGGCAGATAACAACGCGAGTGACAACGCGGTCGCGGGCGCTTACGGCAACCGCTTCTACATCCCGCTCGACTTTGAGTTGCTGGAGAGTCACATGCCCTACTATCAGAGCGCTTTGGCTGACCGCCTCGAATACGAACTAACGTTCAACGACTACGGCCGAGTTATCATAGCCAGCGACATGTTATCGACGTATACGATCGATAATGTTTCTCTGGAGTACGACATGGTCACGATGCCCGAACTCGCGCGATTGATCAGAAACCCAGTATGCCGGGCGCGTTGCCATACTTTACGACCGAGTTCTTCGCCATCGCAAGATGCCGAAAGACAAAAGTGACACATTGTGGAATATTAACGTCAACGTACCCGCCCGCTCGATGAAAGGTATACTGATGTTGTTCGAGGATGCTCGGTTCGCGTTCGGTGCTAGAAAACCGACAGATTCTATTAACCCAAAAAATCACGGAAGGTAGAGGTGACGATCGAGGGAGTCCCCAATCAACTCTACAGCGCGGGTCTTCGCGCGCACCAGCAGTGGGATGAAGTAAGAAAGCAGTTTGCTGCCGGCTCTAAGCGCTCTCCGGAGGTTGCAGCAGTTGCAAAAGACCTGCATCTCTCGGCCGTCTCCCTCGCGGAGTTCCTGAATACCAAATACGCGTTATGGCTAGACATGCGAGCCAGCGACGATGACCAAATACACGGTAGCGGACGCCAAGTAGAGAACGCTAGTGAGGGTGTGACGATCCAGATAACCAAAGAGGCGGACGGAGCCGGGCCATTGAACGTGTACTTATATATAATTACAGACGCACAACTCAACATCGAAGATGGTCGATACGTATCAGCGATCTACTAATTCTAAAGAATTAATTAAGAAAATTAACAATCAATACCAATTCACGATTGGAGATGCTCACTCTGCCATAATATGTGGGCAGACAGGATGTGGAAAAACGGTTTTCATCCTCGACTTACTCGAGGGATCCTACCGCGATGCCTTTCGTCACATTGATACTTATCAGCGGTGCCCGTGGATATGGACCGACCCTGAGGTATACGTTATTGACCCTGGTGATGGGCTTCACGATTGGTTACGTGGTTTATACCAAATATTTCAGGGCGAGCCCACCCTATACGTGATTGACGATTGCTCGGCCAAGGCGGCGATGACCAAAAAGAAGGACATGCTCTCCGAGCTCGCATTTTCTGGCCGCCATGCTAGACAAAGCGTATGGATATCCACTCAAAAATACAACGCCGTCCTCAAGGATCTGCGCGAGCAAACGAAATGGGTCGCCCTCTTTCACTGCAAGGACCGAGACTCATTCGATGACTGTCTTCGAGAGAATGACGTTATCCCAACGCGCGAGGAGCGCCTGGAGGTTCGACAGATGCTTCCGAAACTAAGCACGCCAAGCTTCTGCTAAAGACTGATCAACCAACTGCTTATAAAGTTATCAATTAATTAATAATTTTGTAAAAATTAGGAAAATTACAAATTAATAAGCTATTGCAATGCTTAGCAATTGCTGAACAATGCTTAGCAATTGCTGAACAAATGCTAAGCAATTGCTGAACAATGCTTAGCAATTGCTGAACAAATGCTGAACAATGCTGAACAATGCTGAACAAATGCTTAACAAATGGTTAACAATGTTAACAATTTGGTGCTCCGCTGCTAGCTTTGTTGCGAGCATAATGGTGATCATAAGTATCGGGTGGTGCGCTTGGCAATATGTTAAAGTGATGAGAGTTGTTAGAATAGTTAAATTAATTTTAAGAAAAATGAACTGCGACGAACTTCTCGATCAGCTAATAGAAGAAACCTCAACTCCGACTGCCAAAGATAATGATCCGACAGAGCAATCGGGATCAACTCCAACTCCAACTCCAACTCCAACGGCAGTTGGTATTGGGTTGAGTGCAACGACTCCGAATGAAAATGCGGCGCGACGCGAGCGTCTAGCTGCGCTGGTTGCTGGGGGACAATCGGAGCATTATCTAGGTAGGCGTCTCTCAGTTTGTCAGGTGGATAAGATGTCAGATGCGGAGATCGATAAAATGTATGCGCGATACGAATCCAAATTGGGAGCAGAGATGACAAAAACTCTTGGATCGGCAGCTATTCATTTGTACGCTACCGCCGTTAGTAGACTTCTCCCTATACCAAACACCGAAGGGTTGATTCACGATCTAGAGACTGACCCTTTTATAGGACACACTCTTAGAACGGCATGCTGCTCAATTTATCACAAGTTTGGAATGTACTTAGCTCCGCTGACAACCGCGTTGACCACGGGTAAACACTGTCAATTTGGACATATATGCCCACGAACTATAAGCCCTGAAAATGATGACACAAGACACACCCACGAGAGTGACGGAGTTGAACCAGATTGCTCCAACACAATCGAACCAGAGTGTTACTCCGCCACTGGATGACATACCGCATATAAAAAATCCTAAAAGACAGGCAGCTGGGAGGGCGGCGGCTGCCACCCGAAAAGTTAAACAAGATAAAATACTCGCCGAGCTTCGAGAGGCTAAACTCCAATCGAGATTGGGGTTGCAGCAAATTCCTGAATTGATGGGGACGGAGACAGCAAAACATCTGAAGACAGAGCAATCGGGTTCAACTTCACCCCAAATTCACGAATTAGAAGCACACCCAAATTCATTGAATTTGTCACCCAATACCAACTCCCGTTGGAGTTGGACTGAACCCCAATTCACGAATTGGAGTTGGTTTGTTGGTGGTAGTCTGGCAGTTGTTGGTGCCCTGTGCGTGTGGAAATACCCGAAAAAAACAACCAGCCAGTGTTCAGAAGAAAGTTACTAAACACCAATCATCAACAATGTTGAATTTGGATGCGCCCCATTTAAACATTGATCGCGACCCCTTTTATATGCAATAATTATAACAATGGCTGAACAAGATGGTAAAATGTTAGTGAATGCGCTTTATCACGCCGTGGTGATATCGGGTTTCAGTATCGGGTATGCTCGACTATCAAATATCAAAGATGGCCCTAGGAGGAACCGCTCCCAAATTGAACTTTAATGTGAGAGACGTAGGGCTCGCGACCTTAGATGTAGCGGCCGCAGTTTGGACCCGAGATTATCTAGTTAAAGCTGGAATTCTACCAGTTAATATATGGAAATAAATGGCTTCAATCGCAGTAATAGTAGGTGGTGCGCTTGTAAACGCATTGGCGTTCAGCGGTAGCAACTTTATATTCTCTAAAATGAACAACTCAATAGTGCAAAGGAAGCGTGGTCAAAAAAAACGAACCGCCCATCTGGACTGGGTCAACGAAGAGCTTCGCCGCGAAAATCACGCCGCACAAACTTTTCAGAACGTTGAAGAAGCCAACCGCGAGTACGCGCTGGCATATCCGCACAAAAGTCTCGATCCAATGGATCCCGAGCCCCAACTTTCAGATTTCTATGTACCGTCAGAGGCCCAAAAGGACCGCGAGATCGCGTTCATCGTCGTGGGAATGGGTGTGGTGGGTCTCGTCGGCTATTATATTCAATCGAGATTTTAAATTAATTAATTAAAACAATTTTTTTTTATAAATATATATATATAGAACGATGTTAGTTGACGAACTTTATGACGCTATGATCGATGTAGGCTACACTGCCCAAAAACATCGTTTACCTGGTGCAAAGAGTATGATTCGTCTGGCCCGAGATTCTCTCGAGACGTGGCGCGAGGACGAAAAAGCGGCCACCCTTTTCGCAAAGCGGATGTTAGATTCCTCCACCAATCCTGGGGGATTGGACTCCCAATCGAGATTGAATGAATTAGATTCCCCTCTCTCCTGTTCCTAACCCAAACGCGATTGGGGCTGCAGCGAAACTTCCAACAAAGGTTTATTATTAACGACGCAGTTATTACCGGACGAACTGGCGAGGGCATGTTGGAGATTGTCCGATATATTAGAATACTTCGCATACGATGAAAACACGCGCAAACTTGATACCAAACTAACGCGCAAGCTGTCGAATACATACTATAGCCCACGCGGCTACTGGAAGGGACTCACGGCCATCAAGAACCTCGCGGCGGCGACCAAGGTTTCAGAAAACGCTGTCAAGGAATGGCTCAAGAAGCAGGCCATCTGGCAGATCTATTTACCCGCGCCTCACAATATTCCGCGGCCGAAATTCGACGTGCCGGTGCCGAACCAAGTTCACCAAGCGGACCTCCTGTTTCTACCTCACGATCGCGTCGGTCGTAAGACGTACAAGTACGCACTGACAATCGTTGACGTAGCGAGTCGTTATAAGGGGGCTGAGCCGTTGGCCACTAAAGAATCTAAGGAAGTGGCCGAGGCTCTTTCCCGAATATATAAGAGGAGTCCTCTCAAATGGCCGAATCTTCTCCAGGTCGATCCCGGCCGTGAGTTCATGGGCGCGGTCTCTCATCTATTGTCTAAGCACAAAGTTTCTATCAGACGCGGCCGCGTCAACATCCACCGGGACCAGGGGATCGTGGAACGTTTCAATCGAACCCTGGCTGAGAGACTGTTCGGACACCAATACGCTAAAGAACTTGTAGACCCTCATTCGCGATCGACCGAGTGGGTGGCCAGGCTGCCCGCCGTGGTCTCCGCACTGAACGGAGAGGTGACCAGATTGATAGGTAAGAAGCCTGTAGATGCTATCAAGTTTAAAAGGGTGACGAGCAAGTCCTCTGCCGTCTCGCGCGGGCGACCCGTTGGTTTAGAGGAGCAGCGGCTTCCATCAGATATTGACGTCCGGTACCTCTATCAACCGGGAGAGCTTGAAAGTGGCAGCCGCCGCGCGACTGATCCCGTGTGGTCAATGAATGTATATCATCTGGATCGCTCTATTACCAAACCCGATGAGCCCGTGCTCTATTATTTAGCTGATGGTCCATCTCGTGGTTTTGTTCGCGAAGAACTTCTTATGGTACCTTCTGACACCCAGTTACCCCCGGATCGTTAGAGTCTTTAGTATTCTATCCTTTTTTCAGAGTTCTTTTTTTTACCTATCCTATAGGCTCTGTGTGCAACCCGTCTTCCATCACTCTCCTCTTGTCGTAGTACGCCGAGAGTCCTAATTTTTGTTGACAGTACGTCTTCATCACCCCGTTAATCATTCGGAATCCCCTGTTCTCCCGCCATCCCTACCCCCCTTCGAGAGCACTCTTATACCTTCCCCAAGTCAGATCGTTAGATCTCTTCGACATCCCCTTGGCCGAGTGCTTAGATTTTCCATCACCACTCACGTAGTAACACTTGCTACACAGAGCGATGGCTCTATCTCCCTCGAATTCCAGCTTGAACAATCCCGGAGTTCTGTTGCTCCACGCGTCCCACGCCAACCACTCGGTCTTCTCCTTATTAAACTTTCTCTTCATATTCTTTCTCACCACCGCCGCCAGCGTCTTCTCCGACAGCGCGAAGTACATGCTGTCAGTGTCCATCTGTATCAGTTCGAAATCTCCGCGATCCACGTACTTGTCCAAGAAATCGTAGTAGAACTCCAGCATCCGGAGCTTGGCCAACTGGTAGACCGCTATGCCACACTGAAACGGTCTGTTGATCACCACTCGAGTCTTCCTGCTCGATATCTCGTAAGCCTCCCCAATCTCCTCCAGGTCTTCGAACCACGCCGACCTCAATGCCCGGTCGACAGTCTTCTCATCCTTCGTATATGTGGTGTTCAGGTGTCTCTCTTGTGCCTCTATTAGCTTGCCACAACACGCGTTGCCAACCAGTTTGAATATCTCCGCCAACACCGTCTTGCTCTTGTCTACGTCCCCCGTCCGTCTGGCAGCGGTGACCTCTTCCACGAACCACTGAAACGGTTTGCCGGGCGTGTAGTCTATCACCCTATGCACCGCCTTGATGATCAGACCGTGCTCCAGATACCACTTTAGCAGTGGGGAGTATATGATCATCTTCTTGGCGGACATTGCCCCCACGAGCTTTCTCTGTCCTTCGACCCTTTTCCTCCCGGTACCGGCCAGGTAGTCCTTCATGTGCTGCGGAACATCGTTCTCATCGATTTCTTGATTAACGAACAGCGGTGACATTTCCGAGAACTTGTCTCTCAACGTTCCCGGGACCTCTATATCCAACTCCGCAAATAATCCGAACCACTTTTCACTCCTGACCTTCCTCACGAAACAGTCTATATACGACTGTCTTTCCGGGTCGTCACACGTCCATATCGTCTCCTCCCCGCACGGCATGTCTTTCGACAGGGTAGACAGATACAGTGCATTGGCGTCGTACTCCATCACCGCCTTGCACATCTTCTCCTCCCGACTACCTACCTGACCCCTGATCGTCGACCTGCCAGCCTCTGCGTATCTGGAGAACACTATGGACGGACCACCGACCAATCCCTGCTTCATCATCTCATAAGTTTCAGACTTCGGTGACCACAGCTCGGGTGTGTCCGCCTTCCCATCGATCGTCCCACGAAGTAGGTACTGAAGGGAAACACCGGGCAGAGACACAGCATCCTTGAGTATATCCACACCTCTTCCTCTGTAGAACTCCGTCATCTTAGTTAGAGCCTCTAGGAACGGTCCGACATCCAAGTCGTTGTAGTGTTGCAACCATTCCTTGAACGTCTTCATCCCATTTTCTTGGAATACCTTCTTACACTCTTTCCACTCGGACAACGACAGTAGGAACTCACCCTTCAACTTCGAGTTCCACCACCCGGGGAATAGTCCTGGCGAGCCCCGGATGGTCGAGCTTGTCCGCGCTATCGAACCACTCGTACGGGAAGTGAGACTTTATCGTTTTACAGTCGTACGCCTTAACCCACCGGTCGTACGTGGTACCGGGTCCCAGATACTGGATGATGTCGAGAAATCTAAACTCCGGGGTAAACAGAAACATCGTCGTGCTGGCTCTCTTTCCGACCATCACCTTAGTCACGGTGGCCGCCAACTTCTCGACAAAGTACTGCTTGATGAGGTTCAGGTCGTACCTGCTACAGTTGAACCCCACCACCGGGACTTGGTCAATCCAAGAGACAATCTTTGCTTGCTGAGACTTCGATAGCATATCTATATCGGCCGGCAGATACTTCTTCCTAACCCCCTCCCTGATTGCCTTGCCTCTCATCTGTAGCTCGGTCACGAACTTCTCGACTAGCGTGTCAGGATCTCGTTCGCAGATGTGGGTTATCCCTTCATGCATCGTATCCCCCAAAGACACAGATATAGGAACGTGCTCGACCTCGAAGGTCAGGTCTTTGGTGGGTTGAGTGGTTTTTGACTTGTCGAGATACGCCTCGAAGTCATAGACTATCTGGTGAGGGACAGAGTCGTCTCCTCCTCGCGCGGTGATTGTGGATAGTAGGTATTCACCTCATTCAACCACTCGCACTCCCACATCACCACCAGCTCGTAACCCGCCTCCCTTATCTTGGCGTCTCGAATTTTCGTCTTCCTGTACCTCATATACAGCGCTGTCTTACCGTGATGAATCGGACACCCCGTGCCAGTAGCATCCGTGAAACTGAAACACGGTCTTGGTCTCGTGACAATATCCATCGACAGGATCGCCGGCCACCCACCTCTCTCCACCGTGACCGCATCTCGCGTGATGTATGTGCTTTCCCAATCTCTCTTCTTCTCTGCTCAACCATTGAATCGATCTCTCGCTCGCTGACCCCTTGGGATAGAACGCCTTCTCGTATGCAGGCTGTGGTCTCTCTACGATCTTACCTGGACATGTCACCACGGTCTTCCCACCCATGCAGGTGGTCGCGTGCCTGTGCATGTTACACGACTTTGTGAACCGTTGTTGACATCCGGTGCATCCGTATTCGTTCGTCATCTTGCTGAGGTTCGTTATGAGGAAAGAGTGTGACCTCCAAACATTCCTATCGTCATGATTTTCTCCCCAACCACATCGTAATTTGCCGGAACCTTCATGAGATACCACACTCCCTCGTCGGTGGGCTCGTAAACACGAATGCCCATCTTGAAGTGCTACTTCAACCTTCTTAATATCTTCCAGGAGAATTCCCTTACTATCCGGTCCGTTATCGTGACCGAGATATTCGTTAGCTAGAGTTCGTGCATTCTCACAACAGCGGTCTGGTCTCCCTCCACGGTGGATGGCTATGCACCTAAACAGACACAAGTAGTCGTCGTACGTGTCGGACGGAATACATTCCCTTTTTCTGTCTTAACCAGTCTGGGAGTTTTCCCGCTCCCATGAGAAGTTGTTGAGCGTCGATGATCATCTTCACCTCGACCGATATCCAACGAACGAAGGTCCATTTTGTGTTTGGTCTATCAACTTTGTCGATGTCCATTCGACCTTTCTCTCTATCGGATATCCAACTCTCGGCTTTGGCGATCTCGTTTATCCACGGACTGCCCTTTGATTGTTTGTGATAGATCATAGTAGCGTCGGTCTCTATGTTCCTAATACGATACGAGCACGAATACCTCAGATAACACGCCGTGGTCATCTCTGGACGAATTTTATTCATTATGCGATTAGCGATCTCCCCATCTACCCCCCTCTCGAAAGTCCATACTATCTTCCTCCTACCCCTATCAACAGTTTCCCTAACTTCGGCTTCTTCGGCGAGAATCCTGGGACCCTCCTCCACCAAAGCTCTGGCTATATCTCTCCTACTCTTAGGAGGTCTCCCAACCAACCCTTGATAAATCTTATTGTAGTGCGCCTTGAATAGTGGTTTTCTCTACGCGCGCTGGGATCTTCTTTTACACGCTGCGCGTAAGCAGTGGCGCGCAGACTGGCCGTCGTCTCGTTCTCCAATTTCTCGGAGCGTTTTTCAGGGTCAGCGGGCAGGCGTCCGGTCGAAACCGCACGTCGCAGCCTCTCCTCGTAGACGATGGCTCGCGCGTCACTTATCCTATCTGCTATATCTTTCTTGAGTCTCAAACCTCTTAGGGAAATTCCCCAACTCTTAGCTTGCTCTCTCATTTGCTTTATGGTAGACATTATACTGAGTATAACCAATAGATTTTTATCTTCAATAGGGTGTAAGTTTATTTGTAATAAATGTATGACAGATTGCTGTAATATACTGAGTATAACATAGGGATTCTTATCTCTAATAGGGTGTATCTTCTCATGTCATAAATATATGGTCTCGCGGTTGATGAAAAATATGTTCTCATACATACCCGCCGAACAGTAGGTGTGTTTTAAAAAAATTATGCTTACTCTCCCCCCTTTGTGTTTGGAAAAATTAAAATTATGCCTACTCCCCCCTCTCCCCCTTCGTGTTTTGAAAAATTAAAATTACTCCCATTCTCATAAATATTCTCATAAAAATGGAGGAAAATCTGAGTAGTATATAAGAGTCATTAATTATAGCACCACCCGGTGGGAGATACCACTTGTAGCCGTTGGCTTCCAGAGGGTGGTGGTATCATTTTGACTCTTATATACTACTACATAACATTAGCAGTAAGTGAAACAAATAACTAAATACTGTTTTTACTCTATGTTATAAGAGATAAAACAGAGAGAAAAAAGGAGATTATTTTTTTTGAAATTACTGATACTCTTAGGTGTATTTAATGCATGTATAGACATCGGTACGTTACTTCACTCAAATAGCAAACCGCGTCTGCTCTGATCCGATGGTGCGGATCTGACGTTACACTTGCCGCACACTCAATAAACACCATTTTGTCGTGTTGCGTCGCAAACTGCTGCAGAATACTCCTGTTAAAATACGTCAATTATATGTCTGCATAGTTGTAAATCCGATAAAAACAGTTTCTTTATTGAATTCACAACGAGCTAGCAAGCAACAATTAAGTGCTTACTAAATACGACCTACCAACACCGGGGGCCGTTTCACGAAACTTCGTACGAATAAAATGTTCGTAGGTGCCAATTTAGGATCGTGTGGAAATCTGAAATGATGGGCAGCCTATGTTCAATAAATGTAAATCCATCAATTGTTTACAAGAAAACATTGTTAATGTGAAATTTACAGACTATCATAAGTTTGCACTTACGAACATGTTAGTCGTACGAAGTTTAGTGAAACGGCCGCGGGCGTATTGCCTCTACGACAAGGGGAGACCCAGAGCAACCTGCGTATCAGGGGGCCGTTTCACTAAACTAAAACTAAACTAAAAGGTTCGTAAGTGCAAAATTAAGATAGTCTGTAAATTTCACATTAACATTGTTTTCTTGTAAACAATTGTTGGATTTACATTTATTGGGCATAGGCTGCATGTGCAGCCTATGTTCAATAAATGCAAATCCATCAATTGAAATTTCCAGACGATCCTGAATTTGCACTTACGAACATTTTAGTCTTACGAAGTTTAGTGAGTCGGGCCCCTGATCAAGGTCGTCAATGTTCGCTATATTTAGTCAATGGACCAATACAAATAAATTCACTGTTGCAACTGTTCTGAAAACCCCTTTTTTGTTGTTGTTTTTTTTTCACCAAAAATGTTCCCGTATTGTGTGTTTGCCCACCAATTTCCAACGGTATTAAACGTATATTTCTGCATTAGCCCGCCTACGACTTAGGTATATATCTGGTTATGTTATTATATTCACAACGAGCACCATAAGAGACATGTTATGGTTATGGAAGATTTATGTGTCATAGAGTGAAGCCGATCGAAACACAAGTTGACTAAGTAATTTAAGTGAAAGAAAGAGTGTAATCTGAAGGTTACCGATCTGTATCGGTTCGAAATTCCTACGCGTCTGCTAGCTTGCCTGATAAACTTGTTACTAACTATTTGCATTCTCGCGGTGAATTTTTCTTGTTTCACTCTGCAAACATGTTCTGGAATTTCGTTAGAATTGCGTCCGAAGGATGAAATTATAATGAAATTCCAGGACAAATTCATGATATTTACAGGGCGAAATGAAAGAAAATCATAATAAATTGTACTGTTATTGTTTTAACTATTTATAACTCACAAACTACCCAGCATGCAAAGATTTATAAACAAAAGACACCATGACTGGTATTGTCGATAATTATCCTAAATAGACCCGCAAACAATAATACCCAACAATAGCGCCACTGGCGGGCCTCAACACTAAATTCATCTTTAAAAAAAAAAATTATCTCTTTTTTTCTCTGCTTTATGCAGACGGCGTGCACGTCCATAGCGTCAGTGCGGCCGTTAAACGTAAGCATCAATTCAACACTGTAGTCACGGGTCCTGATATGGTTGAGTGTGCACTGAAATGTACCCTCGGTTTGACTTCAGATATAATTGGTAGGCGAGTGGTCCAAGGTCTAAAAACAATTGGTCACGCGATCCAAGTCATGTGACTTTTCCCGCCATTTTGAAAAACAAAATGGCCGCCAAACCATTTTACGAAAATGTATATATGTCTCAGAAGGCAAGGCATTGCGTATTTGTTTTAGCTTCAATTCCCCTAAAATATTATGCATATTATGCTAGATTCGTAATACTGGTATTGTCTATTTCAGCGTGTTACGTGGAGCGGTGCGTGTCGAGTTTTGTTGCGTGTGCCCGACAGGCGGAGACGGAGACGTTATTTGACGCGTGTAAGGTGCTACATGAGATGTGTGCCACGTCGTGCGTGTCATCCAGTCGCTCCCCCGCCCACCTCGGCTTATGATGTCGCGGGGCACACAGCTCACACAGCTCACACAGCTCGCCTGATGTTCCTACTTTGTGGGAAACACAAATGGGGTTCACTCACAATTATTTGTCAATATCACTGTCGCATGCGGTCAAAATACGACTCCAAGGTGTTGTACACAAGTAGACCATTTTCCATTTTTATGTTAAGCGTCCGCGTGCGGATAGGTTTTGAGAGTGGTTCTACGAAAAAACAAACTCTGTATGCTATTTGACACTATTTACTTGTGAAGTAATATGATAACTGATTGGGGACTTTTTATGTCCGTTCATGAATTTACACTTAATAAGTTTAATTAGCGTATTTTCTTCTTATTTTCTTCTTAAGTTTGGCGGAAATTTAAATTTATGCTAAAAACTTCCTCAGTCCTTTGCAGTCTGCAATTGCTTGAGGAAGTTTTTAGCAAAAATTTACATTAGTTTTTGTTTCAAGGCTTTGTTTATTTTTACCGGATACGTAGGTAGGTTTTGGTCATCTGGGTGGACGATTAATACAGAAACAATATGGCATGGCCTTACGCCCATGTATACCAACTTACAGCGAAGGGATATTGACCTACTGCCATTTTTAAATGAAACAACATTTATATTAACATGCACCTTACATATCATGGATATAAAACATTCCCAAGTCATTCTCCAATACTGTGGTCGAAATCCAAACTGCTTGATTTTGAGTACAATTTTCAAAAACGTGCTAGTACTGTTGTATAATCACAGGTCGGAAGCTGGCAACAGGGGCCCATTTAACTAAACTTCACATGACAAGAATGTTCGTAAGTGCAAATTTAATATCGTCTGGAAATTTCAATTGATGGATGTACATTTGAGATACGCTGCATATGCAGCATATGCTCAATAAATGTAAATGCATTAATTGTTTACAAGAAAACATTGTTAATGTGAAATTTACAGACTATCATAATGTTGCACTTACGAACATTTTAGTCGTACGAAGTTTAGTAAAACGGGCTCCAGATTCCGAGCAAATTAAATATTCGAGTCTATAATATATAGAGCATACATGGTCCAGCGAACACCCTGGCAAGTGTATTTGGTAACCGCTACATCACAGCTTTGATATATTTTCGGGTTTTGTTAGTCACATGTGATATACTTGGACTCAGGACCCAGGCAATGGCCCGTTCAAAGCAGTTACCCCACCCACCAATTTCTACAGACTACATCGTATACGATTTATAGGCTACAGACGTGGGTGGGTGGGGTATCTTTGTATCGGTTCTCTCCCTTTGAATGAGCAGTTTTCTCGGTCCTAGGTGCTGTACCGCGTGTCGTCCACATGGGCAGCATGTGTTCGTAAGTGAAAAACTATGATAGTCTGTAAATTTCGCAATAACAAGGTTTTCTTGTAAACAATTAATGGATTACATTTATTGAGCATAGGCTGCGTATGCAGCATATGCTCAATAAATGTAAATCATCCATCAATTGAAATTGATCCTAAATATGCACTTACGAACATTTTAGTCGTACGAAAATTGTTAAAGGCCCCCTGAAAGTGTTGAAATCTCGCACACTGCAAAGTATTATTTGATATTTTCCTCAATATGCAATGGATTTTGATGAAATATGGCGCAGCAAACGCGTCTTCAGGAGCTGCATTTGGTGGTCCCGGGAGTTCGACACATAATTCTGTTTTGGGCCAAAGTACAGAGACCACCAATGCAGCTTAACAAGACTCGTTTGATGCGCCATATTTCATAAAAATCCATTGCATATTAAGGAAAATATCAAATAATACCTACTTTGCAGTGTGCGAGATTTCAACACTTTCAGACATTGTTGTTGTTGTTGTTGTAACTACGTGATCATGCACCTTTATACAATGAGGCAGCTGACCTCTTAAAGATGGGGTCCCACATACATAATAAGGACACAATAAAAGAATACATACTTTGTATCGGAGGGCTTCTGGAAGTTTCTGATCGAACCAGCCTGCGCATCCACGTAGTCTGATCGGGTCTACATCGTCTATCGATATCAGTGTTGCTTCTACGAAAGAGTAGAATTCGTTATTAGCGTGAAGACTGCGTTACTACATGTATATCAAGAGATAATTGAGCACGTGACTTTGTATCTAAGAACATGTGCGACTTTCATGAAATATATTTACACAAACTAACGATGACGAAAGAATTTGAATTCCGCATTTAATATGAGAATTTCGTTAACTTTCGATGTAATATACGGAAACTATCGTAAATGTTGTAAATATTTTTCATGAAATATCGCACATGTTCTTAGGTACAAAATCACATGGCGTGTCTCATATAGCTTTCTTCCGACGCATGTATCAGGCATTTCGGGTAATGAGTATGGCAAAGGTTAGTATGCCATTGGCATTTCTTAACTAATATTTTGACAAAATGTTTACCATTAACTGTCAATGGCAGATTTTGTCATCACTTTTATCCCACCGCAACGACAGGGGGCTAGTCCATTAACCACGGGTGGTAAAGACAGATTGATTTCGCAATTCTTTCATGGAATAACTTGACTACGTCTAACCGATCTTCACATCTTCGCGGTACGCCACACATACATTCATATGAACGAAGTACGATATTTTGAATGTGGGATTCATCGCCTCAATGTCAAGGTCACAGTGCTTGGGTGCTTTAAAATGACGACCATACAGCATCGTTAAGATATATTTACTGTGTAACCAATCATAATTAACCATTTCAACCCCACAGGTCATAAAACAATTATTTACAAACACTGTAGATCCAGATGAGCCGGCTCATAACGAGCCGTCTCACCAGGATCTGCAGTTTTTGCCAGTATTAAACATTATTTTCAACACCCCCGTTTTGGAAGAATGGAATAATCTAAAAATTAGAATGGAGCTGTTCAGTTGTCAAATATTTAGGGGTGAAAAACTTAAGCACATCAAGATTTACTGGGTGTCCAAGTTATGTAAGTTATATCAGATTAATTGGTACAGTGCAAACATGTATATGTGGTTTGTGATCATGAACAGACGTTATCAACGGTGAGAGATGTCGATAAAGACATACAATTAAGCAGACATATACTGTATGGATGTCCGGTTTAGGGAGGTTCTACTGCATCAATAAACAGATTCAATTTAACCGTATTGACAGTTATTGTTACACATACATGCAGGTTATATGGGCAAATATAAAAATCGTAAAAGTAATAACCTTTGTCATTATTTGTTACCTATATAGTGTTGTTAGTCAGAAATGTTAAATATACTCGGTGTCAAACAAGTAAAGAGAGCGATGAACCGATGTTTATAATACTGAAAAATAACTTACAGAGGATTGCAAATGTTATGCCATTTTTGTGTGTAGGAGATGGACACTAATATAATTATATAATATATTCAATCAATTACCGGTAGTGTCTAATAGGTGGTATAGTATTATTATTTCACAACCAAAATGTGTAATGTTTCACAAATTATGCTTCACTACAATAATAGCAGAATATTGCCAAATTATCTCCCCTGTTTATCAGTCAGCGATAGTATAGAGTAATACATGTAGCACACAATCCTTGGAATCTGATCAATAATATGCTGGTTTGCTTGATATATACATGTATATCATTTCTAGTTCATAGCGAGAAACGAAAACACAGTTAATATCTGAGACGTAGTGTATTCAATATTCAACTTTATATGTGGCTGTCACTGCAGAAATGTGGCTTATAGATTTTGCGTCCAGTGTAGATCAAGATCAGCCTGTGCAGCTGCACAGTCGATCAGGATCTGCACTGTTCGCCATACAGTCAGTAGAACACGCACCATGCTCCTAACACGTAATGTAGATCAGTATCATGCTACAGGAGAGTAGTTTGTCAGCAGGAACTACACTGGCCACACATCCCATAAGCCTTATTTCTCCAGTCACAGCCACAGTTGATGGATTTTGCCTCCAGTGTAGATCCAGATCAGCCTGTGCATTCGCACAGCCTGATCAGGATCTGCACTGTTCAGTTATTCCATCAATGAAACGCCAGTGATGCTTTCTAACAAGCAATATACAATGTAGATCGTTTTCATGCTGTATGAGTGTGCTATTGTACAGGATCTACACTGGTCATACATCCAAGACACAGACACATGCGTAGACTAAATACCCGACACCCTGAGGTCCCTGGGCGTGTCCGGTTTAGACAGGTTCCACTACAAATCGAGCAAATGAGCTCTCCACAACACGGTCGAGTGTGTGTTTGCAAACGCAATATCACCACAGGTGGATGAAGCGTGGCAGGGATGGTAAAGTCGTTAAACTTTTCCTAATTATGTTTCGAAACCAGCAGAAAGTCATAGAAATAAAGTGACATGAGACAAACAATATAGGTCTTTAGATGCGATTGTTTTTCATGGCAATCTTTATTTCTCTGTCTTTTTGCTGGTTTCTAAACATACTTGCAGTGGAGCCTCGGACACCTGTGATCTTATTTTTGGTGAGTTTCTTGGTCATTTATCTCGGGTGATAATGTCTGTTCGTGGTCGCATAGCACATTATGGCACAGAATAATCAATTGATTGATTTACAGTGAAACCTCTCTAAGCCAGACACCCTGGGGACTTCCCAGGGTGCACGGTTTAGAGAGGTTTCATTGTACGAGTTTTTCACCATTTTACCATCCATGCCACACTTTATCTACCTGTGAATATAGAAAACAGTAGGTTAGTGCCGTGAATGGGAAAAAATATCTGGCAAGGCTTAGGAAACGAAATGAGCGAGGCTCTGCCAGATATTTTTCCCATTCACGGCACTAACCTACTATTCTATTTATCCCGTCAACATTACAAATAGCTTTAAAATACAAACAAAAATAACCCCAGCCGCATCCTCAAAATCGGAGAATCGACTAGCATGTCAACCGCACATATTCATATGCAGTGATTAGGTCGTATTGACAGGATATCAACAATGTTTCACACGCCGTGTTTCACGGCATATACGCACTATGTTGACAGGATAAATCTAGATACAGGCAATGAAACCCACCACAGATACTGTCTCGGTGTGTATTTTTGAGAAGTTTCGCTGTACAATGTACATTTCCTGTGCTATTATGACGACACGGTCATGGTGATAATTAAAATCCATAAAATATACAAACTGTGAATACACGGACTAATTGTCACTAAGAAGACAAACGGTTCCTTACGAAATTCGTGACCAGAAAACAAAAGTATGACTGCCATAGACAGTACTTGTTATTTTTATGTTGACTTTCCATTGTATGGATCACGTCCGACACGTATTCTGTCATTACCATGGTGAGCAGAAAAATCACATTATTTGTTACTGATTGTTGTAAGAGTGTACTCCTGCGGTGATATGTTCACAATAGAATGGCATATAATCATACAGGGGTGACTCACAGAAAACATGTACCCGACAACAAATTCCACAATTGTAGACCCTGGTCGTACTGCACATTCACCGATTTGAATCTAATCATTTTCATCATGACAGGCATCTTACTGAATGGCGATCAGAGTAACCCGAGATCAGATTGCGCGGGCTATGCTGATCACACTCATTGTAAGGTATATTTTCATAAAATGCTATCCACATGTACTATTAAAGGAACATGCCCACTCAGTAGGCACAACATGTTCTTTATAGGAATTAACTAAGTGTATAATTCTCACTATTCCACCAGTTCTAAAAATTACGACTGCCCACTATACAGATATATGGTAATCATTGGGGTGGGATGGACATACCGCACATATGACTGTGACTGGAGAAATGGCGCTTGTGGGTTTTGCGACACTCACATAGCAAACTCCTGCAGCCTGATAACGCTCTATATTGCTTGTTAGAGTCTGTTGGTTGTTTTATTGGTGGAATGGCAAACAATGCAGATCTTGATCAGACTGTGCGGATGCACAGGCTGATCTGGATCTACACTGGTCGCAAATCCCATAAGCCCCATTTCTCGTGACTGCCACAAATATATTCATTCTACAGCCGGGTATTGATCCCACAACCTTTGGCATTGGGGTCCTATGCTCTCCTCCCTACTGTACGGTTGTTGCACGTGCTGCCCACCATCTATTATAAACAGTGATTACATTTAACAAAATATTTAAATGCATTTTATTTGATGAAATGTCATCGAATATTGATTTTATTGGGAAAACATACTTTCCATGGGAGTTTTTAAAAATAAAAACAATTTGTAATTGTGGACCGATTTTCAAAATCTAACTTATTTTCTTAGTTACATCATGTCAAGCTATTTAGTCAGGTTTTGGAGTTACTTTCCAAATTTGTTTGTGTTTTATTTTTACCCTCCTGGTCAAAGTGCAGCTCATTTTGCCCCATGTAAATTCACAAGGGAAATATTTTTTTCGCAGTAAAATCGATATTTGTGGCTGTGACTGGGGAAATGGGGCTTACGGTTTTGTGACCAGTGTAGATCCAAATCATCTGATCAGGATCTGCACTGTTCGTTATTCAGTCAGTGGAACACCCGCCATGCTTCTAACAATGAAAGTAGACGGTTATCCTGCTACAGGAGAGTACTATTACAGCAGCTACACTGGCCACAAATCACATAAGCCTCATTTCTCCAGTCACAGCCACAGTTGATAGATAAGTGGACATAAATAGCACGAGTGTGTCACGTACATTACTCACCGTGCATGTAGATCTGTACGGAGCCACGCAGGGGACGTAGAATTTTTTATTTTTATTAATTCGTTCTCACGAAATAACAATTCGTTCCCTCAATTTAACAATTCGTTCCAACGCATTAACAATTCGTTCCCACGAATTAACAATTTGATCCCTCAATTTAACAATTCATTCCCACAAAATAACAATTCGTTCCCACGGGAACAATTTGTTAATTCGTGGTAAGTTGCGAATAGTTAATTCGTGGTAACAAATTGTTATATCGTGGGAACAAATTGTTAATTCGAGGGAACAAATTGTCAAATTGAGGGAACGAATCGTTAAATTGAAGGAACGAATTGTCATGTCGTGGGAACGAATTATTAATTCGAGGGAAAAAATTGTTATATCGTGGGAACAAATTGTTAATTCGAGGGAACAAATTGTCAAATTGAGGGAACGAATCGTTAAATTGAAGGAACGAATTGTCATGTCGTGGGAACGAATTATTAATTCGAGGGAAAAAATTGTTATATCGTGGGAACAAATTGTTAATTCGAGGTAAAAAATTGTTATTGCGTAGGAATGAATTAATAAAAAAAAATCCATGTCCCTTGCAGGGCTCCGTAGATGTGGACGACAATGTGAAAGTGAATAATAAATAAATAATTGTGACTTATATATGTATGGCTTTTATTTTCAACCCCTAAAATTTATGTGCTACAGTGGGAGTCCAGGGGGCCGTTTGACTTAACTTCGTACGACTAAAATGTTCGTAAGTGCAAATTTAGGATCATCTGGAAATTTTAATTAATGGATTTGTATTTACTATTGAGCATAAGCTGCATATCAATAAATGTAAATTCAATAATGGTTTACAAAAAAACACTGTTAATGTGAAATTTACAGACAATTTTGCACTTACGAACATTTTAGTTGTACGAAGTTTAGTGAAACGGCCTTTTTCAATAAATTTTGTAAGACTGAAAGTCGTAAGTGGAACATTGGAATTTAGTAAAACATTTGCACTGATAGCCACTGTTGGTAAATGTTAACTGCATAAAATTCACAATAAATCGTCAAACCAGGGTTTAAGTAATTATTGTGCATTTGGCTGGCCACACCAGGGGCCCGTTTCACTAAACTTCCTAGGACTAAAATGTTCGTAAGTGCAAAATGATTATAGTCCGTAAATTTCACATTATCAATGTTTTTTGTAAACAATTATTGGATTTACATTTATTGAGCATAGGCTGCATATGCAGCCTATGCTCAATAAATGTAAATCCATTAATTGAAATTTACAGACGATCCTAAATTTGCACTTAATAACATTTTAGTCGTACAAAGTTTAGTGAAACGGGCCCTAGGTGACTTAATTCTCTGTTCTCTGTACCCATTATCCATCTATGGCCTAAATGTTAATCAACAATCCACCAATCCTACATCTGCAACATGCCATTCATATGAAACTTCTCAGTTTGTATGTAAAGTAAAATCATGTTTATTATAGTGTCACCCCTATTGAAAGGACCAGCCACTTTTGACATATGAGACACTATTATCTCTGAACATCAGGGGGCCGTTTCACTCAACTTCGTACGACTAAAATGTTCGTATTTGCAGATTTGGATATGCAGCCTATGCTCAATAAATGTAAATCCAATAATTGTTTACAAGAAAACATTGTTAATGTAATATTTACAGAATATCATAATTTTTCACTTTAATACAAACATTTTAGTCGTACAAAGTTTCGTGAAACGGCCCCTAGTACTTCCCAATTCCTTCCTATATGCCAGGCATCAGGCAGGTAGGCATTGGCACAGGTGGAAGACTCGGACCTGCGACACAAAGAAAATGACCATTACAAAAAAATCCATTACCCCACCCACTTGGTCTCATACAGTACTATCTTCTCTTATAACAAGAGCTGTAGGAGAACAGCATAGCTCGACTACGAGGGTTGTCGATGTACACATAGTTTGACAAAGAAGGTGGCTGCGGCCTGCATAAAAACCGTAACCAAGGTTGACTTAAAACATTAACCAAGGGATTATTGATGTACGTCACTAGGAGATAAAGTTTTCCAAGTATGGTTGCTGTAGGCCCAGGAGTATTCCATATACAAGCTTGACTAAAAACCGTAACCAAGGGGAGATAACTAAGTAATCCAAGGATAAAAGTAGGTCAAGGTCAAATATAGGGTCAGGGATTATTGATGTACATCATTAGGAGATGAAGTTGTCAAAGTATGGTTGATGTAGGCCCAGAAGTATTCCATATACAAGCTTGACTATAAACATTAACCAAGTAATTGAAGGTTAAATGTAGGTGAAGGTAAAATAAAGGTCAGGGGTTATTGATGTACATCCCTATGAGAAAATGTTATCCAAGTATGGTGTCTGTATGCACAATAGTATTCCATCTACAAGCTTGACTAAAAACCTTAACCAAGGTTGAGTAACTAGATGGCCGCGGCCTGCATGTCGCGCCTTGTGACGAGGCATGGACACTAACAAAAAAGATATAGTATAACGAAAAACTTTAACCAAAAAACTTAAGCAAAAACTTTAAAAAAAACTTTAACCCAAAACTTCAAAGTAATTTGACCTTGACATTGGGCACAGGGGCCGCACGGGAGGGGGGTAGAATGAAAATATAGATGATGATAAACACCCATGTGAAGTTTTCAAGGTAATGGGCAAAGCAGTTGCAGAGATATAGTATAACGAAAAACTTTAACCCAAAAACTTAACCAAAAGCTTTAACCAAAAAACTTAACCAAAAACTTCAAAGTAATTTGACCTTGACATTGGGCACAGGGGCCGCACGGGAGGGGGGTAGAATGAAAATATAGATGATGATAAACACCCATGTGAAGTTTTTAAGGTAATGGGCAAAGCAGTTTCAGAGATATAGTATAATGAAAAACTTTAACCAAAAAACTTAACCAAAAACTTTAACCAAAAAACTTAACCAAAAACTTCAAAGTAATTTGACCTGACATTGGGCACAGGGGCCGCATTGGCAGGAGGTAGGGGGGGGGGGGGGGGGGGGGGGGGGGGGGGGGGGGGGGGGGGGGGGGGGGGGGGGGGGGGGGGGGGGGGTGGGGGGGGGGGGGGGGGGGGGGGGGGGGGGGGGTAGAATGAAAATATAGATGATGATAAACACCCATGTGAAGTTTCAAGGTAATGGGCAAAGCAGTTGCAGAGATATAGTATAACAAAAAACTTTAACCAAAAAACTTAACCAAAAACTTTAACCAAAAAACTTAACCAAAAAACTTAACCAAAAACTTTAACCAAAGAACTTAACCAAAATCTTCAAAGTAATTTGACCTTGACATTGGGCACAGGGGCCGCACGGGCCTTAACCAAAAACTTTAACCAAAAAACTTAACCAAAAAACTTTAACCAAAAACTTTAAGCAAAAAACTTAACCAAACAACTTAACCAAAAACTTTAACCGGACACACGTACGTACGTACGTACGTACGTACGCCAAAGTGCCGACTATATCGCACTTTCCGCAAGCGGGCACGACAAAAACCTTAACCAAGGGGAATTAAGTAAGTAATTTAAGGTTAAATGTAGGTCAAGGTCAAATATATGTACATCACTAGGAGATGAAGTTGTCCAAGTATGGTTGGTGTAGGGCCAGGAGTATTCCATATACAAGCTCGACTAAAAACCTTACCCAAGGGGAAATAACTAAGTAATTCAAGGTTAAAAGTAGGTGAAGGTCAAATATAGGTCAGGGATTATTGATGTACATCACTAGGAGATGAAGTTGTCAAAGTATGGTTGGTGTAGGGCCATGAGTATTCCATCTACAAGCTTGACTAAAAACCTTAACCAAAGAGAATTAAGTAAGTAATTCAAGGTGAAATGTAGGTCAAGGTCAAATATAGATCAGGGGTTATTGATGTACATCACTATGACAAAAGGTTAGTCCAAGTATGGTGTCTGAATATGCACAATAGTATTCCATGTACAAGCTTGAGTAAAAGCTTAACCAAGGTCGAGTAAAAACCTTAACCAAGGGGAATTAACTAAGTAATTCAAGGTTTTAATTTAATTGTAGGTCAAGGTCAAATATAGGTCAGGGAGGGGTTGTTGATGTACATCACTAGGAGATGAAGTTGTCCAAGTATGGTTGGTGTAGGGCCAGGAGTATTCCATATACAAGCTTGACTAAAAACCTTACCCAAGGGGAAATAACTAAGTAATTCAAGGTTAAAAGTAGGTCAAGGTCAAATATAGGTCAGGGATTATTGATGTACATCACTAGGAGATGAAGTTGTCAAAGGATGGTTGGTGTAGGGCCATGAGTATTCCATCTACAAGCTTGACTAAAAAACCTTAACCAAAGAGGAATTAAGTAAGTAATTCAAGGTGAAATGTAGGTCAAGGTCAAATATAGATCAGGGGTTATTGATGTACTCACTATGACAAAAGGTTGTCCAAGTATGGTGTCTGTATTGCACAATTGATTCCTAATGTACAAGATTGGGTAAAAAGCTTAAACCAAGGTCGAGTAAAAAAACCTTAAAAACCAAAGGGGATTAACTAAGTTAATTCAAGGTTAAATGTTGGTCAGGTTCAAATATGGTCAGGGGTTGTTGATGTACATCACTAGGAGATGAAGTTGTCCAAGTATGGTTGGTGTAGGGCCAGGAGTATTCCTATACAAGCTTGACTAAAAAACCTTACCCAAGGGGAAAATAACTAAGTAATTCAAGGTTAAAAGTAGGTGAAGGTCAAATATAGGTCAGGGATTATTGATGTACATCACTAGGAGATGAAGTTGTCAAAATATGGTTGGTGTAGGGCCATGAGTATTCCATCTACAAGCTTGACTAAAAACCTTAACCAAAGAGAATTAAGTAAGTAATTCAAGGTGAAATGTATGTCAAGGTCAAATATAGATCAGGGGTTATTGATGTACATCACTATGACAAAAGGTTGTCCAAGTATGGTGTCTGTATGCACAATAGTATTCCATGTACAAGCTTGAGTAAAAAGCTTAACCAAGGTCGAGTAAAAACCTTAACCAAGGGGAATTAACTAAGTAATTCAAGGTTAAATGTAGGTCAAGGTCAAATATAGGTCAGGGCTTGTTGATGTACATCATTAGGAGATGAAGTTGTCCAAGTATGGTTGGTGTAGGGCCAGGAGTATTCCATCTACAAGCTTGACTAAAAACGTTAACCAAGGGGAATTAAGTAAGTAATTCAAGAGGAAATGTAGGTCAAGGTGAAATATAGATGAGGGGTTATTGATGTGCATCACTAGGAGATGAAGTTGTCCAAGTATGGTGGGTGTAGGGCCAGTAGTATTGCATATACAAGCTTGACTAAAAACCTTAACCAAGGTTGACTAAAAACCTTAACCAAGGGGAATTAACAAAGTAATTCAAGAGGAAATGTAGGTCAAGGTCAAATATAGATCAGGGGTTATTGATGTACATCACTAGGAGATGAAGTTGTCCAAGTATGGTGGGTGTAGGGCCAGTAGTATTCCATATACAAGCTTGACTAAAAACCTTAACCAAGGCGTGACGGTGACGCCGACGCCGACGCCGGGGTGACAACATAAGCTCTACTTATTCTTCGAATAGTCGAGCTAAAAACACTTTTTTTCTAATTTCATTGCCCTTCTTTCATGATTCGCGTACTATCAGATTATGTCTTCCGGAATCACAAAATGGGAAAGTCCTCGCGGTCCTATTTTAGGTTTAGCCAATCAGAGATGTACTTACATAGACGCTTCGGTACTTGTATTATGGAAGATGGTGCATTGACCCTGTTCCAGATAATGAACGAAATTAGACAAAAAAGTGTTTTTTAGATCGGTGAACGATCACAATTGGACGAACTTTTTATGTTTGGAGTTTCTAATGTATATTGTCATGGTGCAGGACTTTAGTTTGAGCTGGCGATCAGCTATCGGCCAAATATGACCGATAATCCACGCCGGACGGCCTCCGATTCTGTCCGAGATTCATTCCAACTCGCAAGTTTCGCTTTGGATGGGGTATACAAAATGCGAATAACTAAATAAATGCTGGAAACAGCGATTTGAAGTGAGTATATTCACACACATAATACCGTTATCGATTGCCACAAACAGAAGTCATACATTTAATCGATGTTTATTGTGTTTGTGCGAGCCGGAAAAGAGAGGGCTCTTTCTATAATAGCCATATTGATTCTCACCTTTCTATATAGAAGATGGTACTGTACGAGACCAAGTGGGTGGGGTAATAGGATTTTTTTAATAGGCATTTTTTTTGGTGTCATAGGTCCGAGTCTTCCACCTGTGGGCATCGGTACCATTTATTTAACTCCTGTATGTTTCACGAAACCTGTCCAATTGCTACGGCCATATAAACAATGGAATAATTTCGATAATATTAAATGTTATCAAAATTTAAGAATGAGCCTTCTTTTTATTTCGTGAAATTTTGTCACATATTGATTTTATTACGAACAAGAGTGCCGCAAGTCACAAAATACGCCCGTCGAATATGGGCCAGACAGCGAAGATGCAGAAATGTGAAGCTGTCACCAAGGCAGGAACATTAATGAGAATTTGAAAGTCTATAGCATTATTTCTTCATCTCGTTGTGCTAAACATGTATACTAATTTAGGCAGAGATAGAAAAGTAGAGTGTAAAGTAGAAATGATAGGGAATTGGATACAATAATGTAGAAACAATGGCTAAGTTAAAAAGGTGATATTTTTGTTAAAAAATATGTTTTCGGCATAATCACACCAAGGTGCACATCTTCAATATGTGTGGAAGATGTGTGTATTGTTTCAGAACGATCGACTGAACGGTTTCGGAGGAGTTGTGTACACAAACTCTGTACCGTATATAGAATTGTATAGAAAAATGTAGAAAAAATGGCTAAGTTAAAAAGATGATATTTTTGTTAAAAAATATTTTTTCGGCATAAAAACACCAAGGTGCACATTTTCAATATGTGTAGAAGACGTGTGTATAGTTTCAGATCAATCGACTGAACGGTTTCGGAGGAGTTGTGTACACGAACTATGCGCTTTTTCTTCAGCCACCCGAGCCGGCCGGGCCCACCTGTAGCACCGAGCCGTGCGGTAAAACATAATACGTACCATTTTTTAAAAATGGTCGTATAAAAATGAGTTCTCTATGGGAATTTAACATGGGTAAAAAAAGAGGTGGAGAACCTGGAGGACGAGTCGAAAAAACGAAAAAATTTGTAAATTTATTCTGAAACCTATATATATAGCTAGATAGCGTGGAAATGATCCAAGAAAACAAGTTACATTTTGACAATCAGTCCTGTATATGTGGAATTCTAAAAATGTCCCCATGTTAAATCCACATAGACATCTGTGAAGATGTGGCAGCTCACCAACCAGCCATATCAACCCGAGCGGAGGCTCGAACCTTGACCTTGGTGGGGGATAAAATGAGAATATGGATCGTAACAAATATGGAACTAAATATTAATGTACCGTTATATTATATCGAATCCCAGAGATGAATCATTATTAGAAGTTAACAACTATTAGAGAAGTTAACAACTATTAGAGGTCCCCAGGCTGTCCAGTTTAGAGAGGTTCCACTGTAAATCATGCATATAACCATTCTGAGATGTATTGGCACGCTTTGCAATCATTAACATTTGACCTATGATCAAGAATCCCATCAAAACTAAGATCACAGATGTTGCCTTGGTGTCTGGTTTAGAGACGATCCACTGTGCATTGTATTTAGTCGCTGAACTGTGCAAATATATTTTGAGATTCAGCCTAAATGTTATATTATTTGTGCAGAGAGGTAAGGTGAGATTCATCCTTCTGTTTATCCTTAGATCAGTTGCTAGGTGCACTCCTATTAACTGGAATAGATTATTTTATAGCAAACAAATGCCTGTTCATACGTTGACATTAACATTATTTATTATTCATGTCGCGCGTTTATTACATGATTCACAGCCACTGTTTTGACTATAAATATTAATCTGAAAATGACTCCCTCAAAATTATTGAAGGGGATATCCGCCACTACATTGCATGCTGCTTTATGAAAATGCCGTCGACCATTGTTACATGTAATCCTGCACTGCGGCTACTCGATACTGCTTAATGACAACCTCATCGTGCACTATTACATTTCACATTGCATACCTCGACTAGCTATTTGACATTGTTACATGTCATGCTGCATTTTGGGCTTCTTGGCTATACAATAATGCTTAATGACAACTCCATATTGCATTATTACATTGCATATTGCATACCTCGATTGACTATTTGATATTGTTACATGCCATATTCTGCCATGTGTCATTCTGCTTACTGCTTGTTGGGATGTGTATATGACTATATGAATTCCGCTGAATGACACATGCAAGCACGCAGAATGGCCCAGGTCAGAATATGAAATGGCTGATTAAGGGATGCCAACATCGCAGTAAGCAGTAGGCTGAATGAAACATCGCAAAATGTGCAACGCCCACTGTTGTCATAATGGGAACGCTTCCATTATGACGCCAGGTGGTGCTCCAAAATAAGTAGTTACCCCCTTCATAACCATAACCTCCATTTGCAAACATAAACACTTATTTATATTGGTAAGTATTTTTAGCGCGCCTTCCGAAGAAAGGAGTGCTTATGGCATACCCTCGGCGTCGTAGGCGTCCGTCCATCCGTCCGTCTGTCCGTACCAACATACAGGGTATATGTGGCTAGCCCCACAGGGGATGGACTTGTTAAAGGATAGGGTTAGTTACATAAACCCAATTTGTAATAACGTTTTTATGGTTTATGTGGCTTTTTTTTTTCGGTTTACGTGGCTTATTTCATGTGCACAGACGGGTCTTATGTGGCTAGTAGACACATAAACCCAATTTGTAAGAACGTCCGTCCGTCCGTCTGTCCGTCTTCAAAAATTCGAAACCTTAACGCTCTGGTAAATGGCCTATATTGTCTGTTTCCTTGCTTGGATTTGCTTCATATTTCACACACACATTGCTCCAATGGTTCTCTATCGCCCTGTGACAAATCCACGTCCATGCCACCCCTTCTAAGCCTAGGGTCAAGATCACATACTTTGTGCATTCCGAAACCTTAACGCTCGGCTAAATGGCCTATATTTTCTGTTTCCTTGCTTGGATCTGCTTCATATTTCACACACGCATTGCTCCACGGGTCCTCTACCTCCGTGTGACAAATCCACGTCTGTGCCACCATTTCTAACCCCATGGTCAATGTCACATACTTTGTGCATCCCGAAACCTTAACGCTTGGGTAAATGGCCTATATTTTCTGTTTCCTTGCTTGGATCTGCTTCATATTTCACACACGCATTGCTCCAAGTGTCATCTACTGCCCTGTGACAAATCCACGTCCGTGCCACCATTTCTAAGCCCATGGTCAATGTCACATACTTTGTGCATCCCGAAACCTTAACGCTTGGGTAAATGGCCTATATTTTCTGTTTCCTTGCTTGATTCTGCTTCATATTTCACACACGCATTGCTTCAAGGGTCCTCTACTGTCCTGTCCCGCCCCTTCTAAGCCCGGGGTCAAGGTCACATACTTTGTGCATCCTGAAACCTTAACATTCGGGTAAATGGCATATATCCTTGCTTGGCTCTGCTTCAATATAGGCCATTTACCCAAGCGTTAAGGTTTCGGAATGCACATAGTATGTGACCTTGACCCTGGGCTTAGAAGGGGCGGCATGGAAGTGGATTTGTCACACGGCGGTAGAGGACCTGTGGAGCAATGCGTGTGTGAAATATGAAGCAGATCCAAGGAAGGAAACAGAAAATATAGACCATTTACCCGAACGTTAAGGTTTCGGAATGCACAAAGTATGTGACCTTGACCCTGCCATAAGCGCTCCTTCCTTCGGAAGGCACGCTAAAAATGCTTACCAATATAAATAAATGTTCATGCTTGCAAATGGAGGTTATGGTTATGAAGGGGGGTAACTACTTATTTTGGAGCGCCACCTGGCATCATAATGGAAGCATTCCCATTATGACAACAGGGGGCGTTGCACATTTTGCGATGTTTCATTCGGCCTACTGCTTAATGCGATGCTGGCATCCCTCAATCGGCCATTTCATATTCTGACATGGGCCATTCTGCGTGCTTGCATGCGTCATTCGGCGGAATTCATATAGTCATATACGCATCCCAGCAAGCAGTAAGCAGAATGACACATGGCAGAATATGGCATGTAACAATGTCAAATAGCCAATCGAGGTATGCAATATGCAATGTAATAATGCAAGATGGAGTTGTCATTAAGCATTATTGTATAGCCAAGATGCAGGATGACATGTAACAATGTCAAATAGCCAATCGAGGTATGCAATGTGAAATGTAATAATGCACGATGGAGTTGTCATTAAGTAGTAACGAGTAGCCGCAGTGCAGGATGACATGTAACAATGGTCGACGGCATTGTCATGAAGCAGCATGCAATGTAGTGGCGGATATCCCCTTCCATACAAAATATACAGAGCCAGGTTCGAACATTTAGAAATTTTGACGACATTTACTACAATACACCCTTATAACACAATACACCCTTTTAACATTTTCTGAAACACATTCTCCAAATGAATACTTGAAATAACGCAGTTTTATTGGCTGATACTCAAGCATGAGCAGCGAGACCGTACTAAGATGGCTTTATAATCAAGGGCCGTGACTTTTAAAGAAATCTCACTAACTGGGTGAGTTTACATCGATTATCGATGGATCGTTCAATATCCATAGACCATCATGTGCACCGTGCGATAGACGCCTTCCTCCATGTCTGCAGAAATCTCCTGGAAACATTGTTCTGCCAGGTAGCGCTGGTCCTTGTCAAGTGACACGATCAGTTCGCCAAACAAGTAAACACCCATCGCCTGGAAATAGATGCATCAACTCTGCACGCTGCGGTGAAAATAACAGGCCAACAAACTTGACAGGATTTGTCTTATTTCTCTCTGCATATATGTCTTGGAATTTCACTAGAATTGCGTCCTGACTCAATTATATTGAAATTCCAGGACCTATTCATGATGTTTGCATGCAGAAATGAAATATAATACTTTTCATCTGCTATTGTTGAACTATTAATAGCCCGCACGCTTCCCATGGAGCGAGCACCATACATTCAGCACTGAAATAACAACAACATTCATCACTGAAAAACTGTGTCCTGATCTGCTACCAGGCACTCTTACTATACCAGATCAGTTAGCCCCTTGAGTGAATCACAATACGAATCACTGTCCTCTGTCCCCTTACACGCATAACGTGGAGCGGAAAAAGGGCAATTATTGGCAAAGTGAAAGTGAATGGGTTTTATGTCCCAGCAACAACAAAGGTCATATAGAGACGGGACCACAGTTTAAAGGTACATGCCCACTCAAGAGGGCACAAACTGTTCTTTATCGGAATTAAATAAGTGTATATTTGTGTCACTATTCCACCAGTTCCAAAAATTACGAATGCCCGCTATACAGATATAATCATTTAGTAATATCTATTTTACTGATAGTGACGCGCGGTGGTATCAGGCCTTTTTCATATGCAAATGAGGCATGACATTTTTTAATTATTTATAAAAATTAAATGCCTCACTTGAAAAAATAGTATTTTCGACAGTATGATCATTGCACATCAAAATATAAATACAGAGAATAATTAGTAATGTCCGTTAACATTTTAAGGAAACACGGTTATCGCCCCTGATATCAGTGTGGATATTTACCTCTGATATAAAATGTATAATACTGCCAATCATTACGTGGGGAAATGGTGAATTAATGTTTATTTTGCCAGGAAATGTCTCTGATATAAAGAACAATGTGTGCCTACTGAGTGGGCATGTACCTTTAAAGTCTCATCAGACAGACCAGTGGGATGGAAATACCATGAAAGTATTTTTGAGGTTTGAACCCACAACCTCTGGATTGGAAGTCAGGTGTTCTCACCACTCGGCCATTATTGGAAAATATTTATTTTTGGAGCAAAGAATGAACATTTATATATAGGGGTTTGAAGGTATGCTTAATTCAAATAAACAGGGATAAAAATGCTCCGAGGTACACAACCTCCTCAAAATCCAAGATGGCCGCCATCTGCGTTTGGCAAATAAAGAAATGACAATAAATTGAGATAGAAGCAAGATATACCAATTATTTTGATGTATATACATATATTATCATATGTCTAATGTATTTATAGTGTCTGAACGTAAGTAAGATGTTGCTAGCCCACTGTAATCCAAGATGGCCACCATTTTTGTTCCATGAAATGAAATGAATGGGGTTTAATGTCCCAGCAACATCAACGTTGACCACTATCAATGAAACTTATAGATAACGCCTCTTTGCATCCGGAAAGGCTGCTGGACACCATCCCTCCTACTAGGGACGCCTTGCGACAGCATACCAGCCGCGCTGCCTATCAATGGGACAACCCTCTAGTTGCGAATCCAAACCTACCTGGTCCGACGGAGCGGGGCTGTGCTGCCAAGAAGGGAAGCACCTGATGTCCTGTGTGCGATGGCCTGCAGGGAACTGATCAAGTGTGCTTGTCGAAACAGTATCTGTACTGTCAGGTGAAAATGTGGCAAGGCTAATCTCTCATTTACGGAGCCCCGCAGGGGACGTAGAATTATTTTTGTTATTAATTTGTTCCCACAAATCCATGTCCCCTGCGGGGCTCCGTACCCATGCACACTGATCTGTGTATGTGAAGGACAGTGTACAGAAATCTTGAGCATCCATGTGTTGTGTGACATCCATTGAGTCAAATGGTTAAAAGTTTATATTTCGGAATTAATATGTCTTCTATTTTACTTCATTATACTTCTATAATGTTATAGAATCCGCATAGCCGAACATTTACGGTTAGACATCAACTGCACAGAATCCCAAAATCAGAACGGAATATTTACATTGAGAAAAAATATATTCAGCTCTGAAATTAGAATAACCTGAACTGATGGCAGGTCCATACCACACCAAAGTCACTTGGCCCCTTCCCCTAAAATAGGATTACGAATAATCCTACTACTCACATAAGGGGTATAACCAGATTCAACTGTCACATACAAAATGCCAAAGACGTATGTGAGGGCCAAACCAGGTCTCCAGTCGGAATTCCGGTAAGGATGAACCCCGATCATTAAATTATGAGTATCTATGAGAAGGACAGAATTGGGTGTCCATTTTGCCAAGTTTTGATACATAAAATAGAAGTAATATCATCCCAATTACGTAATAAGACATTCATTATGTGCAAATACACATAATAATAGTCAGTAGCCTATTTCACCAACCTTGCAAAGTATACTTTTCTGGCAAAGTATACTTTGAGGGAGTGATCATTTATTTTTCCCGAAATGCGTTATATCATATAGAACTAACCACTACTTATATTTGATGATTAATAGTATGCGGAATTATTATACTGAATTTATTACATTATCACAGCCATTGCCAAAATGGCTGTGATAATGTAATAAATTCAGTATAATAAAAATTGATAAATTTATCCTAAAATTGAAAGTTTCTCCCTCAAAGTATACTTTGCTAGATAAGTATACTTTGCAATGTTGGTGAAATCGGCTACTGATTATATGCAACTTGGATTAGAAAATGTGCCATTAGGATTAGAAAATTTTCCCAGTTTGCATATTATACATATTTTGTGATTTCCATGAAACTAAAATGGCAGCCATCTTGAATTACAGTGGTGTAGCTATATCATAGCTACATTTAAACATTGTCAACATATTCATTATATATGAAAACATATGTATAGACATCAAAATAATCGATAAGTATATTGTCTTTTTGCTATATTTACCAAACGCGGATGGCAACCATTTTGGATTTTGAGGTTACGTACTTTGGACGATATACTTGAATTCAGCTTTCCTTAAAGCCCATGTATATACATGTTAATGCTTTCATCCAAAAGAGGAAAATCTGTTGTTTATCCACCCACTATGTGGCTAGTTTCAATAAACTTTGTACAATTATTTTTGTGTGAATGTTATGCACTTGAATCTCACAACAGTCTTCACTAATGGTACAATTTTCTACCAACATGTACGCCATTAAATGTAACCAGATCCAATGAAGCCTTGGGAACATCAGGTGCCACTGCTAATGCGATTTTCATTTTAAAGTTTGTACTTACAAAAGTCTTAAGTATCACACATTTTAGTGAAATGAGCCCCAGATGCCAACAGCCTGACATCGACATTAATAAACACATTTTTAATGCAAATTTCTAAGTAGTTTGTCCTTTGCCTTGCATATGTTGGTCACATGTGCGGGCTATGAAATGAAAATAAGATTGTGGTATGTGATAATTAAGCATAATGAAGTCAATCCAACTTATGCTAGCAGAGATACGAGTCATGTAACAATTGAACAGATATATGGCTGTGGCTGGAGCAATGGGGCTTACGGGTTTTGTGAACAGTGCATGTCACTGTTCACCATTGCAATGAAACACTCTTCATGCTTCTACAAAGCAACACAGATCGTTATCATGTTATTAGCACACCTTCTGAAGGAATGTGTACTTATGAAATACCCCTAATGTTGAAGTCAGCATCTGTCCGTCTGTTCATCTGTCCATCTTCAAAAATATGAAAACTTCACATTGAGGGAAATGTGGTATAAAATGGTTTCCTTTCACGCCACTTCTTCATATTTCACACATGGCTTTCTGTACTGGTTCTCAATCATGCCGTGCCAAAGCCATGACCCTCAGACCCCGCCAACCCCAAGTTCACAGTCTTAGTGCATTCATATTCATATTCAACATTGGGGAAAACTTGTTATTCTTTCTGATTCCCACCACGCTAATACTTGATAGTTCACACATGCCTTCCTCTAATGGCTCTCTATTATGCCATGTCATAACCACAACCCCCAGACCCCGCCTGCCCCAAGGCCAAGGTCACAATATTAGTGCTTTCACAAACTTAACAATGGGGGACATTTGTTATAATTTCTGTTTCCTTTCACCCTGTTTCATGATATTTCACACATACCTTCCTCTAATGGTTCTCTTCTCTGTTATGCCACAAATCATTGAAGCGGTTCAGGAGTTATTGAAAAAAAAGAAATTTTTTTTAACATTTTTGCCTTACAAACAAGGTGAACATAAGTTGCCAGTGACCTTGGGCGCTCGGACATGGGTCGTATGCAAAACAAAGCAACATCCATAGACATACATTGTTGCCAAATATTATCAAAATCGGTGAAGCGGGTCATGAGTTATTAAAAGATGAAAGGTGTTACTAACGTACGAACATATGTATGTATGTACGTACATGGACTAACACTATATCCCCTATATTGCCTATCAGCGAGGGGATAACAATGGGGGACATTTCTTATAATTTCTGTTTCGTTTCACCCCACTTCATGATATTTCACACATACCTTCCTCTAATGGTTCTCTTCTCTATTTATGCCACGATAAATCCTCAATCCTCAGACCCCCGTCACACAGTAATACTACTGCATTCACATACTTAAAGGTACATGCCCACTCAGGAGGCACAACAAGTTCTTTATAGGAATTAAATAAGTGTATAATTGTGTCACTATTCCACCATTTCTAAAAATTATGAGTGCCCGCCATACAGATAAAATCATTTAGTAATATGTATTTTACTGATAGTGACTCGCGGTGGTATCAGGCTAGTTTCATATGCAAATGAGGCATGCTATTTTTTAATTATTTACACCAATTAAATGCGTCACATTATAAAGTAGATCATTGAACATCATAAAATAAATACACACAATAAATAGTAATGTCCGTTACATTTTAAGGAAACACGGTTATCGCCCCTGATATCAGTGTGAAAATTTATGTCTGATATAAAATGTAGAATAATGCCAATCAATACGTGGGGTAATGGTGAATGAATGTTTATTTTGCCAGAAAATGTCTCATATGATGTCTCTGATATAAAATAAACAATTTGTGCTACTGAGTGGGCATGTACCTTTAACAATGGGGGAAATTTGTTATAATTTCTGTTTCCTTTCACCCCACTTCTTGATATTGTACACATGCCTTCCTCTAATCGATCTCTAGCATGCCGTGCCAAATCCATGACCCTCAGACCACCCCCTACCCAAAGCTCAATGCCATAATATTAGTGCATTCACAAACTTAACATTGGGGGAAACTTTTATAATTTCTGTTTCCTTTCACCCCATGACCACGTCTTATTATGTCTTCCTCTAATGGTTCTCTAGCATGCCGAGACAAAACCACGACCCTCAGAGCCCCACTTGCCCCAAGGTCACAATCTTAGCGTTGTCACAGACGTAACATAGGGGAAAATTTCTTTTAATTTCTGTTTCCTTTCACACAGCTTCTTGACATTAATTTGAGCTAAACCACCACCAGGCACACTTCGTTGTCTCCTGACAATTCCTGTTTCATCAGGAGCTACACTGATCACAAATCCCATAAGCCCCATTTCTAAAAGTCAAAAGTATGAATGATGATAAATAAGCATAATGAAGTTCAAGTCAATCCAACTTATGGTAAAATATATACCAGTCATTTAAAAAGTCATCTGTGGCTGTGACTGCAGAAATGGGGCTTACGGATTTTGTGACCAGTGCAAATCCAGATCAGCCTGTGCAACCGCACAGTCTGATCAGCATGTGCACTGTTCGCCATCCCATCAATGGAACACTTGCCTTTTAGAGGCAACACATGCCTGTATAGTGGTATTGGCAAAAAGTGTGGATCCAGATCAGCCGGCTCGTGACGAGCCATCCCATCAAGATCTGCACTTTCTGCAAGTAATTTTCATATTTTTTAAAGCAAAAACACCCCCTTTTCATAAACTGACTAGTCTGAAAATCATTTTGTGACGATTGGATTTGTTACAAAATCAACATATCAATTCCATTCCAGTTACTTACGGGTGAAGAAGTTAAAACACATTTACGCCTTGGATGTGGTAATTATAATGTACGTAAGTTGTAATCTCACAGCAGCTACGTAATGAGTGAGTGAATAGGGTTTAACGTCCGCTTTTCTGACATAGAGGTACAAGCCTCAGGGAGTCTACACGCAGACGGGTCAACGGGGTCGAGTCCCGTATCCACCTGTCCAAGGGGGGTAAATCCCAACTTCAGAACTCAATATTTACAATCAAAATATATATTCAGTCCTGAAATTAGAACAACCTGATCTGGTGCCAGGCCCTCGCCACACCAGCATCATTTATCCCATCCCCTAAAAGTAATAGGATTAGCGCTAATCTTACTTTTATATATGGGGCATAGCCCGACTCAACTCTCACATACAAGAAAGCCAAAAATGTACATGAGGGCCAAATCCGGTATAGTGGGTTCCGGAAAGTATGAACCCAATCGTTAAGCCAGTTTAGTCGCCTTTTACGACAAGCAATGGCTACTGCAGCACTATTCTCAGGATCAGTTGATCCCGCCCCGGTGCCTGCACGGGGCTGCTACGTAATGAATTGGATGTCAGTATCTTCAGATAATTACACCAATTTTCTATGTTTTTTTTGACACAATGTGACTGGAGAAATGGGGCCTATGGGATCTGTGACCAGTGTAGCTCCTGATCAAATAGCATATTTCTGTAGCCTGATACCGATCTATATTGCTTGTTAGAAACAGGGCAGGTGTTTTATTGATGGAATGGCGAACAGTGCAGATCCTGATCAGACTGTGCGGATGCACAGGCTGATCTGGATCTACACTGGTCGCAAAACTCATAAGCCCCATTTCTCCAGTGACAGCTACATTAAGTTTCAGTAGCCATGAAAAGAAGACCACGCAGTAAAGCATTCTCACAGTTCTGTCTCCGTTTCGCTGTTTAGTCAGTAAAATATATTTGTCATGGTGTCTGATAATGACATATAACGATCTTGTATAAAACACATAAAACTGCACTGATGATCTGTAAATAAAGGCAGCATTATATACGACCAAACATTACATAAAGGGGCTTATTTAATATATGAACAGTGTAGAACCAGATCAGCCTGTGCAGTGACCAGGGTCCACACTGTTCACCATTCCATCTACGAATAAATATTGCATGGTGTTACTGTGGTTTAGGCTATTGACAAGCATCATTTGTATGGTAAATTAATCAGGCTTTAATTAATCCTTAAATATTACTATCTGGTGATTCATTTTTTTTCGTCAACAAAAACCATGGATTGGCAGTGCATGAGAATCATCTCCATTGGAGATGATTTGCATGCCCTGTCAATGTATGGTTTCTAGAGAAAATTGAAACAAGAGGGTCATGATGGCCCTAATTCGCTCACCTGACTCCATGAACACAAGAGAAGAATGTGACATTGAGTTCATGTGTTTTAAAAAAATTGTGCTATTTTTAGATGGCTGTCATCTTGGATTAAGCGATGATTCTCATTTTACCAAATCTGAAAATGCTTTACCCAAGGATCTGAACTTCCTATGAAGTTTGGCCAGCATCGGCCATGTGGTTCCTGAGAAAAAGACGTTCAAAATCTTGAATAAATGGACCTTTTGGTGGCCATCATGGATGCCATAATCATCCGATTCCAACAAATACTGCACCAGAGCAATCGCCTCATCGATACCTTCAATTTGATATATGACATGAGCATATTCGGCCAAAAATAAAATTTGGCCCCAATTTGACACCACGGGCCACGCCCATTTTTCACCCCGGGGTCACCATTTTCACAACTTTGAAAGCGCATTATAAATCGACCATTCCTACCAAGTTTAGTCGAAATCCGGCCAGCTGTTCATGAGAAGAAGATTTTTTAAAGAATTTATGCTATTTTTAGATGGCGGCCATCTTGGATGGCGATGACCTCCATTTTAACAAATCTGAAAAGGCTTCACCCATGGACCATAACTTTTAAGTTTGGCTACCATGGGCCAAGCGGTTCATATGAAGAAGAATTTTGAAATCTCTAATAAAAGAACGACCTTTTGTCATTTCGGCGGCCATCTCATCCGATTTCTACAAAAAATGTACCAGAGTGATCGCCTCATTGATACCTTCGATTTGATATATAACATGACCATATTCGGTCAAAAATAAAATTTGACCCCATGGGCCACGCCCATTTTTGACCCCGGGGTCACCATTTTAACAACTTTGAAAGAGCATTGTACATCGATCATTCCTACCAAGTTTCGTCGAAATCCGGCTAGCGGTTCATGAGAAGAAGATTTTTTAAGAATTTATGCTATTTTTAGACGGTGGCCATCTTGGATTAACAAATCTGAAAAGGCTTCACCCATGGACCATAACTTTTAAGTTTGGCAACCATGGGCCAAGCGGTTCATGTGAAGAAGAATTTTGAAATCTCTAATAAAAGAACGACCTTTTGACATTTCGTCGGCCATCTTGGATGACATAACAATCCGATTTAACAGCACTTTAGAATAATTTCCAATGGAAATGATTTTAAAGTGCTGTCAAAGCATGTCAGAAATGTTTCTAAAGTGCTGTCAAAGCATGTTTTTGGTGATACAAATGGAAAATAGAAAATAAACAGCAGAGGAAAAAAAATAATATAGCGGTGAAAGGGTTAAAACTATACTGCTTATGTCATTAATATTGACATGTGACCCGGAACAGGATCAGGAAAAGGGCACCGTTATTACAAAGCTAATCCCCTCACTGGCAGCCTTGGTAATACAAGGCGATCGCCGGAGAGTGTCTCACCCAATAAACACGGCGATCGCCACACGGCAATTTCGACAACAAATGTACCAGAGTGATCGCCTCATTGATACCTTTGATTTGATATATAACATGACCATATTCGGTCCAAAATAAAATTTGACCCCAATTTGACCCCACGGGCCACGCCCATTTTTAACCCCGGGGTCACCATTTTAACAACTTTGAAAGAGCATTGTACATCGATCATTCCTACCAAGTTTCATCGAAATCCGGCTAGCGGTTCATGAGAAGAAGATTTTTACGAATTTATGCTATTTTTAGACGGCGGCCATCTTGGATTAGCGATGACCTCCATTTTAACAAATCTGAAAAGGCTTCACCCATGGACCATAACTTTTAAGTTTGGCTACTATGGGCCAAGCGGTTCATGTGAAGAAGAATTTTGAAATCTCTAATAAAAGAACGACCTTTTGACAAAAAATCGCCTCATTGATACCTTCAATTTGATATATGACATGACCATAATTATTCGATCCCACGGGCCATGTCCATTTTTGACCCAGGGGTCACCATTTCAACAACTTTGAAAGAGCATTGTACATCATTCCTACCAAGTTTTGTTGAAATCCGGTTGGCGGTTCTTGAGAAGAAGATTTTTGAAGAATTTGTGCTATTTTTAGACGGCGGCCATCTTGGATTACGTAATGATGTCATTTTAACAATTTTGTAATACCCCTACCTAAGGACCATGACCATGAAGTTTGGTGACTATAGGCCCAATGGTTACCGAGGAGAAGACGTTTGAAAAAGTTCAGGGACGACGGACGGACACATTGCGGTAACAATAGCTCACATGAGCTTCGCTCAGGTGAGCTAATATAAAAACATCAGACGATAATTAAACTTTTAATGGCTAAGCTTACCACCGACTCGAAAAGCCCCATTTTGTCATGGCAGATTATAAATCATTACATATAAATGAGACAAACTGTTTCCCTGGAACTAATGGTTCCCGTGTGACCGGCAATGTTTATTGTTTTCATTTATTATTCACAAAGATAAGCCCAATGTGAAATCACAAATGTGCTTTACATAAATCAGAATAATGTGTGATATCCTTGTGTTCAAAACCTGACCAGACAGAGATTAACCCTTAGACCGCTACACACAACAATTGTCGTCTGCTGTTGCTTTATATCTAGCCTTATTTCTCAATAAAACATGGTTTAACAGCACTTTAGAACAGGATCAGGAAAAGGGCACCGTTATTACAAAGCTAATCCCCTCACTGGCAGCCTTGGTAATACAAGGCGATCGCCGGAGAGTGTCTCACCCAATAAACACGGCGATCTCCACAAAGGATAAGGTCATCATGGTCAAGGTCACGATATGATGAAGTTCGAAATTATTGGTACGAAGGTCACGGTCACCAATGTCAAAGTAAGACAAATGACACTGGGTGGATAACAATCAAAGTTTGAATTTCTGACACCAAGGTGAAGATCAGCAAGGTCAAGGTCAGTCGAATTACACCATCAATGTGAGGAAGCTATTGATGAAGTTTGGAGATGATCCGACTAACGGATCAAGAGATATGTTTGGATGTACGCCCAAAATGATTGGTCAATTGCACGGTCACCATAGTCCCAGTCACCCGAATGACTAACGGATCAGGAGGTATGCAACATTTGGATGTAAATGTATGTACAAACATATAGACACAAACGTTAAGGTCAATGTCACTCGACTGACACTGGATGGATAGCCATCAATGCGAGAAAGCTATTGATGAAATTTGGTAATGATCTGACTCAAGAGATACGCGAAATTTTGACGTATGTCACAAATTTACGTCCCACAAAGGTTAAGGTCACCGGCATGACACTGGATGGATAGCTATCAAATGTGAGAAAGCTATTGATGAAGTTTAGTAATGATCTGACTAACGGATCAAGCGATATATGGGAAATTTGGCTATGTCCATAATTGACGTCACAAATTGTTGATAACGCCGCCGCCAGAATTGTGACTGAGATGTGTCACTTTCCCCTATCGTGGCTGAGACAAAAATGAACAGAAGTCCTCAGTAACCTTGACCTTGGGTATTTAGACGTGGGGTTATGCTAAACAAAGCACCATCCCTAGACACACATTGTGGCCAAATATTATTAAAATCGATGAAGTGGTTAAGCAATTACTGAGATGGCATTGATAGTTGCATTATGGTTGTTACAAATACTCTAAGCTCATCCCCATGTGGTATGCAGAACTCAAAAGTATAAAACTCAGGTCACTCAACCCTTTCAATCCTAAGTAACTGACATGAACTATTTCATGTTAGTTTGAGACTGTTCTATGATGTCGAAAAGGGGGTCATTTTGTAAAAAATATAAAAAGTAAAAACTATCCACAAATTGTGCAGATTCTGATGAGACAGCTCGGTATGAGCCGGCTCATCAGGGTCTACCGTATTAATCCAGTGTTGAAAGGGTCAAACATAACCTGTACTGCATACATGCTGGGCACAACGGTGGTAAATGCATACTTTCTAATCAAACAGTCCTTGAAGCATCTACATCTATTTAGTCGAGAGATGCACTTCTAATCACTGGACTCCCATAGGAAAAACATGCAAATCGGGATTACTTAAAAATCCATATAATTTGAATATTACAGTGATTAATAACATGGAGAATGGCTGTTTAATATTTTCATAAACGCAGATTAATTGTGGTGCTCCGACAGTGTTTGTTGACGACTCAATGATTATGAGGAGGATATTAAACTAAGAGGTCACATGGGCCGCTAGCTGAGAAAATGTAGCTTGGGAAAGTTGCTACAATTGTCAATCTGTGTCGTCTCACACAGTCATAGGTAATTAGACTAAATGTTTTACGGATGGCCGAAAGGCTAATTCAATAAATGCATGGCAAACAGCTTAGCCCCTGATCAGATTGCGCGGACGCGCAGACTGATCAGGGGCTACGTTGGTTGCACATATACTAAGACAGACGTTGATTATCTGCACGATCACACAGTTACATAATGATATGATCATTTTGCTGTTGACAATATTCCAACTTCAGTGACACAATGGCGAACATCGTAGGCCCTGATCAGACTGTACGGATGCCTAGGCTGATCTGGGGTTACACTGGGCGAAAACGGTGTAAGGCACCTTTCGTTAGCTGGTGTCCCATATGTTTGTTCAATAGTTCTACAAAATACATTGTCATTATGTTTTCCAATCGGGAAAAGTGGATCGCTACATTAACTGTCAACTATACAGTCGTCTAACAAAATGGACATACTTGTCGTGATGTATGTGACCAGCGTAGCCCCATCTGTGCAGTCTGATCTGGGGCTACGCTGATTGCGACACAGTCAATATGGCTCTATTACAGCAACACACATTTTTAGTTATCATGTAACATTGTAATAGTGCAATTGTACGGACTCCCGGGGACGTAAAATATTTTTTTTTTTTATTAATTTGTTCCCACGAAATAACAATTTGTTCCATCAATTTAACAATTTGCCAGTGTGCCCACGAATTAACAATCGTTTCCATGAATTAACAATTCGTTCCCACGAAATAACGAATTGTTAATTTGTGGGAACAAATTGTTATATCAAGGGATATCGTGGGAACGAATTGTTAAATTGCGGGAACAAATTATTATTTCGTGGGAACGAATTAATAAAAAAAAATCCATGTCCCCTGTGGGGATCCGTACAATTGAGCAGGGTCTACAATTGTAATTATCTCCTTTTATTTTATACTGCTGGTCATCCGATGACCCAGCCCAAGCAATTATGAGACACATATTTACAACAAGAATTCCGCCATGGAAGTGATGTCGCGCCTGCCGAGGCATTTGACCGTAACATGATCATCGGCATGTGCTAAAGAAAACATCACAAAAACCGTCAGAGAAGTGCATGCTTCAAACACGAAAATGGTCAAGGTCATGTTAATGGCGGCACGAGTGTGTTCCAAATGTTTACATGTATCAAGTGTCCAAATATTGAAACAATCCATCAAGTAATATTACAGATATATCATGATGAAGAAACTTGTACAAACTTTATGACGCAAGTGTTTCCGCAAAAATGTGAAGGTAAAACATTAATGTTATAACAGGCCCGTCTGCAGGGGGGGTGCGACGGGTGCGTACGCACCCCCCTAAATTCGCCGAGGTCCGTTATTTTTCAAACAGTAATCTCCAACAAATCTTGAAATGCATTAATATACAGGTAATTTGCATGAAAATGTCACAATTTACCACCGTTGAAATCCGAATTTAAATGACATAAAATGCAGGAGAGTGCATTTCAGGCCATCTAGGTTTAAACAATTTCAGGGGGAACATGCCCCCGGACCCCCCTAGCGTACTCGCTCCACTACATGGGGCTCGCCCCCTGACGCACCCCCCAATAGAAAATCCTGCGTACGGGCCTGGTTATAAGATGATGAAGAAACATGTACAAACTTTTTGACCTCTGAGCATAGTTTGCAACTGACTTGGAGAAACATTTCCGAGATACCGGGTGTATTTATACATAGACTTTTCGAAACACAAGAATGCATTTGCCATACCACAGATTTTGTATATGTCCACACAATTATGCTCATTCATTCTTTCGATCTAGATTATAACACATGCTGAAACTGTCAGTATTAACCCTCTCAATGATTATTAAATGTTGGCAGCTTCTGTTTATTTTCTATCCATCTTTCTCATTAAAAACATGATTTTACAGCTCTCGTCGAACCATGTTTTTATTAAGAAAAAAAAAGCAAAATATGAAACAACAGCAGACAACAATGTTTGGGTCCGCATTCGAATGGGTAAAATGCTTAAACCTCACAATGATTGTCAGTGAGCCCCTCGGCATGTCTGTGTCTGTCCATCCGTCCATCAAAACATTTGAAGTAGAGTAAATTTCTCGCATTTTTAGTTTCCTTTCATGAACTGAATGTGATTCTAGCGGTCCTCTATCATGCTGTGACAAATCTAAGACACACATCCGTCACAGACAAATGCAGTATGGTACATTTTTTTATTCGGTCAAAGATACAAATTAAATGTCATACGGTCTCTTACATTCACCGGGGTGGCAGCTGTATGACATTTGGAATGCACTATTATTAGTTTCGTTGCTACTGAACCGATTTCCTGCTGTAATACATTTAATATGATTGGTGGGATTGAATTGTTTGTTTGCTCCCAGTTTACTGGGTACTCGGTGGTTCATGGCCACATGCAGATGATTACAAATAGCCATAAATAATCATGATTTTTCATGAATAAATGTCACCAACAGTCTAAAATACTTTTCACTTTTGTGAAGCATAAAAATACTAGAAATCTGGCCTGTCGGCAAACGAATGCCCCTGCTGGCGGGGGCGGGACAAATGTGGATTTGGCACAGGGCGGTAGAGGACCATTGGAGCAATGCATGTGTGAAATGTGAAGCAGATCCGAGCAAGGAAATAGAAGTTATAACCGATTTCTCTGATGTTAAGTTTTGTAAAGAGACTAAGTATGTGACCTTGACCTCGAGATCGGCAGAAATTTGTCACAGCATGATAGTAGAGCCTTAGAGGAATGCATGCATGAAATATTAAGAATTTTCGATGAAAGAAGTAGATGTTATAACATATCTGATGTTAAGTTTTGTAAATAGACTAAGTATGTGATCTTGACCTTGGGATCAGCGGGGGTTGGACGGTCATAGATTTGTAACAGCATGATAGTACAACCTTAGAGGAATGCACAAGTGAAATATTAAGAATTTTCAATGAAGAAAATAGAAGTTATAACTTATTAATTCTCTGATGTTAAGTTTTGTAAACAGACTAAGTATTTGACCTTGACCTTGGGATCAGCAGGGGTTGGACGGTCGTGGATTTTGCACAGCATGGTAGTAGAGCCTTACAGGAATGCATGTGTGAAATATTAAGCATTTTAGATGAAGGAAATAGAAGTTATAACAATATTTCTCTGATGTTAAGTTTACGGACGGACGGACGGACGGACACACGCACGGACGTTCAAACATTTGGGAGTTATGAGCTTTTTGTTCTTTAAAAGATCAAAGGATTAGCTCCTAAAGATCAAAGGAATTACGAGCTTACCGACTATAACAAAGGAATCCTTTGTTACTAACCCTTACCCTAAGCTCCTAAACCCCCGATGTTGGCCCGGACGGACGGACGGACGGACGGACGTTCTTACATTAGGGTACTTATGTGGCTTATCACATGTTAAATATTAGCCACATAAAACGATTTTTAGCCACATAAAACGATTTTTTAGGTGGCTAATTATAACCAACCCTATCCTTTAACAAGTCCATAACCCTGTGGGGCTAGCCACATAAGTACCCTAATGTGTGCCCGGACGGACGGACGGACAGACGGACGGACGACCTGACTCCAGTATACCCAGTTTGTGCCTACTGAGTGGGCATGTACCTTTAACAAGTTTATGAATAGATGGAATTATTTAGTTTTCACTACTACAATTCAAGTTGGTGAAAATCTAATGTCAGCATTGACAAATATCTTAGAGGAGATAAATTATTCTTTAACCCTTTCAACCCTAAGTAACTGGAATGGAATTTGATATGTTAATTTTGCACCCAATCCAATTGTCACAAAATGATTTTCAGAGTAGTCCATTAATGAAAAGGGGGTGTTTTTGTTCTAAAAAATATGAAAATTACTTGCAAAAAGTGCAGATCCCGATGATACGGCACGTTACGAGCCGGCTGATCTGGATCTACACTATTTGCCAATATCACTATTTTTATTTTCCATGTTTTTCTCATCAAAATGGAAATGATTCTAAAGTGCTGTCAAACGATAGTTTTATTTAAAAAGAAGACGAAACATAAAACATTGAGACACTCCCCGACGATAAAATATAAAATATTTTGAAACCAATCCAAACGTCACAAATTGCTTCTCAGACTAATCCAAAGCGGGTATTTTTGTTCTCAAAAAATATGAAATTTACTTTCTAAAAGTGCTAGTAAGCCTTACGCCATATAAAGTTAATTTAATGAATGCATCCAAATTTGGGAAAAAATGGGGTGGTTGGGAGGTTTTTAATTTTTGTTTTCTATTAAAATTTGTTGCAATTAGTGTCAAACAACAATAAATAATAATTTTTCTTCAAATAAATATAAATAAAAGATTAATCTGGCATTGTGTTGTAGGAGCGGGTGGGCATGATATTCAGTAAGTTTTATATGGCCTTATCTGTGTACGACTGAAATGGTTAATTATATTGTTTCAGCCTGTATTTGCCTATCTGAGACGCAGCTGGAATGACAGATAATCACAGACAGACCACATTGCCAAGTGTATCTGCAGGGCTCCAAATAAGGAATTAGTAATTGAGTATTTTTACTCCATCATTTCTGAAGCAATTGGGTATTTAAATGTTTTAATTGGGTAAAATAAAATCACACTACTGATTAATACACATCAACAGACAGCAATTATTGAATAGTTTTCTTCTAAATGAAACATGTCTTGGCATTTCATTAGAATTGTCTCCTTGGAAAATATGCTATATTTGTGGTCTGTTTATTGTTTTCTGTAGCATGATAAAGATACCACAAATTTTTCATTGCTTTTTGATACTCACTACTTCTGATTTCAATTGGGTTTTTGGCAATTTTAATTGGGTATTTACGCAAATACGCAGCTTATCTGGAGCTCTGTATCTGTGTGTATTGGCCGACTGCTGATGCAGCCAGTATCCAACAGAGGTATTACAAAAACTTTAATCAAGGACAAATAATTATGTAAATATGGCAATTGTAGATGAAGGTCACATGGAGGTCATGTATTTCACAGTGGTTTGCGGTATATATCGTACATCACTGGCTCATGATAGTGTGCAAGTATGGTGGCAGTATGCCTAAATACTATTGAAGATATAAGCTGAAACACAAACAACTTTAACCAAGGGAAATAGGTATGTAAATGTTGAAATTGTAAGGTCACATGGCGGTCATTTTATTCACAGTTGGTTGCGGTGTACATCACTGGCTCAAAATACTGTGCAAGTATGGTGGGTGTAGGCCTAATACTATAAAAGAGGCAAGCTGAAATAACAAGAGCTGTAGGAGAACAGCATAGCTCGACTACGAGGGTTGTCGATGTACACATAGCTTGACAAACAAGGTGGCTGCGGCCTGCATAAAAACCTTAACCAAGGTTGACTAAAAAACTTAACCAAGGGAAATTAAGTAAGTAATTCAATGTTAAATGTAGGTCAATGACAGATATAGGTCAGGGGTTATTGATGTACATCACTAGGAGATAAAGTTTTCCAAGTATGGTTGCTGTAGGCCCAGGAGTATTCCATATACATGCTTGACTAAAATCCTTAACCAAGGGGAAATAACTAAGTAATCCAAGGATAAAAGTAGGTCAAGGTCAAATATAGGTCAGGGATTATTAATGTACATCACTAGGAGATGAAGTTGTCCAAGTATGGTTGATGTAGGCCCAGGAGTATTCCATATACAAGTTTGACTACAAACATTAACCAAGTAATTCAAGGTTAAATGTAGGTGAAGGTAAAATATAGGTCAGGGGTTATTGATGTACATCCCTATGAGAAAAAGTTATCCAAGTATGGTGTCTGTATGCACAATAGTATTCCATATACAAGCTTGACTAAAAACCTTAACCAAGGTTGACTAAAAACCTTAACCAAGGTTGACTAAAAACCTTAACCAAGGGGGATTAACTAATTAATTCAAGGTTAAATGTAGGTCAAGGTGAAATATAGGTCAGGGGTTGTTGATGTACATCACTAGGAGATGAAGTTGTCCAAGTATGGTTGGTGTAGGGACAGGAGTATTCCATCTACAAGGTTGACTAAAAATCTTAACCAAAGAGAATTAACTAAGTAATTGAAGAGGAAATGTAGGTGAAGGTCAAATATAGATCAGGGGTTATTGATGTACATCCCTATGAGAAAAGGTTGTCCAAGTATGGTGTCTGTATGCACAATAGTATTCCATGTACAAGCTTGAGTAAAAACCTTAATCAAGGTTGACTAAAAACCTTAACCAAGGTGACTTAAGTAAGTAATTGAAGAGGAAATATAGGTCAAGGTGAAATATATATCAGGGTTGTTGATGTACATCACTAGGAGATAAAGTTGTCCAAGTATGGTTGGTGTAGGGCCAGGAGTATTCCATCTACAAGCTTGACTAAAAACCTTAACCAAAGAGAATTAACTAAGTAATTCAAGAGGAAATGTAGGTCAAGGTCAAATGTAGGTCAAGGTGAAATATAGATCAAGGGTTATTGATGTACATCCCTAGGAGATGAAGTTGTCCAAGTATAGTGGGTGTAGGGCCAGGAGTATAAACCTTAACCAAGGAGAATTAACTAAGTAATTGAAGAGGAAATGTAGGTCAAGGTCAAATATAGATCAGGGGTTATTGATGTACATCCCTATGAGAAAAGGTTGTGCAAGTATGGTGTTTGTATGCACAATAGTATTCCATGTACAAGCTTGACTAAAAACCTTAACCAAGGTTGACTAAAAACCTTAACCAAGGGGAATTAACTAGGTAATTCAAGGTTAAATGTAGGTCAATGTGAAATATAGGTCAGGGGTTGTTGATGTACATCACTAGGAAATGTAGGTCAAGGTCAAATATAGATCAAGGGTTACTGATGTACATCCCTAGGAGATGAAGTTGTCCAAGTATGGTGGGTGTAGGGCCAGGAGTATTCCATATACAAGCTTGACTAAAAACCTTAACCAAGGTTGACTAAAAACCTTAACCAAGGGGAATTAAGTAAGTAATTGAAGAGGAAATGTAGGTCAAGGTCAAATATAGATCAGGGGTTATTGATGTACATCGCTATGAGAAAAGGTTGTCCAAGTATGGTGTCTGTATGCACAATAGTATTCCATGTACAAGCTTGACTAAAAACCTTAACCAAGGTTGACTAAAAACCTTAACCAAGGGGAATTAACTAAGTAATTCAAGAGGAAATGTAGGTCAAGGTCAAATATAGATCAGGGGTTATTGATGTACATCACTAGGAGATGACGTTGTGCAAGTATGGTGGGTGTAGGGCCAGTAGTATTCCATATACAAGGTTTACTAAAAACCTTAACCAAGGCGTGACGGTGACGCCGACGCCGACGCCGACGCCGACGCCGACGCCGGGGTGACAACATAAGCTGTACTTATTCTTCGAATAGTCGAGCTAACAATGGTAACTTTGTGATGGACGGGATGGACGGGGCAGGATAAACGGATGGACAAGGGTAACACTTTCGTGCTGGGACATAACAAAATGAATACAAATTTCTAAGTCATTTGGCCTTGATCCTGAACACAGGGGCCGCATGGGTGGACTGTGGAATATAACCACTGATGATGATACACAAGTATATGAAGATTCCAGCCAATCTCACTTAGGGTTACAGAGATATAGCAGATAGAAATATGCGGTAAAGTTTTTAGTTAAGTCATTGACCTGGAACACAGGGCTGTGTGGGTGGGCTATAGATTGAACAAAAGGATGATAACAAATATTAATAAGTACATGTATATGTAGTTTCAAGCCAATCCGATGAAGGTTGCAGAGATATAACAAGGTGTATGATCACGTGGTACTAACAACAACAACAACAAGTACTGAAACTTCCAGAATCCATCTGATTCAAAGTACGTATTCTTTTATAGTGTCCTTATTACGTAACGGATTTTTATGAAATATGGCGCATCAAACGCGTCTTGTGAAGCTGTTTTTGGTGATCTCTGTACGTTAGCCCAAACTTATGTCGTTTTTGCGAAGAACTGATTTCCGTGTCGATTCTTCGCAAAAACGACATAAGTCTGTGCCGAACTCCCTGGATGACCAAATACAGCCCATGAAGACGCGTTTGCTGCACCATATTTCATCAAAATCCGTTTCATATTAAGGAAAATATCAAATAATACTTACTTTGGAGTGGGCAAGATTTCAACATTTTTAGCCACTGTTGTTGTTGTTATCACCAGGTGATCATGCACCTTGTATAACAGAAAACCAAAAACTTATAACGCAAATTTTGCAAAACTTTAACAAATATTTCTAAGTAATGGGTGGGTTATGGAATGAAAATATAGATGGTGATAAACAGGAATATGAAGTTTCACGTCAATTGGACTTAGGGTTGCAGAAATAATAGGTAGTTAAAAACTTTAACATAAGCTTAGTTATTTGAACTTGACCCTGGGCATGTGGGCCACATGGGTGGGATATGGATGGATGGATATGAAATGAAGATATTGATCAAGATAAACAAGTATGTGAAGGATGAAGTCACAGACATGGGGTTGCAAAGATAATAGGTACCAGAAAACTTGAGCCGGCTCATCTGGGTCTACATTGTTTGCAAACGTTATGATAGAGGTCAGGCCCGTACGCAGAGGGGGTGCGACGGGTGTGTACGCACCCCCCTTAACCCTTTTACTCTTAACCCGCATGCCTGTATAGTGGTATTGGCAAACAGTGTAGATCCAGATGAGCCGGCTCGTAACAAGCCGTCTCATCAGGATCTGCACTTCTTGCAATTAATTTTCATAATTTTGAGAACAAAAACACCCCATGTTCATAAATGGACTGGTCTGAAAATCATTTTGTGATGATTTAGATTGGTTGCGAAATTAACAAATAGAAATCCATTCCAGTTACTTAGCGGTGAACGGGTTAATCAGCCGAGGTCTGTCCGTGGATGTGCAAAAAACAATGTTTAGCCCTTCGCGCCGTCGATAACGCACCCCCCTAAAATAATTACTGCGTCAGGCCTGGAGGTGTGTAGTGAAGCATAATCATACAGCTATTATGTAGGATCCTTTTTTTTTCAGCAGAGGGCCATTATGTGACGAGTCGCATCAAAATGGGGCGTATTGAGATGCCAGCCAATGTGACCACAGATCAGCCTACACGGTCTGATCACGATCTACACTCGCTGTCATGCTTGAGGAAACATTCCTGGTGCCAGGTTACATAAAATACTGGTCTCTTACATCATCGGTGCAAAACAGACCAGGTGAAACGTACGACAAATGAGTATTTGAATTTTCTGGAGCTCCATTCTTTTTTGGTTTCAAAAATATTTACTTTTGTATGTTATGGTTAAACAATGCTTGGCCATATTTTATCTTTGTTTTTATTATGTTATTAAATATCATGTGCGCAATGTAATAAAATTGACTCCGAAACCTGGCTAGATAGCTTGGAAATGATCTAACTAAGAAAACAAGTTAAATTTTGAAAATCGGTCCACTATTTCTTTTACATGGGGAAATTGTTTTATTCTCAATAAAATAAATATTTGACCAAATTTCATAAAATAAAAAGGCTCATTTTTTAATTTTGCTTTACTTTAATATTAACGAAATGTTTTGCATTGTTTAGATAGCCGTAAAATTTGGACAGGTTTCGTGAAACAGACAGTAATGCTTGTGATTGGGTCCTACTGTTGAACAAGTTTAGTTGGCTACTCTCGCTCATTTGTCTATTGAAAGGTCCCAATCAATTACCGGTATGCATTTATGCATTTATTATTTAGAATTTATTCAACTACCATTTTGAAATACCGGATTTATTCCCCCCCCCACCCCCACCCCCCCCCCCCCGCATTTATTATTTTAGAATTTATTCAACTACCATTTTTGAAATACCGGATTTATTCCGTCCCACCCCCAGCCCCCCCCCCCCCCCCACCCTCCCCGAGTGCGGAGCACGAGTTTCTTTGCTGGATTTAGACATGTCAAGGGAAACAAATCCAGTATTTCAAAATGGTAGTGAAAATATATATTACATGCTCTTGGAAAAATGTGAAATTTGCTCTTAGACCAGCTTATAACATTGTCAAAATTGACGGTTTTGCCGTTACCGTATGAATTGTTTCTTCGCCGGAAATGACATCAAAACTTGACGTCAAATACGTCTTGCGAACGTCTAGGAGGAAACAAACCCTTCAAGGAAATAAATCCCTCCAGAATCACGATAAATCACTGGGTAGCATGTAATAATCAGAGCTTACCTGGTTAAACAAATAAATAAAGCGAGTACATTGTGAGTGTTCAAATGTTTCCACTACATGTATTCTTACCTGGTTAAACAAATAAATAAAGCGAGTACATTGTGAGGGTTCAAATGTTTCCACTACATGTATTCTTACCTGGTGGTTGAGGAGAAAATATCTCACGGTGGAGTACAGTTTACCATGTCTGTGCTTGACGATCAACTCACACCATTTATGCTGTACCTGCAAACATATTACAGTAGAAAGTCTACACACCAGTAGCCTATTTCACCAACATTGCAAAGTATACTTTTCTAGCAAAGTATACTTTGAGGGAGTAATCATTTATTTTTCATGAAATGCATTATTTCATATAGAACAAACAAATGCATATATTTCATGATTAAACATATGTAGAATTATTATACTGAATTTATTACATTATCACAGCCAAATTGGCTGTGATAATGTAATAAATTCAGTATAATAACAAGAAACGAGGCAAAGCCACGAAGGCCAGGTTTTTTCCAACGTATGCCAAAATGCCGACGATATCGCTCTTTCTGCAAGCGGGTGCGACAATGATGATAAACACCCATGTGAAGTATCAAGGTAATGGGTGAAGCAGTTGCAGAGATATAGTACACGAAAAAACTTTAACAAAAAAATTCAAAGTAATTTGACCTTGACATTGGGCACAGGGGCCGCACGGTTGGGGGGTAGAATGAAAATATGGATGATGATAAACACCCATGTGAAGTTTCAAGGTAATGGGCGAAGCAGTTGCAGAGATATAGTATAACGAAAAACTTTTAACCAAAAAACTTTAATCAGATGTACGTTAAAAAGTTAACGTTGAAAATGGCTAAGTCAATTACGTAGAAATAATAGGTGAAAGTAAAAAAAATGGTCACATGTTGGATAGTTTTATGTAGTAGGCACACCTTGGTTATGAAGCTGTGAAAGTTTGGTTGTCCTAGGTGGTACAGTACCAAAGAAATGGACTTAAACACGAAAACTTAACATTGTAAACGCGAAAACTTAACATTGAAAATGGCTAAGTCGACTGCGCGGAAAAAATGGGTCAAGTTAAAAACAAGAAACGAGGCAAAGCCACGAAGGCCAGGTTTTTTCCAAGCATAGACACTTGGATAACATAATTATACCCACTTTTTGTAGACTAGATGGCCGTGGCCTGCATGTCGCGCCTTGGGGCGAGGCATGGACACTAAAGAAATAGATTATAGTAGATGGAAAAACATTAAGGAAAAATTTTTAATCGGACACACGGACGTACAGACGGAAGGACAGACGTATGCCAAAATGCCGACGATATCGCGCTTTCCGTAAGCGGGTGCGACAATGATGATAAACACCCATGTGAAGTATCAAGGTAATGGGTGAAGCAATTCCAGAGATATAGTACACGAAAAAACTTTAACAAAAAAATTCAAAGTAATTTGACCTTGACATTGGGCACAGGGGCCGCACGGTTGTGGGTTAGAATGAAAATATGGATGATGATAAACACCCATGTGAAGTTTCAAGGTTTCAAGGTAATTGGCGAAGCAGTTGCAGAGATATAGTATCTTTACTTTAACCAGACGTACGTTAAAAAGTTAACGTTGAAAATGGCTAAGTCAATTACGTAGAAATAATAGGTCGCATGTTGGATAGTTGTATGTGGTAGGCACCCCTTGGTGATGAAGCTGTGAAAGTTTGGTGGTCCTAGGTGGCACAGTACCAAAGAAATGGACTTAAACACGAAAACTTAACATTGCAAACGCGAAAACTTAACATTGAAAATGGCTAAGTCGACTGCGCGGAAAAAATGGGTCAAGTTAAAAAAAAAGAAACATGTTAGATAGTGATATGTGGTGGGCACCCCTTGATTATGAAGCTGTGAAAGTTTGGTGGTCCTAGGTGGTACAGTACCAGAGAAATGGACTTAAACACGAAAACTTAACATTGAAAACGCGAAACCTTAACATTGAAAATGGCTAAGTCGACTGCGCGGAAAAAATGGGTGAAGTTAAAAAAAAAGTAACATGTTGGACAGTGATATGTGGTGGGCACCCCTTGATTATGAAGCTGTGAAAGTTTGGTGGTCCTAGGTGGTACAGTACCAAAGAAATGGACTCAAACACGAAAACTTAACATTGATTGTGGACGCTGCCCGCCGCCTGCCCGCCCGCCGCCCGCCGCCCGCCCGGCTTTCGCCAATCCAATAGCCTGGATTTTTTTTCCAAACACCTGGCTAAAAAATAACATGTTGGATAGTAATATGTGGTGGGCACCCCTTGATTATGAAGCTGTGAAAGTTTGGTGGTCCTAGGTAGTACAGTAACAAAGAAATGGACTCAAACACGAAAACTTAACATTGTAAACGCGAAAATTTAACATTGAAAATGGCTAAGTCGACTGCGCGGAAAAAATGGGTCAAGTTAAAAAAAAAAGAAACATGTTAGATAGTGATATGTGGTGGGCACCCCTTGATTATGAAGCTGTGAAAGTTTGGTGGTCCTAGGTGGTACAGTAACAAAGAAATGGACTCAAACACGAAAACTTAACATTGTAAACGCGAAAATTTAACATTGAAAATGGCTAAGACGACTGCGCGGAAAAAATGGGTCAAGTTAAAAAAAAAGAAACATGTTAGATAGTGATATGTGGTGGGCGCCCCTTGATTATGAAGCTGTGAAAGTTTGGTGTTCCTAGGTGGTACAGTACCAGAGAAATGGACTTAAACACGAAAACTTAACATTGAAAACGCGAAAACTTAACATTGAAAATGGCTAAGTCGACTGCGCGGAAAAAATGGGTCAAGTTAAAAAAAAAGTAACATGTTGGATAGTGATATGTGGTGGGCACCCCTTGATTATGAAGCTGTGAAAGTTTGGTGGTCCTAGGTGGTACAGTACCAAAGAAATGGACTCAAACACGAAAACTTAACATTGATTGTGGACGCTGCCCGCCCGCCCGCCGCCTGCCCGCCCGCCGCACGCCCGGCTTTCGCCAATCCAATAGCCTGGATTTTTTTTCAAAAAACCTGGCTAAAAAATAACATGTTGGATAGTAATATGTGGTGGGCACCCCTTGATTATGAAGCTGTGAAAGTTTGGTGGTCCTAGGTGGTACAGTAACAAAGAAATGGACTCAAACACGAAAACTTAACATTGTAAACGCGAAAACTTAACATTGAAAATGGCTAAGTCGATTGCGCGGAAAAAATGGGTCAAGTTAAAAAAAAAAGTAACATGTTGGATAGTAATATGTGGTGGGCACCCCTTGATTATGAAGCTGTGAAAGTTTGTGGTCCTAGGTGGTACAGTAACAAAGAAATGGACTCAAACACGAAAACTTAACATTGATTGTGGATGCCGCCCGCCCGCCCGCTGCCCGCCCGCCGCCCGCCCGCCCGGCTTTCGCCAATCCAATAGCCTGAATTTTTTTCTCAAAAAACCTGGCTAAAAATTAATAAATTGATCCTAAAATTGAAAATTTCTCCCTCAAAGTATACTTTGCTAGGAAAGTATACTTTGCGAAAACATGCAAGTGGCTGTGCCTGGTGAAATGGGGCTGATGGGATTGCGACCAGTGAAGATCCAGCATTCGCACAGGTGATCAGAATCTTCACTGTTCGTGATTCCATCAGTGAAACACCCTTCATGCTTCTGAGAAGCAGTATAGATTGTTATCCTGCTACAGGAGTGTGCTACTTGATCAGGAGCTACACTGGTCACAAAATCACCCATTTCTCCCGTCACAGCCACAAATGTGAATAATTTGATGTATTTCAATCTTATTATAGCAGTGGTGACCTTGGGCGAATGAAGCCTGCCTTTAACAGGTATGTATGCACAGTTAATGAAGATATTCCCAGCAGTAAAAAACTCCAAACAATGATTTTCTGCCCGCCGCTCGCCTACCCGACTCTCTGATTGACAATGCGACTTTCTTTCCGACAAAATTGGTCTTATGTTCGTTCTTGACCCATGTAGATTCAGATCTGCCTGCACACATTATAGTTGATGATGACTTTTATACTACAGTCGAACCTCCCTGGCCACCTCTCTACAACAACACCCTCTCTGTAACGGCCGCTATTTTATCTCCCAAATGGATGATTTCCTCTACATGTAACCCTTAGACTGCTGAACATGAAAATTGTCGACTGCTGTTGCTTTTGCCTTCTTTATCAATAAAAACATGTTTTGACAGCACTTTAGAATCATTTCCATTGGAAATGATTCTAAAATGCTGTCAAAGCATGTATTTGATGAGAATTATCGACGAAAGTAAATAAACAGCAGACAAAGTTTAATTCAGCGTTAACCTCCCTATGACAGCCACCTCTCTACAACAGCCAGTTTTCCGTCTTCCCATGAGTGGCTGTTGTAGAGAGGTTGCACTGTACATATTTCACTGACTAAATGGTGAAGACCCTTATCAGGCTGTCCCAAAGTTTATATACAGTAGATGGACAGAGGTAATTTCCAGAAAGTTAAAATTCCATAGACTTACATGTATTTCCATCTTTACTCTCAAATATGTAGCACAGGCAGTATATACTTTACCAATATGAACGAAATATAAAGTGTTTGAAAGAAAATAGATTTATGCAGAATATGAGCTGATTATCACAAGCAGTATACATGTACATTTTTTTAAATATGGCGTAATTATTTGAAATCACTTTTCAAGGGACGTCACCGGATGTTTAACTGCATGCATCTTGTAAACTATTTTGAATATTGAATACACATATGAATCAAATTCTGTGCAAATCTGTTGGCTACTCAATGCATTTTATTTCATTAAAATCTGTACAGAATATTTGAAGTAACTTGCCAACAAGCACAGTTACAAATACATGTAAGTCTATCGGATTTCAATGGGTGGGAAATTACTTCTGTCCAACATCTGTACTGTATACTTGAAAATATACTTACATCGGCATTATGATCACCAAAGCAACATGACTTCTTCTTAGTGGGGTCAAGGTCATAATATGTATTTATAGCATTCAGTAGATCTAGGTGAGCCTTTTCCAGTTGCAGTAATTCATCCAAAAACAGCAGCAACTGTACTGCATCAAACTGTAACAGAAAACAGAATACAGGGATTAAGTCGCGGATTAAGTCAGTAAGTCACGGATGAACACATACTTCATCGATTGATTGAATGAGAGTTTTATGTCCATTAAAGAACATGGGGGTCGTTTCACTAAACTTCGTACAACTAAAATGTTCGAAAGTGTAAAATTATGATTACACATGATCTGCACGGTTCGCCATTCCATCCATGAAAACTCTTCAGTCACAGCCACATATGAACACTCCACAGTCACAGCCACATATGAACATAAAAGCCTGGGGCCGATTCACTAAACTTTGTACGACTAAAATGTTCGTAAGTGCAAAATTATGATAGTTTGTAAATTTCAAATTAACAGTGTTTTCTTGTAAACAATTATTGGATTTACATTTATTGAACATTGCCTATGCTTAATAAATGTAAATCCATCAATTGAAATTTTCAGACGATCCTAAATTTGCATTTACAAACATTTTAGTTGTACGAAGTTTAGTGAAACGGCCCCCTGTGTCTTGAGTGATGGTGACTGGAGAAATGGTGCTTATAGCAATTATCATCAGTGGAGACCCAGAAATGCACCTTACAGTGCTTGAATCCAAAGTATATCCTGATGATGTTGCACAGTCACATTGTCATATTGTCTACACGATCTAAATATCAGGCATGAAAGTGGAACACTATCCCCAATCCTGTAAATTTATTTGAGCAGCGGATTGCTAGGGGGGTCTGGGGGCATGCACCCCCAAAATTTTTTTTCAATTCTAGATGCTCTGTGCTTCATTCTGAGGTATATTTAGCATTAAATAGATCACATTTTCCCTTGAAAAATATGCTATAATTAGGAAAAATTGGCAATATAATCCATTTCAATTTAAAATAATACTTGCAACAAGAAGTCAGTACATGCATAACAGGGATTCCGCTGGGGAAAATAAAAGAATCGCCACCTAAAAAAAATTGTAATTTTTTATCACCATTCTCAACGGATTTACAAGACTCACAAAAGTGGTTCCTGGGACCTCAAATCCGGATTTCCGGATTAATCCGGAAATTTCCCATGCCTGAAAAATGCTACCAGACTGATGCATAATTGAGACACGCCATGTGACTTTGTACCTTCGGACATCTGCGTAATTTCATGAATTACGTTTACAAAATTTACAATATTTTACGTAAATGGCGTCAAAAGTTGACAAAATTTTCAAAGTACATTTTTCAAAGTAATTTTATAAACATATTTAATGAAATTACGCAGATGTCTGAAGGTACGAAATCACATGGCGTGTCTCATGTCACATTTGTTAGCTCTGTCCTGGTTTGCAATTGATTTCAGGTTTGCTGTCCAACACATACTAGTTTGATTGATCGGTATTTTACATCCATTCAGTAGCCAGGTCATACACAGACAGGACTGTATGGAGGCAGCACGACACTATCAGCCCTGCGAGACAGTGTCCTGATCAAATGCCAGGTACCAATACTACACTGGATCACATAGCGCCAGACGTGATTCCCAGTAAAATTCACTATTAAGATATGAATCCTTAAGGATGGATTTGATACAAAAGTCAAGGTCACCATGGTGATGGTCAAGGTCACCGGAATGAATAGCTATCAATGTGAAGAAGCTATTTATGAAGCTTGGTAAAGATATGACGGATCAGTAGATATTCAACATTTGGACGTATGTCCATAATAGTTGACACCAGGATGAAGGTCAGCCAAATTGCACTGGTAGATATCCATCAATGTGAAAAGCTATTGATGAAGTTAATAAGATATAAGAGATATAAAAGATAATCCGACTAATGGAGCAAGAGATATTCAACATTTGGATGTACGTCCAAAATGATTTACATGAAGCTCAAGAACACCAACGTGAAGGTCAATGTCACCTGAATGACACTGGATGGATAGCTACGAATGTGAGGAAGCTATTGATGAAGTTTGGTCCGACTATAGATATTCAACATTTGGACATAATTCCAAAATTGTAACAACAAAGTCAAGGTCACCATGGTCACGGTCACCCAAATGACTGGTTGGATAGCCATCAATGTGACAAAGCTATTTATGAGGTTTTGTAAGGATCCGACTAATGGATCAGGAGCTATTCAACATTTGGACATACGTCCAAAAATTGAAAATTGTTGACACCAATGTCAAGGTCACCATGGTCGAGGTCACACGATTGACACTGGGTGGATAGCCATCAATGTGAGGCAGCCATCAATGAAGTTTGGTAAGTGTCCGACTACCGGAACAGGAGGTATTCAAGATTTGGACGTATGTACAAAATCATTGATACAAACGTTAAGGTCACCAAGGTGAACCTGAAGGTCACCCGAATGACATTAGTTGGATAGCCAACAATGTGAGAAACCTATTGATGAAAGTTGGTAAGGATCCAACTAATGGATCGGGAGGTATGCAACATTTGAATGTACATCCACAATTATTGGCACAAAGGTTGTCACAAAGGTTAAGGTGAAGGTCATCCGAATGACACTGAATGGACAATGTGACAATGGACAATGCTATCAATGTGAGGAAGCTATTGATGAAGATTGGTAATAATCTGACTAACAAATGCAAAATGTGGACATTGTCCAAAATTGTTGACGACGCCGCCAGAATTGTGATTGCTATTTCTTGCCCACCATGTGCCCCGAGACAAGGATATCCGTATAGACACGCCGATGTTAGATTTCCTTGTCTCACTATACACATGCTTGTTCACATCTAGCAACGATACATTTTCTAAAAGGGCAAGATTACGGCTAATGTGTCTTACAAATACCCCGTCAAATAATGAATATGGTTGATGTCTATTATTTTCAATGATTTATCAACACGTCATAGCGTCATGACATCGTTTTAATATTGATGACGTCAGCAATGTGCGACATACTTTTTGGAGTTGCCAGGGCTACTCTAAGGCGATCCATTGAACTGGCATTAGCGTCCATTTGTTAACATGGCGAACACGTTGGGCTTGTCATAAGTCGCATAAATTCAGCACATAACAAGTTGAGTCTTATTCTGGGTCAGATAACAATTTTGAGATTTGCAAATATGCGCTATATAGGGGCGAGAAAAAGTATCCATCATAGGTACTGGTGCAGGACAAGGATATTCCACCCTCGTGATCAGAATATGTAGTCTGACACTCGGGTGGAATATCTCTGCCCCACGCCGGTGCCTATGATGGATACACTTTTTCTCGTTTTCCACTATCAGGAGTGAGACAAAATTCATGCTGATGAGCTGGCTACACCATTTGAAGGTTAAACAGCGAGTGAGGGCTGGCAAACATTATAGGCATTTTAAATAAATTCATCGAGAAAATGTGTTTATTTTCCGTTTTCTTAAGAATTATTTTAACTGTGCCTGACGGTTACGGAAAGTAGTTTGGCATGGAGTTTACTGGGATATAAATTTTGGACAGAGACTTGCTACGGACCAATCAAATGTTAGGGAATTGTGTAAATATTTTTGTGCTGGAATTATTGGCTAATACCTTAATGAAACTCAAAGATGAGGCAGGCTCCAACTTCCGTCGCTTCCTCCAATGCAGCTTCTGGTAGTTTTTACTGAATATTTTTATTTCTCTAACCTGTCGAGAAAATTAGAAACAACATTTGCATGATAATTAAGCAATTGTTACATCATAAATCATTACCTGATAAAGAAATAAACAGAATGCTCCATATTATAATGGGGCCATCCCGTCACCCCGCCCTCCCCTGACAGTTCTCTCAGGGGGATTTAGATGCACCTTGGCTGTTACATGTGAGGGCTTTAGAATTAAAATGGATGAAGCTAAATCTAGAATCAATACTAGAAATGTGGTCTGTTGACGCACTTAAGGTCCCTATAGGTGATTTGAGAAACTGTTACAACTAGATTGGTCAGTAAGTGAGGCACGGAACACGGATGTCCCACATATCGCTTTGATATCGCTTTGATAGCAAACTTCCAAGTCCAAAAATGGGAGATAATCCATGGTTCAGTGTCAAAGCAAAAATAGAAATTCACTTTGTGCACCTACACACCATAAAGAAGCTACATACCAAGCATCAAGCCTCCAGCTATTACGGTTTAGAAGTTTTACAAGTTACAAGGCAAAATGGTGAAATTATAAGTCCAAAAGGGGGAGCTAATCCATGACTCGGGGGTCGAATAAAAATTCAAAATAAAGTGTGCGCATCTACTCATCATAAGGAAGCTACATACCAAGTTTCAGGTCTGTAGCTAGTACGGTTTAAAAGTTATACGAGTTACAAAGTTGGTGTCAGACGGACGGAAGGACGGACGGACAAGGGTAACACTAAATGCCTCCTCCACAATCCATTAAATGCAATAATAGTCCATTTGCCGTCCTTATGAATTACATGTCTATAGTACAAGGTTTTTTGGTGGATTTACATTCCTATGGGTGCCTTGGAGCAAATCAGCTTGGTTGTCCTCTTGACAACCTTGGGCAACTTTTTTAATATGCAAATTAGTTGCCGCCATTAGCGGAAAAAATATTTCCTATTATATCTCTACAACTATACACTACAACTTCACACACATGGTGTCCATACCTATGTTTTCATGGTCAATGATGACACTGGTGGAATTTATACAGTGATTACATGTATATATTGTCTTATTATGCAAATTGGTTGCCGCCATTACCGAAAATCATATTTTCTTTTATAGCTCTGCAACCGTGTATGATAAATTCACGAAAATGGGTTTCAGACCCATGTTTTCCTGGTCTAGGATTTCAATACATGTATTTATAAAGTGACTGCGTGCAAATATTTCAAATATATTTTATTTATTTTTGGCAGTTTGGATTCTTTCTGCGAGGATTATTAGTGGCCGCCAATACATAAAACCCAACTTTCACAGCTCTGTAGCGGGTGGTTAGTTGGATGCATGCCAAGGGTAATTTAACGATGGGGTTCATCCTTTCCGGAATATCAGGCTACCTGTTTATGTATGTGAGAGTTTGTTATACCCCTTATAAGAGTAGTAGGATTATGGCTAATCCTATTAATTTTAGGGGATGGGGCTAAGTGATTCTGGTGTGGTGAAGACCTGGCACCAGCTCAGGTTATTCTAATTTCAGGCCCGAATATGTGTGTTTCTTGATGTAAATATTCAGTTCTGATTTTGAGATGTTCCCCCTTTCTTACAGTTGAAATACGGGATTCGACCCCGTTGACCCGTCTGTATATGATCTCGCTGTTGAACAGATATATGAGAAGAGTGTAGACTCTGTTGTTCGGCAGATCAGGAGTGAGGCTCGAGCCGTACAGTACAGTAATGCGAATTATGATCTGAAAGAATTCACATACAATAACACACTGAAACAGACCAGCTCAACACTGCTGAACATAGTCTCAGAATTAGTTTCCTGTTCCACTGTGGCACATAAGTCTCTTAGCCTAGCTCAAGCTGTACAAGATCACATCACCGGCACTAGGAACCAGACAACGCTGGACATGGCAGTGAAGCTTCATGACAGACATGGCACTTCCGAGATGATCAAACTTCTACAGGATCACAGATTCCTAGTATCATATGATGAGGTGATAAGGTTTCACAAATCAGCTGCCAAATTCGTGGGTGACAGCGGTGGTGATCTACATCAGGCAATGGGTTTGATGAGTAGTGTGTGGCCAATCTTCAGGTGGTTTGCCAATAATTATCTTCTAGTTTAATCTCCCAATGTACGTAGAGAGACACATGTCATGGCTCAGGAATTCCAACAGCATCCCGCTGGCATCGTATAACTGGGTAGTGCTAGCGATCGACCTGGATATATGAATCTTGTGATCCCGCGACTGCGGAATACCGTTGCACAATCTCTTAGGACCAATATAGCCAGTATGTGTCATTTCAACACTATACTGGCACAATGAAGGTTAACCCTTCTGCAATTTATATTTCTTCAGGAATCACGTACACGAATGCATGTGCCAGGGTTGAGAGTTTATTTGCTGCAGAGCTCAAGGACGCCCAGTGGCCGAATTCACTTTCATCAGACCATAGCTTGGATTGGTATGGCTTAAACAACCAATTGTCCAGGGACCAAGTGACACCCGCAACAAAGCCAGCGACTGTGTACCTGATGGGCCTACTCATACATGCATCACCAGCTCACCCTGATACCGTCATCACATCACTGCTATACATGAAGAAAACCATATGTGACCTAGGCATGACGTATGCAAATATTTCCATTGATATTCAATTGTACATGGTTGCCCGACAGATCAAGTGGCATGGTGGGAGCCGACTAGGTTTGACGATGTGAATCTTCGTCCAGGGGCAATGCACATTATTATGTATGTTTTGGGTTGCATTGGGACACTGGTGAAGGGGTCTGGTTTGGATGTTCTAGTTAGTGCAGCATTCGCTGGTCTGCCGGTGATTATAAATGGGAATGTATGGGTGCGTGCCAATAGGGTATTCCGCATCGTGACGACTGCCCTGCTGTAATACTGTCTCCAAAACGGTGAAAAAAACTTCAATGAGTATGTAGAAGGAGTACGACATCATCCAACATGGAGATATCATCGCTGGAGCGCATGTATTGGAATTCAGTATCCAGTGACCGGTTTGGAGAACAAACTGCTACCGGGACGGGAAATGGTGGTCTGAAGGGCCTGACGCTGTCACCTGAGGTGTTCTTTGAATGGATTGATTCATTCCCGATCTCAGTGTATCTTTCTGATGCTATGGAACAGTCGTACTCCGATGAAGTGCACTGCTCATCATCACCAAGCAAGCATAAAGAGGAAGGTGATAAGAGACGAAAGCTGAACAGTGACGATCGGCAGCGGATTGCCACAGAACTAACAAGGCATTCCCATCTGTTGAAAGTCAAGAGTGACGTCCTCTACAGCATTGTCGATGATCAGGTAGCTCACAAAGATGTAAATGTGGAAGATGCACTAGTCATTGGAGCGAAAATGGCCACATCCTTTCGCAACTCTCTGTTGTTTCACTTCCATGCCAAGATATACAGTCAAGTCAAGTCGATGGAGTACCTTAAGAGAGTCGTGAATGTTGGTGGCAAAACTGTATTCGACCTAGAGTCCATCTTCATCCGTCTTTTGTTGGTCGAGCAATAACGACAGTTGCAACTGGAACCCATTTTCCAGTACGAGTTGTATGCTGTTCCACCTTCTATCATCGACGAGTATGGCTGCTTGAGGAAAGGAAACAAATATTCACTCGCCAATCATCTCGGTATACCACAACTTGGAGATCCAGATCCGGACATCGTCATCGTGAATGCACAATAACTTTTCTTACACATCGTCTGGCCACACGGATGAGTGGTATCCGTCATCGTTGTGAGCATTAAGCGCCGCCTCTCGATTTACCCTACTTCCACCGAGAAGATATTGGTCTTTGACAAATACAACGATAGCTCAGCCAAAGATCACGAGCGGCTGCGACATGCATGTGATGGTTTTACTGACTATAATCTGACCATCAACAGGCCCTTACTCAATCGTGATGCCATTCTAAAGAATAAGCACAACAAGCGTGAACGCACCCACGTGATATCCATACTCAATCTGGGTGATCACATATCCATAGATTATCGGGATGACAGCAGCTTTGCACACGATGAGGCAATCTTCTGAAATGGACATGGCTGCGGTCCGGATCCTCAGCGATGATACAGATGTATTTGTGCTACTGGTCTGCTGGGTCTGGAAGCTGCAACTACTTCCTAGCCGTAGTGTCCAGATAGAACACTGGAATGGTGTGGTGATCGACATCAATGCGACATGTATACATATGGGATATAAGTGTCTGCAGCTACTGGGCATGCATGCGCTTAGCGGCTGTGACACTGTATCATACCCATTCAGCTAGGCCATGGTCAGTGCCTTGACGAATTTCCAGGATTGTTTGATGTACTGGGTAAAGCAAACGCCACTAATATTGCTCTCCTAGAAACAGGTAAGCTGTTCTTCGCAGCTATGAATGGTTAGCAAACAGGAATCTCAATGGGTGCGGCACGCTACCATATATATACCAAGAAGAAAGTGAAGCCAATGAGCATCATGGCATTGCCTCCGACATCCTGCTTCACCATATGTTAGGAATGATGTTGTTGTGAAAGGCGGCTGATAAACAGAGGATTGTAGCTTCCACAGACACCAGATGTCGTTACCATCTATTGCGTGTTATACAGCTGGCGATGGATGTTGCAATATGTGCACTATAAAAGAAGATGGGATGGGAGGTGCACATCAGATAGATACCGATGCTGTGGATGAGGATGTGGAGGATGTGGATGAGCTTGCAATTGTAATTATGGCACGTGTACAGCGGTGGCTACGGAGTCTTGAATAAGGCACTACTGTGAGTGCACTCCTGGACCAGCAGTGTATATATAGTCCATGAGAATGCACAACACTAATAATACTATACTAATATTAGCATCTCATTTACATAAAGGCAACACACATACATGCCATCACTTTGTAAATGCATTTATTGTAATCCTCGACCATGAAAACATATGTATTGAAACTATTTCTGAGAAATTATCCCACATAGTAGCACGGCTATCTAAACAACAAGGTTTTTCGGTAATGGCGACAACTAATTTCCATAAAGAGAAAGCGTATGCATGTAACAACTTTATAAATGCCAAAATCGTAATCCTTGACCATGACAATATAGGTAGACACCATTTTTGTGAATTTATAGTGCATAGCTATTGACCTATGACAGGAAATAGGTTTTCCGGTAATGGCGGCAACTAATTTACAGACTGAAAAAGTTGCCCAAGGTCGTCAAGAGGACAACCAAGCTGAATTGTTTCAAGACACCCGTGTGAATGTAAAGCCATCAAAAAACCTTGTACTATAGACAATTCATAGGTCTGGTAGAGTGGCAAATGGACTATAAGAATCATACTCTGCATTAGCTATATTTAATATAAAGTATACGTTACCAGTGTATACACCTGCTGGGCGAGGGTGTTGCTGCTGCCTACAACTTGGAGGTCAGTTATGGCCTGAAACACCATGACAACATTGTGACTCAATGCGGACCAACTATGCTATAAATTAATTCTATATTATGAAAATAATCAGCCCTAAAATGAATTAGTGGAGCAATTTTTCAAAATCAACTGCTCATGCTTCATGTAAATGTTTGACTGAATTTCATTAAATACACAAGAGGCCCAAATGGGCTTGTATCGCTCACCTGAAATTAATAAAGTAAATACAAGACTAACTGTCGATTATATATACATGTACCATCAATATTTGTCTGCAAGTTCAGAAAAAGTAATTTGAATAATTGGTCAGGTTGTCTCAAAATATGAACAGTCCATGGGGGCTTAACAGTTCACATGGGGGAGAATGGGCCAGTTTTGCATTTCAAGCCCAAACAAAGAAAACAATTTATAAATAAAAAATATAAGATCATAAATCATCATAAGATCTACCACCTCTGAAGGTGGGCGACTAAACTAATACGTTTGAAATTAAGGGTCTTACTAAAGTGATTTCTTATGCACCTTTTGACCCTTAGGCAGCCATCTTGGATGCCGTAATCATTCGATATTGACAAAAAATGCACCAGAGTGATCGTCTCCTCGATACCTTCAAATTGATATATAACATGACCATTTCGTCAAATCTGAAATTGACCCCTACTTTACCCCCAGGCACGCCCATTTTTGATCCCGGGGTCATCATTTTAACAAATCTGAAAGAGCATTGACTATAAATCATTTCTGCCAAGTTTCATCGAAATTGGTCTGGCGGTTCATTATGCAACGCCATCTATTTTAACAAATATGTAAAAGGGCCTCACTGCGGACCATAACTGTGACCAGAGAAGTTGCTTGAAATCTATCATTTTACTTAATTTTCTATGGCGACCATCTTGGATTACTAGACAACCTCTATTTTAATAAATGTGAAAGGCTTCATCCACAGACCATAACTGTGACATTTGACCAGAATCGGCCATACGCTTCATGAGATCTACATTAAAAGGATGACCTTTTGGCGACCATCTTGAATGACATAATAATCCAATTTTTCGACAAAAAATGCTTCAGACTGATTGTCTCCTCGATATCTTCGATTTGATATATAACAAGACCATATTTGGTCAAATGTGAAATTTGATCCCTACGGTACTTGACCCCCCGGGCCCCAGTAATTTTTGATCCCAGGGTCATCATTTTAACAAATCTGAAAGAGCATTGGCTATTAATCATTCCTGCAAAGTTTCGTCGAAATCGGTCTGGTGGTTCGTGAGAAGATTTTTTAAGAATTTGACCTACTTTTCTATGGTGGCCATCTTGGATATGTTACAACGTCCATTTTAACAAATTCGAAAATGATTAACTCATAGACCATCTCCATGAAGTTTGGCCAACATCGGCCAAGTAGTTCAGAAGAAGAAGAGGTCGGAAAAGTATTGACACAGGACGAAAAGCAGTCACAATAGCTCACTTCGGCTCAGGTAAGCTAAAACTATGTAGACCAGGGCCTGTGATTGATAAACTTACTGAGTATCTACACGTACTGCATTATCAAGCTGGAAATCAGGAAGTTTGATTGGCCAAGGCTGACTTGGCTAATCCAACTGCCTGATTTTGATTACAAAGTTCGAGAACAAAGTGTTACAGTCACAGGCCCATACTTACTGAAGGTAACCCTGGGTAGTCCAGCCATTCGCTGTAAATTCCACCTTCAGTTATCCCACTTCCTGACAGAGATGGGTGCGAATCAAACAACATTCCCACGAAGTCCTGTGATAGGATCAGCTTTCCCGCATACCTTGTCACAAAACATTTAAGAAATTCATGAAATGCCACCTCACCCACAAACTTCTCTAAGTATTTCAAAAGGAAGAAACCTTTTATGTAGTGAACCTGCATGAAATGTTTATCCGGATTCATGCCGTTGATCACATATTTAGTTCCGTTTACAGCAGTTGCGGTCTCTCCTTTATTTGGCCGGAGTGTTTGCAATGTTTCTTGGTTGCTCGACTCCAGTTCTCCCGTGAGAGTCTTAAATGCCAGCAGGTCTCGAACCTGTGACTCGCTTGCCTTGTACTCATCGCTCCAGCCCATAACCCGCGCATGAATACACGCCTCGAGGTATGTACAGAATCCCTCGCTAAGCCACTCCTCCGTCCAGTCCTTTGGACCAATCAGGAGGCCGAACCAGGAATGACTGAGCTCGTGCGCCAATCGGATTGACATCCCCTTGGTGAGCACGGACTGGGAAATGAACATCAAGCTTGGGCTGAAAGAAATCAAAAGTGGCTTATTGATGTAAATTACACAAGATTTCGAGAAAAATAATCGCTAAACGAAACAAATCTAATAGGAAACCATGTGACGTCATTTGCATCCTATGTTTGCAATTTTCACATGCGAGCATCAAACTCGTATTCATTGCTCCAGATAAGGAATTAGTAATTGAGTATTGTCACTCCATCATTTCTTAAGCAATTGGGTATTTCAAAATTTTAATTGGGTAAAATAAAATCACACTACTATTGACACATCAACAATTATTGAATAGTTTGCTTAGAAATGAAAATATGTCTTATCTGGAGCTCTGAATATTTTGTAGACGCTAATGTGCTTGTAAGGGCCGGGTATATCATAATTTATTGTTATTTTACTTGAAAGATTTACACATCTTAATATAATGAATAGCTAACTTATTTACTTGTAGTCAGATGCCGCTATAGTTTAAATAATGCTTTGCATGCTGGGAAACTTGTGACTATAAATAGTTCAAAAATAGTAGACAACAATTCATTGCATTTTCATTTATTTCTCCCTGTAAATGTCATGAATATGTCTTGGAATTTCATTAGAATTGAGTCCTCTGGACTCAATTCTAATGAAATTCCAAGGCATATTTAGAGAGTGAAATAAGAAACATACTCGTAATTTGTTGGATGTTATTTTCACCGCTAGCATGCAAAGAGTTAACAAGCAGATCACCAGGGAGTGTCTCACCCACAAACAATCAGAGGTAAATGTTGAATTACACGGAGTGGTTAGCCATCAATGTGACAAAGGTACTGATTATGTTTAAGCAACTAGTATGCAAAGTGTGGACGTACATACTAAATTGTTTAAAACATGACTACCGGAATTGCAATCGTTATGTCTCAAGTTCCACTCTGGTGGGTGAGACAACAAACAGCAAGAAGCTTATCTGAAGCAACACTAGTCAAAACTAGTTGAAACCATTTTGCCAAGACGTGCCACACATCATGATTCATGTCACAATGTTAAAATTATCAGCATGTCACGTTATACACACCACAACGAGTCTTGGCATTTGTACAAGTTGCCTAATGAGGCCCGATATGTGGCTGTGACTCGAGAAATGGGACTTGTGGATTGTGTGACCAGTGTAGCTTTTGATCAGATAGCACATTTCTGTAGCCTGATAAATATATATATTGCTTGTTACTTCCATGATGGGTGTTTCTCCAGTCACAGCCACTTATACAAAACATAACTTGCATGGTATTCTCTATGTACATGTATTTGTTACCTGGCCATTCCCAAACTGCAAAAGCTGGCCGGCACGACCAGAATATCCAGCCGCCTGAATGGGTGATCACCGAGTAGTTTCGCAGCTTCCATCATGCATTTGGTCATGTACTCCCGCATTAGATCAGTCGCCAGCTCCTGGTGCACTCTGGGAGTAAACAGTCGGCATGGCAACACAGGGTCGAGATGAAGGTCACCTGGAGGTTGTGGCACAATTTCAACTTCTGACCAATAACCGACAGCCAGAGACAGTGTAGAGCTCGGCATTGCCATGTTTGTGTGGTATAAATGGGTAGAATATCCTGAAATGATATATGTAAAGTGCAAACACACATTTTTGTCAGTTCTTTTTTCAATTTGAACTTATTGCATGTTTTGGCAGTAGAGAATAATCATCTACATTGGAAATAATATTCAGGTGGTGTCATAATTTGTTTTCATTGATAACAAGAGTGCCGTAAGTCACAAAATATGCCCGTCCAAGATGTGCCATATAACGAAGATGCAGAAATGTGAAGCTGTCACCAAGGCAAGAAACATTAAAGACAATTTGAAAATCTATAGCATTATTTCTTCTTCTTTTATCTTGTGATAAACAGGTATACAAATTTAGAGTATGTGTAAAGTATAAATATAAAGAATTGGATACAAAAACGTAGAAAAAATGGCTAAGTTAAAAAGGTGATATTTTTGTTAGAAAATATTTTTCCGGCATAAAAACAGCAAGGTGCACATCTTCAATATGTGTAGAAGACGTGTGTATAGTTTCAGATCGATTGACTGAACAGTTTCAGGGGAGTTGTGTACACAAACTATACAGTTTTTCTGTCTGCACCTTGTCCCGCTGTAAACATAAAACGTACCTTTTTTTTAAAACGGTCGCATAAAAATAACAAGAAACGAGGCAAAGCCACGAAGGCCAGGTTTTTTCCAAGCATGGACACTTGGATAACATAATTATACCAACTTTTTGTAGACTAGATGGCCGTGGCCTGCATGTCGCGCCTTGGGGCGAGGCATGGATACTAAAAAAATAGATATAGTAGATGGAAAAACTTTAACGAAAAAACTTTAACCGGACACACCGACGTACGGACGGACGGACGGACGTATGCCAAAATGCCGACGATATCGCGCTTTCCGCAAGCGGTGCTACAATGATGATAAACACCCATGTGAAGTATCAAGGTAATGGGTGAAGCAGTTGCAAAGATATAGTACACAAAAAAACTTTAACAAATAAATTCAAAGTAATTTGACCTTGACATTGCGAACAGGGGCTGCACGGTTGGGGGTTAGAGTGAAAATATGGACGATGATAAACACCCATGTGAAGTTTCAAGGTAATGGGCGAAGCAGTTGCAGAGATATAGTATAACAAAAAAGTTTTAACCAAAAAATTTAACCAGACGTACGTTAAAAAGTTAACGTTGAAAATGGCTAAGTCAATTACGTAGAAATAATAGGTGAAGGTAAAAAAATGGTCACATGTTGGATAGTTGTATGTGGTAGGCACACCTTGATTATGAAGCTGTGAAAGTTTGGTGGTCCTAGGTGGTACAGTACCAAAGAAATGAACTTAAACACGAAAACTTAACATTGAAAACGCGAAAACTTAACATTGAAAATGGCTAAGTCGACTGCGCGGAAAAAATGGGTGAAGTTAAAAAAAAAGTAACATGTTGGATAGTGATATGTGGTGGGCACCCCTTGATTATGAAGCTGTGAAAGTTTGGTGGTCCTAGGTGGTACAGTAACAAAGAAATGGACTCAAACACGAAAACTTAACATTGATTGTGGACGCCACCCGCCCGCCGGCCGCCCGGCTTTCGCCAATCCAATAGCCTGGATTTTTTTTCCAAAAACCTGGCTAAAAAACGTTGTGTGCCTACTGAGTGGGCACGTAACTTTAAATATACCCTTTGCATTCTCCCAACCAGCCGCCCATGTGCCAAAATGTTAACACCTACCTTCATTCTCGTGACAAGTGGTTGGATTTTCATCACCGCCCATTAACACAACTGCACCAATGGGAGCGTGGATACAGGCTTGCCACGTTGCCATGGCAACAGCAATATCCTGGCTGGGAAAAAGCGACCGATTGTTTATCCAGTGTCCATGGGTGAAAACACAGTGTCTGAAATGCAAACATTTTTGGTCTATACTCAAATTGAAGATTTGCCCAAAATTATTCAAGCATGAATTAGATAATAATGAGAACATGACAAAGTGCTATAACTCAATCAACTGTAATTTGATGTCAGAGCTCCAGATAAGCTGCGTATTTGCTTAAAAACGCAATTAAAATTGCCAAAAACCCAATTGAAATCAGAAGTAGCGAGTATCAAAAAGCAACTAGATTGGTCAATAAGCGAGGCTTACGGAATACCCCCCGCGTGGACCCAGGTACCCCTAAATATGTAAAAATTTCCAAGTGTGTGGGCTTGTGACCTTGACTCTGAGCTTAGCGGGTGTGGCACGAACGTGAATTTGTTACAGGGTGGTAGAGGTCCATTGGAGCAATGTGTGTGTGAAATGTGAAGCAGATCCGAGAAAGGAAATAGAAGTTATAACCAATTTGTCTGATGTTAACTTTTGTAAAGAGACTAAGTATGGGACCTTGACCTTGAGATCAGTGGGGATGTCACAGCATGATAGTAGAGCCTTAGAGGAATGCATGCATGAAATATTAAGAATTTGCAATGAAGGAAATAGAAGTTGTAACATATTTCTCTGATGTTAAGTTTTGTAAAGAGACCAAGTATTTGACCTTGACCTTGGGATCAGCGGGGGTTGGATGATCGTAGATTTGTCACAGCATGATAGTACAACGTTAGAGGAATGTATGCATGAAATATTATGAATTTTAGATGAAGGAAATAAAAGTTATAACATATTTCTCTGATGTTAAGTTTTGTAAAGAGACCATGTATTTGACCTTGACCTTGGGATCAGCGGGGGTTGGACGGTCGTGGATTTGGTACAGCATGGTAGTAGAGACATGAATGCACGAGTGAAATATTAAGCATTTTAGATGAAGGAAATAGAAGTTATAACATATTTCTCTGATGTTTACTTTTGTAAAGAGACTAAGTATTTGACCTTGACTATGGGATCAGCGGGGGTTGGATGGTCGTGGATTTGGCACAGCATGGTAGTAGAGCCTTACATGAATGCACAAGTGAAATATTAAGCATTTTAGATGAAGGAAATAGAAGTTATAACAATATTTCTCTGATGTTCAGTTTTGTAAAGAGACTAAGTATTTGACCTTGACCATGGGATCAGCATCATCAGCGGGAGTTGGACGGTTGTGGATTTGGCACAGCATGGTAGTAGAGCCTTACAGGAATGCATGTGTGAAATATTAAGCATTTTAGATGAAGGAAGTAGAAGTTATAACAATATTTGTCTGATGTTAAGTTTTGTAAAGAGACTATGTATTTGACATTGACCTTGGGATCAGCGGGGGTTGGACGGTCCTGGATTTGGCACAGCATGGTAGTAGAGCCTTACAGGCATGCATGTATGAAATATTGAGCATTTTAGATGAAGGAAATAGAAGTTATAACAATATTTCTCTGATGTGGAGCGCCGTGGCGTAATGGTTAGTGTGTCGGACTACTGATCCAAGGATCGTGGGTTCGAGCCTGACTAGCGGTGTGCGTTGTGTCTTTGAGCAAGACACTTTATCCACACTGCTCCAGTTCACCCAGCTGTAAATGGGTACCGATAATTCGTAGTTGCTCTGTAAATACGAATTACCGGCTTCTCTCAAAAATTCTCTACCTCCGTTCTTTCTCCCATTCTTGGGAGACGGCATGCAAGGTCCTAGAGCCAGTGCCGCCGTTAAATATAAGCTAAAAAAAAATAAAAAAAAATGAAATATTGAGCATTTTAGATGAAGGAAATAGAAGTTATAACAATATTTCTCTGATGTTAAGTTTAGTAACGGACGGACGTCCGCACGGACGTCCGCACGGACGTCCGCACGGACGGATGGACCCTAACCTTTTCCTTTCTTCATCCCTATTGTTCTGTAGCCACATAAACCCATTTTTAGCCACATAAAATCACAGAACAATATAATATTACATAACCTATTGTTCTCCTAGCCACATATGTATCCATTTGTAAGCTCAGACAACCTGACTCCAGTATACACCCCCCACAACTCGTTGCGGGGGGTATAATAACAATTTTGTGGTACCTTTATTATGCTGCAGAAAACAATAAACAGACCCCAAATGTAGCATATTTTTCTTATTTTCACTGAAAACACATCTTAGTATTTCATTAGAATTGTCTCCTTGGACTTAGTATTTCATTAGAATTGTCTCATTGGAGACAATTCTAATGAAATGCCAAGACATGTTTTCATTTTCAAGCAAACTATTCAATAATTGCTGTCTGTTCATGTGTAAACAGTAGTGTGATTTTATTAATACCAAATTAAAATTTTGAAATACCCAATTGCTTCAGAAATGATGGAGTGAAAATACTCAATTACTAATTCCTTATATGGAGCCCTGTGATGTGCAAAAATAGCTTATGAAACCGTACTGTTCAATTATGCTTATGAAACCGTACTGTTCAATTATGCTTACGAAACCATACTGTTCAATTATGCTTATGAAACCATACTGTTCAATTATGCTTACGAAACCATACTGTTCAATTATGCTTACGAAACCATACTGTTCAATTATGCTTATGAAACCGTACTGTTCAATTATGCTGGCTTAACTGGGTGAAGAGAGGTATATAACAATAACGAAAACTGTTTATGCAATAAACATATTTAATTCACATCACTTAACCCTTTCAACCCTAATATAAGGAACTGGAATGGACTGTGATATGCTAATTTTCCGACCAATCCAATGGTCACAAAATGATTTTCAGATTCGTCCATTTATGAAAAGGGGGTGTTTTTGTTCTAAGAAATATGAAAATTACTTGCAAAAAGTGCCGGCTCATCTGGATCTGCACTTTTTGCATAAACCACTATAGCGGATTTCTGGTTCAAAGGGTTAAACTACATATAACATAACGACTGTGTGAATTTAATATGATACTATTACGTGTGTAAAGGGTTAGGCATATCATAGGACATCAGCGTGTGCTGTATAAATTGAATACAGATGTTAAACATCAATCATGAAAATGAATTCGACTGAATGCTGTAGATCCAAACAACTTTATGCCCGCCACTACCTGATTTTGTTGATCATTATCTCGGCACTGCATGTTGGATTATCATGATACCTCGTGGTTTTATTTGGTTATCACGCAACTGTGCACAGAATCATTCAACTGCAACTATGCACGGACCAGAAATGTTAAAACCATATCTGGCCAACTCACATGTGATTATTCAATATCAATCAGCATAATATTTATTGAATCGGCTCAACATTTTGTTTGAAAAGTAGATTTGATAGGAAAATATGTTACAAATCGTTTGGAGATATAGCTGTGCTCTTTTAAGAACTGTACGGTTTCTTTTATCGCTGAATATAGTCAATATGAACATACTGTTAACATTTGGTGAAAATCGGAGGTTAACATTTTGAGTTATCTTTGTGACAAGCTCAACCAATTAGAACAAATGACAGATGTGATAACTCATTATCAACTATATTAGTATGGTTTAAGAAGTCACTAACTGTGAATATACCGGTAAACATGTTGATTAAGTTTGTTTTGCTTAGTAGATGGAAAATGAACACAATGGTGCATGTACAATCTATAACAAGAAATGGCATCGTTAAACGAAGCTAATCCCCTCACTGGTAGCCTTGATAATAAAAAACAACAAAAACTTTAACATTGTTGCCTTACAAACAAGGTGAACACAAGTGGCCAATTATTATGAAAATCGGTGAAGCGGTTCATGAGTTATTGAAAAGTGAAAGGTGTTACTAATGTTACATACAGAGCTCCAGTTAAGGTGCGTAATTTGATCAACTTTGGGGGGAATTTTGTTATTTCTTCACCAAAAATGGCAAGTTGCGAGTGCTTTAGAATCGTCTCATTGAGACGATTCTAAAGAACTCTCAGCTTGCCATTTTTGGTGAAGAACTAAGATAAAGATGTTATTTTGTCAAATTACGCATCTTAACTGGAGCTCTGTACATACATGGACTAACGCTTTCTCAACTCTTGCCTATCGGCGAGCAGATAATTACACTCCATTGTATCAGTTTTCATGGAGAATAAAATCTAAGAAAAAAAAATAAAAAATGGATGCAATGGTCTTTGTCAAATCAATCCATCTACAATTTTACCTACCTTCCATCTTGATCCTTCGTCCACTTTAAAGAATGACCTTTTGGGTCTGTCTTATACTGGATCTTGATGACATTTGGCAAGTCTTCTGTATGCACAATGCATTTCATTATTTTAATGTTGTTCATTTCTGATACAAACTCTAACTTTTCACCATGTGTTTTTGAATAGTCAATGTATTTTGAATATTTTTTATCACCAGTAATGGACTTATCCTCAAGAAAGTCTGTACCAATGTTTTTAATCTCTTCTACACTTTCAACATCAATATCCCAACTGTCTAGTATCATTTGAAACTGTTTATGTCTATGTTTATATAATTGGGCATTTTTTCTGTGAATACTTGTGAAACTCGTATTGACATCTGTCCCATGCTCAGTCCCTATACTTGATTGCGAAATACAGGTACATGTAACTGATTTCCTAAAGCACTCCGTGTCGGAAGCAGGCTGTACTTGAGTATTCCCACATTCAGCAACATGTACGTCTGTTGTGACTCCACACTTCTCACATACTGCAGCTGCTTCTGTAACCTTTGGTTGAGAATTCCAACAGTGTTGCACAGCAATTACATCAGATATGCATGCATTTTTATCTTCTTCGCTGTTGTTTACCTCAACTTCTATATGTTGTGTTTCTTTCAAACTGGCTAAAGATTCAGAAGCTATACTGTCAGTTTCTTGTATGTAAGACCTCTTATTTTCCAGAGTTTCCTCATGTATATAATCTGTATTACTGGCTATGTTAGCGGTGTTATTTGACTCTAATTCAGGCTCAGAAGCATCATCGCCAGTTTGTTTAAAAGAGCAATTTCTTGCAATACCACAGTGTGTATTGTCAGATGATGGGCCATGGCCACTGTGACTGTTTTCATGTGTGTCTAGTAGATTATTTGTGTGTTTGCAGAATAATGTAATGGAACCAACAAATTGTTTTTCATTGAAGTGGCACTCCAGGTCAAGGACATAATGATAAACAGTGACATCTTCAATGTTAGATAGCAACGGAAGGTCAAGCTCATGGAAACCAGTCGTCTCGGCCATGGTGGATCATTTATGATCAAATTCTTCATAATCTGCAGGGTGTTAGAAAGATATCTGAAAAGAAAATATGCATTTTTACCCATTGCATACATGCATTTATTACGTATTACATATTTTACTTTTTTATTTCTCAATGAAAGTACAGTGGAACATCTCTAAACCGGACATAGAGACACGCGAGTGCTTAATTTGATAGGTTTCATTGCCATATAATTCCAGCACAAAAATATTTACACAATTCCCTAACATTTGATTGGCCCGTAGCAAGTCTATATCCCAGTAAACTCCCATGCCGAACTACTTTCCGTAACCGTGAGGCGCAGTTAAAATAATTCTTAAGAAAACGGAAAATAAACACATTTTCTTGATGAATTTATTTCAAATGCTGGAATCATAGGGAATGAATGGCCTTTTTGTGGAATTTATCGGGGATATAAACTTGGAAAAGTCGCGGGAATACTGGACGAAGGCCGGAAGGCCTCGTCCAGTATTCCTGCGACTTTTCCAAGCTTATACCCCGATAAATTCCACAAAAAGGCCATTCATTCCTATATTATCTCCGATGATAATGCCTGTTCTTGATCATAAAGCACCCACGTGTGTCTTGAAGTAAGTAGTCATATGCCTGTTTTACAGTGGTACCTCTCTAAACCGGACCTCCCAGGGTGTCCGGTTTAGAGAGGTACCACTGTATATGTTATACATGGAAATACCATTTAACAGGTGAGCATGTCCACACTTGCTTGTTTATTTTTGTTGTATTTCATCAATAACAGATTATCAAAGTCTCAATGTGCATTTCCAAAGGATTATTCCTCAACGCTAAGTTTATGAATGCACTAAGATTGTGACCTTGACCTTGGAGTAAGAGTTAGCAGGGGCATGACGGTAGTGGATTTGCCATAGTGTGATAGAGAATAATGAGAGAAAGACACATGTGAATTATCAAGCAGAGGGGTGAAAGGAAACAAATTTCCCTCAACGTCAAGTTTATTAATGCCCTAAGATTGTGACCTTGACCTTGGGGTTAGCGGGATATGACAAGTCATAGAATTTGTCACAGCATGATAGAGAATCATTAGAGAAAGGCATGTGTGAAATATCAAGACGCTTGGTAAAACAAACAGAAATTATCATGGTAGTGCACTACCATGATAATTTCTGTTTGTTATGTTGTTGACTACGTGAATTGCCTCAGTTTCCACTATGGTACTCAATTGAGAAACTATGTACATTTCAACTCTCCATACACATCATACCCGAGTTACATACTTTATGATGACAACATCAATATCTTGAAGCAGCACATCCCTATGATAAAAAGTTATCCAAGTATGGTGTCTGTATGCACAATAGTATTCCATGTACAAGCTTTACTAAAAACCTTAACCAAGGTTGACTAAAAACCTTAACCAAGGGGAATTAACTTAATTGAAGGTTAAATGTAGGTGAAGGTGAAATATAGGTCAGGGGTTGTTGATGTACATCACTAGGAGATGAAGTTATCCAAGTATGGTTCGTGTAGGGCCAGGAGTATTCCATGTACAAGCTTGACTAAAAACCTTAACCAAAGAGAATTAACTAAGTAATTCAAGAGGAAATGTAGGTCAAGGTCAAATATAGATCAGGGGTTATTGATGTACATCCCTAGGAGATGAAGTTGTCCATGTATGGTGGGTGTAGGGCCAGGAGTATTCCATATACAAGCTTGACTAAAAACCTTAACCAAGGGGAATTAACTAAGTAATTCAAGATAAAATGTAGGTCAAGGTCAAATATAGATCAGGGGTTATTGATGTACATCCTATGAGAAAAGGTTGTCCAAGTATGGTGTCTGTATGCACAATAGTATTCCATGTACAAGCTTGACTAAAAACCTTAACCAAGGGGAATTAACTAAGTAATTCAAGAGGAAATGTATGTCAAGGTCAAATATAGATCAGGGGTTATTGATGTACATCCTTAGGAGATGAAGTTGTCCAAGTATGGTGGGTGTAGGGCCAGGAGTATTACATATACAAGCTTGACTAAAAACCTTAACCAAGGGGAATTAACTAAGTAATTCAAGAGGAAATGTAGGTCAAGGTCAAATATAGATCAGGGGTTATTGATGTACATCACTAGGATATGAAGTTGTCCAAGTATGGTGGGTGTAGGGCCAGTAGTATTCCATGTACAAGGTTGACTAAAAACCTTAACCAAGGCGTGACGGTGACACCGACGCCGACGCCGGGGTGACAACATAAGCTCTACTTATTCTTCAAATAGTCGAGCTAAAAATTAACAAGAAACGAGGCAAAGCCACGAAGGTCAGGTTTTTTCCAAGCATAGACACTTGGGTAACATAATTATACCCACTTTTTGTAGACTAGATGGCCGTGGCCTGCATGTAGCGCCTTGGGGCGAGGCATGGACACTAAAAACATAGATATAGTAGATGGAAAAACTTTAACGAAAAAAAAACTTTAACCGGACAAACGGACGTACGGACGGACATATGCCAAAATGCCGACGATATCGCGCTTTCCGCAAGCGGGTGCGACAATGATGATAAACACCCATGTGAAGTATCAAGGTAATGGGTGAAGCAGTTGCAGAGATATAGTACACGAAAAAACTTTAACAAAAAAATTCAAAGTAATTTGACCTTGACATTGGCCACAGGGGCCGCACGGTTGGGGGTTAGAATGAAAATATGGATGATGATAAACACCCATGTGAAGTTTCAAGGTAATGGGCGAAGCAGTTGCAGAGACATAGTATAACAAAAAACTTTTAACCAAAAAACTTTAACCAGACGTACGTTAAAAAGTTAACGTTGAAAATGGCTAAGTCAATTACGTAGAAATAATAGGTGAAGGTAAAAAAAATGGTCACATGTTGGATAGTTGTATGTGGTGGGCACCCCTTGGTTATGAAGCTGTGAAAGTTTGGTGGTCCTAGGTGGTACAGTACCAAAGAAATGGACTTAAACACGAAAACTTAACATTGTAAACGCAAAAACTTAACATTGAAAATGGCTAAGTCGACTGCGCGGAAAAAATGGGTCAAGTTACAAAAAAAGTAACATGTTGGATAATGATATGTGGTGGGCAGCCCTTGATTATGAAGCTGTGAAAGTTTAGTGGTCCTAGGTGGTACAGTAACAAAGAAATTGACTCAAACACGAAAACTTAACATTGATTGTGGACGCCGCCCACCGCCCGCCGCCCGGCTTTCGCCAATCCAATAGCCTGGGTTTTTTTTGGCTAAAAATGGCTACAAATGACAAGGGGAGATCATTCATTGGAAAATTTTGAAAAACAATAGGCTTCTTCATCTTGCTGTGATAAACCTGTATACCAAATTTGGTTACGATTGGTCAAGTATAACTTGAGTTATACACTTATTGTGTGGACAAGAATACAGTGTGAAAACAAAAAATGGCCGCCAAGGGGAGATAAGTCATAAAAAAAAATTGAAAAGCAATAAGCTTCTTCGTCTTTGAAAATGAATAGGATACAAAGTGCGAAAATTAAAAATGGCCGCCAAGGGGCGATAAGTCATCGGAAATTTTTTGAAAATGAATATGCTTCTTCGTCTTGCCAAGATAAACATGTATTCCGAATTTGGTTTAGATAGGTCAAGTAGAACTCTAGTTATTGCGTGAACAAGCTGTGCCCGCCCACCCGTCGCCCGCCCACCCGTACAAGGTGAATACATAATACGTCCCATTTTTTCAAACGGGCGTATAAAACTATAAATAAACATATTTAGCAAGAGCTGTAGGAGAACAGCATAGCTTGACTACGAGGGTTGTCGATGCACACATAGCTTCACAAAGAAGGTGGCCGCGGCCCACATAAAAACCTTAACCAAGGTTGACTAAAAACCTTAACCAAGGGAAATTAACTAAGTAATTCAAGGTTAAATGTAGGTCAATGTCAGATATAGGTCAGGGGTTATTGATGTACATCACTAGGAGATGAAGTTTTCCAAGTATGGTTGCTGTAGGCCCAGGAGTATTCCATATACAAGCTTGACTAAAAACCTTAACCAAGGGGAAATAACTAAGTAATCCAAGGGTAAAAGTAGGTCAAGGTCAAATATAGGTCAGGGATTATTGATGTACATCACCAGGAGAATAAGTTGTCCAAGTATGGTTGCTGTAGGCCCAGGAGTATTCCATATACAAGCTTGACTATAAACCTTAAGCAAGTTTGAGGACAAACCTTAACCAAGGGGAAATAATTAAGTAATTCAAGAGGAAATGTAGGTCAAGGGAAAATATAGGTCAGGGGTTATTGATGTACATCCCTATGAGAAAAAGTTATCCAAGTATGGTGTATGTATGCACAATAGTATTCCATCTACAAGCTTGACTAAAAACCTTAACCAAGGGGAATTAAGTAAGTAATTCAAGAGAAAATGTAGGTCAAGGTCAAATATAGATCAGGGGTTATTGATGTACATCCCTATGAGAAAAGGTTGTCCAAGTATGGTGTGTGTATGCACAATAGTATTCCATCTACAAGCTTGACTAAAAACCTTAACCAAGGTTGACTAAAAACCTTAACCAAGGGGAATTAACTAAGTAATTCCAGGTTAAATGTAGGTCAAGGTCAAATATAGATCAGGGATTGTTGATGTACATCACTAGGAGATGAAGTTGTCCAAGTATGGTGGGTGTAGGGCCAGGAGTATTCCATCTACAAGCTTGAGTAAAAATCTTAACCAATGGGAATTAAGTAAGTAATTCAAGGTTAAATGTAGGTCAAGGTCAAATATAGGTCAGGGGTTGTTGATGTACATCACTAGGAGATGAAGTTGTCCAAGTATGGTGGGTGTAGGGCCAGGAGTATTCCATATACAATATTGACTAAAACCTTAACCAAGGGGAATTAACTAAGTAATTCAAGAGGAAATCTAGGTCAAGGTCAAATATAGATCAGAGGTTATTGATGTACATCCCTAGGAGATGAAGTTGTCCAAGTATGGTGGGTGTAGGGCCAGGAGTATTACATATACAAGCTTGACTAAAAACCTTAACCAAGGGGAATTAACTAAGTAATTCAAGAGGAAATATAGGTCAAGGTCAAATATAGATCAGGGGTTATTGATGTACATCCCTATGATAAAAGGTTGTCCAAGTATGGTGTCTGTATGCACAATAGTACTCCATGTACAAGCTTGACTAAAAACCTTAACCAAGGTTGACTAAAAACCTTAACCAATGGGGAATTAACTAAGTAATTCAAGAGGAAATGTCAAGGTCAAATATAGATCAGGGGTTATTGATGTACATCACTAGGAGATGAAGTTGTCCAAGTATGGTGGGTGTAGGGCCAGTAGTATTCCATATACAAGGTTGACTAAAAACCTTAACCAACTAATTAATTGAAGGTTAAATGTAGGTCAAGGTGAAATATAGGTCAGGGGTTGTTGATGAACATCCCTATGATAAAAAGTTATCCAAGTATGGTGTCTGTATGCACAATAGTATTCCATGTACAAGCTTTACTAAAAACCTTAACCAAGGTTGACTAAAAACCTTAACCAAGGGGAATTAACTAAGTAATTCAAGATGAAATGTAGGTCAAGGTCAAATATAGATCAGGGGTTATTGATGTACATCACTAGGAGATGAAGTTGTCCAAGTATGGTGGGTGTAGGGCCAGTAGTATTCCATATACAAGCTTGACTAAAAACCTTAACCAAGGCGTGACGGTGACGCCAACGCCGACGCCGGGGTGACTACATAAGCTCTAACTATTCTTCGAATAGTCGAGCTAAAGAAATGAATTAAGTTCTTGAATACATGACATTAAACTAAAATTTACATGGCCCGAGCTCGAGCTGACCATCAATGTGGTCGGACTTGAAGTATTTCTAAGGCCCGATGACGACGCCTATGCTGAAATTGTCCGCTATGTCCGACTTTCCAATGACGTGGGTGAGACAAAAACAGTAATGGTGGAAGAGTTTGCTATTCAAAGATGGAACTAGATAGTAAGGGGAAAAAGTGTTGCCAGATGTAGTGTTCGAACCCCTGTAACACTAGCACGGAACTCATCGTGTCTCACCACCACACACGGACACTACATACTTGACAACGCAAGTGGTCCGACTTGACCATGGTCCGACTTGACAATCAATCATCCAATGTGGTCCGACTTGACCATGGTCCGACATATACTGCACAAAAAGATACCAACTGGCCAGAGGTGCCCATTTTGTTATGGTGTAACAGTGTAACAAGTGTAACGAAGGTATTTTCCCCCATGTTACAGTAACAACTGTAACGAAAAGACACAGTGTGAACAGCAGAAGTTATTTTCTCATGTTACAGTGTAACGGTGTAACAAGTGGGGTGGCACGATTTACCCAAATCTACCCAAATCTTCATATAATTACTATGTGTGTTAATAAATAAATCTATACACATCATAATAACGATGTTTGGACTGTACTTACATAATGTTTGTCATTAATTTGCTCATGCCAGGGCCCATTTGAATGTGTTGATGCAAAATGTAAATATTTGTATATGAAACAAAGGGAGAGTACCGTGATAAACATAATACTAGGAAGCCAAGGAAGATAATCCACTTTATAATGGCTAAACATGCTAAATGGGAATGATGATTTTTAATTGAAATACAAATAAACAAGAAACGAGGCAAAGCCACGAAGGCCAGGTTTTTTCCAAGCATAGACACTTGGATAACATAATTATACCCACTTTTTGTAGACTAGATGGCTGTGGCCTGCATGTCGCTCCTTGGGGCGAGGCATGGACACTAAAATAATAGACATAGTAGATGGAAAAACTTTAACCAAAAAACTTTAACCGGACACACGGACGTACGGACGGACGTATACCAAAATGCCGACGATATCGCGCTTTCCGCAAGCGGGCACGACAATGATGATAAACACCCATGTGAAGTATCAAGGTAATGGGTGAAGCAGTTGCAGAGATATAGTACGCAAAAATTCAAAGAAATTTGACCATGACATTGGGCACAGGGGCCGCACGGTTGGGGGGGGGTAGAATGAAAATATGGATGATGATAAACACCCATGTGAAGTTTCAAGGCAATGGGCGAAGCAGTTGCAGAGATATAGTAAAACGAAAAACTTTTAACCAAAAAACTTTAACCAGACGTACGTTAAAAAGTTAACGTTGAAAATGGCTAAGTCAATTACGTAGAAATAATAGGTGAAGGTAAAAAAAATGGTCACATGTTCGATAGTTGTATGTGGTAGGCACCCCTTGGTTATGAAGCTGTGAAAGTTTGGTGGTCCTAGGTGGTACAGTACCAAAGAAATGGACTTAAACACGAAAACTTAACATTGTAAACGCGAAAACTTAACATTGAAAATGGCTAAGTCGACTGCACGGAAAAAATGGGTCAAGTTAAAAAAAAGGTAACATGTTGAATAGTGATATGTGGTGGGCACCCCTTGATTATGAAGCTGTGAAAGTTTGGTGGTCTTAGGTGGTACAGTACCAAAGAAATGGACTTAAACACGAAAACTTAACATTGATTGTGGACGCCGCCCGCCCGGCTTTCGCCAATCCAATAGCCTGGATTTTTTTAAAACAAAACCTGGCTAAAAAATGGACTCAAACATGAAAACTTAACATTGATTGTGGACGCCGCCCGCCCGCCCGCCGCCCGGCTTTCGCCAATCCAATAGCCTGGATTTTTTAAAAAAAAACCTGGCTAAACAAGTAACATGTTGGATATTGATATGTGGTGGGCACCCCTTGATTATGAAGCTGTGAAAGTTTGGTGGTCCTAGGTGGTACAGTACCAAAGAAATGGACTTAAACACGAAAACTTAACATTGTAAACGCGAAAACTTAACATTGAAAATGGCTAAGTCGACTGCGCGGAAAAAATGGGTCAAGTTAAAAAAAAAGTAACATGTTGGATAGTGATATGTGGTGGGCACCCTTTGATTATGAAGCTGTGAAAGTTTGGTCCTAGGTGGTACAGTACCAAAGAAATGGACTTAAACACGAAAACTTAACATTGTAAACGCGAAAACTTAACATTGAAAATGGCTAAGTCGACTGCGCGGAAAAAATGGGTCAAGTTAAAAAAAAAGTAACATGTTGGATAGTGATATGTGGTGGGCACCCCTTGATTATGAAGCTGTGAAAATTTGGTGGTCCTAGGTGGTACAGTAACAAAGAAATGGACTCGAACACGAAAACTTAACATTGATTGTGGATGCCGCCCGCCCGCCCGCCCGGCTTTCGTCAATCCAATAGCCTGGATTTTTTTTCAAAAAACCTGGCTAAAAACTGTAGAACCTCTCTAATGTTGACATACAAGGAGACAGTGTAAAGGTGTCTACCGTATACTGGCCGTTTTCGCCCGCCAGGACGTGTAGCCATCTTGTACATAATCACTTGTGAAGGCTATACCTCTAGGGAAATTTGCAATCACAGTCTGATCAGGGTCTACACTGTTTTCCATCTTGTACATACTCACTGTATACCGTATACAAGCAAGCCACGTGTCGCCCGTCAGGACGTGTAGCCATCTTATAACCACAGGTTGAAGTAACGGACCGAGGTCTATAAATACATTAAATATGCCTAAAAGCATCAATAAATGAAGAAAAAGAAATGATAGAAATGTCTGCGATTAAATTGTCTGTCGTGACGCACAGGACGGGTATAAATGTAGGTTTGATCAAATGTTCGATTGGAAACAATGTTTTCTCTATGCAAAATGTTTCTTTACGGGCCGGGACGACGTAAAAGTGTATTTTGAACCCGATGTTTACTCCTTTATATAGCAGTATCGGCCTCGGAAATGTGTCCGTTCTTTCCCGACCTAGCAATGATGATAATTTTTTTAAAACAAAACAATCGATAGCTCGAAAATGCGTTGACATAGCGCATCGGAGAATATATCGTTGCGGAATACTAACATTGTCCCAACTTCTGCAATAGGCGACAATGATATAACTCGGCTGATGTTTCGTGAGAGTCCGTTGTCTCGAGGCCGTCCGGGTTTGGCCTATTAAAAAGTAAGCAACCTTGTATAATGGAGTAATTATGGAGGGGGTAAAAAAAATTGTTTAGCTTATTTTTTTTCTTCATTTATTGATGATTTTAGGCATATTTAATGTATTTATAGACCTCGGTCCGTTACTTCAATCTGTGCTTATAACAATCACTTGTTGAGGCTATACCTTCTCAGGGAAATTTGCAATCACAGTCTGATCAGGGTCTACCCGGTTCCCCATTTTGTGCATAATCACTTGTTGAGGCTATACCTGTAGGGGAAATATGCATTCACAATCTAATCAGTATCTAGAGTTTCCCATATTGTACATAATCGACTATATATAACGAGCTACCTGACTAAAATACACTGTGTTCTTTTTATCTTATATTTATATTTAAGGGTATTGGCACGAGGACCTTCCAAACCCGGGCATTTAAGCCCAAAAAAGGCAGGCCAATGACAGTTGGCCCGTTTGTTTCCGAATTTACTAATATCTGCCATACAGTCGAAATATGTGCATTAAATGAAGGAGGCAATGAGGCGGTTAATTTAACCTAGCTAGTTCATTCTCCTATCGCACGAAGCCGGTATGTAACACCGTGAAAAAGGCTGAGTGTGAGTGCATGTGATATATGGAGACTCAGCCGTAACAGTGTTATCCTATATGATGATGATATTTGATGGTTGGTCATATCGGACAGGGCACGATCGATACCGGGGTATGCAAAGTATCATGCAATATGTTTTCGGGCCCAGCTACTGTTGTATCGCGGCTTATCATTATATACGAGTTGCTATTATTTGAGTTCAGGTGTGGCGTTTATATGTTGTTATTTGGTTAGATGACAATGTGTTTCACATATTCTGAAGACGACAGAAAAAGAGAAGATAATACAAGGCGGTATAGTAATTGCCCATATATTAGTGAGTGGCATGTGTGTGCAAGTATCAGACAAACAGTCGCGTTCTGCAAGTTTATAGTTTCGTGGAATTGATAAGGAAATGGTCACATACCATACCGCCGGTCATGGTCCAAAATTTTAAAGTTTGATTTCAGACGATGCAGATTACAGTCAATAATTTTTAATCAGAGTAATGCGGGCGGCCAATTCCGGTATAAACTGCATTACTCCGCGAGATGAATGGTGGGGAAACCGGAGTACCCGGGGAAAACCACCTCCTCCGGCATGTAATGACAACTTCACATACGTCGGTGTAGAGGTGTGTTCTGGTCAACATGATCAATACAATATAATATTGGGCTTTGTCTACATAGAGGTGTGAAAAACATTCAAGCTATTTGACACGATATACAAACCATACACAAATTTAAAAATATATATATATTGCATGCATATTAAGGTTCATTTTCACCAATGTTCTTAATACAAGATCGATTATTATTGTTATTGTAGATGAATATTAAGAATATTTATATATATATAGCCTTCCTGTGTGAGTTTTGAAATGTATCTCCGTAAATTAAATTGCAATAACTAAACTATATATGTTCAGAAGTCATTTGTGCTAATAAAAACATTCATTCAATGCATTATACTTTGTTTTTAACGGGTCTCACTAAAAAGCGACAAGAAGCGTCAAGAAGTGACAAGAAGCGACAAGAAGCGTCAAGAAGTGACAAGAACATTATTTTATGTATTTTATAACAAATTTTACAATAATAAAGATAACAATAAATATTGTGTTAGATAGAAAATGCATCAGAAACTCAATTGAAAGCGACAACAAGCTCCATGCAATATGTGTACAGAATAAGCGTCAACAGAATAAGCGTCAACAAGTTCCAGGATACACGTGTACAGAATAAGCGACAACAAGTTACATACGATATGTTTACAGAAAAAGCGACAACAAAGCTCCATGCAATATGTGTAAAGAAAAAGCGACAAGAAAATAAGCGTCAACAAGGTCCAGGATACATGTGTACAGAATAAGCGTCAACAGAATAAGCAACAACAAGTTCCATACGATATGTGCAAAGAAAAAGCGACAACAAGCTCCATGCAATATGTGTAAAGAATAAGCGTCAACAAGTTCCATGCAATATGTGTACAGAATAAGTGTCAACAGAATAAGCGTCAACAAGTTCCATACGATATGTGTAACGAAAAAGCGACAACAAGCTCCATGCAATATGTGTAAAGAATAAGCGTCAACAAGTTCCATGCAGTTTTTGTTACACTTACCACACGGATAAGCCATAATTTGATGTTTATTCTTACTAATTTATATAGTTATCAGAATAGTTTAATGATTTATTTATGTTTTAATCAATATTACACCTTCACTTTTAAATTAATGTAAGATTTTCCATATGAGAGCGTTATATGACACAAATAAATCCGTATAAATAAATTTGCACAATATCACAAATAAATTTGCTGATCAGAGATCAATGATTTAGAGCACTGGTGAGACTATATAGGAACACAAATGCAATGTATAATGCTTTCGTCGTCTATTTATACAGCCTAGTCGATAAACGCAAGCTTATCAGCTTTGGTAAATAACTATAATAATCAATCAACGCAGCTTTGTAAAATCAATATAAGAAGCAATTAACTTAGCATGGGTGTCAAAGCCAAAGCCGCTTACCTGCACACGCGTCCTTATAATAATTACTCAATATGAGTGACAATATGAGTGACCAAACTGAATTATCTAGCGCGTGCCCACAATTACTCAATCTAGCTTGCACGCTAACCATCAATATCATAGTACTGAACGTCATATTTGTGTTATTCCATACATAAAGAATGTTACATATTATTTTATTCCAAAAAAGTATGGACTAATATTCAGTTTGTGATGGATATTTCTGGATTTTGCAATTGCCAATAGCAAAGTCGACACGGTTTATGCTTGCCAATACTACATGTATATTGATGAGCCTTACAGTAGTTAAATAGTGTATTAATGTGATGGATATTAAATTTGTTATTATATAATAACAAATATAAAAAGGATTACAAGGAATAATTGGTGACCAAAGGTAAGATTTTACTATGATTGCTTGTATTTTGAATAGTAATTATCGTCTTATAAATGTTGTCCACATGTGGTCTTCGCTCAGTTTGTTGACGCTCGGGCAGGAAATCTGTCGTTGATACTATAATTACTATTTGCTATATATCAGTGAATTAATGCATCTTTTCAATAAATATCATTCTGTTAGGTTCATTACATTACTATATTACATTATATGATATTAAATAGTGATTAATTTGACTTTTATTGCCTTTTTTATCTTCTTGACGCTTCTTGTCGCTTCTTGTCGCTAATATTGTTCTTGTCACTTTTTAGTGAGATCGGTTTTTAACTATTTCAAAAAGATGTTGGCATATAATTACTCAACGAAATAAATATTGCAATACTATGGAGGTGACCGGTTACAATTGGACCAGTATATATGTGCCATATGAAATCATGATCGATGGCAACTTCAAGTTAGACAACTGAGACATAATTAATGAGTCTTTATCACGGTAGTCTCCCTTTATGATAATGCTACATGTATATTAATCGCCTTCACGCGAAAATATGTGCTTTATTCTTCCCTTTTTTGGTCAAAATGTGCTTATTGTAAGATATACTAATGATATATTGTTGAAAACGTATATAATATAATCATAAATGTTATTTTTAATGAAGAATTGGGTAGATTTGGGTAAATCGTGCTGCCGTAACAAGTGTAACAAAGACAGATGCTGGATGATAATCAGGTTTTTGTTTTTTTCTGTCCTAAAAACTAGCCAACAGTGTATACATTAATCAGACTACAGACTACAGACTGTACAGTGTGTTTGAGCCCGAGTATGAGCCTTGCATTATGATAGTGGCTCCGCATTTTAAAGACCCCATACGAAATAACTACTGAAAAAATTTAGAGCAGGACATACAAAATATCTCATAAATACTGACGCCCTGGCCGAGAATCGAGCTCAGGTCGCCAGCGTGGGAGTCCGACGGAGTCCAAAGGTAAAGACGCATTTTCCCTTTAAAAACAAATGGAGAGAATTATAAAATAAGGGAAGTAACTCCCAACATATCTATCTATCTATTATACTGCTTGCACGCCCCTTGCGGGTATTATGAGCAGGACTGTATTCCTTTATTATATATTTTATATATTTTATGTGTACATTTTATTATACATGTACATACAATGTCAAATACAATTTCAAATACAATCGATGCTCCCGGTAATTAGCCGGTACCCATTTACAGCTGGGTGAACTGAAGCAGTGTGGATAAAATGTCTTGCTCAAGGACACAACGCAACGCCTCGGGTGAGGATCGAACCCACGACCTTTGGATCAGAAGTTTGACGCTCTAACCATCACAGCCACTGCGCTTGTTGATGGATAGTGTCTATATCATTGTCGGGCCGTGTGCCAGAGTCAAAACGCACCCACAACCAAAAGGTCTAAACGTACCCAACATATGTAGCCAATTTCATCAAAATTGCAAAGTATACTTATCTAGCCAAGTATACTTTGAGAGAGTAATCATTTATTTCCCCCAAAATGCATTATTTCATATAGAACTAACGACTGCATATATTTGATGATGAAAAGTATGCGGAATTATTATAATGAATTTATTATAGGAATGAATGGCCTTTTTGTGGAATTTATCGTGTTATAAACTTGGAAAAGTCGCAGGAATACTGGACGAAGGCCTTCGTCCAGTATTCCCGCGACTTTTCCAAGTTTATATCCCCGATAAATTCCACAAAAAGGCCATTCATTCCATATAATTCCAGCATTTGAAATAAATTCATCAAGAAAATGTGTTTATTTTGACAGACGGCAGCCATTCTTTGTTTACTTTATTTTGACAGCAGCCATTTGTTTACATTGACAGCACTGACTACGGGGCGCCATGCAGGACAGGTTAATTATGTGTACAAAATTGAGTTTTGTAACACTAAAAATCACAAAATTCAATTCTGTGTCACAAAATTCAATTCTGTCAATTCTGTGTCACAAAATTCAATTCTGTGTCACAAAATTCAATTTTGTGAAGACAGAATTCATTTTTGTCCACAAAAATTAGTTGCGTATGTCATCTCTACGTTGATTGGTTGAGATCGGTCTTAGTCCATTTTACTAGATGGTGGAGTACACTTGCAGGTTTAAATATTTCAATGCGAAAATATAACCCAATATATCAATATTATACTTCTTTATGGACAGTTATTTTGGTTATATTATGATTACAAATGAGTGGTCACACCATATAAGCATATATACTTTGAAGGAGAAATAAGAAAAATATTCAGAATTTTCCCTCAATTGTGTAAACAGGGTCAAACATAAAGTAGCCGGGATATAGCTAGACCTGAGAGCATGCCCATATATAGAGAATACCAGGCTAGTGTATTTTCATATCAAGTTTATCAGGCAAGGCTAGGAAACGCGTAGGAATTCCGAGGCTTGCCGAGGAATTTCTACCGTTTCCGAGCCGAGCCTGATAAACTTGATATTAAAATACACTAGCCTGGTATTCTATTTATCAGGTAACGTTTTATGCTCGAAAATGACATTAGATGACGTCGTATTCTAACAGTAGATCTAACCTTGTGAAACAAATGGTATTGGATCTGTGTCTACTAGTTGCGAAGTTACGTGTTCGCAACTATGTGTCTACATGCATTATTTACAGTATACACCATCTTAGTACATGTATCCATGGTATCTACACAAATACTACAAATGGTTTCCTCAAATGGCCCAATACACACATTCTGTTTATAAACACAGACAGCAGTCAGAACACAGGCCACAGCGCGTGTATTATTGATTTAACTGGGGCAAATGTACCTTGCGATGCACACTAAATGACGTCAGTACTCGCGGGAGATCTACATGTACATGAAGTATGTGTACAATTATAACGCAAATGAGTTTAAATACGAATGGGTTTGTCAACGTTTGACTGTTTGGAGATAGTTGAAGCAAAATGGCAGAATGAGAAATGAATCATCGGCAGAATGAGAAATAAATCATCGACATTTAATGTGTAGATCGGCGACCGTGACCCATTTCTCCAGTGCAGTTTCTGACCAATGGTAGTCCTTCTTACATGCGTGTGCAGAATTGACAGAATTGAATTTTGTGGACAGAATTGAATTCTGTGGCACAGAATTGAATTTTGTGACACAGAATTGAATTCTGTGACACAAAAGTGAATTTTGTGACACAGAATTGAATTTTGTGGCACAAAAATGAATTTTGTTGACAAAATTGAGCCATGTCCCACTTGGCGCCCCGTACTGACAGCGCACCTGTAGAAAGTAGTTCATCCTGCAACGACTGCAGGCATTCGGTGATCCGCTCGATAGATTCTCTATCGTCACGGGCTTCCTCCAGTTTTCTTTCTTCTAGCGAGATATGTTCATCCAGCGCCGTGAGTTTGGAGAGGTTAAGGACCAGTTCGCCCCGGACTGTTTGCATAGCCTTATCGAGTCCACGGAGTTCGCGAAGGTTCAGCAGTGGGTCATCCATCGTGCTGAGTATTTCGTCTTCGCTGAACGTGGTCTCCATTGTTCGAACAGCGTCGTGGCTACACGAGGGACCTCGCTGAGCTCGACCGTTTCTATCGCGGCGGCCGTCTTCGCCATCGTTTCGTCGATAGACTGTATCCATGGTCTCTACAGCACGGGCCGGCATAATTGTTTTACCCCTCTTCCAATCTACGAATACTAGTTTGCCCCTTATGATTTGGCCACCGCCCTGGCTTCTGACAAAGGTGTTCAGCGCTAGGGGTTTTCCGGTTGTCACGTTGATGATTGGGACATTTGATGCTTTTAATCGTAACCTGCCGGACCGAAGTTCGAACTTGGAGTAGTCGCGGCCGATAGATGGGACCGTACCTTTTTCTGCCCAATAGTTGTAGTAGTCACTTACAGCTGACTCGAGTAATTCCCGAGTTAGAGCAACAGTGTTGGTAGCACCACCTATTTCCTGGTCGGCTGAAGTTCCTGGCGTCTCTATGAAGGGTCTTTCGTCGTCATCGATGTTTTCATCATCGAGGTGATCGTCGCGATCGAATTCGTCCATGTCAATATCGTGAGCAGCCATCGTTCCGATGTATTGAACAAAAAACCATACGGGTTTAATAGTATTGTTCAGTTTCATTGAAACTATGTCTTCGAGTCAATGTGGGCGCAAACTCAATCCATACCGCAGCATGCGGAAGCCCCTCGGGGCAAAAGGCGTGAGGCATGTACTTCGCGGTGTCGGAGAAGACGCTGGCGGGGGTGGTGAGGAAGAATATTAAGAGAAAGTTCTATAAGGAGAATGCCGAGTGGTTGGCATGGAAGGGTGGATCAACAGAACTCCGGGACTGTTCAAGCTGTAATTCCAGTGGGATAGAGCCAGCGAGCTGTGCAGCAGTTCTCCGCCAAGGGGATGTAGAGGAGATCTAACGATCTGACTTGGGGGAGGTACAAGAGCGGTCTCGAAGGGAGTAGGGACATGGCGGAGAACAGGGGATTCCGAATGGTTAAAGGTGTGATGAAGACGTACAAGCAGTTGAAGTTGGGGTTGTCGGCGTACTACGACAAGAGGAGAGTGATGAGTGATGGAAGACGGGGTGCACACCGAGCCTATAGATAGGTAAAAAAAAGAAAAAAGTGTGTGTGTGTGGGGGGGGGGGGGAGTCTCTACCTAAGGGGTGAACGACTATGACGGACTGACTGAAAGACTCTGACGAGAGTCTGGCCAACCGACTATGACTGAACGACTCTGACGACGGGGCTAACTGACCGACTCTGACGACGGAATCCACACCGAGCCGTTGGAATTTGTTTTAGTCCGGGGGTAGCTGGGGGCCACAAGGCACCGCAAGAAGTTCTTCGCGAACAAACCCGCGCGATGGACCACTGTCGAGGTAGTAGAGCACGGGCTCATCGGGTTTGGTAATAGATCGATCCAGATGATATACATTGAGAGACCTCACGGGATCAGTCGCGCGGCGGCGGCCACCCTCCAGCTCCCCGGGCTGGTAGAGGTACCGAACGGCAACATCCGATGGAAGCTTTTTCTCCGCTAAACCAACGGATCGGCCGCGCGAGACGGCAGAGGGCTTGTGCGACACCGTTTTCGCATTGATGGCATCCACGGGCTTCTTACCGATCAATCTGGTCACCTTGCCGTTCAGTGCAGAGACCACGGCGGGAAGCCTGGTCACCCACTCGGTCAATCGCGTATGAGGGCCTGCAAGCTCATTAGCATATAGCTGTCCGAACAGCCTCTCAGCCAGGGTACGATTTAACCGCTCCACAATCCCCTGGTCCCGGTGGACATCCACACGGCCGCGTCTGACAGAAACGGTGTGTTTCACCAACAGCTGAGAGACCGCGCCCATGAACTCGCGGTCAGGATCGACCTAGAGAAGATTCGGCCATTTGAGAGGGCTCCTCTTGTATATGCGGGAAAGAGCTTCGGCCACCTCCTTGGACTCTTTTGAGCTCAGTGGCTCAGCCTCCTCATAGCGACTCGCTACGTCAACGACTGTCAGGGCGTACTTGTACGTCTTGCGACCGACGCGATCGTAAGGGAGAAACAGGAGGTCGGCTTGGTGGACTTCGTTCGGCACCGGCCCTTCGAATTTCGGGCGTGGAATACTGTGCAGCGACATAGAAGTCTGAAAGCTGGGACTCGGGATGATTTGCACGGCGTGATGCTAGCGGCGAAGATCCTCGTTGATCCAGTTCAGACGGGCGGTTCGTTTTCGGGATCATGCTGCGTGTGCGCTCTGGAGTTGTTCTACAGCTAAATCGCGACGCTTGCGCTCCTCATCCACGTCCGAGTTTCGCAGATTCGAGAATAGAAAGTTGCTACCGCTGAATGCCAATGCGTTCACCACCGCACCACCTACGAGCATTGCAATCGAAGCCATTACTAATAGTTTACTTCCATATATTAGCCGGTTGAATTCCGGCTTTAATTAGATAATCTCTGGTCCCAACCGCGTCTAAGGTCACGAGACCTATGTCTCTCGACGTCATGTCCAACTTGGGGTCGGGCCCTCCGAAGACCATCTTTGATAGTGGAGTAAACCCGATACTGAGGCCCGATATCACCACGGCGTGATCAACCGCATTCACTATTATTTTACCATCGTATTCAGCCATTGTTGATAACAATAAAGTTACTTCATATGAAAGGGATCGCGAGCAGTGTTTAAATGGGGCGCAATCGGTTTCGGAACTTGCGATTCCTTCGGAACCGCAGCAGGTTGTCACGAAAGGTAGTTCCGCAGCGGCAGCTGCTGGAACACACACAGAGCGCATGCAACTGCCAGACCACCACCAACAACCCACGGGATGATCTAGGTCGGCGCCCCTTCCGCAGCTGCTGGAACTGCCTTCGGGTGTTCTGCAGCTGTTACTGGAACTACCTTAGGGTGTTCTTTCGCAGCTGCTGGAACAACTAACGACTGTTTGGCCTCTCGAAGCTCATCGAGTATTTTATCTTGTTTACCTTTCTGGGCAGCGGCCCCTGCCCGCCCTGCTGTCTGTCTTTTTGGTTTTTTATGTCGTGTAATCGGAGATTGCTCCTGCTGGAGCTGCTGCTGAGGTGCAATCGGAGATTGCTGCTCCGTCACTCCGCAGGTGTGTCTTGTGTCAACATTTTCTGAGCTTATAGTCCGTGGACATACATGTCCAAATTGACAGTGCTTAGCTGTTGTCAACGCAGTCGTCAGCTGTGCTAAGAACATGCCAAACTTGTGGTAAATTACGCAGCAAGCTGATCTTAGCGCATGTCCGACAAAGGGGTCAGCCCCGAGGTCATCGACCAATCCCGATTGATTCTGGATCGGCAGAAACGTACTCGCCGCTGCTGCGTAGTACTGAATGGCTGCCGCCCCTATAGTTTTTGTCATCACCGCGCCTAGTCGCGATTCGTATCGGGCATACCATTTCTCAATCTCTGCGTCTGGCATCTTATCCGAATGGTCGACTGTGAGACGTCGCCCCAGATACTGCTCGGCCTGCCCCCCTGCAGCCAGTGCAGCGAGCCGTTGACGCCGCTCCGAAGTCGCTGTGTCGGCAGTCGTGCCGACAGTCGTTCCGACAGTTCCACCCGTGTCGGCAGTAGTACTGACAGTCGGCACGACTGTCTCTTCCATTAGCTGATCGAGAAGTTCGTCGCAGTTCATTGTACGCTTGATCTTAAGCAGTGATATTCTGACTCGCCTCATACGTCTAACATATTTCCAAGAGCACCACCCGAAAATTATGAGTAAAACTTGCAGCGCAGCAACAAATTGATTCCCACATTGTTCAGCAGTTGTTAACAATTGTTCAGCATTTGTTAACAATTGTTAAGCATTTGTTCAGCATTTATTAACAATTGTTCAGCATTTGTTCAGCAGTCGTTAACAATTGTTCAGCATTTGTTCAGCAGTCGTTAACAATTGTTCAGCATTTGCTCAGCAGTCGTTAACAATTGTTCAGCATTCGTTAACGATCGTTAAGCATTGTCTAAGCTGCCATTAACACTTTGTAAGCAGTTGGTTGATCAGTCTTTAACAGAAGCTTGGCGAGATTAGTTTCTGAAAGCATCTGTCGAACCTCCAGCAGCTCCTCGCGTGTTGGGATAACGTCGTTCTCTCGAAGGCAGTCATCGACGGAGTCTCGGTCCTTGCAGTGAAAGAGGGCGACCCATTTCGTTTGCTCACGCAGATCCTTGAGGACGGCGTTGTGCTTCTGAGTGGAGATCCATACGCTTTGCCCCGCATGGCGGCCCCAAAATGCGAGCTCGGAGAGCATGTCCTTCTTTTTGGTCATCGCCGCCTTGGCTGAGCAGTCGTCAATCACGTATAGGGTGGGCTCGCCCCGCAGCCAATCGTGAAGCCTGTCCCCGGAGCCTGTCCACGGGCGCCGCTAGTAAGTCTTGTTGTGCCGCACAGTAGGACACAGGATCATAATGTGTCGAAAGGCATCGTGGTAGGGCCCCTCGAGCAAGTCCAGGATGAAGACCGTTTTTCCGCATCTAGGATCGTCGAGATACAACAGATTCTCCAGCATGAAGGAGAGACGCGGACGGGTCATGCAAAGAAATATAAGCGGGCAGTCAATATCGTCGAGGGGGTGAACACCACACTAGCCTCAACTTCCGTTGTGAGCTGGATGGGGAGTGTGTCTTTATTGTCAACAATCGTCGCCGCTCCGATCGCGGTGAACTTGAGTGCGGTCGCGGCAGGGGCAGGCCTGCTTTGCATGGCGAGCAGACTCGTGGCCCGCAAGCTCGAGGCCAAGAATCGAAAGCACGAACGAATAGCAGTTATGGCGAGGTCAAATAAAAACAGTATCAACGTTATCGTGTCGAAAGCGATAGCCGACAACGATATATCAGATAGCGAGTTTAAACTGGTCGTCGAAGAGATGGCCAGGTACCAGGAGTTAAAGGGCACGATCCGTTCCAAGGCCCGACCACAAATTCTCGCAGACGAAGACGTAAACACACTCGTCATGGAGGGGAGGGAAGGGTTCTCCTCGCCCGCATCGGAACGTGATATGCTTGTTCGCGTGTCTGACGACGGGGGAGATCCCGCCACCATACAATCCAGCTGTGCCAGCTGTTCCGTCGGCGCCACCTTACCGGACATAACACTTTCAACTACACCACCGTGGTTACGTCAACCACTGGCTACCATACACATCGTTAACCGCTAAATATTTGTGTGCACCAGGAAGTTATCGTGTAGTCACTATCTGCTGATAGAAATAAACATAGGTGTATTTTCTGCTTTTCTTATTGAAACATGTATGTTCGTCCGTATGAAGGTGGGTGAGAGGTATGTACGAGAAAAAAGACCCACCGGGGCTTCGGCGAGAAAAATAAAAGACCCCACGCGAGACTCGAACTCGCGCCGGCAAAACCCTTATGGGCCCACCTCGCTATGCCTCGGTGCCTTAAATATTTGTTCTCTTTTTTTTCCGGCTTAGCAAGGTGTTATATGCTCACGTCTATTGCACCCCATCTAGCGACTGTCTACCGCGGGCCCCTCCTGCTCCATCCGCAGCATAGAGCAGTCTGTGAAGTGAACACAGGTGGCACGGTCTCGGGCCCCCGAGACATATAAACTGGCGTCCCAGTTAAAGAAAGGTGTTTATTTCTCATATATAAACCTAACCTTGTTGGAAAATTAAGGGTTGTAGTCTGTTTTTAATTTGTTTTCTTATATTAAATTATGTTTCCTATGTAATAATAGGGGGTATTCAGTTTTAAATTATTAAAAATAAAAATAACGAACCATCCCGGAAGATCTCGTGTGTGTACCTGTGAAATTGGATCATTGCCGTCTGTGTAACCTCGATAAGGCAAAATTCACTCGGCTGCTTGGGGTTTGTGACGCGTGTGAAGTTTATCAAGAGGAAACAACTATACGTCAGATCGGTTGGATCTTTCTAACTGACGTTCTGATTTGAATTATTACTAAACGATAATACTTGCGAGCACGTACTTCCTTGCTAACCAGTCGATGCGTAGCGCGATTGCCACCGCATAGTGGTCCCTAACCCGCAACCGACATGGGCGAGGCGAAACGGACCTTCTTCGCATCCACGCCCGGTGATGCTTGCAATACTCGTAAATACCGGTACGATGACAACTCTCGTGACTATCTGTCTTCAACCACGCACAATTATTCTTAACTCGAACCATTGTCGTCACTATGACCTCATTGATATATATAAGTTCTCATCCATACCATGAGAACAGTGGAGGAAACTCCAAGTATTATATGAGGGTCAAAAACGATACCACCTCCTGATCCCAAAATCAGAACGGAATATTTACATCAAAATAAATATAATCAGCCCTGCAATTAGAATAACCTGACCTGGTACCAGGTCTATACCACAGAGTCACTTGGCCCCTTCCCTTAAAAGTAATAGGCTTACGAATAATCGTAATACTCACATAAGGGGTATAACAATATTCACCTTTTCACATACAAGAATGCCAACGATGTACGTGAGGGCCAAACCAGGTATCTGGTCGGGATTCCGTTAAGGACAAACCTCGATCGCTAAACTACCCATCGCATGCTCCCACCTGCCAACCACCATTCACGAGATATGACGTGGGCACGAACACTGACGTAGCACGATTATAGGTGTCTGGATGGTACGTCCCGTTTTTTTAATACGTCACATACTACATGCGTTGTGTTATCACCACACATATACACAAATATATATATAATATATATAGCCCAATTAATTAGTCAAGTGCACGTATGCCATTTGTGGCTGTGACTGGAGAAATGGGGCTTCATGGATTTGTGACCCGTGTGACTTTAGATCTAATAATAAGCTCAGTCGTGTAGCCTGCTAACGATATGTTAGAAGCATGCCGTGTGTTTAATTGATATAATGGCGAACAGTGCATATCCTGATCAGCCTATGCGGATACACAGGCTGATCTGTATCTACACGGTTACAAATCCCGTAAGCCCCATTCTCCAGTCACAGTCACATTTACCAACATCCATAATTGAATTTGCTATCGGCATATAACCATAACGCAGTCACATGTTGAAGTAACGGACCAATGTTCATAACAACATTAAATATACATAGAAGCATCAATCAGTGGAAACAAAGTAAGCTAAACAAATGTTTTACTCCCTCTTATAACACATTACCAAGGTCGCTATGTTTTTAATGGGCCGTGCTCGGACGGCCGCGAGACAACGGACTCTTACGAAACAGCAAACCCATATATAGCAGTGTCGCCTATTGCAGAAGTTAGGCAAATGTTAGCCCTCCATAATTATATATTCCGCAATTCGCTATGTCAACGTGTTTTCGAGCCATTTTGTCCAACACAATGCTGCATTGTTCTTTAGTCGTACGGGCCAATAATACTATATGTTAGCGCAAACATCGGCTCCAAACTACACTTTTACGTCGTCCCGGCCCGTAAAGAAACATTTTGCATCGACAAAACATTGTTTGCAATCGAACATCTGATCAGACCTACATTTATACCCGCCCAATGTGTCACGCCAGACAATTGAATCGCACCGACATTTCTATAATTTCTCGGGAAGCCATGTTGTCGAATCTTGATGGGTTTTCCCGATGACGTCATCGCTAAGCTTATGATTGGCTGATATATTCGTGGAAGTGTTATGCGTAAGCGTCATGTTACATTGACTAATTACCAGCCGGACACCTGCTTACCTTATCAGCGAAGCAATGAAACGGTACCAGCTGATGCGTCATCGGGAAAAGTCTTACCACTAAGAGAAAAGTTCAGAATTGTGTTGAACAAAATAATGCATAGCTCGAAAGCGCGTTGACATAGCGCATCGGGGAATAGAATATATCTTTACGGAGGATTAACTTTTGCCTAACTTCTGCAATAGGCTACAAAGCTATAAATCGGTTGACATTTTCTCGAGGGCGTCCTAGTACGGCCCATTAAAACATAGGGACCTTATAATTTGTAATGTGCTATAAGATGGAGTAAACAAATGTTAGATTATTTTTCTCTCTCACTTATTGGTGCTTTTATGTAAATGTGATGTATGTATATACATTGGTCCGTAATCTGTGAACGCAGTGTGTTTGTATATGCATTACCAATCGACGGACACGCGAAATAAACGACACACAATACGACATAAGGCAGAAAGAATAGTGTATTCGGAAAATAAGAAATATACAGAATTAAATTTCGAGCTTGCATTAACATATTCAATTCATCTGCATATGTGGCTGTGACTGGAGAAATGCGGCTATGGGTTTTGCAATCAGAGTAGATCCAGACCAGCCTGTGCATCACTGTCTGATCAGGATCTGCACTGTTCGCTATTCTACCAATGAAACATCCGTCCTGTTTCTAACGATCCATACAGATCGCTATCAGGCTACATACGTGTGTTATTTGATCAGGAGCTACACTGGTCGCAAAACCCGTAAGCCCAATATCTCTAGTCACAGCCACATATCATAACGGTATGCAGGCGAGATGAAGTCATGTCGTGAGGGATGGTAGTCAACTAAATTCGCACATCTGGCATCTGGCTAAAGTTTCCAAATTTGGTACGTTATACACATATATTAACAATCGGTGATGCTATATGCACACATTATATATTGATGTTATAGGTTTTGAGGTCACTGAGTATGTTGGTGAAGTTTTCGAAAATATTTTGGGTCAAGGGCACCTTCTGTAAGCCAAGGTCTTTGTCAAATTACCCTGAAATGTAGAACGTCGTATTCCAGCAACCGTTGTATCACTCTGTTTTCTGTCATGTCAATTATAAGGTGTTATAAATGATTGTTTTAATAGATGAGGTATCTGACATCCTTTTTTTTGGGAAATGGGGCAGATAACATCCAAGTACATACATGTATATACATCGTTTTAATTGCCAGTGTCTAGATTATGTTGCAGGTTATTATGGTAGACCAAATGAACCTCAATCATAATGCACACGCCCTCACAGTGGCACATAACGGTGCACCTGGGTCCATCCTGAAAATACAAGCACTTACCGTTGCAATGTTTTTCACATACGCAGTGTCGTATGACTAACATCTGCTAACAGCGTCCAGTAGGGAGTCCAGACATGTGTCTCTGAATCATGAACCTACCCCCAATCGGAGGCAACTGTAAGATCCTGTTTCCTCTATCGTTCCTGTTTCCAGAGGAATCCTTCTTGCAAATGAGATACTTTTGAATGATACATCAACCTTTCCAGATGACACGATGACAATCGACCATTCCAGATGCGCCATGTTCATGAAATCGAGGGTCAGGAGATGCTGGTCCTTCATGATAGCAATGAGTGTCTCAGATATATATGTATATGTACCTCCAATTCCACCCAGACTGTATTTTTGATGGACACGTAGACTGGTAGATGTTCTATCGCAACCACTTAGTAAATGGAAGCGAGGATGTGACAGGTGCTTCTGTAGTTTATGAAGATTTTACCAGTGCGGAATGCGACCCAAAGCTCGGTTAGAGACTTTGTCGAAACTGCAACACGCATATCGCGACAATATCACTACTGACAGCCTGTATGCTCGATTTGATATGACCTTGCTGCGCAATTTCTGATAGATGCAGAAACATCCGACTGCCTCTTGGTTGATGCTGGTGGTGATGCGGCTCAAGTCTGCTGTATTGCTGCATGTTACCGCCTTGTCACCGTTTGTGGTGTACACATCCACATGGGTGAGCAGCGTTGAAGCAGTTTCGACTGCGGACTTGACAAGGAAATGGAATAACTGCACCAAATTGTCCTGGTTAGCAAAGGAACTTCTTCCAGACATGTAGAACCAGTGTCGGAGAAGTCGCACCTTGGGTGTCTCGCTTCGACTGAGCTTGTGCTTTGAAGCAGTTCTCAGGATACATTTCGGACGCAATGTCCAGCCGCATTAGTTGGTTTACATGTAATTGTAGATTTGCAGACGTTACTTATGATGAATGGCATGCAATGACGACTAACATACTGCTTACGGTCAACGTCCTTAAATTCGTTTCGCCATGGCATGGTAGAATAACGAACGGTTTACCTGATCAGAGTTGGCTTGATTTGGAAATGGAAAGGATTTCGCTGATTTTCAAACCGAAAGAAGTCGTTCATGTCAAATTAGGGCGAGATTGGATCGTATTGATATAACATAACACACTTTTTTCTATGAAATGATGCCGATTGTATAGCTACTGCATCAGACTGATTATTTCAATATGGACGATCTGACCATGAAAGTATATATATATTATTATGTTTACTATCTTAGTCATGAATACTAATAACTGCCCACCCATTTTCTTGTGACGTATCGCCGCATAATGAGCCCACATGTAAATTCCAGAGAGTCGTGCTATGAACAGCCTACGGACAAGACGTGTTCTGTGGTTTAGGAAAATGTTCGGACATTATTGGAACCGTCTAACGGAGCAAGGCTAAGGAACATCATATATAGATTATACGATCACATTGGCCGAAGTTTTAAAATAGTGTATTCGATAAAAGTTGTATTAAATGTATTATTCGTTACTTATTCAGGATGTGTCATAGACTTTGTAGTACCGACATTTCTAGAATTGTGTGGATGTGCAGGATCTACACATGTCTCCAGTCACCAATAATGGCATAATGAGGAGTTGCTGAACGTTTGCTGAACTTTAGGTTTCAGTCAGTGCGCTTCACAAAGAGGAACGACTTGTTGATTGTTTGAACTATAATGTGTCCGCGAAGCAGCAGAAGAACACAAATGATAATTGATGTATTAATATTGTTTGGGCTGGCGGGCGGGCGGGCGGTTCCATCTTTTCCACGAAATAACTAGAGTTATACTTGACGGATCGCAACCTAATTCAGTATGTATACATGCTTATCACATCAAGATGAAGAACCCACTATTGTGTTTCAAAGTTTTTGATGACTTATCTCCCGTTTTTATTAATTTTCGCACTCTGTATCCTTGTCCGCACAATAACTAGAGTTCTATTTGACGGATCACAACCAACTTTGGTACACATGTTTTTCCCCATATTGGTTTGCAATGAATCTTCCTTTGTCGACTGGCCTTGCCTCGACGTGCCTCGATATTGGGACCTTTGACACTCTTGTTCAATTTGTGTTATTTATTAATTTTGATTTTCTGAGGGGTATACACATCAGTGTTACTGATTTCTTTTTCCATGGAGTTACCTCCCCTTGTATACTGACTACACCTCGACGGGCGTATACTGTGACCCTAGGCACACTTGTTACTGCCTCCGTTGAATATTTATGAAGAAACACTGCACCACAAAACACATTTCTTTCACAAACTTTTGTAACTAACTATCAGCATGCACACATGCACACATGATTTTGAGCTGCAGACCGTTTTGGGAAATGTCTTTACGCCGAAAAGCCGTCAATCTGACATTCATATACGTGCAGATAATCTGCAGAATGGATACATGTATAATTCTACTTTGGTAGGCAAATAAACAAAGATGTCATCATCCTTCAGGCATTCCTATCTGACTTTTCCAGAACCGAGTAAATCGGCAAAAAAAATATAATAGAAATAAAGATTTGTTTTTGTTCATGGTTTCTTGAACATGACATTGAGCTTGAAAGTGTGACCTTTACCTAAATTGTTTCAAAACATTTATAAATGTAATCAGCGCCCTCAACTCATGGCATAGACACAATGTTTGTGATAATAGCACCACAGGGAGCTGAACTATGCCGATAATTGGTTTTGATTGGCGGCCATCTTTGATTTGGTCCAATATGGGCAATAAGTTGAACATTCAGATTGCTTCCATCGAAATTCTTGAAAGGCATAACATGAAGATCATTTGTGCCAAACTTAGGAAAGTTAGCCAGATGTACGAATGTATGACCTTTTGGAAACTACCGTCCCTCACTAATAGTTATGTGAAGTTATCTTTGATACATTTTGTTTCTGCATTTACACAGCACACGGGCAATGCATGAACACGAGTATGGGATAACACAGTTAGATCACGTTCGTCCGCATGTACGATCGATAATCCGCTCGGATTATCTCCTCGTGCATGCGGACGAACCGTGATCTAACTGTGGTTTACAATGCATGAACTTCATCCAAACACATCACGAAGGCATGATTTTGGGCTACGCCAAAGGTGTTGCACTGGTAATTTAAAACGCATTACTGTATAATTGAAGTTAGATTCAGTGTGATCACGATAATTATCCAATGAACATGCGAACTTACCATCACCATATCGACGTTAGGGCGTTAAACACGGGATTACATGTGCTACGATACGAGGCAGTGTCCGACCTGGATATACCAGCTATAAATCAATACTCTTTGCATAATTCTGTTCTAAGAAGGCTATTTCATCATGATAACAATACTTCTCAAACGAACATGCCCAAGTTCCACTAAACTATGATATTTATGTTTAATTTAGTGTTAATGAAATCACTTAATATGCATGTCTTTACAATACGATGTTGTTGTCGAAAGAAAAATGAAACCGAAGCAAACCGAAATAAGCATGTTATGTGGACTACGAAGGAGAGACACAACAACTAAAAAAGCGAGACTACACGATACATTTTAAGAAGGGCTGCAGTGTTGTAGAGCTGTGTGACACGATGTAATCGTACTTTAATTACAGTCAGAATAGTCTTAGGTCAGCTAGACTAATCGGGCAGTCAACGAAAATGTGTTTAATTCATGAATCATTCACAGAAATATATGTATGAGTGTCAGACTGTGTTACAATTGGAAACTAATATTTTCATTTGAAATATACATCTCATATATATAACATACATATATATATACATGTGGGTGTGACTGGAGAAATAGGGCCTGATATTGATCTCTGTTGTTTGTTAGAAGCCTACCGGCTGTGTCATTGACGTACTAGCGAACAGTGCAGTTCCTGACCAGTCTGTGCGGATCTGCACTGCTCGCAAAACCCATTTTCCCCATTTCTCAAGTCACAGCCACATATGAATGCGTTTGTAAACAGTCAAGTAGGGTCTAAACAACGCGAAATCTCCACACAAGAAGGGTAATAAGTTATGTGGCAATACATTGTTATGTAAAAGTATGTGTAAAATTGCTAGTACAATTTGTATGTTTTTCTAAAGACAAATTTCGAAAATATGAAATGTTCGGCGAAGTTTATATAAATTTAAAACATGACAGCATATAAACTATTATTGTCAGTCTTTGATACACTTTCTATTTTTGCTTCTGCATTTACACAACAATGTATGGATTTGAGGATGTGATAACGCAGTTAGATCACGGTCATCCGCATGTACGATCGATAATCCACTCGCTAAAGCTCGTGGATTATCTCCTCGTACCGTGATCTATCTGTGGCCTAATGACCTTTGATCCGCCTGTCATATCACCTTTAACCTGCCTGTAATGGCGAGCTATTTATGCAAAGACATGTAAATGTCCGAGCAATGTGACAATGGAGACAAGACGCTGTGCGATAACGCACTAATAACTACTAAGGTACAACGTCGCCTGTAACCTAGCTATTTGACCAACATTGCAAATTATACTTATCTAGCAAACTTTACTTTGAGGGAGACATTTTTAATTTTAGCTTATTGTATACATGTATTATACTGAATGTATTACATTATCACAACCATTTTGCCTGTGATAATGTAATACATTCAGTATAATACTTCTGCATTCACATATATGCAGTCGTTAGTTCTATATGACATAATGCATTTCGGGAAAAATAAATGATTACTCCCTCAAAGTATAATTTGCTAGAAAAGTATACTTTGCAATGTTGGTGAAATAGGCTACTGGTCTGTCTCCATTGTACATTTACATGCTTTTTTAAGTAGGTGGCTCGCAACGACAGGCGGGCCAAAGGTCAAATAATAGTCAATTACTGTCATATGTTCAATTTATATGAACTCGGCCGAATATTTCATCTTTTCGACATTTGTCTAATTATTTGTGTAATTTTCCTTTATGTTACAGGAGTCGATTCCAGTCGTTTCTGTCAAAGTCAGCCAATGCCACGTGACAACAGCGACCTGGAATGATAAAGTAAAACGTGTACATGTATATACACTGGCTCGGCTACATGTACATGTACGTAGCTTAGACAAAAACCTGGACTATCAGTAATACATGTATGTATGTTTCTGGCTTAGATAATCTCAGCTCTACATATGTTTGTTACTATTTCATCTGTATTTTATATTTTCTGTATCCTTCTAGCTGAGACACCTACTGTGTATGTTTTGTCACAATAACAGCCCGTTATCTATGATTCTATACTCGTGTTTTGCGACGTGGTCCGACAATATGTAACAATATCAAAGTACTGAAAGTATTGAAACTAGGTTAGCTCCACAAGATTACTAACAAGTATGTTTTATTTATATACTGATGTTTAATGCTTTATCGTCAGTTAAAGTCACTTTAGGTTGATTAACGGGCTACAATCCCATATAACATGTGTATGGATAGAAGGAAAATTCCAAAATCAGAACAGAATATTTACAGAAAATAAGCATAGTCCGTGTACATGTCTTCTCACACTTTACATATATTTTGATACTTATCAGATACAAGTATGCAAATAAAGTTCGCATTTGTTTGTATTTTGACACCCAACGCCGGAAATGTATGTGTCACATGGCACGCGAGATCAGGGATCGGATCCGCCATTGTTGTTGTACTACATGAATCCATTTCGACATATGGAAGTGTACAGGTTTAACCACACTAAAAAATCAGATATTCATGCGCGGTGTAGTCAAAATTAGTATGTTAAAGAAAAGAATCCAGATTTGTTAGTTATACCATAGTACTATTTTCTTGCAGATACTCGTCAATTGATGTACTAATCTACACGGGCATGTTACTCTATCATTTACATTTAGTTTCAAGCATATGCTTTGGGATTATTTTGTAAGTCGGAACATGTTTGTCATGTGAGGCGGTTTCCATTCCAGCTGCTGACTTTTTTTGCGCCACCACCAGAGTTGTCACATGAGATTGAATGTATCTGTCTTAACAATAATTAATCATATGTTTTAACTAGTGAATATCCAGATCAGAATGGGTGCAGGTTATGGGAAACTAGATCCCACAACATCCATACGTAAATGAAAGTAGTAGAGAATAGCAAAATGGGTGGTATTTGGTTCCGATCTAACAATTAAAATTGATGTTCAGATAAATCCATTACATTTTCACACAATAAAGACATATTAACTAAATATTTATGAAGACGCCAAAAATGGTGTGTCTGGCACCTAGCTACACCAACATACTATTCAAACGGTTTGTTTCACCGTGTATGAAAACAAGAAAATTAATATTATTTACCAAACAGCCGCACCATCGCACCATCGCACCGACGACAATAAACCAACATTACTATCCTACTATCTAATCAGCCGCGCCGGAAGTAATAGTTGATCCCTCAATACACAACATCGGTTTCGGAAATGGTGCGTGGTTTTCGGCCGCTCTGTTTAGTTAATCCATCAATACACAGCATTGGTGTGTCAGATGGTGTCCTGCGGCTCTGTTCAGAGATCATCATGCAATATGAAATTAATTTACTGAATGTAATCCCCACCCGCCCTTAAACAGTAATTTTAGATTATTTTTTATTTGAATGTATTTGAAGATAAATCATTAATTATTGTTTGTTGACACTATTTACAACAACTTTTAATAAAAACATAAACAATTAAAACACATCTCGCCCTATTTTCCCCCAAACTTCGGATGATATTCAATAAATCAGCTTTATATGGCCTCAAAATGGCCATAATTTCCGCGAGGTATTCTTCCACTGAACTGGTGTGATATCTCTGGTGACAGTTCTGTTAAAGCCCCAATACGGCTCAAGTTGCCGAATTTGGCCTCCTATTGGGTTTTCCCACACATAAATTCAACAGGTTTCTATTTACACACACTTTGAAACTGTTTCCATTCATTTTGGTACAAAAATGAGTTTGTAGTCGATGAAAATATCAACATTTGTTGATAAACAAACAGCAGGTGCGTGTTCAAAGTCCGATCGATTTTCCGATAGACGCTCGGGTCAACTGCTCAACTCCCTGATTCGCTGCCGATGAATTCCGATAGCCGGAGTTTATCGACTTGCTTTCGAGCCGAAGCCGTTGGGTTACGGAAATTAATTTGTGAATATTGACATTTTGCACTGAGTGGTACACAAAACAAGTTTTTGTTGTCTTCACATTGCGATTAAGATGTAAATCTCAAGACTTGAGATGTATCTATTAGGCAGTATATGTTAGTTTTGTGTACTAAATCAGTTGCCAAACATGTTTTTGTGTTTGAAAAAAATCGGAAAATTGTAATACTGAGCCGTTCAGGGCCTTTAATGGGACAGTTTGACAAAACATTGACTATAATGTAAATATATAATTAAATAATTAAGACTGTGTGCTTTATTCTTTAGTTTACATTTGCCAATTCAGTACAATTCAGTAATGAAACGACGCTCATAATGGTAGTTTTAAATGTAGAAATAGTTGACATTCCACCTCTACGACTGCTATACTAGGTAGCTCCAAGGGTTTAGAGAGGTTCCGCTGTACATTAGACTTGTACTTGCACATTTCCCGGTGGTTTATAGATGTTTGTCTACAATACCGCCAAGTTTAAGACCGCAAAACGCGAGGACATACTCACAATGGGCAGTTATTGTGACCAAAAATTACATGTATTAAATCAAAATAAATATTTAAATGTTTTTTCTTCCTCTTTCCTTGAATAATTTATTCCACCCCGACTCATCACTATCAATGTTGCAGGGTTTTATCGAATACAAGTTTTATGTATGTTGCATTTTATATTAAATCCAAATATATTAAGCTACATGTAGCATTATATGAACTAACAAAAAGGTGCTTGTGATGGGGTAGCACCCGCAAACCACAAATCGCTAAGGACATGCTCTACAATTTGTATGCTAGTATTAAGATCCAGTAAAAATGAGAGTGGATTGGTAATATCCTGACGAAAAGACGAAAATATGTATGTGTATAACCATTTAGTTTAAATTTATGTTTGCTGGTTACTCTGCAGCATGGGCACATGTGTTTGGCTAGATTCTTATTTCAGCACACTTACAATGCATACACACGGGTTATGGACATAGGCTAGTGGCACAAACGTGTTGACATAAGCTAAACCATACATAGTTCCACAGTTGACTGATGACCTAACCTAGTGATATCCTTCCCCTTAGGCTTACCCCCAACATATGTAACTAATAACTTGACTAAACCCAACCTAGTACTACTGTTGACTGCTAACCTAACCCTAGTGCTATCCATCCCCGAAGGCTTATATGTTTTTGGGCTGGGTATTTATTTCTGCACACTTACAATGCATACACACGAGTTGTGGCCATAGGCTAGTGGCTCAAACATGTACATAATCTAAACCCAAATCTAGTACTAATGTTGACTGCTGGCCTAACCCTAGTGGCATCCATCCCTTAAGGCTTTCATGTTTTTGGGCTGGGTATTTATTTCTGCACACTTACAATGCATACACACGAGTTGTGGTCATAGGCTAGTGGCCCAAACATGTACATAATCTAAACCCAAATCTAGTACTTCTGTTGACTGCTGACCTAACCCTAGTGGCATCCATCCCTTAAGGCTTTCATGTTTTTGGGCTGGGTATTTATTTCTGCACACTTACAATGCATACACACGAGTTGTGGCCATAGGCTAGTGGCTCAAACTTGTACATAAGCTAAAACCAAACCTAGTACTTCTGTTGACTGCTGACCTAACCCTAATGCAGTAGTAGTAAGGGAGTCAAAATGATACCACCTACCGTGATATCATTTATAACCCTCTATAATACCCCCACCACCCCCGAAAATCAAAAAATTGGTTAATGAGGAAAATTGTGTCTCCCGACAGCAAATTTATGAATTTTTGGAGAAAATAATTTTGAAAAGTGGGAGTCCCAATTATATTGGTAATTGACTTTTGAAAAAATATATTGGTGTCATAAATACATCATGTTTTTCACGTCCAAATTGAACAGAAAAAACAATACAAATATTATAACAAAATGGATAATAAAATAGAATGGGAATTGGAATTTTGTAATGTCTTTGGTGAAAAATATTACTATAAATTGAAAACATTATGCAGAATCGAATACATGAAATATCAGCGTAATTTATTACGCTCCGATAAAAGCGTTGCATTTACAATATTATACCGGCAATTATGTCGCCGGTACAAGGATCAAATCAGTGAAACGAAGCGACTAAATAGGATCGGTGAACAACTACCGGAACATCATAAAACTAATTTTAAAAAACATTTTAAAATCAACGATTCGTTTACGGATATGCGTTTCTACAATCATATTGTAATGGATTTGAAAATTCTAATTGGAAATTGAACAGAAAAAAACAAGTACCAATATTATTAGAGAAAATGGATAATACAATACAATTTGAATTGCAAATTTTTAATGACTGTGTTAAAGAAGTTTACGAAGCTTACGGGGGTTATAATCCTGTATATAAATTCTATAAAATGAGAACACTAGGTGATATCGAATACATGAAATACCAGCGTAATTTATTACGCTCCGATAAAAACGTTGCATTTACAACATTATACCGGCAATTATGTCAACTATACAAGAGGCAAATACGAACATTAAGACAGATAATGTGTATCGGATATGAAACTAAGGTGTATTATACAAAAAATTTAAAACCAAACGATTCGTTTACGAATGTACATTTCTACGATATCGCTTATAAAGATATTGAAAAATTATTATTGAAAAAAAAAAAAAAATACTAATTAATTTATAGCCGAGTGTATTTTTCCTTATCGAAGGTATGTAAACTGGCAATCTGAATTTATCAATTTTATCAACCTCGAGCGGTCGGATAGGAACGCCGTTGTCATGCAGTTGTTTGCCATAGCGACCACATTTGTAGGATAGAAATAAAAAATGTTTAGCTCCAACCGCGGCGCGAACCCACGACCCTCGTCTCTATAGAGTATCGCCTTAACCCACACGACCATGTAGGCTGTTATGATAAACATTACCTAGTGTTGTACAATTATCGATTTACGACAATGTTTCAATTACACGGGTTATGAACCATGCGTAAATTGATAGCCGAGGTAAACAGACAGTTATTTATAGCCGAGTGTATCAATTTACACAGGCGATTACAGTGTAATCCTAGACTGAATTTGTTATGCGATTACGGCATAATTATCAGTGAAAAACACATGTTGTATAGGTATGTAAATTTGTTTACTGCACCAATATAAGAAAACTAATTTTTTTTTTTAAATTATTTTATAATGGTGCTGTAACATTTCTTCCGACTTTATCTCCAAGTTTTTCCCTAAATTTATCCCAATCGGTACACTCAATTTTGGGCATGGTGGCGCGCGCCTTGATTCTTATATCATTTTTTAATTTTTCATATCTCCGCATTTCTTCCACCACGGATTCAAACTCTAAATTTGATATTTTCTTATCGGCCAACGCTTTGGACACCATAACGTCGATGCTATTTTTCTTAGACCTGGCGAGAACAGATATTCTATCATGTTTTCTACATTTTTTCTCGAGTTTTCCACCCGACGCCCTAATTACCATACACAACAACCCAGAAACGGCCGACACCGCACATAAAATCCCCGCTACAGGAACCGTTATAATGGTGGATATAGTTGCAGCTGTCCCCGCCCCACACAACACAGAAACACTCGCTAGAGCCGTGCTAGATGCTTCAGCCATGTTCACCGCGCGTCTATATTTTTTAGCGTTTCTTTTTCTATTTGTATATTCTCTAACTAAAATATCCTGCATAGCGACGATATTATTCAACCTAAAATCTGAACTTCTTTCGTTAATTGTACACAGTGTTGAGGGAGTGGTATTGACAATTGGAAGCGTTGATTCGTTCATATTTAAATTTTACAAATTTAGTTCAATATATTAGTATTTACACAATAAGTTCAATTAACAATCAGACAATAGTGGAAGAACTCTCTGGGTCACCGATTTTCGTAACAAAGTTAATAACACTACCTTGGGAAAGTCTAATTCGATCATAACCGGAGAACGAAACCACCGTCGAACTATCTCCAGAGATTTTAGTGACTCCAACCCCCTGTTCTTCCCCATCTACTACAAGATTTATCGCGACCGTGCCCACAGGTTTACCACTACCATTAACCGAGCAGACCGCCATTTGGATAACTTCACCTGCAGCTGTCATAGTGTATCCCCCACATTTATTACTCGCTTTGGCACCGAACGAATATTCATAGTGCCCCTCAACCAATGGGCCCCGCTTCTCAGCCCAAACTGTTATGGCACGTTTTAGCGTTTTCATTGTTCGCACTATTCCGGCAAGCGCACTGTTTGCGTTATATGCCTCAGTACGAATATTATAAGAGGCCTCCTCAAGAGCTTTGGTCGCGGCTATACGACCATGTTTCAGTTTATCGGAAACTTCGGTTATCTTTCCGTCTAGTTCGGTAAGTGCCGCTTCTCTGCTGAGAGTCCTCTAAGCGCAACGCATCATAAGCCTCCGTAATGGTCGCCTGGTGGCCTTCTAGGGCTTTCTCAACACCCGACCGGGCCTCTTTTTGAAATTCGGTTATTTTTCCGTCTAGTTCAGCAACCGCCGCTTCTCTGATGAGAGAGTCCTCTGAGCGCAACACCTCATAAGCCTTCGCAAGGGCTGCCTGGTGGTCTTCTCGGGCTTTCTCAACACCCGACCGGGCCTCTTTTCGAAATTCTGTTATTTTTCCGTCTAGTTCAGCAACCGCCGCTTCTCTGTTGATAGAGTCCTCTAAGAGCAACACCCTATAAGCCTCCGTAATATCCGCCTGGTGGTCTTCTCGGGCTTTCTCAATACCCGTTCTGACCCCCTCAACCCCCAACCGGGCCTCTTTTCGAAATTTGGTTATTTTTTCGTCTAGTTCAGTAAGTGCCGCTTCTCTGTTGAGAGAGTCCTCTGAGCGCAACGCCCCATAAGCCTCCGCAATGGCCTCCTTGTGGTCTTCTCGGACCCCCTCAACCCCCGACCGGGTCTCTTTCAGAAATTCGGCTATTTTCCCATCTTGTTCAGTAAGTGTAGCTTCTCTGTTGAGAGAGTCCTCTAAGCGCAACGCATCATAAGCCTCCGCAAGGGCCTCCGCAAGGTTCGACTGGTGGTCTTCTCGGACTTTATCAATACCCGACCGGGTCTCTTTTCGAAATTTGGTTATTTTTTTATCTAGTTCGGCAACCGATGCTTCTCTGACGAGAGAGTCCTCTGAGCGCAACACCTCATAAGCCTCTGTAAGGTCCGCCTGGTGGTCTTCTCGGGCTTTCTCAATACCCGACGTGGCCTCTTTTCGAAATTTGGTTATTTTTTTGTCTAGTTCGGTAAGTGCCGCTTCTCTGATGAGAGAGTCCTCTAAGCGCAACGTATCATAACCCTCAGTAAGGGCCGCCTGGCGGTCTTCTTGGACTTTATCAATATCCGAACTGGTCTCTTTTCGAAATTTTGTTATTTTCCCGTCTTGTTCGGTAAGTGTCGCTTCACTGATGAGAGTGTCCTTTAAGAGCAACGCATCATAGGCCTCCGTAATGTCCGCCTGGTGGTCTTCTCGGACTTTATCAATCCCCAACCGGGCCTCTTTTCGAAATTTGGTTATTTTTTCACCTAGTTCGTTTAGTTCCGTATGCGTTTCTTCACGACTTAGTGTATTCACAGCCAGGGCATATTCTCTAAGTTGTGATAGTAGACTCCTGTGAATCTCGTCCGTGGCCACCGATATAGTTCTATTGATCAAGGCCTTTGTTTTTTGGGTAGTTAAAAAGTCGCCCTCTGTCGGGATGAATCCCCCTTCTGTCGGTTCCAAATTCTTTGAATTTGTCACCCAATCGGAAGAACTACCTGGTCCGTATATACTCATTTTCAATAATGTTGTAATATATATATTACGAACATGCGTTTAATTCTAAATAATTTTCTTAAAATTAATTAATTTGACATTTCTAGGACGACCGAAATCGGGTAATCGTTCTTCAACTCTCGCCCTTTATCATCGAGAATAGAAATCTTCAACTCGTGGATGTGTCCCGATTCCAAAACTTTCATCTCGGGGTGTGGGAAGTCTAAGGTCAGGGTCTCACCATAGAAACAGTCGCTGGCGGGCACGGTTTTCAGTAATATGGTGGGAGTGCCGTCTACCGTGTTGTACGATGTGTTCACCCGATCCAGGTGCACCCCGAGAGTTTTCGTGACGGCGAAGTTCACCGGGGTCGTGCCGACGTGCTCGCCAGGATCAAACACTCCGTCATCGTTGTAAGGGTATGTTATTTTAAATCCTAACAGTGAGCCCAACCCCGGTGAGATCCTTAAACGCCTATCAACGGTCAATGTCGTGATCCCCGTGGCTTTCGAGATTGCGAGAGTGACTACACCAGGAATCTTCTCCGCGACAAAAGCTTGGAGATCTCCGAAACTCCAAAGACCGTGAGGTACTATAGCATCTGGAGTTCTACGAAATCATGAGGTCAATGGTTCAGTTATGAGGTAGTTTCCGAAAGCCACAGGGCTTACACCCTCGACTTCTAATGTGAAAAACTCGAGCGTTTCAACGTTTTTCCACCCGACCGTGAACGTGATTGATCTAAGGCCTACCCGGCGTTGTCCGCAGCAGTTGTCTATTAATTTTTGAAGTTCACAACTCCCTTTTTGAACATTAGTGATAGTAGCAAACATAATAATATCTTTCAATGGCTACAAAAGCATTTAGCTTTAACTCTAATGCAAAGTACGCGGTCGGTGGTAAATACAAGCAAAAGAACACCATTGGTGAGCTTGTGCACCCCACAATAAGAGCTAGTTTGGGCATGGGTTTCGACACCAATTTCCCTAACACGTTTGAGAAATATGTAGTTCCAAAGACTACTGGTCGAGATGTATTACTAAGATGGGAGTTTTCCCATATGAACTTCTGGCAGAACCAGCTAAATTTCGCTGTATGGTGTGCCACAACCGGGTGTGGCGTCTCTTTCAGAGACCACATAGCAGACCGTAACAACATGTTAAGCAGTAGCGTCTACAACTTTCACGTGTATTATACAATTAGGAGGATTCTCAAAGAACTAGGTATTCCACTGCCTCAAGACGATGGCTGGGATCCCATTTCCAGCGCATACGACCGTAAGGCGTTCGAAAGATTGTGTAGCGAATTTGGGGTATCAAAAGACGCCGACTGGAGACAGAAAGTATACACCCTGACCAACAGTTTAGGGTTAGTTCACCTTAAAGGCTTAGTTAGTGGGGAGCGTTTGGATAAAGTTCCAGTATATTTCTCAGGGCTATGGAGCGCTCGAGGGGCCACCCCACCACCAGTTAGAAAAATGACAACATGGACTAAATATAATTATAAGTTGAATAAGATGACGTTCGGTGCTGAAGTGCTTGGTGGACTTGCGTGTAATGATGGTGATTGTCATTGGCTGCCTACTAAAGTAGCCCATGTGGAATACCTAGACCTGGGTGATACTCCACAGATGCGAAATGCTTGGACCACATTTATGTTATATGAAAGCACTGGATTTACACAGGCCGGTGTTACCCGCCTCAACGACTCCATTCGCGTATACGTTTGGGCCATCCTCGGCGCACAGAAGCAAACTCGCAGTTCTATAATAGGAGTCGGAACGGCGTTTGACGCGCAAAAACAGTTCCTGGCACTTGTTGAGGACGCCATCTCAGCTAGGGTGGATCTGGAGAAGGCGATACAGAATTATCAAGACGTTTTGCAGACTGCCCGCACTCCGGTAGACTATGTATTTGGAATACGTCTTTATATGGCGCCGAGCAATATGATACTACTAGACGACCCGGTTGACGGTTACAATAATCAGATCGTAGTCGCAACCACCAATAAAAAAATCAGCCGCAACGGGAACGTGAACACGGGTATCATCAAGCTCCCACCCAAGATGATCGGGCGCGGAGTTGTAAATTCAAAAAAATTTGAAAAAGATTTCATAAAACCCCCAAAACACAAAATGGATACACCTCCCTCAACACAATCGAACCCAGTACCCCCAATTCGTAAATTGGATGCACCATCGAGTTCCATCAACAATGTTGAAACACCAATCGAGATTGGAAGCACAACACACGAGGAGGAGAAATTAGGGCTCGTCGTCGCCCTCGTGGCGATCGGATTATTTACGCTTTGGTTTTAGGAACTCTCTGGCGAAGAATAGTAGGAGACCGGCGATTGCCACGATTAAAGCCCAAGTATTTTTGGCTAGCCATCCGGCCGTTTTTGATAATATAGATAGCAAGTAAGAAACGATACTTCCGATCAGTCCAGGTAGTGCGGCAGCCGCCTTTTCGGCTAATTTAGCCAGGAGACTGGCGAGGGCTTTTAGTTGTTTTTTTACCCACTCCTTAGCTCCACCGGATGGCGCGGGCGGTGGTGGTGTGGGTGCTGGCGCGGGTGGTGGTGCCGCACCACCAGTGAAAGCTAGAACTATGGTCGATATAGTCATGCTGATAGCAACGAGGATGCTTGCTATCGTGATGCCCTGTTCTCTGAACAGAGCGCGAAGACGCTCACCGAGTGTCGTCTCCTCGTTCAGGACCCTCGAGATTGTTTCGCGGATCCGACTTATTTGGTGCGGAGAGCCTCACGGTTAGTAGATGCAGCCTCCAAGCGAGCTTCTCTTTGATCCCGCAACGACCGCAGGCGTTCGGTGATCCGCTCGGTAGATTCTCTATCGCCACCAGCTTCCTCCAGTTTTCTTTCTACTAGCGCGATATGTTCATCCAGCGACGAGAGTTTGGCGAGGTTAAGGACCAGTTCGCCCCGGACCGTTTGCATAACCTTATCGAGGCCCCGGAGTTCGCGAAGAGGTAACGGTGGGTCATCGTTAGACCCTTGTTCGAGGTTGAGTATTTCGGTTTCGCTGAACGTGGTGGCCACTTGAGGGACCTCGCTGAGCTCGCTGAGCTCGATAGAAACTGTCGAGTCGGCCATCTTATCTTTTAGGTTGTTTACGGCCCTTACAGCTGCGGCCCTCAAAACAATCTTCGTATTCTTCTTCCAATCTACGAATCTGAGTTCGTTCCTTATGAGTTGGCCACCGCCCAGGTTTCCGGCAACAGTGCCCAGCGCTAGGGGTTTACCGGTCCTCGTGTTGATGATTGAGATATTTGATGCTGCTTTTAGTCGCAATCTACCGTTCAGATCAAATTTGAACCGACAGATGGGACCAGACCTTTTTCTGCCAAACTGTTGTAGTAGTTGTTTACAGCTCCCTCGAGTAATTCCCGACTTTGACTAGTAGTAGCGCCACCTAATTCCCCCGATTGGATTGGAACTGGAGGCTGTATCAAGGGCGTTTCGTCATTATAATCATCTATGTCATCATCATCCGCATCGACGTAATCGTCTCTGCCGATTTCATACATGTCATTATCGTAATCAGCCATATTTATAATTTCTTAAAATTAATTATGTATTAAAGACAAAACCATACGGGTTTAATATAGATTCACTAAATTATGTCTTCGAGTCAATACGGTCGCAAACTCAATCCATACCGCAGACTGCGTGAGCCCCTCGGGGCAAAAGGCGTGAGACAGAGTGTCGTTATTACGAACAACCCATCGACGATCGACCAGAACCAGCAGCTCTTGGTCCGCTTCCCCAACCTCGGAGCTAACGACGTCATTGTGCCGTGGACTGTTCGCCTCGCTTTCACTATTTCGCTGACGTCGACGGACGATAACCGAACCATCGTTCAGAACCTGGGTCGCGCCATAGTCAAGAAGACCATGATAAAGATTTCTGGTAATGAGGTGATGTCGATCGATGACAGCGACGTCTACCATTGTTATCAGGACCTATGGATGACGGCGCACGAGCGCGAAAACGCTGTCTATCAGGGTATTGACACCAGCAAAAATAAGAACGTAACCAAACTTAGAATCGGGTCTGCTAACAAGGCAGATAACAACGCGAGTGACAATGCGGTCGCGGGCGCTTACGGCAACCGCTTCTACATCCCGCTCGACTTTGAGTTGCTGGAGAGTCACATGCCCTACTATCAGAGCGCTTTGGCTGACCGCCTCGAATACGAACTAACGTTCAACGACTACGGCCGAGTTATCATAGCCAGTGACATGTTATCGACGTATACGATCGATAATGTTTCGCTGGAGTACGACATGGTCACGATGCCCGAACTCACGCGATTGATCATAACCCAGTACGCCGGGCGCGTTGCCATACTTTACGACCGAGTTCTTCGCCATCGCAAGATGACGAAAGACAAAGGTGACACATTGTGGAATATTAACGTCAACGTACCCGCCCGCTCGATGAAAGGTATACTGATGCTGTTCGAGGAGGCTCGGTTCGCGTTCGGTGTTAGAAAAACGGACAGATTCTATAACCCCAAAATCACGAAGGTAGAGGTGACGATTAAGGGAGTACCCAATCAACTCTACAGCGCGGGTCTTCGCGCGCACCAGCAGTGGGACGAAGTAAGAAAGCAGTTTGCTGCCGGCTCCAAGCGCTCCCCGGAGGTTGCCGCGGTTGCCAAAGACCTGCATCTCTCGGCCGTCTCCCTCGCGGAGTTTCTGAATACCAAATACGCGTTATGGCTAGACATGCGAGCCAGCGACGACGACCAAATACACGGCAACGGACGCCAAGTTGAGAACACTAGCGAGGGCGTGACGATCCAGATAACCAAAGAGGCGGACGGAGCCGGGCCATTGAACGTGTACTTATATATAATTACAGACGCACAACTCAACATCGAAGATGGTCGATACGTCTCAGCACTCTACTGATTTAATAAAAAAATCAATTTATTAATTAATTAATTTTAAGAAAATTAACAATCAATACCAATTCACGATTGGAGATGCCCACTCTGCCATAATATGTGGGCAGACAGGATGTGGAAAAACGGTTTTCATCCTCGACTTGCTCGAGGGCTCCTATCACGATGCCTTTCGTCATATTGTGATCCTGTGTCCCACTGTGCGGCACAACGATACTTATCAGCGGCGCCCGTGGATATAGACCGACCCTGAGGTATACGTTATTGACCCCGGTGATAGGCTTCACGATTGGTTGCGTGGTTTATACCAAAAATTCCAGGGTGAGCCCACCCTATACGTGATTGATGATTGCTCGGCCAAGGCGGCGATGACCAAAAAGAAGGACATGCTCTCTGAGCTCGCATTTTCTGGCCGCCATGCTAGGCAAAGCGTATGGATATCCATTCAAAAGTACAACGCCGTCCTCAAGGATCTGCGCGAGCAAACGAAATGGGTCGCCCTCTTTCACTGCAAGGACCGAGACTCATTCGATGACTGTCTTCGAGAGAATGACGTTATCCCAACGCGCGAGGAGCGCCTGGAGGTTCGACAGATGCTTTCGGAAACTAAGCACGCCAAGCTTTTGCTAAAGACTGATCAACCAACTGCTTACGAAATTATCAATTAATTTTATAATTAATTAGCAATTACTTAACGCTCGTTAGTAATTGCCGAGTAAATGCTTAACAATTAATTTAAGAAAATTAGTAATTACTGAACAATGCTGAACAATGCTGAACAAATGCTTAACAAATGTTGAACAAATGCTGAACAATGGTTAACAATGTTAACAATTTGGTGCTCCGCTGCGAGCTTTGTTGCGAGCATAATGGTGATCATAAGTATCGGGTGGTGCGCTTGGCAATATGTTAAAGTGATGAGACTTGTTAGAATAGTTAAATTAATTTTAAGAAAAATGAACTGCGACGAACTTCTCGATCAGCTAATGGAAGAAACCTCAACTCCGACTGCCAACACAGATAATGATCCGACAGAGCAATCGGAATCAACTCCAACGGCGGTTGGTATTGGGTTGAGTGCAACGACTCCGAATGAAAATGAAAATGCGGCGACGAGAGCGGCTAGCTGCGCTGGTTACTGGGGGACAATCGGAGCATTATCTCGGTAGGCGTCTCTCAGTTTTTCAGGTGGATAAGATGTCAGATGCGGAGATCGATAAAATGTATGCGCGATACGAATCTAGGTTAGGTGCGGAGATGACAAAAACTCTCGGATCGGCGGCTATTCATTTGTACGCAACCGCCGTTAGTATACTTCTCCCCATACCAAACACCGCGGGATTGATTGACGATCTAGAGACTGACCCTTTTATAGGTCACACTCTTAGAACAGCCTGCTGCTCAATTTATCACAAGTTTGGAATGTACTTAGCTCCGCTGACAACCGCGTTGACCACGGGTAAACACTGCCAATTTGGACATATATGCCCACGAACTATAAGCCCTGAAAATGATGACACAAGGCACACCCGCGAGAGTGACGGAGTTGAACCCGATTACTCCAACCCAATCGAACCCGAGTGTTACTCCGCCACTGGATGACATACCGCATATAAAAAATCCCAAAAGACAGGCAGCTGGGCGGGCGGCGGCTGCCACCCGAAAAGTTAAACAAGATAAAATACGCGCAGAGCTTCGAGAGGCTAAACAGTCGTTGCAATCGGGGACGGAGACAGCAAAACATCTGAAGACAGAGTTGAGTACACCCCCAATTCACGAATTGGAAGCACACCCAAATTCAAAGAATTTGTCACCCAATACCAACTGCCGTTGTAGTTGGGCGAATCCGATTGAACCCAAATTCGTGAATTGGAGTTGGGTTGTTGGTGGTACTCTGGCAGTTGTTGGTGCCCTGTGCGTGTGGAAATACCCCATATTATCGAAAAAACAACCAGCCAGTGTTCAGAAGAAAGTTACGAAACACCAATCGCGATTGGATGCGCCCCATTTAAACATTGATCGCGACCCCTTTTATATGCAATAATGGCTGAACAAGATGGTAAAATGTTAGTGAATGCGCTTTATCACGCCGTGGTGATATCGGGTTTCAGTATCGGGTATGCTCGACTATCAAAGATGGCCCTAGGAGGATCCGCTCCCAAATTGGACTTTACTGCGAGAGACGTAGGGCTCGCGACCTTAGATGTAGCGGCCGCAGTTTGGACCCGAGATTATCTAGTTAAAGCTGGAATTCTACCAGTTAATATATGGAAATAAATGGCTTCAATCGCAGTAATAGTAGGTGGTGCGCTCGTAAACGCATTGGCGTTCAGCGGTAGCAACTTTATATTCTCTAAAATGAGAAGCTCGAACGTGGATGAGGAGCGCAAGCGTCACGATTTAGCTGTAGAACAACTCAATAGCGCAAAGGAAGCATGGTCGAAAAAACATCTGGACTGGGTCAATGAAGAGCTTCGCCGCGAAAATCACGCAGCGCAAACTTTTCAGAACGTTGAAGAAGCCAACCGCGAGTACGCACTGGCATATCCGCACAAAAGTCTCGCGCCGCTGGATCGTGAGCCCCAACTTTCAGATTTCTATGTACCGTCAGAGCCCCAAAAAGACCGCGAGATCGCGTTCATCGTCGTGGGAATGGGTGTGGTGGGGCTCGTCGGCTACTATATTCAATCGAGATTTTAAATTAATT